>JAWMBE010000090.1:3734940-4979920 GCA_036325905.1 Lepus oiostolus
TTGTGTTTGTGTAGATGACATTTTATGCACTGGCCTAAAAAAATATTTTGCTATTCTCCAAAACCAGTTTGAGGGTGATTTTCTGAGTCCATTGCATACCAGTTCCACAGCACTTTGTGTAGATATGACTGGATGAAACCTGAAATCTCCTCTTGTGTTATGGCTAACTCAATCCCAGATCTTGCTACAACATCTGTGTGTGTGTTTTCTGGATATTATCAACGGACTTTACGTTTTAGAATGAATTTCAGTAAAGGAAATTTTGTTCTGTGCTCGAAGTGCTAAGAGCTTCCATATGCAGGCCAAACGTCTTCACATTCGTGTTTTCTACACAGGAAGCTAGAGCTATCATTGCAAGCAAAAAGGATATTTATATTCATAAACATGATTTTTAGGCACTTGGCCAAGAAAAAGAGTTTGCTTTTCTCCAAAATAGTTTGAGGGTAATTTTCTCAGTCCATTGCCTACCAGTTCCACCACAGGTTGAACGGAAATGACTGGATGAAACCACAAATATCCTCTGTGTTATGGCTAACTCAATCCCAGATCTTGCTACAGGCTTTGCTTTGTGTTTTTTGATATTATCAATGGACTTTATGGTTTTGAATGAATTGAAGCAGGGAATATTTTCTTTTGTGCTGGGAAACACTAATTAGGTCCACATGGAGACACAAACTCAACATGTTCGTGCTGTCTAGGCAGAAAACTACAGCAATTGCTGCAAACAAGCATCATATTTGTGTTTGTGTAGATGACATTTTATGCACTTGCATAGGAAAATATTTTGCTATTCTCCAAAACCAGTTTGACTGTGATTATCTGAGTCCATTGCATACCAGTTCCGCATGCACTTTGTCCAGATATGACTGGATGAAACAGAAATATCCTCTTGTGTTACGGCTTACGCAATCCCAGATTTGCTACAACCTCTGTGTTTGTGTTTTCTGGATATTATCAATGGACTTTACATTTTAGAATGTATTTCAGTAGAGGAAATTTTGTTATGTGCTGGAAAAGCTAAGTGCTTCCATAGGCAGGCCAAATGTGTTCACATTCGTGTTTTCTACACAGAAAGCTTGAGCAATCGTTGCAAAAAACATGAGAATTATATTTGTAAAAGTGACTTTTTAGGCACTTTTCCAAGAAAATGAGTTTGCTTTTCTCCAAAACCAGTTTCAGTGTGATTTTTTGAGACCATTTCATATTAGTTCCACAACACTTTGTCCGGATATGACTGGATGAAACCAGAAATATCTTCTTGTGTTATGTCTAACTGAATCCCAGATCATGCTACAGGCTCTGCTTTGTTTTTTTGGATATTATCAATGGACTTTATTGTTTTGAATGAATTTAAGCAGGGAATATTTTCTTTGGTGCTGGGAAACACTAATTAGTTCCACATGGAGACACAAAGTCAACACATTCGTGCTTTCTAGGCAGAAAACTACAGCAATTGCTGAAAAACAAACATGATATTTGTGTTTGTGTAGACGACATTTGATGCACTTGCCTAAGAAAATACTTTGCTATTCCCCAACACCAGTTTGAGGGTGATTTTCCGAGTCCATTGCATACCAGTTCCACAACACTTTGTGTAGATATGACTGGATGATACCAGAAATATCCTCTTGTGTTACAGCTTACTCAATCCCAGTTCTTGCTACAACCTCTGTGTTTCTGTTTTCTGAATATTGTCAATGGACTTTAAGATTTAAAATGAGTTTCAGTAGAGGAAATTTTGTTTTGTGCTAGAAAAGCTAAGTGCTTCCATATGCAGGCCAAACGTGTTAACATTTGTGTTTTCTACGCAGAAAGCTAGAGCAATTGTTGCAAACAAACCGGATATTTATATTTGCAAACATGACTTTTTATCCACTTGGCCAAGACAAAGAGTGTGCTTTTCTCCACAACCAGTTTGTGGGTGATTTTCTGAGTCCATTGCATACCAGTTCCACAACACTTCGTTATTGATAATGATAATATGGATATTATCAATGGACTTTATGTTTTAGAATGAATTTAATCCGAGAATATTTTCTTTGCTTCTGGGAAGCACTAATTAGTTCCACATGGAGACACAAACTCAACACATTTGTGCTGTCTAGGCAGAAAACTACAGCAATTGCTGAAAAAAAACATTATATTTGTGTTTGTGTAGATGACATTTGATGCACTTGCCTAAGAAAATATTTTGCTATTCTCCAAAACCAGTTTGACTGTGATTATCTGAGTCCATTGCATATCAGTTGCACAGCACTTCGTCTGGATAGGACAGGATGAAACCTGTCCTCCTATTTTGTTATGGCTAACTCAATCCCAGATCTTGCTACAACCTTTGTGTTTGTATTTTCTGGATATTATCAATGGACTTTCCATTTTAGATGAATTTCAGTAGAGGAAATTTTGTTTTGTGCTGGAAAAGCTAAGTGCTTCCATATGCAGGCCAAACGTGTTCACATTTGTGTTTTCTGTGCAGAAAGCTATAGCAATCATTGCAAACAAACATGCTAATTATATTTGCACATATGAGTTTTTCCACTTGGCCAAGAAAAAGAGTTTACTTTTCTCCAAAACCAGATTGAGGGTGATTTTCTGAGTCCATTGCATACCAGTTCCACAACACTTTGCCCGGAAATGACTGGATGAAACCAGAAATATCCTCTTGTGTTATGGCTAACTCAATCCCACATCTTGCTACAACATCTGTGTTTGTGTTTTCTGGATATTATCAATGGAGTTTACGTTTTAGAATGAATTTCAGTAGAGGAAATTGTGTTTTGTGCTGTAAAAGCTAACTGCTTGCATATGCAGGCCAACCGTGTTAACATTTGTGTTTTAACACAGAAAGCTAGAGCAATCGTTGCAAACAAACAGAATATTGATGTTTGCAAACATGACTTTTTATACACTTGGCCAAGAAAAAGAGTTTGCTTTCTTGCAAAACCAGTTTGAGGGTGATTTTCTGAGTCCATTGCATACCAGTTCCACAGCACTTTGTCCTAATATGCCTGGATGAAACCTGAAATCTCCTCTTTTTTTATGGCTAACTCAATCCCAGATCTTGCTACAGGCTCTGCTTTGCGTTTATTGATATTAGCAATGGACTTCATGGTTCTGAATGAATTTAAGCAGGGAATATTTTCTTTGGTGCTGGGAAACACTAATTAGGTCCACATGGAGACACAAACTCAACACATTCTTGCTCTCTAGGCAGAAAACTACAGCAATTGCTGCAAAGAAACATGATATTTGTGTTTGTGTAGATGACATTTGATGCGATTGCCTAAGAAAATACTTTGCTATTCCCCAACACCAGTTTGAGGGTGATTTTCCGAGAACGTTGCATACCAGTTCCACAACACTTTGTGTAGATATGACTGGATGATACCAGAAATATCCTCTTGCGTTATGGCTTACTCAATCCCAGATCTTGCTATAACCTCTTTGTTTGTGTTTTCTGGATATTATCAATGGTCTTTACGTTTTAGAATAAATTTCAGTACAGGAAATTTTTTTTATGCTGGAAGTGCTAAGGGCTTCCATATGCAGGTCCAACGTGTTAACATTTGTGTTTTCTATGCAGAAAGCTAGAGCAATCGTTGCAAACAAACAGGATATTGATGTTTGAAAACATGACTTTTTATCCACTTGGCCAAGAAAAAGAGTTTGCTTTTCCCAAAACCAGTTTGATTTTCCGAGTCAATTGCATACCAGTTCCGCAGCACTTTGTCTGGATATGACTGGATGAGACCAGAAATATCCTCTTATGTTATGGCTAACTCAATCCCAGATCTTGCTACAGGCTCTGCTTTGTGTTTTTTGATATTATCAATGGACTTTATGGTTTTGAATGAATTGAAGCAGGGAATATTTTCTTTGGTGCTGGGAAACACTAATTAGTTCCACATGGAGACACAAACTCATTCATTCGTGTTTTCTAGGCAGAAAACGACAGTGATTGCTGCAAACAAACATGATATTTCTGTTTATGTAGACGATATCTGATGCACTTGCCTAAGAAAATACTTTGCTCTTCCCCAAAACCAGTTTGACTGTGATTATCTGAGTCCATTGCATACCAGTTCCACAGCACTTTGTGTGGATATGCCTGGATGAGACCAGAAATATCCTCTTGTGTTATGGCTCACTCAATCCCTGATCTTTCTAACACCTCTGTGTTTGTGTATTCTGGATATTATCCATGCACTTTATTGTTGTGAATGTTTTTTATCAAGGAATATTTTATTTTATACCTGGAATCTGTAATTGGTTCCACATGGAGACACCAGCTCTACACATTCGTATTTTCTAGGAGAATGCTAGATGAACTGTGGGAAACAAACATGATATTTCTGATTGTATACATGATATTTTATACACTTGCCTAATGAAAAGACTTTGCTTTCTTCCAAAACCATTTTCACTGTGATTGTCTGTGTCCATTACATAGGAATTCCACACCAGTTTGTCCGGATATGACTGGATAAAACCAGAAATATCCGGTTTGCTTTGGTTAACACAATCCCAGATATTGCGACAGCCTCTGTGTTTGTGTTTTGTAGATATTATCGATGGACTTTATTGTTTTGAAAGTTTTTATTTTTTTTTATCAGGGAACATTTAACTGTGTGCTATGAAACACTAACTGGTTCTACATGGGGACACCAGCTCTACACATTCGAATTTTCTAGGGAGAAAGCAAGAGGAACTTTGGCAAACAAACATGATATTTCTCTTTGTATAGATGGACTTATAAGCACTTGCCTAACGAAAAGACTTTGCTTTTCTCCAAAACCATTTTTACTGTGATTTTTTGGTCCATTTTATACGAATTGCACACCACTTTGTCCGGATACCACTGGATGAAACCAGAAATATCCGGTTGTGTTTTGGCTAATTCAATTTCATATATTGCGAATGCCTCTATGTGTGTGCTTTCCGGATATTATTGATTGACTTTATTGCTTGGATTGTTTTTTATAAGGGAACATTTAGTTTTGTGCTGGTAAAAAATAGTTGTTTCAACATGGGGCCACCAGCTCTACAAATTCGTATTTTCTAGGAAGAAATCTAGATGAACTGTGGCAAACAAACATGACATTTCTGTTTGTAAAGATGGACATTTTATGCACTTGCCTAATGAAAAGACTTTGCTTTTCTCCAAAACCATTTTGACTGTGATTTTCTCAGGCCATTGCATACGAATTCCACACCAGTTTGTCCGGATATGACTGGATGAAACAAGAAATATCCAGTTTTGTTTTGACTAACTCAATCCAAAATATTGTGAAAGCCTCTGTGTTTATGTTTTCTGGATATTATCGATGGACTTTATTTTTGAATGTTTTTATCAGGGAACATTTAATTTTGTGCTTGGAAACACTAATTGGTTCATCATGGGGACACCATCTCTACACATTTGTAATTTCTAGGGGGAAAGTAGAGGAACTGCAGCAAACAAACATAATATTTCTGTTTGTATAGGTGATATTTTATGCACTTGCCTAACAAAAAGACTTTGCTTTTCTCCAAAACCATTTTAATGTGATTTTCTTGGTTCATTCCATACGAATTCCACACAAATTTGTCCGGATATGACTGGAGTAAACCAGAAATATCTGGTCGTGTTTTGGCTAACACAATCCCAGATATTGCGACAGCCTATGTGTTTGTGTTTTCCGAATATTATCCATGGAGTTTATTGTGTTAAATGCTTTTTATCAGGTAACATTTAATTTTGTGCTTGGAAACACTAATTGGTTCCACATGGAGACACCAGCTCTACACATTCGTATTTTTTAGGGAGAAAGCTAGAGGAACTGCGGCAAACAAACATGATATTACTGTTTGTATAGATGGCATTTTATGCACATGCCTAACGAAAAGACTTGCTTTCCTCCAAATCAATTTTTACTGTGATTTCCTCAGTCCATTGCATACGAATTCCACAGCACTTTGTCAGGATATGACTGGATTAAACCAGAAATATCCGGTTGTGTTTTGGCTAACTCAATCCCAGGTATTGCGACAGCCTCTTTGTGTTTTCTGGATATTATCGACGGACTTTACTGTTTTAAATATTTTTTATCAGGGAACATTTAATTTTGTGCTTGCAAGAACGAATTGGTTCCACATGGAGACAGCAGCTCTAACATTCATATTTTCTATGAAGAGAGCTAGAGGAACTGGGGCAAACAAACATGATATTTCTGTTTGTATAGATGACATTTTATGCACTTGCCTATCAAAAAGACTTTACTTTCCTCCAAAACCATTTTTTCTGTGATTTTTTCGGTTCATTGCATACGAATTCCACACCAGTTTGTCCGGATATGACTGGATGAAACCAGAAATATCCGGTTGTGTTTTTGCTAAGTGAATCAGAGATATTGCCATAGCCTCCGAGTTTGTGTTTTCTGCATATTATCGAAGGACTTTATTGTTTTGGATGTTTTTTATCAAAGAACATTTAATTTTCTGCTTGGAATCACTAATTGGTTCCAGATGGAGAAATCAGCTCTATACTGTCGTATTTTCAAGGGAGAGAGCTAGAGGACTGCGGCAAACAAACATGATATTTCTGTTTGTATAGATGATATTTTATGCATTTGCCTAATGAAAAGTCTTTTCTCCAAAACCATTTTTCTGTGATTTTCTCAGTCAATTTCATACGAATTCCATAACACTTTGAGCGGATATGACTGGATGAATCCAGAAATATCTGGTTGTGTTTTGGCTAACTCAATCCAAGATATTGCTACAGCCTCTGAGTTTGTGTTTAATGGATACTAGCAACTGACTTTTTGTTTTGAAAGTTTTTTATCAGGGAACATTTAATTTTGTGCTGGGAAACACTAATTGATTCCACATGGTGACACCAGCTGCACACATTCGTATTTTCTAGGGAGAAATCTAAAGGAACTGTGGTAAACAATCATGATATTTCTGTTTGTCTAGATGACATTTTATGCACTTGCCTAACAAAATGCCTTTGCTTTCCTCCAAAACCATTTTCACTGTGATTGTTTTGGTCCATTGCTTACGAATTCCACACCACTTTGTCCGGATATGACTGGTTGAAACCAGAAATATCCGGTTGTGTTTTGGCTAACTCAATCACAGATATTGCTACAGCTTCCGTTTTTGTGTTTTCTGCATATTATCAACTGACTTTTTGTTTTGAATGTTTTTTATCAGGGATCATTTAATTTTGTGCTGGGAAACACTAATTGTTTCCACATGGAGTCACCAGCTCTACACATTCGTATTTTCTAGGGAGAAAGCTAGATGAACTGTGGCAAACAAACATGATATTTCTGTTTCTTTACATGACATTTTATGCACTTGCCTAAAAAAAATAACTTTGCTTTTCTCCAAAACCATTTTTACTGTGATTGTCTGTGCCCATTGCTTATGAATTCCACACAACTTTGTTCGGATATTAGTGGAGGAAACCTGAATTACCGGGTTGTGTTTTGGCTAACTCACTCCCAGATTTTGCAACAGCCACTCTGTGTATTCTGGATATTATCGATGGACTTTATGGTTTTGAATATTTTTTATCAGGGAACATTTAATTTTGTTTTGGGAAACACTAATTGTTTCCACATGGTGACACCAGCTGTACACATTCGTATTTTCTAGGGAGAAAGCTAGAGGAACTGCAGTAAACAATCATGATATTTCTGTTTGTCTAGATGATATTTTATGCACTTGCCTAACAAAAAGACTTTGCTTTTATCCAAAACCATTTTTACTGTGATTGTCTGTGTCCACTGTATCCGCATTCCACACCACTTTGTCCGGATATGTCTGAATGAAACTAGAAATATCCGGTTTTGTTTTGGTTAACTGAATACCAAATATTGAAAAAGCATCTCTGTTTGTGTTTTCTGGATATCTTCGATGGACTTTCTTGTTTTGAATGTTTTTTATCAGGGAACATATAATTTTGTGCTTGGAAACACTAATGGTTTCCACATGGAGATAACAGCTCTGCACATTCGTATTTTCCAGGGAGAAAGCTAGAGGAACTGGGGCAATCAAACCTGATATTTCTGTTTGTCTAGATGACATTTTATGCCCTTGCCTAATGGAAAGACTTTGCTTCTCTCCAAAACCATATTTATTGTGATGTTTCTGGTCGATTGCATACGAATTCCACACCACTTTGTCCCGATATGACTGGATGAAACTAAAAATATCTGGTTTTGTTTTGGCGAACTCAATCCAGCATATTTGGACTGTTGGACCTCTCAGTTGTAGAGATGCCCACTTGCTCGATAGGACGCCCAAAAATCCAGACTCCAGACCAGTTGATGCAAAAAGCATGAGGTATTTATTGTACGTTTGCGCAAACGGGCCCCCACCTAAGGCGGTGAGGAGCCCTAAGCGGCAGTTTCACACAGGTTATATAGTCAACAAATTAGCATATGGGATTGGCCGGTTCGGAGGGACAATTAGCATACCGGAGAATGCTGAGGAGAGTGCTGAGGGAACCAGCTGAGGAGAATGCTGAAGAGAGTGCTGAGGGAACCAGCTGAAGAGAATGCTGAGGAGAGTACTGAGACTCTCCGAAGGGGAGTGGCAGCTCTGCTCTGGGCATGCCTAGAGGTTCTCTAAAGGGGATAGACTTTTCCTTCCCAGAGAACGTGCCCGCTGGACCCTGGGGAACATCTAACCCCTTAAGAAGCCCCTGATATCTGCCTAGGCCTAGTTTCTTGTCCCTCTCCCCCATAAGGGTCCTTCATTCCCTCCTTTTCTTTTTGCAAAGATTTTAATCCTAAAATCTATTGGACCGGCCTGGGGAGAACCTGCCTCACTGGAGGGAGGAAACTCTGTTCTTGCTGGACTGGGTTAGGTTCCACGTTAACAATTGCGGAGCATGGGGATTGGAAAAACAATGGGGAAAGGCCAGGAACATCATAAATATTAAACAGTTTTTGAAAGTCTTAGCTTGAGTGGGTTCTGAGTGCGCTGGAGCTTCCATTTGGCTGGTCTATCCGGATCCTCGGGGCCCTGGGGAGGTGGTGCTCGCTTCACGTGTGAGGCGTGGACCCAAGCAGCGATTCCGTCGACCTTGAGAGCGGTGGGAGTTGTCAACAACACAGTGAAGGGGCCTTTCCACCGGGGCTCTAGAGTCTTAGATTGGTGCCTTCGGACATACACAGCATCACCGATTTGGAAAGGATGTGGAATGATTGTCGTCTTGGGTTGGTAGGCTGCTGCAAGAGGTTTCCAGACCTGGTTCTGGATGATCTGGAGCGCTCTCAACCGGGCCTGTAATTTAGGGGCATCGGCAACGGAGTCACTGGCAAGGTCAAGCAAGCCTGCTACTGGTGGGGGCCCTCCATAAAGGATTTCGTATGGTGTCAGCCCGCAATGAGAGGGCGTGTTTCAGACCCGGAGCAACACCATAGGGAGGAGTTGGACCCAGTCTTTAACACCAGTCTCCAACGCTAATTTGGTCAAGGTCTCTTTAATTGTTCTGTTCATTCTTTCTACCTGTCCTGAACTTTGGGGTCTATAGGCACAGTGCAATTTCCAATTTATGCCTAATGCTTTGGCCACCAACTGACTTACCTGGGAGACAAACGCTGGGCCATTGTCGGACCCGATTACCTTAGGCAAGCCGAACCAGGGGAAGATCTCCTCTATGATCTTCTTGACGACCACCTGGGCGGTTTCCCATTTTGTGGGGAATGCCTCAGTCCATCCGGAGAAGGTGTCTACAAAAACTAGAAGATACTTATTCCCATAACTGCCCGGCCTTATCTCAGTGAAATCGACCTCCCAGTTGATTCCTGGTCAGTCTCCTCTTACCCTAGCTCCCTCCGGGAGCTTGAGGTGTCTGGCATTTACCTTGGCACACGGAACACAGGATTCAGTCACCTGCTGGGCTAAAGAGTCAAGTCCGGGGATGTAATAAGACTGCCTATCTTCCTGTAAGGCTGCTTTTAGCTTTTTGTGTCCCAAATGAGTCCATTGATGGAGGCTGGTAATTATTTCTTTAGCCAATTGGTGTGGCAGGACTATTTTCTCTCCGAGCCTCCAAACCCTTATTTGTTCATCATACTCTGCACCGAGCCGCTGAATCGTATCTAAGTCTTGGTCCGAATAGAGGAAAGGTGGTTCCCTCGATACTTGGGTGGGCTCAATTGTCTTTAACGGGAGCACCTGTTGGCTCAGGGCTGCCGCCCTAGCGGCCTCATCTGCCATCCTGTTTCCCCTTGCTACGGGGTCGTCTCCACGTTGGTGCCCGGGGCAATGAATTACTGAGGAGAATGCTGAGGAGAGTGGCAGCTCTGCTCAGTTTCAGCGGCAAGGAGGAGGTCGTCCACATATTGCAGGAGGACCAGGTCCGGATGGTTGACTCGGAAGTCGGCCAAATCTAGGTGCAGAGCTTCGTCAAACAAGGTAGGCGAGTTTTTAAATCCTTGGGGCAACCTTGTCCAGGTGAGTTGTCCTGAAAACCCGGTCTCTGGGTCTTTCCACTCAAAAGCAAAGATGGATTGGCTCTGAGGGCTCAGTCTTAAACAAAAGAATGCATCTTTTAGATCTAACACAGTGTACCATACGTGGGTCGGAGGCAAGGTACTTAGCAGATTGTAGGGGTTGGGCACTGTGGGATGCATATCCTCTGTTCTCCTGTTAACCTCCCGCAAGTCCTGTACCGGGCGGTAGTCACCCGTACCAGGCTTCTTTACTGGTAGTAGGGGGGTGTTCCAAGGTGAACGACAAGGTTTTAAAATGCCTAGGTGTAACAGTCTCTGGATATGTGGCCGGATACCTTCCTTAGCTTCCTTGCCCATCGGATATTGACGAACTGACACGGGAATGGCCGTGGGCTTCAGATCTATGATCAAGGGAGGCCGGTTGACGGCCAGCCCTATTCCCGCAGTCTCTGCCCAGGCCTGAGGAAAATCTGTGAGCCACTTGGGGTCCAGGGGAGCCATGGTGGACGAGGGCCTCTCGAATAATCAGTGTTCGTCCTCCAAGCGTAGTGTTAATACCTGGAGGGGCCGCCCTCCTGAGTCTGTGATGGTAGCTCCTTTCTCATGGAAGTGAATTTGGGCTCCTACCTTCGAGAGTAGGTCCCTGCCCAGGAGGGGGTAGGGGCAGTCTGGCACTAGTAAGAACGAGTGTGTCACAAGTCCTGTACTTAACTGGACCTCTCGATTGGTTGCCTAGCGATATAACTTCCCTCCAGTTGCCCCCTGAACCCAGGAAGTCTTGGAGCTTAAAGGCCCTTTTTCTGAAGTCAGTACCGAGTGCTGGGCTCCCGTGTCAATCAGGAAGGTTACCGGTCTGCCCCCCACTTCAAGGGTTATCCTGGGCTCAGGGGGGGGCTCCTGGCCCTGACTCACCTAGTCGTCTTCTTCCAGGGACAGGATTGGAACTGGTCTCCTCTTTGGTCCCTGTGTTTTCTTCGGGCAGTCTTTGACCCAGTGTCCTCTTTCTTTACAATAGGCACATTGATCTCTTTCCACCCGAGGCTTTCGTTTGTCTCCCAAGTCCCTATTCTGTCCTGGTCTACTCCTTTCTGTATCCTGCACTACGGTGGCCAAAATTCTACTAAGCTCTCGATTACGTCTTTTGTCTCTTTTGTCTTCCCTTTCCTCCTGCTCCTTGCGGATTCTTTCCTCCTTCTCCTCTCGGGTCTCCCTTTTGTTGTAAATCTTTTCCGCCTCCCTCATTAAATCTTGTATAATACGGTAGGCTTCCATTAATCTTTCTAGGAAGCCTGCCGGTGTTTCCTCAGCCCCCTGCACTACTGCACGTACCTTGGCCAAATTGGTGGGGCGCTTTCCAGCCCCTCTGAGACCCGCAAGGAGAATCTGGTGGTAAAGACAAAGTCGCTCCCTACCAGCAACGGTGGTGTAGTCCCAATCAGGACGGGTTGAGGGAAACGCCTCCTTGATTTCGTTTAGTAGTAGGGTCGGTCGGCCATCTGCTCCAGGGACGTTTTTCCGTGCCTCAAGGTAGACACGCTGTTTTTCCTCAGTAGTGAGGAGGGTCTGCAGAAGCTGCTGACAATCATCCCAGGTGGGCTGATGAGTCAATAAAATTGACTCAATCAGCCCAGTCAGAGCCTGGGGGTCCTGAGAGAAAGAGGGGTTATGGGTTTTCCAATTGTAAAGATCGGAAGCAGAAAATGGCCAGTACTGCATCTGGCCAGCCACCGAGCGAAGAGGAAAAGCCTGCGAAGTCCAGGTGCTTCCCGAGCCCCCTGCCTGCCCCCGACGGAGGCACAGGCGGCTGGAGGGCGGGGAAGGCGCTGAGACTTCTTCCCCTGCCCTCGTGGAATCAGTGGATGGTGCAGAAGGTTGCACATCCCGCTCTGGTTGTTGTGGGAGTTCCTGCGGGGGAGCAGGCTGGCCGGGAAGATAGGGTGGGGGAGAGTCAAAGAGCAGAAAGTCCTGATCAGCCGGAAGAACCGGTGGCTTGTCAGGTTTTGGATCTCGAATCTCCTTCAGAGGGTATAGGGAGGAGGTTGGCACAACTGGGATAGGAGGAGGGGGTAACGGGGTCCGTATGGGCTCCGTCAGGAAGGAGAAGGTTTCTATCCAGGGAGGGGGATTACGTGAAAGATCCTCCCACGTAGTAATGTAGGGCACCTGATCAGGGTGTCCATTGGATCCTGGCTGAAAGACCCGCGCCTTAATCTGTAAAATAATATCGAGGTTAAAAGTGCCGTTCCTTGGCCAGCCGACCTCAAAGGCCGGCCATTCTTGAGGAACAGAATTTTGCCCATTGTTTCCTTTTAATCTCCACTGAGAGGTGGCGCGCGCGTTCTTGAATGTCCTTCCAGTGATCTAGAGTGAGACTTAAAGGGGTGGTTATTTGTTGACCCATGTGTGCAAGGATTTCAGCCCAAACAAAAAGAACAGCCAATGCACAGACACATAAAACAAACAAGACAAACCACATGGCACCAGATAGGACAAATCGAACGCTATTGCGCTAGTTTTGGGAGCGGCTGCCTGACCAGCCCTCCCCAGGAAGGAGGGAGACTTGGTCTCCGACCCACCTCCAGACCACCCCGGGAGCGTCTTCCGGGGGAACGGACCGAGGGTTTCCCCTACTGGTCTCACAGACCGGACCAGGGGTTGCTGGGCACGCCTGCCTCCCCCACTGGTCTCACAGACCGGAGCGTCCTCCGGGGAACGGACCAGGGGTTACTGGGCACGCCTGCCTCCCCCACTGGTCTCACAGAGTCAGGTACTGGCCAGTCAGAATACTCAAGACGAAGAACAACAAACAGAAAACACTTAATTATAACTCCAACTGGTCCTGCAGAGAATGGGTCTGAGGGCGACCTCGAGCCCCACGTTGGGCGCCAAAATGTTGGACCTCTCAGTTGTAGAGATGCCCACTTGCTCGAGAGGACGCCCAAAAATCCAGACTCCAGACCAGTTGATGCAAAAAGCATGAGGTATTTATTGTACGTTTGCGCAAACGGGCCCCCACCTAAGGCGGTGAGGAGCCCTAAGCGGCAGTTTCACACAGGTTATATAGTCAACAAATTAGCATATGGGATTGGCCGGTTCGGAGGGACAATTAGCATACCGGAGAATGCTGAGGAGAGTGCTGAGGGAACCAGCTGAGGAGAATGCTGAAGAGAGTGCTGAGGGAACCAGCTGAAGAGAATGCTGAGGAGAGTACTGAGACTCTCCGAAGGGGAGTGGCAGCTCTGCTCTGGGCATGCCTAGAGGTTCTCTAAAGGGGATAGACTTTTCCTTCCCAGAGAACGTGCCCGCTGGACCCTGGGGAACATCTAACCCCTTAAGAAGCCCCTGATATCTGCCTAGGCCTAGTTTCTTGTCCCTCTCCCCCATAAGGGTCCTTCAGGACAGCCTCTGTGTTTGTGATTTCTGGATATTATCGATGGATTTTATTGTTTTGAATGTTTTTTTCTCAGGAAACATTTAATTTTGTGCTGGAAAACACTAATTGTTTGAACATATAGACACCAGCTCTACACATTCGTATTTTCTGGGTAGAAAGCTAGAGGAACTGCGGCAAACAAATATGATATTTCTGTTTGTGTAGATGACATTTTATGCACTTGCCTAACGAAAAGAATTTGCTCTTCTCCAAAACCATTTTACTGTGATGTTTCCAGTCCATTGCATACGAATTCCACACCACTTTCTCTGGATATGAATGGATGAAAGCATAAATATTCAGATGTGTTTTGGCTAACTCAATGGCAGATATTACGAAAACATCTGCGTTTGTGTTTTCTGGATATTATTGATGCACATTTTGTTTTGAATGTTTTTATCAGGGAGCATTAAATTTTGTACTGGGGAACACTAATTGGTTTCACATGCAGACACAAGCTCTACACATTCGTATTTTCTAGGGAGAAAGCTAGAGGAACTGCGGCAAACAAACATGATATTTGTATGTATAGATGACATTTTATTCACTTGCCTAATGAAAAGACTTTGCTTTTCTCCAAAATCAATTTTACTGTGATTTTCTCTGTTCATTCCATGTGAATTCCACACCACTTTGTGAGGATATGAGTGGATGAAACCAGAAATATCTTGTTGTGTTTTGGTTAACTGAATACCAAATATTGTGAAACCATCTCTGTTTGTGTTTTCTGGATATCATGGATGGAGTTTATTGTTTTGTATGTTTTTTATCAGGGAACATTTGAATTTGTACTGGGAAACACTAATTGGTTCCACATAGAGAAAACAACTCTACACATTCATATTTTCTATGGAGAAACCTAGAGGAACTGTGGCAATCAAACATGATATTTCTGTTTGTATAGATGACCTTTTATGCACTTGCCTAAAGAAAAGACTGCTTTTCTCCAAAACCATTTTTACTGTGATGTTCTCGGTCCACTGCATACGAATTCCACTCCATTTTTTCCAGATATGACTAGATGAAACCAGAAATATCCGGTTGTGTTTTGGATAACTAAATTCCAGATATTGCGACAGCTCCTGTGTTTGAGTTTTCCAGATATTATCGATGGACTTTATTGTTTTGATTGTTTTATCAGAGAACATTTAATTTTGTGCTTGGAAACACTAATTGGTTCCACATGGAGACACCAGCTCTACACATTCGTATTTTCTAGGAAGAAAGCTAGAGGAACTGTGAGAAACAAACATGATATTTCTGTTTGTCTAGATGACATTTTATGCACTTGCCTAACAAAAAGACTTTGCTTTCCTCCAAAACCATTTTTACTGTGATTTTTTCGGTCAATTGCATACAAATTCCACACCACCTTTTCCAGATATGACTGGATGACAACAGAATTATATGGTTGAGTTTTGGCTAAATCAATCCCAAATATTGCGACAGCCTCTGTGTTTGTGTTTTCTGGATATTATTGATGAACTTCATTGTTTTGAATGTTTTTATCAGGGAACATTTAATTTTGTACTGGGAAACTCTAATTGGTGTAAATGGAGACACAAGCTCTACACATTCGTATTTTCTAGGGAGAAAGCTAGAGGAACTGCGGCAAACAAACATGATATTTCTGTTGGTATAGATGATATTTTATGCACATGCCTGACTAAAAGATTTATTTTCTCCAAAATTTCTTTACGGTGCTTTTCATTGCATACGAATTCCACATCTCTTTGTCAGCATATGACTGGACGAAACCAGAAATATCTGGTTGTTTTTTGGCTAACTCAATCCCAAATATTGCGACAGCCTCTGTGTTTGTTTTTTCTGGATATTATCTATGGACTTTATTGTTTTGAATGTTTTTTATCAGGGACTATTTAATTTGGTGCTTGGAAACACTAACTGGTTCCACATGGAGAAAAGAGCTCTACACATTCGTATTTTGTATGGAGAAAGCTAGAGGAGCTGTGGTAAGCAAACATGATATTTCGGTTTCAATAGATGACATTTTATGCACTTGCCTAATGAAATGACTTTGCTTTTCTCCAAAGCCATTTTTAGTGTGATTTTCTCGATCCATTGCATATGAATTCTACCACACTTTGTCCGGATGTGACTGGAAGAAACCAGAAATATCCGGTTGTGTTTTGGCTAACTCAATCCCAGATATTGCTACTGCCTCTGTGTTTGTGATTTCTGGATGTTATCAACGGACTTTATTATTTTGAATATTTTTTATGAGGGAACATTTTATTTTGTACTGCAAAACACTAGTTATCTCCACATGGAGTCACCCGCTCTACACATTCGTATTTTCTAGGGAGAAAGCTAGAGGAAATGTGGCAAACAATCATGATATTTCTGTTTGTATACATGACATTTTATGCACTACCCAAAGAAAAAGACTTTGCTTTTCTCCAAAACCAATTTTCTCTGATTTTCTCGATCCATTAATTACGAATTCCACACCACATGATATTTCTGTTTGTATAGATGACATTTTATGCACTTGCCCAATGAATAGACTTTGCTTTTCTTCAAAACCATTTTTACTGTGATTTCCTCGGTCCATTGAATACGAATTCCTTACCACATTGTCTGGATATGACTGGATGAAACCAGAAATATCCGGTTGTGTTTTGGCTCACTCAATCCGAAATATTGTGAAAGACTCTGTGTTTGTGTTTTCTGGATATCATCGATGGACTTTATTGTTTTGAATGTTTTTATCAGAGAACATTTATATTTATACCATAGAAACACTTATTGGTTCCACATGGAGACACCAGCTCTACACATTCATATTTTCTAGGGAGAAAGCTAGAGGAACTGAGGCAAACAAACATGATATTTCTGTTTGTATAGATGACATTTTATCTACTTGCCTAAAGAAAAGACTTTGCTTTTCTCCAAAACCATTGTTACTGTGATTTTCTCGGTCCGTTGCATACGAATTCCACACCAGTTTCTCCGGATATGACTGGATGAAACCAGAAATATCTGGTTTTGCTAACTCAATCCGAAGTATTGCTATAGCCTCTTTGTTTGTGTATTCCTGATATTATACATGGACTTTATATTTTTAAATGTATTTTTTCAGGGAACATTAATTTTTGTGCTTGCAAACACTAATTGGTTCCACATGGAGACACCAGCTCTACAAATTCGTATTTTCTAGGGAGAAAGCTAGAGGAACTTCGGCAAACAAACATGATATTTCTGTTTGTCTAGATGACATTTTATGCACTTGCCTAAATAGAAGACTTTGATTTTCTCCAAAACCATTTTTACTCTAATTTTGTCAGTCCATTGCATACGAATTCCACACCACTTTGTCCGGGTATGACTGGATGGAACCAGAAATATCCGGTTGTGTTTTGGCTAACTCAATCCGAAATATTGTGAACACCTCTGTGTTTTTTGTTTTCTGGATATTATCGATGGACTTTATTGTTTTGAATGTTGTTTATCAGGCAACATGTAATTTTGTGCTGGGAAACACTAATTGCTTCCACATTGAAACACCAGCTCTACACATTCTAATTTTCTAGGGAGAAAGCTAGAGAAAATGCAGCAAACAAACATGATATTCCTGTTTGTAAGATGACATTTTATGCACTTGCTTAAAGAAAAGATTTTGCTTTTCTCCAAAATCATTTTTACTGTGCTTTTTCGGTCCATTGTATACGAATTCCACACCAGTTTCCAGATATGCCTGGATGAATACAGAAATATCCGGTTGTGTTTCGGCTAACTCAATCCGAAATATTGTGAAACCCTCTGTGTTTGTTTTTTCTGGATATTATCGATGGCCTTTATGGTTTTGAATGTTGTTTATCAGGGAACATTTAATTTTGTGCTGGGAAACACTAATTGGTTCCACATGGATACACCAGCACTACACATTCATATTTTCTAGGGAGAAAGTAGAGGAACTGCGGCAAACAAATATGATATTTCTGTTTGTATAGATGACATTTTATACACTTGCCTAACCAAAAGACTTTGCTTTTCTCAAAAATCATTTCATTGTGATTTTCTCGGTCCATTGCATTCGATCTCCACACCATTTTGTCCGGATATGACTGGACGAAACCAGAAATATCCGGTTTTGTTTTGGCTAACTCAATCCCAGATATTGCTACAGCTTCTGTGTTTGTGTTTACTGGATGTTATCAACGGACTTTATTGTTTTGAATGTTTTTTATCAGTTAACATTTAATTTTGTGCTGGGAAACAGTAATTGGTTCCACATGGAGACACCAGCTCTACATATTCATATTTTCTACAGAGAAAGCTAGAGGAACTGCGGCAAACAAACATGATATTTCTGTTTGTATAGATGTCATTTAAAGCACTTGCCTAACGAAAAGTCTCTGCTTTTCTCCAAAACCATTTTTACTGTGATTTTTCAGTCCATTGCATACGAATTCAACACCCGTTTGTCCGGATATGCCTGGATGAAACCAGAAATATCCGTTTGTGTTTCGACTAACTGAATCTGAAATTATTGAAAGCATCTGTGTTTGTTTTCTTGATATTATTTATGGTCTTTACGGTTTTGAATGTTTTTATCAGGGAATATTTAATTTTGTACCGTAGAAACACTAGTTGACTCCACATGGAGACACCAGCTCTACACATTCGTATTTTCTAGGGAGAAAGCTAGAGGATATGCGGCAAAGAAACATATTTCTGTTTGTATACATGTCAATTTATGCACATGCCTAAGGAAAAGACGTTGCTTTTCTCCAAATCCATTTTACTGTGATTATCTCAGTCCATTGCATATGAATGCCACACAACTTTTTCCGGATATGACTGGATGAAACCAGAAAGATTTGTTTGTGTTTTGGCTAACCCCATCCCAGATATTGCGACAGCCTATGTGTTTGTGTTTTCCGGATATTATCGATGGACTATATTGTTTTGAATGTTTTTTTCGGGGAATATTTAATTTAGTGCTGGGAAACACAAATTGGTTCCACATGGAGACACCAGCTCTACTCATTTGTATTTTTTAGGGATAAACCTAGAGCAACTGCGGCAAACAAACATGGTATTTCTGTTTGTATAGATGGCTTTTTATCTACTTGCCTAATGAAAAGACTTTGCTTTTCTCCAAAAGCATTATTGCTGTGATTGTCTATGTCCATTTTATACGAATGTCACACCACTTTGTCCGGATATGACTGGATGAAACCAGAAATATCCAGTTGTGTTTTGGCTAACTCAATTTCTGATATTGCGGAAGTCTCTTATGTTTGTGTTTTCGGGGTATTATCGATGGAATTTATTGTTTGGAATGTTTTCAATCAGGGAACATTTAATTTTCTGTTGGGAAACAATAGTTGGTTCCACATGGAGACACCAGCTCTACACATTCGTATTTTCTAGGGAGAAAGCTAGAGGAACTGCGGCAAACAAACATGATATTTCTGATTGTATAGTTGACATTTTATGCACTTGCCTAACAAAAAGACTTTGCTTTTCTCCAAAACCATTTCTGCTGTGATTTTTTCGGTCCATTACATACGAATGCCACACCACTTTGCTTGGATATGACTGGATGATACCAGAAATATCTGGTTGTGTTTTGTCTAACTCAATCCGAAATATTGTGAAAGCCTCTGTGTTTGTCATTTCTGGATATTATAGAGGGACTTTATTGTTTTGATTGTTTTTTATCAGGGAACATTTAATTTTGTGCTGGGAAACAATAATTCGTTCAACATGGTGACACAAACTCTACACATTTGTATTTTCTAGTTTGAAAGCTAGAGAAATTGCAGAAAACAAACATGGTATTTCTGTTTGTACAGATGACATTGTATGCACTTGCCTAATGAAATGACTTTGCTTATCTCCAAAACCAATTTTCCAGTGATTATCTCGGTCCATTGCATACGAATTCCACATGACTTTGTGGGGATATGAGTTGATGAAACCAGAAATATCCGGTTGTGTTTTGGCTAACTCAATCCCAGATATTGTGAAAGTATTTCTGTTTGTGTTTTCTGGATATCATCGATGGACTTTATTGTTTTGAATGTTTTTTATCAGTGAACATTATTTTTATGCTGGGAAACACTAATTGTTTCCACATGGAGACTCCAGCTGTAAACATTCGTATTTTATAGGGAAAATCTAGAGGAACTGGGTCAAACAAACATGATATTTCTGTTTGTATACATGGCATTTTATGCACTTGCCCGACGAATAGACTTTGCTTTTTTCCTAAACCATTTTTACTAAGATTTTCTTGGTCCATTTCATACGAATTCCAAACCATTTTGTTTGGTTATGAATGGATGAAACCAGAAATATCCTGTTGTGTTTGGCTAACTCAATCCCAGATATTGTGATAGCCTCTGTGTTTGTGTTTTCTAGATATTATGTATGGACTTTATTGCTTTGAATGTTTTTTACAGGGAACATTTAATTTTGTGATTGGAAACACTAATTGTTTCAACATGGATACACCAGCTCTTAACATTTGTATTTTCTAGCCAGTATGCTAGAGGAACTGGGGCAATCAAACATTATATTTCTGTTTGTGTAATGACAATTTTTGCACTTGCCTAACAAAAAGTCTTTGCTTTTCTCCAAAACGATTTTTACTGTAATTTTCTCGGTCCATTGCATAGGTATTCCACACCAGTTTCTCCGGATATGACTGGATGTAACCAAAAATATCCGGTTGTGTTTTGGCTAACTCAATCCCAGATATTGCTATAGACTCTGTGTTTGTTATTTCTGGATATTATTGATGGACGTTATTTTTTGAATGTTTTTTTATCAGGGATCATTTAATTTTGTGCTGGGAAATACTAATTGGTTCCAAATGGAGAAACCAGCTCTACACATTCGTATTTTCTAGGGAGAAAGCTAGAGGAACTGATGCAAACAAATATGATATTTCTGTTTGTTTAGATGTCATTTTATGCACTTGCCTAACGAAAAGACATTGCTTTTCTCCATAACCATTTTTACTGTTATTTTCTCGATCCATTGCATACAAATTCCAGACCATTTTGCGGAGATATAAGTGGATGAGACCAGAAATATCTGGTTGTGTTTTGGTTAACTGAATAGGAAATATTTTGTAAGCCACTGAGTTTGTGTTTTCTGGATATTATCGATGGACTTTATTGTTTCGAATGTTTTTTATCAGGGAACATTCAATTTTGCGGTTGGAAACACTAATTGTTTCCACATGGAGACACCAGCTCTGCACATTCGTATTTTCTAGGGAGAAAGCTAGCTAAACTGCTGCAAACAACGTGATATTTCTGTTTGTACACATGACATTTTATGCACTTGCCTAACGAAAGGACATTGCTTTCCTCCAAAGCCATATTTACGGTGATGTTCCCGGTCCATTGCATAGGAATTCCACAACACTTTGACCGGATATGACTGGCTGAAACTAGAAATATCCGTTTGATTTTTGGCTAACTCAATCCCACATATTGCGACAGACTCTGTGTTTTCTGGATATTATCGAAGGACTTTATTGTTTTGAATTTTTTTATATGGGAACATTATATTTGTGGTTGGAAACACTAATTGTTTCCACATTGAGGTTCCAGCTCTACATATTCGTATTTTATAGGGAGAAAGCTAGAGGAAATGCTGCTAACCAAGATGATATTTCTGTTTGTGTAGATGACATTTTATGCACTTGCCTAACGAAAAGACTTTGCTTTTCTCCAAAACCATTTTAATGTGATTGTCTTTGTGTATTGTATACAAATTCTACACCACTTTCTCCGGAGATGATGGATGAAACCAGAAATATCCAGTTGTGTTTTGGCTAACTCAATCCCACATATTGCGAGAGCCACTGTGTTTGTATTTTCTGGATATTATCGACAGACTTTATTTTATTGAATGTTTATTATCAGGGAACATTTAATTGTGTGCTTGGAAACAATAGTTGGTTCCACATAGAGTCACCAGCTTTACACATTTGCATTTTGTAGGGAGAAAGCTCAAGGAACTGCAGGAAACAAACATGATATTTCTGTTTGTATAGGTGACATTTTATGCACTTGACTAACGAAAAATCTTTGCTTTTCTCGAAAACAATTTTGACTTTGATATTCCCGGTCCATTGCATACAAATTCCGCACAACTTTGTCAGGATATTACTGGATGAAACCAGAAATATCCGGTTGTGTTTTGGCTAACTTAATCCCAGATATGCGACAGACGCTGTGTTTGTGTTTTCTGGATATTATCGTCGGACTTTATTTTATTGAATGTTTATTATCAGAGAACATTTAATTTTCTGCTGGGAAACACTAATTGGTTCCAAATGGTGACACCAACTCTACACATTCGTATTTTCTTGGGAGAAAGCTAGATGAACTGCGGCAAACAAACATGATATTTCTGTTAGTATAGGTGACATTTTACACACTTGCCTAATGGAAACACTTTGTTTTTCTCCAATACCATTTTACTGTGATTGTCTGTGTCCATGGCATACGAGTTCCACACCACTGTGTCCGGATATGCCTGGATTAAACCAGAAATATCCGGTTGTGTTTTGGCTAACTCAATCCCACATGTTGCGACAGCCTCTGTGTTTGGTATTCCGGATATTATCGATGGACTTTATTGTTTTGAATGTTTTTTATCAGGGAATATTTAATTTTGTGCTTGGAAACACTAATTGGTTCCACATGGAGACACCAGCTCTACACATTCGTATTTTCTAGGGAGAAAGCTAGAGGAACTGCGGCAAACAAACATGATATTTCTGTTTGCATAGATGACATTTTATGCACTTGCCCAACGGAAAGACTTTGCTTTTCTCCAAAACCGATTTTACTGTGATTTTCTCGGTCCATTGCATACGAATTCCACACCACTTTGTCCGGGTATGACTGGATAAAACCAGAAATATCCGGTTGTGTTTTGGCTAACGCAATCCCAGATATTGCGACAGCCTATATTTTCTCTATATTATCGATTGACTTAATTGTTTTCAATGTTTTTTATCAGGGAACATTTACTTTTGTGCTGGGAAGCACTAGTTGACTCCATATGGAGATACCAACTCTACACATTCGTATTTTCTAGAGAGAAAGCTGGAGAAACAGTGGCAAACCATCATGATATTTCTGTTGGTGTAGATGTCATTTTATACACTTGCCTAACTAAAAGACATTACTTTTCTCCGAAACCATTTTTACTCTGATTTTCTCGGTCCATTGCATACGAATTCCACACCAGTTTGACAGGATATGACTGGATGAAACCAGAAATATCAGGTTGTGTTTTTGCTAACTCAGTAACACATATTGCGACAGCCTCTGTGTTTGTGTTTTCTGGATATTATCGATGGACTTTATTGTTTTAAATATTTTTTATCAGGGAACATTTAATTTTGTGCTTGGAAACACTCATTGGTTCCACATGGGGACACCAGCTCTACATATTTGCATTTTCTAGGGAGAAAGCTAGAGCAACTGCGGCAAACAAACATGATATTTCTTTTTGTATAGATGAAATTTTATGCACTTGCCTAATGAAAAGACTTTGCTTTGCTCCAAAACCATTTTTACTGTGATGTTCGTGGTCCATGGCATTCGAATTCCACAGCACTTTGTCAGGATATGACTGGATGAAACCAGAAATATCCGGGTTTTCTTTGGCTAACTCTATCCCACATATTGCGACAGCCTCTGTGTTTGTGTTTTCTGGATATTATCGATGGACTTTTTTGTTATGAATGTTTTTTATCAGGGAACATTTAATTTTGTGCTTGGAAACACTAATTGGCTCCACATGGAGACACCAGCTCTATAAATTCATATTTACTAGGGAGAAAGCTAGAGGAATTGCAGCAAGCAAACATGATATTTCTGCTTGTATAGATGAGATTTTACGCACTTGCCTAATGAAAAGAATTTGCTGTTCTCCAAAACCATTTTTACTATGATTGTCCATGTCCATTGTATATTAATTCCACACCACTTTCTCCAGATATGACTGCTTGAAACTAGAAATATCCTTTGTGATTTGGCTAACTCAATGCCAGATAATGTGACAGCCTCTGCGTTTGTGTTTTCTGGATATTGTCGATGGATTTATTATTTTGAATGTTTTTTATCAGGGAACATTTAATTTTGTGCATGGAAACACTAATTGGTTCCACATGGAGACACACCAGCTCTACACATTCGAATTTTGTAGGGAGAACCCTAGAGGAACTGGGGCAAACAAACATATTTCGATTTGTATATATGATACTTTTTAAACTTGCTGATGAAATAAATTTGCCTTTTCAAATCCATTTCTACTGTGATTGTCTATGTTCATTGTATACGTATTCCACAACACTTTCTCCAGATATGACTGGGTGAAACCGGAAATATCCATTTGTGTTTTGGCTAACTCAATCCCACATATTGCTACAGCCTCTGCGTTTGTGTTTTCTGGACATTATCGATGGATTTATTATTTTGAATGTTTTTTATCAGGGAACATTTAATTTTGTGCTGAGAAACACTAATTGGTTCCATATGGAGACACCAGCTCTACACATTCATATTTTGTTGGCAGAAAGCAAGAGGAACTGTGGAAAACAAACATGATATTTCTGTTTGCATAGATGTCATTTTCTGCACTTGCCTAACGAAAAGACTTTGCTTTTCTCTAAAACCATTTTTTCTCTGATTTTTCTAGGTCCATTGCATACGAATTCCACACCACTTTGTCCGGATATGACTGGATGAATCCAGAAATATCTGGCTGTGTTTTGGCTAACTCAATCCCAGATATTGTGACAGACTCTGTGTTTGTGTTTTCTGCATATTATCCATGGACTTTATTGTTTTGAGTGCTGTTATCAGGGAACATTTCATTTTGTACCATAGAAACACCAATTGGTTCCACATGGAGACACCAGCTCTACACATTAGTATTTTCTAGGGAGAAAGCAAGAGGAACTGCGGCAAACAAACATGATATTTTGATTTCTATACATGATACTTTTTTAACTTGCTGACGAAATAAATTTGCCTTTTCAAAACCATTTCCACTGTGATTGTCTATGTTCATTGTATACGAATTCCACAACACTTTCTCCAGAAATTACTGGATGAAACCGGAAATATCCGGTTGTGTTTTGGCTAACTCAATCCCACATATTGCTATAGCCTCTGCGTTTGTGTTTTCTGGATATTATCAATGGACTTTTTTATTTTGAATATTTTTTAACAGGGAACATTTAATTTTGTGCTGAGAAACACTAATTGGTTCCACACGGAGACACCAACTCTACACATTCGTATTTTCTACGGAGAAAGCTAGAGGAAGTGCGGCAAACAAACATGATATTTCTGTTTGTCTAGATGACATTTTATGCTCTTGCCTAACGAAAAGACTTTGCTGTTCTCCAAAACCATTTTTACTGTGATTTTCTCGCTCCATTGCATACGAATTGCACACCACTTTGTCCGGATATGACTGGATGAAACCGGAAATATCTTTTTTTGTTTTGGCTAACTCAATCCGAAATATTGTGAAAGCCTCTGTGTTTGTGTATTCCTGATATTATCAACGGACTTTATTTTTTTCAATGTTATTTTTCAGGGAACATTTAATTTGTGCTTGGAAACACTAATTGGTTCAACATGGAGACACCAGCTCTACACATTCATATTTTCTACGGAGAAAGCTAGAGGAACTGTGACAAACAAATGTGATATTTCTGTTTGTATCGATGTCATTTTATGCACTTGCCTAACGAAAAGACTTTGCTGTTCTCCAAAACCATTTTTACTGTGATTTACTTGGTCCATTGCATATGAATTCCACACCACTTTGTCCGGATATGACTGGATCAAACCAGAAATATCTGGTTGTGTTTTGGCTAACTGAATCCGAAATATTGTGATATATTGTGTTTGTGTTTTCTGGATATTATCAAAAGACTTTATTGTTTTGAATGTTTTTATCAGGGAACATTTAATTTTGTGCTTGGAAACACTAATTGGTTCCACATGGATATACCAGCTCTACATATGCGTATTATCTAGGGAGAAAGCTAGAGGAACTGCGGCAAACAAACATGATATTTCTGTTTGTATCGATGACATTTTATGCACTTGCCTAACGAAAAGATCTTGCTGTTCTCCAAAACCATTTTTACTGTGATTTTCTCGGTATATGAATACGAATTCCAAACCACTTTGTCCGGTTATCACTAGATGAAACCGGAAATATCCGGTTTTATTTTGCCTAACTCAATCCCACATATGGATGCAGACTCTGTGTTTGTGTATTCCTGAGATTATCCACAGATTTTTATTGTTTTGAATGTTTTATTTATCAGGGAACATTTAATTTTGAGCTTGGATACAGTAATTGTTTCCACATGGAGAAACAAGCTCTACATATTCATATTTTCTAGGGAGAAAGCTAGAGGTTCTGTGGCAAACAAACATGATATTTCTGTTTGTATCGATGACGCTTTATGCACGGCCTAACGAAAAGACTTCGCTTTTCTCCAAAAGCATTTGTACTGTTATTTCCTCGGTCCATTGGATACAAATTCCACACTAGTTTGACCGGATATGACTGGATTAAACCAGAAATATCCGGTTTTGCTTTGGCTAACTAAATCCGAAATATTGCTATAGCCTCTGTGTTTGTGTTTTCTGGATATTAATGATGGACTTTCTTGTTTTGAATATTTTTATCAGGAATCATTTATTTTTGTACCATAGAAACACTAATTGGTTCATCATGAGGACACCAGCTCTACACATTCGTATTTTCTAGGGAGAAATCTAGAGGATCTGTGGAAAACAAACATGATATTTCTGTTTCTACTGAGGACTTTTTATGCACTTGCCTAACGAAAAGACTTTGCTTTTCTCCAAAACCATTTTTACTCTGATATTATACATGGACTTTATTGTTTTGAATGTTTTTTATCAGGGAACATTTAATTTTGTGCTTGGAAACACTAATTGGTTCCACATGGAGAAACCAGCTCTACACATTCTTATTTTCTACCGAGAAAACTAGAGGAACTGCGGCAAACAAACACATTTCTGTTTGTATAGATGACATTTTATCTACTTGCCCAATGAAAAGGCTTTGCTTTTCTCAAAAACCATTTTTACTGTGATTTTCTCGTTCCATTGCCTATGAATTCCACCCCACTTTGTCCAGATATTACTGGATGCAACCAGAAATATCCGGTTGTGTTTTGGCTCACTCGTCCCGGATATTGCTACAGGCTCTGTCTTTGCGTTTTCTGGATATTATCAACGGACTTTATTGTTTTGAATGTTTTTATCAGGGAACATTTAATTTTGTGCTAAGAAACACTAATGGGTTCATTTTGGGGACACCAGCTCTACACATTCGTATTTTCTAGGGAGAAAGCTAGAGGAACTGTGGCAAACAAACATGATATTTCTCTTTCTACTGAGGACTTTTTATGCACTTGCCTAACGAAAAGACTTTGCTTTTCTCCAAAATCATTTTTACTGGGATTTTCTCAGTCCATTGCATATGAATTCCAAACGACTTTGTCTCGATATGACTGGATGAAACTGGAAATATCTGGTTGTGTTTTGGCTAACTCAATCCCAGATATTGCTACAGCATCTGTGTTTGTGTATTCCTGATATTATACATAGACTTTATGGTTTTGAATGTTTTTTATCAGGGAACATTTAATTTTGTGCTTGGAAACAGTAATTGGTTCCACATGGAGACACCAGCTCTGCACATTCGTATTTTCTAGTGAGAAAGCTAGAGGAACTGGGGCAAACAACCAGGATATTTTTGTTTGTCTAGATGACACTTTATGCACTTGCCTAACAAAAAGACTTTGCTTTTCTCCAAAACCATTTTTACTGTGATTTTCTCGGTCCATTGCATACAAATTCCACACCACTTTGTCCGGATATGACTGGATGAAACCAGAAATATCCGGTTGTGTTTTGGCTAACTCTATCCCACAAGTTGCGACAGCCTCTGTGTTTGTTTTTTCTGGATATTATCGATGGACTTTATTGTTTTGAATGTTTTTTATCAGGGAACATTTAATTTTGTGCTTGGAAATACTAATGGTTTCCACATGGATACATAAGCTCTACACATTCATATTTTGAAGGGAAAAAGCTAGAGGAAATGTGGCAAACAAACATGATATTTCTGTTTGTATAGATGATATTTTATGGACTTGCCTAACGAAAAGACTTTGCTTTTCTCCAAAACCATTTTTACTCTGATTTTCTCGGTCCTTTGCATATGAATTCCACACCACTTTTTCCGGATATGACTGGATGAAACCAGAAATATCCGGTTGTGCTTTGGCTAACTGAATCCGAAATATTGCTACAGCCTCTGTGTTTGTATTTTCTGTATATTATCCACGGACTTTATTGTTTTGAATGTTTTTATCAGGGAACATTTAATTTTGTACCATTGAAACACTAATTGGTTCATCATGGGGATTCCAGCGCTACATATTCGTATTTTCTAGGGATAATCTAGAGGAACTGTGGCAAAGAATCATGATATTTCTGTTTGTATAGATGATATTTTTTGCACTTGCATAACGAAAATACTTTTCTTTTCTCTAAAACCATTTTGAATGTGATTTTCTCAGTCCATTTCGTACGAATTCCCCACTACTTTGTCCGGTTATGACTGGATGAAACCAGAAATATCTGGTTGTGTTTTTGCTAGCTCAATCCGAAATATTGCTACAGCCTCTGTGTTTGTGTATTCCTGATATTATCCACGGACTTTATTTTGTTGAATGTTTTTTTTTTTCAGGGAACATTTAATTTTGTGCTTGGAAACACTAATTGGTTCCACATGGAAACACCAGCTCTACACATTCGTATTTTCTAGGGAGAAAGCTAAAGGAACTGCAGCAAACAAACATGATATTTCTGTTTGTATCGATGACATTTTATGCACTTCCCTAACGAAAATACGATGCTTTTCACCAAAACCATTTTTACTGTGATATTCTCGGTATATGCATACAAATTCCACAGCACTTTGTCCGGTTATCACTGGATGAAACCGGAAATATACGGTTTTGTTTTGCGTAACTCAATCCCACATATGGCTAAAGCCTCTGTGTTTGTGTACTCTTGATATTATCCACAGACTTTATTGTTTTCAATGTTTTTTAACAGGGAACTTTTAACTTTGAGCTTGGATACAGTAATTGTTTCCACATGGAGACACAAGCTCTACATATTCATATTTTCTGGGGAGAAAGATAGAGGATCTGTGGCAAACAAACATGATATTTCTCCTTGTTTCGATGACGTTTTATGCACGGCCTAAGGAAAAGACTTTGCTTTTCTCCAAAACCATTTTTACTGTGATTTTCTGGGTCCAATGCATACGAATTCCACAGCAGTTTGTCCGGATATGACTGGATGAAATCGGAAATATCCGGTTGTGTTTTCATTGACTCAATCCAAAATATTGTGAAAGCATCTGTGTTTGTGTTTTCTGGATATTATCAACAGACTTTATTGTTTTGAATGTTTTTTATCAGGGAACATTTAATTTTGTGCTGAGAAACACTAATGGGTTCATTTTGGGGACACCAGCTCTAAACATTTGTATTTTCTAGGGAGAAAGCTAGAGGAACTGTGGCAAACAAATATTATATTTATGTTTGTATAGATGACGTTTTATGCACTTGCCTAACGAAAAGACTTTGCTTTTCTCCAAAACCATCTTTGCTGTGATTTTTTCGTCCATTGCATATGAATTCCAAATGACTTTGTCTGGATATGACTGGAAGAAACTGGAAATATCCGGTTGTGTTTTGGCTAACTCAATCCCAGATATTGCTACAGCCTCTGTGTTTGTGTATTCCTGATATTATACATGGACTTTATGGTTTTGAATGTTTTTTATCAGGGAACATTTAATTTTGTGCTTTGAAACACTAATTAGTTCCACATGGAGACACCAGCTCTTGACATTCGTATTTTCTATGGAGAAAGTTAGAGGAACTGTGGCAAAGAACCAGGATATTTCTGTTTGTATCGATGATATTTTATGCACTTGCCTAATGAAAAGATTTTGCTTTTCCCCAAAACCAATTTTACTGTGATTTTCTCAATCCATTGCATACGAATTCCAGACCACTTTGTCCGGAAGTGACTGGATGAAACCAGAAATATCCGGTTGTGTTTTGGCTAACTCAATCCGAAACATTGTGAAAGCCTCTGTGTTTGTGTATTCCTGATATTATCCATGGACTTTATATTTTTCAATTTTTTTTTCAGGGAACATTTAATTTTGTGCTTGTAAACACTAATTGGTTCCACATGGAGACACCAGCTCTGTACATTCGTATTTTCTAGGGAGAAAGCTAGAGGAACTGCGGCAAACAAACCTGATATTTCTGTTTGTCTAGATGACATTCTATGCACTTGCCTAACGAAAAGACTTTGCTTTTCTCCAAAATCATTTTTACTGGGATTTTCTCAGTCCATTGCATACAAATTCCACGCCAGTTTCTCAGGATATGACTGGATGAAACTAGAAATATCCGGTTGTGTTTTGGCTAAATCATTCCGAAATATTGTGAAAGCATCTGTGTTTGTGTTTTCTGGATATCATCGATGGACTTATTGTTTTGAATGTTTTTATCAGGGAACATTTCATTTTCTACCATTGAAACACTAATTGGTTCATCATGGGAACACCAGCTCTAATCATTCATATTTTCTAGGGAGATAGCTAGAGGAACTGCGACAAACAAACATGATATTTCTGTTTGTCTAGATGGCATTTTATGCACTTGCCTAACGAAAAGACTTTGCTTTTCTCCAAAATCATTTTTACTGGGATTTTCTCAGTCCATTTCATACTAATTCCACGCCAGTTTCCGAATATGACTGGATGAAACCAGAAATGTCCGGTTGTGATTTGGCTATCTCAATCCGAAATATTGTGAAAGCCTCTGTGTTTCTGTTTTCTGGATATTATCAATGGACTTTATTGTTTTGAATATTTTTATCAGGGAACATTTCATTTTGTACCATTGAAACACTAATTGGTTCATCATGGGAACACCAGCTCTACACTTGTGTATTTTCTAGGGAGAAAGCTAGAGGAACTGCGACAAACAAACATGATATTTCTGTTTGTCTAGATGACATTTTATGCACTTGCCTAATGAAAAGACTTTGCTTTTCTCGAAAACCATTTTAACTGTGATTTTCTCGGTGCATTGTATACGAATTCCACCACAGTATGTCCGGATATGCCTGGATGAAACCAGAAATATCCAGTTGTTTTTTCGCTAACTCAATCCGAAATATTGCTACATCCTCTGTGTTTGTGTATTCCTGATATTATCCACGGACTATATTTTTTGATTTTTTTTCTGGGAACATTTAATTTTTTGCTTGGAAACACCAATTGGTTCCACAAGGAGACACCAGCACTACACATTCGTATTTTCTAGGGAGAAAGCTAGAGGAACTGCGGCAAACAAACATGATATTTCTGTTTGAATAGAAGATATTTTATGCACTTGCATAACGAAAACACTTTGCTTTTCTACAAAACAATTTTTACTGTGATTTTCTTTGTCCATTGCATACGGATTCCACACCAGTTTGTCTGGACATGACTGGATGTAACCGGAAATATCCAGAATTGTTTTGGATAACTCAATCCCAAATATTGCTACAGCCACTGTTTTTGTGTTTTCTGGATATTATTGAAGACTTTATTTTATGGAATGTTTTTTATCGGGGAACATTTTATTTTGAGCTTGGATACAGTAACTGGTTCCACAGGGAGACAACAGCTCTACGTATTTGTATTTTCTAGGGAGAAAGTAAGACGAACTGTGGCAAACAAACATGATATTTCTGTTTGTATAGATGACATTTTATGCACTTGCCTAACGAAAAGACTTTGCTTTTCTCCAAAACCATTTTTACTGTGATTTCTTCGGTCTATTGCATACGAATTCCTTACCACATTGTCTGGATATGACTGGATGAAACCAGAAATATCCGGTTGTGTTTTGGCTAACTCAATCCGAAATATTGTGAAAGACTCTGTGTTTGTGTTTTCTGGATATCATCGATGGACGTTATTGTTTTGAATGTTTTTATCAGAGAACATTTAAATTTATTCTGTAGAATCACTTATTGGTTCCACATGGAGACACCAGCTCTACACATTAGTATTTTCTAGGGAGAAAGCTAGAGGAACCGCGGCAAACAAACATGATATTTCTGATTGAATAGATGACCTTTTATGCGCTTGCCTAACGAAAAGACTTTGCTTTTCTCCAAAACTCTATTAGTGTGATTTTCACAGTCCATTGTATACGAATTCCTTACTACATTGTCCGGATATGACTGGATGAAACTAGAAATATCCGGTTGTGTTTTGGCGAACTCAATCCCAGATATTGCGACAGCCTTTGTGTTTGTGTTTTCCGGATAATAGCAACGGACTTTTTGTTTTGAATATTTTTTATCATGGAACATTTAATTTTGTACCGCAGAAACACTGCTTGATTACACATGGAGACACCAGCTCTACACATTCATATTTTCTAGGGAGAAAGCTAGATGAACTGCAGCAAACAATCATGATATTTCTGTTTGTATAGATGACATTTTATGCACTGTCTGAAGGAAAAGGTTTTGCTTTTCTCTAAAAACATTTTTACTGTGATTTACTCGGTCCATTGCTTATGAATTCCAGACCACGTTGTCCGGATATGATTGTATGAAACCAGAAATATCCGGTTGGGGTTTGCCTAACTCAATCCGAAATATTGTGAAAGACTCTGTGTTTGTGTTTTCTGGATATTATCAATGGACTTTCTTGTTTTGAATGTTTTTTATCAGGGACCATTTAAATTTGTACCGGTGAAACACTAACTGGTTCCACATGGAGACATCAGCTCTACCCATACGTATATTCTAGGGAGAAATCTGGAGGAACTGTGGCAAACAAACATGATATTTCTGTTTGTATAGATGACATTTTATGCACTTGCCTAAATAGAAGACTTTGCTTTTCTCCAAATCCATTTTTACTCTAATTTTATCAGTCCATTGCATATGAATTCCACACCACTTTGTCCGGGTATGACTGGATGAAACCAGAAATATCCAGTTGTGTTTTGGCTAACTCAATCCGAAATATTGTGAACACCTCTGTATTCTGTTTTCTGAATATTATCGATGGACTTTATTGTTTTGAATATTGTTTGTCAGGCAACATGTAATTTTGTGCTGGGAAACACTAATTGGTTCCACATTGAAACACCAGCTCTGCACATTCTAATTTTCTTGGGAGAAAGCTATAGAAAATGCAGCAAACAAACATGATATTACTGTTTGTAAGATGACATTTTATGCACTTGCTTAAAGAAAAGAATTTGCTTTTCTCCAAAATCGTTATTACTGTGATTTTTCGGTCCGTTGTATACGAATTCCACACCACTTTACAGGTAAGCCTGGATGAATCCGGAATTATCCGGTTGTGTTTTGGCTAACTCAATCCGAAATATTGTGAAACCCTCTGTGTTTGTGTTTTCTGGATATTATCGATGGCCTTTATGGTTTTGAATGTTGTTTATCAGGGAACATTTAATTTTGTGCTGGGAAACACTAATTGGTTCCACATGGATACACCAGCGCTACACATTCATATTTTCTAGGGAGAAAGTAGAGGAACTGTGTCAAACAAATATGATATTTCTGTTTGTATAGAACAATTTATACACTTGCCGAAGGAAAAGACTTTGCTTTTCTCCAAAATCATTTCACTGTGATTTTCTCGGTCCATTGAGTCGAATTCCACACCAGTTTGTCCGGACATGACTGGATGAAACCAGAAATATCCGGTTGTGTTTTGGCTAACTCAATCCCAGATATTGCTACAGCCTCTGTGTTTATGTTTTCCGGATATTTCCACGGACTTTTTGTTTTGAATGTTTTTTTATCAGGGAACATTTAATTTCATGGTGGGAAACACTCGGTGACTCCAGATGGAGACACCAGCTCTACACATTCGTATTTTCTAGGGAGAAAGCTAGAGGAACTGTGGCAAACAAACATGATATTTCTGTTTATATAGATGACATTTTATGCACTTGCCCAACGAATAGACTTTGCTTTTCTCCAAAACTCTTTTACTTTGATTTTCTCGGTCCATTGCATACGAATTCCATACCACATTGTCTGGATATGACTGGATGACACCAGAAATATCTGGTTGTGTTTTGGATAACTCAATCCCAGATATTGCTACAGCCTCTGTGGTTGTGTTTTCCAGATATTATCAACGGACTTTATTGTTTTGAATGTTTTTATCAGGGAACATTTAATTTTGTGCTGGGAAACTCTAATTGGTTCAACATGCAGACACCAGCTCTACACATTTGTATTTTCTAGGGAGAAAGCTAGAGGAATTGCAGCAAACAAATATGACATTTCTTTTTTTATAGATTACATTTTATGCAGTTGCCTAACGAAAGGACATTGCTTTTCTCCCAAACCATTTTACTGTGATTTTCTCAGTCCGGTCGATTGCATACTAATTCCACACAACTTTGTCCAGATATGACTGGATGAAACCAGCAATATCCGGTTGTGTTTTGGCTCACTCAATCTGAAATATTGTGAAAGATTCTGTGTTTGTGTTTTCCGGATATTATCAACGAACTTTATTGTTTTGAATGTTTGTATCAGTGAACATTTAATTTTGTACCATAGAAACACTAATTGGTTCCACATGGAGACACCAGCTCTACACATTTATATTTTCTAGGGTGAAAGCTAGATGAACTGCGGAAAAAATTCATGACATTTCTGTTTGAATAGATGACAATTTAGACACTTGCCTAAAGAAAAGACTTTGCTTTTCTCCAAATCCATTTTGCACTGATTTTATCAGTCCATTGCATACGAATTCTACAAAACTTTGTACGGATATGACTGGATTAACGAGATATATCCGGTTGTGTTTTGGCTAACTCCATCTGAAATATTCTGAAAGCCTCTGTGTTTGTGTTTTCTGGATATTATCGATGGACTTTATTGTTTTGAATGTTTTTTTCAGGGAACATTTAATTTTTTGCTTGGAAACACAAATTGGTTCCAAATGGAGACACCAGCTCTACAAATTTGTAATTTCTAGGGAGAAAGCTAGAGGACCTGTGGCAAAAAAACATACTTCTGTTTGTGTAGATGACATTTCATGGACTTGCCAAACTCAAAGACTTTGCTTTATTCCAAAACCATTTTTACTGTGATTCTCTTGGTCTATTGCATTACACACCACTTTGTCCAGATATGCATGGATGAAACCAGAAATATCCGGTTGTGTTTTGGCTAACTCAATCCGAAATATTGTGAAAGCCTCTGTGTTTGTGTTTTCTGGATATTATCGATGGACTTTATTGTTTTGAATGTTTCTTTATTGGGGAACATTTTATTTTGAGCTTGGATAAACGAATTGGTTCCACATGGAGACACCAGCTCTACACATTCGTATTTTCTAGGGAGAAAGCTAGATGAACTGCGGCAAACAAACATGATTTTTTTTTTTATATAGATGACATTTTTTGCACTGGCCGAAGGAAAAGACTTTGATTTTCTCCAAAACCATTGTTAATGTGATTTTCTCGGTCCATTGCATACGAATTCCACAACACTTAGTCCGGATATGACTGGATGAAATCAGAAATATCTGGTTTTGTTTTGGCTAACTCAATCCCAGATTTGTGAGAGCCTCTCTGTTTGTGTTTTCCGGATATTATCGACATACTATCTTGTTTTGAATGTTTATTATCAGGGAACATTTAATTGAGTGCTGGGACACAGTAATTGGTTCCACATGGAGACACCAGCTCTACACATTCACATTTTCTAGGGAGAAAGTTAGAGGAACTGCTGCAAACTAACATCATATTTCTGTTTGTACAGATGACATTTTATGCAGTTCCCTAACGAAAAGACTTTGCTTTTTTCCAAATCCATTTTTCCTGTGATTGTCTGTGTCCATTACATAGGAATTCCACACCAGTTTGTCCGGATATGACCTGGTGAAAACAGAAATATCCAGTTGTTTGTTGGCTAACTGAATCCCAGATATTGCTGCAGCCTCTGTGTTTGTGTTTTCCGGATATTATGGACAGACTTTATTGTTTTGAATGTTTTTTATCAGGAACCAATTAATTTTGTGCTTGCAAAAACAAAATGGTTCAAATGCAGACACCACCTCTACACATTTGTATTTTCTAGGGAGAAAGCTAGAGGAACTGTGGCAAACAAACATGATATTTCTGTTTGTATAGATGACATTTTATGCACTTGCCTAAGGAAAAGACTTTGCTTTTCTCCAAAACCATTTGTATTTTTATTTTCTTGCTCCATTGCATACGAATGCCACACCACTTTGCCCAGATAAGACTGGATGAAATCAGAAATATCCGGATGTGTTTTGGCTAACTCCATCCCACATATAGCTACAGCCTCTTTCTTTGTGTATTCCAGATATTATGAACGGACTCAATGGTTTGAATGTATTTTATAAGGGAACATTTATTTTAGTGCTTGGAAACACTAATTGGTTCCACGTGCAGACACCAGATCTACACATTCGTATTTTCTATGGAGAAAGCTAGAGGATATGTGGCAAAGAAACATATTTCTGTTTGTATACATGTCAATTTATGCACATGCCTAAGGAAAAGACGTTGCTTTTCTCCAAATCCATTTTACTGTGATTATCTCAGTCCATTGCATATGAATGCCACACAACTTTTTCCGGATATGACTGGATGAAACCAGAAAGATTTGTTTGTGTTTTGGCTAACCCCATCCCAGATATTGCGACAGCCTATGTGTTTGTGTTTTCCGGATATTATCGATGGACTATATTGTTTTGAATGTTTTTTTCGGGGAATATTTAGTTTAGTGCTGGGAAACACAAATTGGTTCCACATGGAGACACCAGCTCTATTCATTTGTATTTTTTAGGGATAAACCTAGAGCAACTGCGGCAAACAAACATGGTATTTCTGTTTGTATAGATGGCTTTTTATCTACTTGCCTAATGAAAAGACTTTGCTTTTCTCCAAAAGCATTATTGCTGTGATTGTCTATGTCCATTTTATACGAATGTCACACCACTTTGTCCGGATATGACTGGATGAAACCAGAAATATCCGGTTGTGTTTTGGCTAACTCAATTTCTGATATTGCGGAAGTCTCTGTGTTTGTGTTTTCGGGGTATTATCGATGGAATTTATTGTTTGGAATGTTTTTAATCAGGGAACATTTAATTTTCTGTTGGGAAACAATAGTTGGTTCCACATGGAGACACCAGCTCTACACATTCGTATTTTATAGGGAGAAAGCTAGAGGAACTGCTGCTAACCAAGATGATATTTCTGTTTGTGTAGATAACATTTTATGCACTTGCCTAACGAAAAGACTTTGCTTTTCTCCAAAACCAATTTAATGTGATTGTCTGTGTGTATTGTATACAAATTCTACACCACTTTCTCCGGAGATGATGGATGAAACCAGAAATATCCAGTTGTGTTTTGGCTAACTCAATCCCACATATTGCGAGAGCCACTGTGTTTGTGTTTTCTGGATATTATCGACGGACTTTTTTGTATTGAATGTTTATTATCATGGAACATTTAATTGTGTGCTCGGAAACAATAGTTGGTTCCACATGGAGTCACCAGCTTTACACATTTGTATTTTTTAGGGAGAAAGCTCAAGGAACTGCAGGAAACAAACATGATATTTCTGTTTGCATAAGTGATATTTATGCACTTGCCTAACGAAAAAACTTTGCTTTTCTCGAAAACCATTTTGACTTTGATATTCCCAGTCCATTGCATACAAATTCCGCACAACTTTGTCAGGATATTACTGGATGAAACCAGAAATATCCGGTTGTGTTTTGGCTAACTTAATCGCACATATGCGACAGCCGCTGTGTTTGTGTTTTCTGGATATTATCGACGAACTTTATTTTATTGAATGTTTATTATCAAGGAACATTTAATTTTCTGCTGGGAAACACTAATTGGTTCCACATGATGACACAAGCTCTACACATTCGAATTTTCTTGGGAGAAAGCTAGATGAACTGTTTGTATAGCTGACATTTTATGCATTTGCCTAACGAAAAGAATATGCTTTTCTTCAGAAACATTTTTACTGTGATGTTCCCGGTCCATTGCATACAAATTCCACATCACTTTTTCAGGATATGACTGGATTAAACCAGAAATATCCGGTTGTGTTTTGGCTAACAAAATCCCACACGTTGCGACAGCCTCTGTGTTTGTGTTTTCTGGATATTATCAAGGAACTTTATTATTGTAAGTGTTTTTTATAAGGGAACATTTAATTTTGTGCTTGGAAACACTAATTGGTTCCACATGGAGACACCGACTCTACACATTCGTATTTTCTAGGGAGAAAGCAAGAGGAACTGTGGCAAAGAAACATGATATTTCTGTTGGTATAGGTGACATTTTATGCACTTGCCTAAGAGAAACACTTTGCTTTTCTCCAAAACCATTTATACAGTGATTGTCTCGGCCCATTGCATATGAATTCCACACCACGTTGTCTGGATATGACTGCATGAAACCGGAAATATCCGGTTTTCTTTTGGCCAACTCAATCCGAAATATTGCTACAGCCTCTGTGTTTGTTTTTTCTGGATATTATCAATGCACTTTATTGTTTTTAATGATTTTTATCGGGGAACATTTAATTTTGAGCTTGGATACAGTAATTGGTGCCACATGGAGACACCAGCTCTACATATTCTTATTTTCTACTGAGAAAGCTAGAGGAAATGTGGCAAACAATCATGATATTTCTCTTTGCATCGATTATATTTTATCTATTTGGCAAACGAAAAGACTTTGTTTTCTCCAAAAGCATTTTTGCTGTGATTTTCTTGGTCCATTGCATACGAATTCCACACGACTTTGTCCAGATATGACTGGATGAAACCAGAAATATCCGGTTGTGTTTTGGCTAACTCAATCTGAACTATTGTGAAAACCTCTGTGTTTGTGTTTTCTGGATATTATCGATGGACTTTATTGTTTTGAATGTTTTTATCAGGGAACATTTTATTTTGAGCTTGGAAACACCAATTGGTTCATCATGGGGACACCAGCTCTACATATTCGTATTTTCTAGGGAGAAACCTCGAGGAACTGCGGCAATCAAACATGATATTTCTGTTTGTATAGATGACATTTTATGCACTTGCCTAACGAAAAGACTTTGCTTTTCTCCAAAACCATTTTTACTGTGATTTTCTTGGTCCATTGCATATGAATTCCACACCAGTTTGACCACATATGAAGGGGTGAAACCGGAAATATCCGGTTGTGTTTTTGCTAACTCAATCCCAGATATTGCTACATCCTCTGTGTTTGTGTTTTCTGGATATTATCCACAGACTTTATTGTTTTGAATGCTTTTTTAACGGGGAACATTTTATTTTGAGCTTGGATACAGTAATTAGTTCCACATGGAGACACCAGCTCTACAAATTCATATTTTCTAGGTAGAAAGCTAGAGGAACTGCGGCAAACAAACATGATATTTCTGTTTGTATAGATGACATTTTATGCACTTGCCTAACAAAAAGACTTTGCTTTTCTTCAAAAGCATTTGTACTCTGATTTTCTCGGCCCATTGCATAAGAATTTCACACCAGTTTGTCTGGATATGACTGGATGAAACCGGAAATATCCGGTTGTGTTTTGGCTAACTCAATCCCAGATATTGCTACAGCTTCTGTGTTTGTGTTTACTGGATGTTATCAACGGACTTTATTGTTTTGAATGTTTTTATCGGGGAACATTTTATTTTGAACTTGGATACAGTAATTGGACCACATGGAGACACCAGCTCTGCACATTCGTATTTTCTACGGAGTATGCTCGAGGAACTGCGGCAATCAAACATGACATTTCTGTTTGTATAGATGACATTTTATGCACTTGCCTAACAAAAAGACTTTGCTTTTCTCCAAAACCATTTTTACTGTGATTTTCTCGGTCCATTGCATACGAATTCCACACCAGTTTGTCCCGATATGACTGGATGAAACCAGAAATATCCGGTTGTGTTTTGGCTAACTCAATCCCAGATATTGCTACAGCCTCTGTGTTTGTGTTTACTGTATATTATCAATGGACTTTATGGTTTTTAATGTTTTTTATTGGGAAACATTATATTTTGAGCTTGGATACAGTAATTAGTTCCACATGGAGACACCAGCTCTACATAATCGTATTTTCTAGGGAGAAACCTCGAGGAACTGTGGCAAACAAACGTTATATTTCTGTTTGTATAGATGACATTTTATGCACTTGCCTAACGAAAAGACTTTGCTTTTCTCCAAAACCATTTTTACTGTGATTTTCTTGGTCCATTGCATATGAATTCCACACCAGTTTGACCACATATGAAGGGGTGAAACCGGAAATATCTGGTTGTGTTTTGGCTAACTCAATCCCAGATATTGCTACATCCTCTGTGTTTGTGTTTTCTGGATATTATCCACAGACTTTATTGTTTTGAATGCTTTTTTAATGGGGAACATTTTATTTTGAGCTTGGATACAGTAATTAGTTCCACATGGAGACACCAGCTCTACAAATTCATGTTTTCTAGGTAGAAAGCTAGAGGAACTGCGGCAAACAAACATGATATTTCTGTTTGTATAGATGACATTTTATGCACTTGCCTAACAAAAAGACTTTGCTTTTCTTCAAAAGCATTTGTACTCTGATTTTCTCGGCCCATTGCATAAGAATTCCACACCAGTTTGTCCGGATATGACTGGATGAAACCAGAAATATCAGGTTGCGTTTTGGCTAACTCAATCCCAGATATTGCTACATCCTCTGTGTTTGTGTTTTCTGGATATTATCCACAGACTTTATTGTTTTGAATGCTTTTTTAATGGGGAACATTTTATTTTGAGCTTGGATACAGTAATTAGTTCCACATGGAGACACCAGCTCTACAAATTCATGTTTTCTAGGTAGAAAGCTAGAGGAACTGCGGCAAACAAACATGATATTTCTGTTTGTATAGATGACATTTTATGCACTTGCCTAACAAAAAGACTTTGCTTTTCTTCAAAAGCATTTGTACTCTGATTTTCTCGGCCCATTGCATAAGAATTCCACACCAGTTTGTCCGGATATGACTGGATGAAACCAGAAATATCAGGTTGCGTTTTGGCTAACTCAATCCGAAATATTGTGAAAGCCTCTGTGTTTGTGTTTTCTGGATATTATCAATGGACTTTATTGTTTTGAATGTTTTTATCAGGGAACATTTCATTTTGTACCGTTGAAACACGAATTGGTTCATCCTGGGGACACCAGCTCTACACATTCGTATTTTCTGGGGAGAAAGCTAGAGGAACTGCGGCAAACAAACATGATATTTCTGTTTGTATCGATGACATTTTATGCACTTGCCTAACGAAAAGACTTTGCTATTCTCCAAAATCATTTCCCTGTGATTTTCTCGGCCCATTGCATAAGAATTCCACACCAGTTTGTCCGGATATGACTGGATGAAACCAGAAATATCAGGTTGCGTTTTGGCTAACTCAATCCGAAATATTGTGAAAGCCTCTGTGTTTGTGTTTTCTGGATATTATCAATGGACTTTATTGTTTTGAATGTTTTTATCAGGGAACATTTCATTTTGTACCGTTGAAACACGAATAGGTTCATCCTGGGGACACCAGCTCTACACATTCGTATTTTCTGGGGAGAAAGCTAGAGGAACTGCGGCAAACAAACATGATATTTCTGTTTGTATCGATGACATTTTATGCACTTGCCTAACGAAAAGACTTTGCTATTCTCCAAAATCATTTCCCTGTGATTTTCTCGGTCGATTGCATAGGAATTCCACACCAGTTTCTCCGGATATGACTGGATGAAACCGGAAATATCCGGGTTTGTTCTAACTAGCTCAATCCCAGATATTGCTACAGCCTCTGTGTTTGTGTTTTCTGGACATTATCAATGCACTTTATTGTTTTGAATGTTTTTTATCGGGGAACATTTGATTTTGAGCTTGGATACAGTTATTGGTTCCACATGGAGACACCAGCTCTACATATTCGTATTTTCTAGGGAGAAAGCTAGAGGAACTGTGACAAACAAACATGATATTTCTGTTTGTCTAGATGACATTTTATGCAGTTGCCTAACAAAAAAACTCTGCTTTTCCCCAAACCATTTTAACTGTGATTTTCTCGGTCCATTGCATACGAATTCCACACCAGTTTGTCCGGATATGACTGGATGAAACTGGAAATATCCGGTTTTGTTTTGGCTAACTCAATCCCAGATATTGCTACAGCCTCTGTGTTTGTGTTTTCTGGATATTATCGATGGACTTTATTGTTTTGAATGTTTTTGTCAAGGAACATTTCATTGTTTACCATTTAAACACTAATTGGTTCATCATGGGAACACCAGCTTTACACATTCGTATTTTATAGGGAGAAAGCTAGAGGAACTGTGGCAAACAAACATGATATTTCTGTTTGTATAGCTGACATTTTATGCGCTTGCCTAGCGAAAAGACTTTGCTTGTCTCCAAAACCATTTTCACTCGGATTTTCTCGGTCCATTGTATATGAATTCCACACCACTTTGTCCAGATATGACGGGATGAAACAAGAAACATCCGGTTGTGTTTTGGCTAACTCAATCCGAAATATTGTGAAAGCCTCTGTGTTTGTGTTTTCTGGATATTATCGATGGACTTTATTCTTTTGAATGTTTTTTTTTCAGGGAGCATTTAATTTTGTACCAAAGAAACACTAATTGGTTCATCCTGGGGACACCAGCTGTACAAATTCGTATTTTCTAGGTAGAAAACTCGAGGAACTGTGGAAAACAAACATGATACTTCTGTTTGTATGGATGACATTTTATGCACTTGCCTAACGAAAAGACTTTGCTTTTCTCCAAAACCATTTTTACTCTGATTTTCTCGGTCCACTGAATACGAATTCCAAACAACTTTGTCTTGATATGACTGGATGAAACCAGAAATATCCGGTTGTGTTTTGGCTAGCTCAATCCGAAATATTGCTAGAGCAATATTTTGTTTTCTGGATATTATCGACGGGCTTTATTGTTTTCAAAATTTTTATCAGGGAATATTTAAATTTGTGCTTGGAAACACTAATTGGTTCATCATGGGGACACCAGCTCTACACATTCTTATTTTCTAGGGTCAAAGCTATAGGAACTGTGGCAAACATGATATTTATGTATGTGTAGATGACATTGAATGCATTTACCTAACGAAAAGACTTTGCTTTTCTCCAAAACCATTTTTACTGTGATTTTCTCGGTCCATTGCATACGAATTCCACACCAGTATGTCTGGATATGACTGGATGAAAATGGAGATATCCGGTTTTGTTTTGGCTAACTCAATCCCAGATATTGCTACAGCCTCTGTGTTTGTGTTTTCCATATATTATCCATGGACTTTATTGTTTTGAATGTTTTTTTTCAGGGAACATTTAATTTTGTGCTTGGAAACACAAAGCTAGAGGAACTGCGACAAACAAACATGATAATTCTTTTTCTAGATGTCAATTAATGCAGTTGCCTAACAAAAAGGTTTTGCTTTTCTCCAAAATCATTTTTACAGTGATTTTCTCGGTCCATTACATACGAATTCCACTCCAGTTTGTCCGGATATGACTGGATGAAACTGGAAATATCCGGATTTCTTCTATTTAACTCAATCCCAGATATTACTACAGCCTCTGTGTTTTTGTATTCCTGATATTATCAATGGATTTTATTGTTTTCAATGTTTTTTATCGGGGAACATTTTATTTTGAGCTTGGATACGCTAATTGGTTCCACCTGGAGACACCAGATCTACATATTCATATTTTCTAGGGAGAAATGTAGAGTAACTGACAAACGTGATATTTCTCCATGAATAGATGACATTTCATGCACTTGCCTAACGAAAAGACTTTGCTTTTCTCCAAAACCATTTTTACTCTGATTTTCTCGGTCCATTGTATATGAATTTCACACCACTTTGTCCGGATATGAGTGGATGAAACCAGAAATATCCGGTTGTGTTTCTGCTAAAACAATCCGAAATATTGTTAAAGCCTCTGTGTTTGTGTTTTCTGGATATTATCGATGGACTTTATGGTTTTGAAATTTTTATCAGGGAACATTTAATTTTGTACCATTGAAACACTAATTGGTTCCACATGGAGACACCAGCTCTACATATTCTTATTTTCTAGGGAGATATCTAGAAGAACTGCAGCAAACAAACATCATATTTCTATTTGTATCGATGACATTTATGCACTTGTCTGATGAAAAGACTTTGCTTTTCTCAAAAACCATCTTTACTGTGATTTTCTCAGTCCATTACAGACGAATTCCACCGCACTTTGTCCGGATATGACTGGATGAAACCAGAAAGATCCGGTTGTGTTTTGGCTAACTCAATCCGAAATATTGTGAAAGCCTCGGTGTTTGTGTTTTCTGGATGTTATCGATGGACTTTATTGTTTTGAATGTTTTCATCAGGGAACATTTAATTTTGTGCTACGATATACTAATTGGTTCAACATGGAGAAACGAGCTCTACACATTCATATTTTCTAGGGAGAAATTCAGAGGAACTGCGGCAAACAAACATGTTATTTCGGTTTGAAAAGATGACATTTTTTACACTTACCTAACGAAAAGACTTTGCTTTTTCCCAGAACAATTTTTACTGTGATTTTCTCATTTCATTACATACGAAATTAACACTACTTTGTCCGGATATGACTGAATGATACCAGTAATATCCGGTTGTGTTTTGGCTAACTGAATCCCAGATATTGCTACGGACACTGTGTTAATATTTTCCGTATATTATCGACAGACTTTATTGTTTTGAATTTTTTTTATCAGGGAACAATAAATTTGGTGCTGGGATATACTAATTGGTTCCACATGGAGACACCAGCTCTACACATTCCTCTTTTCTAGGCAGAAAGCTAGAGGAACTGCGGCAAACAAACATGATATTTCTGTTTGTATCGATGACCTTTTATGCACTTGCCTAACGAAAAGACTTTGCTTTTCTCCCAAAACATTTTTACTGTGATTTTCTCGTTCCATTGCATACGAATTCCACACCACTTTGTCCGGATATGACTGGATGAAAGCAGAAATATCCGGTTTTATTTTGGCAAACTCAATCCCAGATATTGCTACAGGCTCTGTGTGTGTGTTTTTTGGATATTATCAATGGACTTTATGGTTTTGAATGTTTTTATTAGAGAACAATTCATTTTGTACAGTTGAAACACTAATTGGTTCATAATGGGGACACCAGCTCTACACATTCGTATTTTCTAGGGAGAAAGCTAGAGGAACTGCGGCAAACAAACATGATATTTCTGTTTGTATAGATGACATATTATGCATTTTCCTAAAGAAAAGACTTTGCTTTTCTACAAAACCATTTTTACTGTGATTTTCTCGGTCCATTGCATACGGATTCCACAACACTTTCTCCTGATATGACTAGATGAAACCAGAAATACCCGGTTGTGTTATGCGTAACTCAATCCCACATATTGCTACAGTCTCTGTGTTTGTCTTTTCCGGATATTATCAATGGACTTTATTGTTTTGAATGTTTTTTATGAGGGAACATTTAATTTTGTGCTTGGAAACACTAATTCGTTCCACATGCAGACACCAGCTCTACACATTCGTATTTTCTATGGAGATAGCTAGAGGAACTGCGGCAAACAACCATGATATTTCTGTTTGTATCGATGACATTTTATGCACTTGCCTAACGAAAAGACTTTGCTATTCTCCAAAATCATTTTTTACTGTGATTTTCTCGGTCCATTGTATATGAATTCAATACTATTTTGTCCAGATATCCCAGGATGAAACCAGAAATATCCGGTTGTGATTTGGCTAACTATATCCCAGGTATTGCTACAGCCTCTGTGTTTGTGTTTTCTGGATATTACCGATGGACTTTATTGTTTTGAATGTTTTTATCAGGGAACATTTCATTTTGTACCGTAGAAACACTAATTGGTTGCACATGGAGACACCAGCTCTACACATTTGTATTTTCTAGGCAGAAATCTAGAGGAACTGCGGCCAACAAACATATTTCTGTTTGTATAGATGACATATTATGCATTTGCCTAAAGAAAAGACTTTGCTTTTCTCCAAACCCATTTTAATTGTGATTTCTCAGTCCATTGCCCACGAATTCCACAACAGTTTGTCCTGATATGACAGCATGAAACCAGAAATATCCAGTTGTGTTTTGGCTAACTCAATCTCAAATATTGCTACAGGCTCTGTGTTTGTGTTTTCCGGATATTATCAACAGACTTTATTGTTTTGAATGCTTTATCAGGGAACGTTTAATTTTATACCGTAGAAACACTAATTGGTTGCACGTGGAGACACCAGATCTACACGTTTGTATTTTCAAGGGAGAAAGCTAGAGGAACTGTGGCAAACAAACGTTATATTTCTGTTTGTATAGATGACATTTTATGCACTTTCCAAAGAAAGGACTTTGCTTTTCTCCAAGACCATTTTTACTGTGTCAATCTCAGTCCATTGTGTAAAAACTGCACACCATTTTGTCCCGTTATGACTTCATGTAACCAGAAATATCCGGTTGTGTTTTGGCTACCTCAATCTCAGATATTGCTACAGCCTCTGTGTTTGTGTTTTCCGGATATTATCAACAGACTTTATTGTTTTGAATTCTTTTATCAGGGAACATTTAATTTTGTACGGTAGAAACACTAATTGGTTGCACATGGAGACACCAGCTCTACACATTTGTATTTTCAAGGGAGAAAGCTAGAGGAACTGTGGCAAACAAACATAATATTTATGTTTGTATAGATGACATTTTATGCACTTTCCTAAAGAAAGGACTTTGCTTTTCTCCAAGACCATTTTTACTGTGAAAATCTCGGTCCATTGTGTAAAAACTGCACACCATTTTGTCCCGTTATGGCTTCATGAAACCAGAAATATCCGGTTGTGTTTTGGCTATCTCAATCTCAGATATTGCTACAGCCTCTGTGTTTGTGTTTTCCGGATATTATCAACAGACTTTATTGTTTTGAATTCTTTTATCAGGGAACATTTAATTTTGTACGGAAGAAACACTAATTGGTTGCACATGGAGACACCAGCTCTACACATTTGTATTTTCAAGGGAGAAAGCTAGAGGAACTGTGGCAAACAAACATAATATTTATGTTTGTATAGATGAAATTTTATGCACTTGCCTAAAGAAAGGACTTTGCTTTTCTCCAAAACCATTTTTACTGTGACAATCTCGGTCCATTTTGTAAAAATTGCACACCATTTTGTCCCGTTATGACTTCATGAAACCAGAAATATCCGGTTGTGTTTTGGCTACCTCAATCTCAGATATTGCTACAGCCTCTGTGTTTGTGTTTTCCGGATATTATCAACAGACTTTATTGTTTTGAATTCTTTTATCAGGGAACATTTAATTTTGTACGGTAGAAACACTAATTGGTTGCACATGGAGACACCAGCTCTACACATTTGTATTTTCAAGGGAGAAAGCTAGAGGAACTGCGGGAAACAAACATCATATTTCTGTTTCTATAGATGATATTTTATGCACTTGCCTTATGAAAAGACTTTGTGTTTCTCCAAAACCATTTTTACTGTGATTTTCTCGGTCCATAGCATACGAATTCCAAAACAATTTCTCCTGATATGACTAGATGAAACCAGAAATACCCGGTTGTGTTATGCGTAACTCAATCCCACATATTGCTACAGTCTCTGTGTTTGTCTTTTCCGGATATTATCAACGGACTTTATTGTTTTGAATGTTTTTTATGAGGGAACATTTAATTTTGTGCTTGGAAATACTAATTCGTTCCACATGCAGACATCAGCTCTACACATTCGTATTTTCTAGGTTGAAAGCTAGAGGAACTGCGGCAAACAAACATGATATTACTGTTTCTATACATGACATTTTATGCAATTGCCTAACGAAAAGACTTTTCTTTTCTCCAAAACCATTTTTACTGTGATTTTCTGGGTCCGTTGTATATGAATTCAACACTATTTTTTCTGGATATGCCAGGATGAAACCAGAAATATCCGGTTGTTATTTGGCTAACTATACCCCAGGTATTGCTACAGCATCTGTGTTTGTGTTTTCTGGATATTATCGATGGAATTTATTGTTTTGAATGTTTTCATCAGAGAACAATTCATTTTGTACCGTAGAATCACTAATTGGTTCCACATGGAGACACCAGCTCTACACATTCTTACTTTCTAGGGTGAAAGCTAGAGGAACTGCGGCAAACAAACATGATATTTCTGTTTTTATAGAGGACATTTTATGGACTTGCCTAAAGGAAAGACTTTGCTTTTCTACAAAACCATATTTACTGTGATTTTTCTGTCCATTGTATACGAATTCCACCCCACTTTGTCCGGATATGACTTCATGAAACCAGAAATATCCGGTTGTTTTTTGGCTAGCTGAATCCCAGATATTGCTGCAGCCTCTGTGTTTGTGTTTTCCGGATATTATCGACAGACATTATTGTTTTGAATGTTTTTATCAGGAACATTCAATTTTGTACCAATAATACACTAATTGGTTCCACATGCAAACACCAGCTCTACACATTCGGATTTTCTTGGGAGAAATGTAGAGGAACTGCGGCAAACAAACATGCTATTTCTGTTTGAATAGATGACATTTTATACACTTGCCTAACGAAAAGACTTTGCTTTTCTGCAAAACTATTTTTGCGGTGATTTTTTCTGTCCATTGCATATGAATTCCACACCAGTTTATGCGGATATGACTGGATGAAACCAGTAATATCCCGTTTTGTTTTAGCTAACTCAATCCCAGGTATTGCTACAGCCTCTGTTTTTGTGTTTTCTGGATATTATCGATGGGCTTTATTGTTTTGAATGCTTTTATTAGGGAACATTTAATTTTGTGCTTTGAAACACTAATTGGTTCCACATGCAGACACCAGCTCTACACATTCGTATTTTCTAGGGAGAAAGCTAAAGGAACTGCGGCAAACAAACATGATAATTCTGTTTGTATAGATGACATTTTATGCACTTTCCTAACGAAAAGACTTTGCTTTTCTCCAAAACCATTTTTACTGTGCTTTTCTCGTTCCATTGCATATGAATTCCACAGCACTTTGTCCGGATATGCCTGCATGAATCCAGAGATATCCAGTTGTTTTTTGGCTAAATGAATCCAAAATATTGTTAATGCATCTGTGTTTGTGTTTTCTGGATATTATCGATGGACTTTATTGTTTTGAATGTTTTTATCAGGGAACATTTTTTTTGTACCTTAGAAACACCAATTAGTTCAACATGGAGACACCAGCTCTACACATTCATATTTTCTGGGGAGAAAGCTAGAGGTACTGCGGCAAACAAACATGATGCTTCTTTTTCTATAGATGACATTTTATGCACTTGCCTAACGAAAAGATTTTGCGTTTTTCCAAAACCATTTTACTGTGATTTTCTAGGTCCATTGCATATGAATTCCACACCAGTTTGTCTGGATATGACTGGATGAAACCAGAAATATCTGGTTGTGTTTCGGCTAACTCAATCCCAGATATTGCTACAGCCTCTGTGTTTGCGTTTTCTGGATATTATTGATGGACTTTATTGATTTGAATGTTTTTACCAGGGAACATTTAATTTTTTACCGTAGAAACACTAATTGGTTCCACATGGAGACACCAGATCTACACATTCGTATTTTCTAGGGAGAAAGCTAGAGGAACTGCGGCAAACAAACATGATATTTCTGTTTAAATAGATGACATTTTATGCTCTTGCCTAACAAAAAGACTTTGCTATTCTCCAAAACCATTTTTACTGTGATTTTCTCAGACCATTGCATAAAAAATCCACACCTCTTTTTCCAGGTATGACTTCATGAAATCAGAAATATCCGGCTGTGTTTTGGGAAACTGAATCCAAAATAATGTGAAAGCCTCTGTGTTTGTGTTTTCTGGATATTACCGATGGACTTTATTGTTTTGAGTGTTTTTATCAGGGAACATTAAATTTTTTACCATAATAACAGTAATTGGTTCCACATTGAGACACCAGCTCTAACATGCATATTTTCAAGGGAGGAAGCTAGAGGAACTGCGGCAAACAAACATGATATTTCTATTTGTACAGATGACATTTTATGCACTTGCCGAAGAAAAAGACATTGCTTTTCTCCAAAACCATTTTTACTGTGACGATCTCGGTCCATTTCATACAAATTCCATACCACGTTGTCCTGGTATGACTGGATGAAACCAGAAATATCCGGTTTTGTTTTGGCTAACTCAATCCCAGATATTGCTACTGGCTCTGTGTTTATGTTTTCTGGATATTATTGACGGTTTATTGTTTTGAATGTTTTTTATCAGGGAACATTTAATTTTCTGCTGGAAAACACTAGTTACTCCACATGGAGACACCAGCTCTACACATGCGTATTTTCTCGGGAGAAACGTGGAGGAACTGTGGCAAACACACATGATATTTCTGTCTGCATAGATGAAATTTTATGCATTTGGCTAATGAAATGAATTTGCTTTAATCCAAAACAATTTTTACTGTGATTTTCTTGGTCCATTGCATACGAATTCCACACCACTTTGTCCAGATATGCCTAGATGAAACCAGAAATAACCGGTTGTGTTTTAGCTAACTCAATCAGAAATATTGTGAAAGCCTCTGTGTTTGTGTTTTTCTTGTATTATCGATGGACTTTACCCTTTGAATGTTTTTTATCATGGAAAATCTAATTTAGTGCTGGGAAACAATAATTAGTTTCAAATGGAGACTCCAGCTCTACACATTCGTATTTTCTAGGGAGAAAGCTAGAGGAACTGTGACAAACAAACATGTTATTTCTGTTTCTATAGATGACATTTTATGCACTTGCCTAACAAAAAGACTTTGCTTTTCTCCAAAACCATTTCTACTGTGACTATCTCGGTCCATTGTATCCGAATTCCACAGCACTTTGTCCGAATATGCCTGAATGAAACCAGAAATATCCGGTTCTATTTTGGCTAACTCAATCCAAAATATTGTGAAAGCCTCTGTGTTTTGTTTGCTGTATATTATCAAAGGACTTTATTGTATTGAATGTTTTTGTCTGAGAACAATTAATTTGGTACCCTAGAAACACTAGTTGACTCCACATGGAGACTCTAGCTCTACACATTCGTATTTTCTAGGGAGAAAGCTAGAGGAACTGCGACAAACAAACATGATATTTCTGTTTGTGTAGGTGACATTTGATGCACTTGCCTAACGAAAAGGCTTTGTTTTTCTCAAAAATCATTTTTACTGTGATTTTCTCAGTACATTGCATACCAATTCCACCCTATTTTGTCCGGGTATGACTGCATTAAACCAGAAATAGCCGGTTGTGTTTTGGCTAAATCAATCCCAGATATTGCTACAGCCTCTGTGTGTCAGTTTTACGGATATTATCAAAAGACTTTATTTTTTTGAATGTTTTTTATCAGGGAACATTTAATTTTGTTCTTGGAAACTCTATTCGGTTCTACAAGGAGACATCAGCTCTACACATTCGTATTATTTAGGCAGAAAACTAGAGGAACTGTGGCAGACAAATATGATATTGATGTTTGTACAGATGACATTTTATGCAGTTGCCTAATGAAAAGACTTTGCTTTTCTCCAAAACCATTTTTACTGTGCTTTTCTCGGTCCATTTCATACAAAATTCCACACCAATTTGTCTGGATATGACTGGATGAAAGCACAAATATTCGGTTGTGTTTTGGCTAACTCAATCACAGATATTGGGACAGCCTCTGTGTTTGTGTGTTCTTGACATTATCAACGAACTTTATTGTTTTGAATGTTTTATCAAGGAACATTTAAATTTTTACCGTAGAAACAGAAATAACAGGTTGTGTTTTGGCTAACTGAATCCCAGTTATTACCACAGGCTCTCTGTTTGTATTTTCTGGATATTATCGATGGACCTAATTGTTTTGAATGTTTTTTTTTTTTTATCAGGGAACATTTAATTTTTCCTGGGAACACTAATTGTTTCCACATGGAGACACCACCTCTACATATTCGTATTTCTAGGAAGAAATCTAGAGGAACTGCGGCAAACAAACATGATATTTCTGTCTGTATAGATGATATTTTATGCACTTGTATAAGAAAAGATTTTTCTTTTCTCCAAAACCATTTTTACTGTGATTTTCTCGGTCCATTGTATACGAATTCCACACCACTTTGTCCAGATATGCTGGATGAAACCAGAAATATCCGGTTGTGTTTTGGCTAACTCAATCCCAGATATTGCTACAGCGTCTCTGTTTATGTTTCCGGATATTATCCACAGACTTCATTATTTTGAATATTTAATTTTGGGCTGGTAAACACTAGTTGACTCCACATGGAGACACCAGCTCTACACATTCCTATTTTCTAGGGAGAAATCTAGAGGAACAGCGGCAAACATACATGATATTTCTGTTTGTATAGATGACATTTTACGCACTGGCCAAAGGAAAAGACTTCTCTTTTCTCTAAAACCATTTTTAATGTGATTTTCTCGGTCCATTGCATACGAATTCCACACCAGTTTTTCCAGATGTGACTGAATGAAACCAGAAATGTCCTTTTGTGTTTTGGCTAACTCAATCCCAGATATTGCTACAGCCTCTGTGTATGTGTTTTCTGGATATTATCGACGGACTTTATATTTTTGAATGTTTGCTATGAGGGAACATTTAATTTTGTGCTGGGAAACACTAGTTGACTCCACATGGAGACATAAGTGCTACACATTCCTATTTTAAAGGGAGAAAGCCAGAGGAACCGTGGCAAACAAACCTGATATTTCTGTTTGCATACATAACATTTTACGCACTGACCGAAGGAAAAGACTTTGCATTTCTCCAAAACAATTTTTACTGTGATTTTATCGGTCATTGCATACGAATTCCACAGCACTTTGTCCGGATTTGAGTGGATGAAACGCGAAATTTCCGGTTGTGTTTTGGTTAACTCAATCCCAGATATTGCTACAGTGTCGGTGTTTGTGTTTTCTGGATATTATCAACGAACTTTATGGTTTTGAATATTTTTATCAGGGAACATTTAATTTTTTACCGTAGAAACACTAGATGGTTCCACATGGAGTCACCAGCTCTACACATTCGTATTTTCTAGGGAGAAAGCTAGAGGAACTGCGGCAAACAAACATGATATTTCTGTTTGTATCGATGACATTTTATGCACTTCCCTAAGGAAAAGACTTTGTTTTTTCCAAAACCATTTTTACTGTAATTTTCTGGGTCCAATGCATACGAATTCCACACCAGTTTTTCTGGATGTGACTGAATGAAACCAGAAATATCGTTTTGTTTTTTGGCTAACTCACAGATATTGCTGCAGGTTCTGTGTTAAAGTTTTCCGGATATTCTCGACAGACATTATTGTTTTGAATGTTTTTTATCAGGGAACATTTAATTTTGTGCTGGGAAACACTAATTGATTCCACATGGAGACACCAGCTCTACACATTCGTATTTTCTAGGGGAAAACTAGTGGAACAACAAACATGATATTTCGGTTTGAATAGATGACATTTTATACACTTGCCTAAAGAAAAGACTTTGCTTTCCTCCAAAACCATTTTTACTGTGATTTTCTCGTTCCATTGCATACGATTTCCACACCACTTTGTTCGGATTTGACTGGATGAAACCAGAAATATCCGCTTCTGTTTCGGCAAACTCAATCCAAAATATTGTGAAAGACTCTGTGTTTGTTTTTTCTGGATATTATCGATGGATTTTACTGTTTTGAATGTTTTTATTAGGAACATTTAATTTATTAACGTAGAAACACTAATTGGTTCCACCTTTAGACACCAGCTCTACACTTTCATATTTTCTGGGGAGAAAGCTAGAGGAACTGCGGCAAACAAACATGATATTTTCGTTTGTATACATGATATTTTATTCACTTCCCTAACGAAAAGACTTTGTTTTTTTCCAAAACCATTTTTACTGTGATTTTCTTGGTCCATTGCATACGAATTACACACGACTTTGTCTGGATATGACTGGATGAAACTAGAAATATCCGGTTGTGTTTTGGCTAACTCAATCCCAGATATTGCTACATGCTCTGTGTTTCTTATTTTGGATATTATCCACGAATTTATTGTTTTGAATATTTTTTATCAGGGAACATTTAATTTTGTGCTGGGAAACACGGATTGGTTCCACATGGAGACACCAGCTCTACACATTCGTATATTCTAGGAAGATATCTAGAGGAACCGCAGCAAACAAACATGCTATTTCTGTTTCTATAGATGACATTTTATGCACTTGCGTAAAGAAAAGACTTTGCTTTTCTCCATATCCATTTTTACTGTGATTTTCTCGGTCCATTGCATACTTATTCCAAACCACTTTGTCCGGATAAGACTCGATGAAACCTGAAATATCTGGTTGTGTTTTGGCTAACTATATCCCAGATATTGCTACGGCCTCTGTGTTTGTGTTTTCTTGATATTATCGACGGACTTTTTTGATTTGAATGTTTTTACCAGGGTACATTTAATTTTGTACCGTAGAAATACTAATTGACTCCACATGGAGACACCAGCTCTACACATTCGTATTTTCTAGGGAGAAAGCTAGAGGAACTGCGGCATACAAACATTATATTTCTCTTTAAATAGATGACATTTTATACACTTGCCTAACGAAACGACTTTGCTTTTCTTCAAAACCATTTATACAGTGATTGTCTCGGTCCTTTGTATACGAATTCCACACCACTTTGTCTGGCTCTGCCTGGATGAAACCAGAATTATCCGGTTGTGTTTTGGCTAACTCAATCCCAGATATTGCTACAGCATCTGTGTTTGTGTTTTCTGGTTATTATCGATGGACTTTATTGCTTTGAGTGTTTTTATCAGGGAAAATTTATTTTATACCATAGAAACACTAATTGTTTCCACATGGAGACACCAGCTCTATACATTTGTATTTTCTAGGGAGAAATCTAGAGGAACTGCGGCAAACAAACATGATATTTCTGTTTGGATAGATGACATTTTATACACTTGCCTAATAAAAAGATTTCCTATTCTCCAAAACCGGTGTGACTGTGATTATCTGAGTCCATTGCATACTAGTTCCACAGCACTTTGTCTGGATATGCCTGGATGAAACCAGAAATATCCTCTTGTGTTATGGCTAACTCAATCCCAGATCTTGCTACAACATCTGTGTTTGTGTTTTCTGGATATTATCAATGGACTTTATGGTTTTGAATGAATTTAAGCAGGGAATATTTTCTTTGATGCTGGGAATCTCTAATTAGTTTCACTTGGAGACTCAAACTCAAACATTTGTGTTTTCTAGGAAGAAAACTACAACAATTACTGCAAACAAGCATGATATTTGTGTTGGTGTAGAAGACATTTTATGCACTTGCCTGTGAAAATACTTTGCTATTCTCCAAAACTAGTTTGACTGTGATTATCTGAGTCCATTGCATACCAGTTCCACAGCACTTTGTCCGGATATGCCTGGATGAAACCAGAAATGTCCTCTTGTGTTATGGCTAACTCAATCCCAGATCTTGCTACAACCTCTGTGTTTGTGTTTTCTGGATATTATCAAGGGACTTTACGTTTTAGAATGAATTTCAGTAGAGCAAATTTTGTTTTGTGCTGGAAATGCTAAGTGCTTCCATATGCAGGCCAAACGAGTTCACATTCGTGTTTTCTACGCAGTAAGCTAGAGCTATCATTTCAAACAAACAGGATATTTATATTAGTAAACATGACTTTTTATCCACTTGGCCAAGAAAAAGAGTTTGCTTTTGTCCAAAACCAGTTTGAAGGTGATTTTCTGAGTCCATTGCATAACAGTTCCACAACACGTTGAATGGAAATGACTGATTGAAACCACTAATATCCTCCGTGTTATGGTAAACTGAATGCTAGATCTTGCTACAGGCTCTGCTTTGTGTTTTTGGATATTATCAATGGACTTTATGGTTTTGAATGAATTTAAGTAGGGAATATTTTCTTTGGTGCTGGGAAGCACTAATTAGTTCCACATGGAGACACAAACTCAACACATTTGTGCTGTCTAGGCAGAAAACTACAGCAATTCCTGCAAGAAACATCATATTTGTGTTGGTGTAGATGACATTTTATGCACTTGCCTAAGAAAATACTTTGCTATTCTAAAAAACCAGTTTGACTGTGATTATCTGAGTCCATTGCATACCAGTTCCACAGTTCTTTGTCCGGATATGCCTGTATGAAACCAGAAATCTCCTCTTGTGTTATGGCTAACTCAATCCCAGATCTTGCTACAACCTCTGTGTGTGTGTTTTCTGGATATTATCAATGGACTTTACGTTTTAGAATGAATTTCAGTAGAGGGAGTTTTGTTTTGTGCTGGAAAAGCTAAGTGCTTCCATGTGCAGGCAAAACGTGTTCACATTTGTGTTTTATGTGCAGAAAACTATAGCAATCGTTGCAAACAAACAGGATATTTATATTTGCAAACATTAATTTTTATCCACTTGGCCAAGAAAAAGAGTTTGCTTTTCTCTTAAATCAGTATGAGGGTGATTTTCTGAGTCCATTGCATACCACTTCCACAGCACTTTGTCCGGATATGCCTGGAGGAAACCAGAAATCTCCTCTTTTGTTATGGCTAACTCAATCCCAGATATTGCTACAAGCTTTGTTTTTGTGTTTTCTGGATATTATCAATGGACTTTACATTTTGGAATGAATTTCAGTAGAAGAAATTTTGTTTTGTGCTGGAAATGCTAAGTGCTTCCAATTGCAGGCCAAACGTGTTCACATTCGTGTTTTCTACGCAGAAACCTATAGCAATCGTTGCAAACAAACAGGATATTTATATTTGCAAACATGACTTTTTATCCACTTGGCCAAGAAAAAGAGTTTGCTTTTCTCCAAAACCAGTTTGAGGGTGATTTTCTGTGTCCATTGCATACCAGTTCCACAACACTTTGTCTGGAAATGACCTGATGAAACCAGAAATATCCTCTGTGTTATGGCTAACTCAATCCCAGATCTTGCTACAACCTCTGTGTTTGTGTTTTCTGGATATAATGAATGGACTTACCTTTTAGAATGAATTTCAGTAGAATAAATTTTGTTTTGGGCTGGAAATGCTAAGTGCTTCCATTTGCAGGCCAAACATGTTCTCATTGTGTTTTCTACGCAGAAAGCTAGATGAATCGTTGCAAACAAACAAGATATTGAAATCTGCTAACATGACTTTTTATCCACTTGGCCAAGAAAAAGAGTTTGCTTTTCTCCACAACCAATTTGAGGGTGATTTTCTGAGTCCATTGCATACCAGTTCCACAACACTTTGTCTGGAAATGACCTGATGAAACCAGAAATATCCTCTGTGTTATGGCTAACTCAATCCCAGATCTTGCTACAACCTCTGTGTTTGTGTTTTCTGGATGTAATGAATGGACTTACCTTTTAGAATGAATTTCAGTAGAATAAATTTTGTTTTGGGCTGGAAATGCTAAGTGCTTCCATTTGCAGGCCAAACATGTTCTCATTGTGTTTTCTACGCAGAAAGCTAGATGAATCGTTGCAAACAAACAAGATATTGATATTTGCTAACATGACTTTTTATCCACTTGGCCAAGAAAAATAGTTTGCTTTTCTCCGCAACCAATTTGAGGGTGATTTTCTGAGTCCATTGCATACCAGTTCCACAACACGTTGAATGGAAATGACTGATTGAAACCACTAATATCCTCTGTGTTACGGTAAACTGAATGCTAGATCTTGCTACAGGCTCTGCTTTGTGTTTTTGGATATTATCAATGGACTTTATGGTTTTGAATGAATTTAAGCAGGGAATATTTTCTTTGATGCTGGGAAACTCTAATTAGTTCCACATGGAGACTCAAACTCATTCATTTGTGTTTCCAGGCAGAAAACTACAGCAATTGCTGCAAAGAAACATGATATTTGTGTTGGTGTAGAAGACATTTTATGCACTTGCCTAAGAAAATACTTTGCTATTCTCCAAAAACAGTTTGAGGGTGATTTTCAGAGTCCATTGCATACCACTTCCACAGCACTTTGTGTGGATATGACTGGATGAAACCTGAAATCTCCTCTTGTGTTATGGCTAACTCAATCCCAGTTCTTGCTACAACCTCTGTGTTTGTGTTTTCTGGATATTATCAATGGACTTTACGTTTTAGAATGAATTCAGTAGAGGAAACTTTGTTTTGTGCTGGAAAAGCTAAGTGCTTCCATATGCAGGCCAACGTCTTCACATGCCTGTTTTCTACGCAGAAAGCTAGAGCAATTGTTGCAAACAAACAGGATATTTATATTGGCAACCATGACTTTTTATCCACTTGGCCAAGAAAAAGAGTTTTCTTTTCTCCTAAATCAGTATGAGGGTGATTTTCTGAGTCCATTGCATACCACTTCCACAACACTTTGTCCGGATATGACTGGATGAAACCAGAAATCTCCTCTTGTGTTATGGCTAACTCAATCCCAGATTTGCCACAACCTCTGTGTTTGTGTTTTCGGGATATTATCAATGGACTTTATGTTTTAGAATGAATTTCAGTAGAGGAAATTTTGTTTTGAGCTGGAAGTGCTAAGTGCTTCCATATGCAGGCAAAACGTGTTCACATTTGTGTTTTCTGTGCAGAAAGCTATAGCAATCATTGCAAACAAACAGGATATTTATATTGGCAAACATGACTTTTTATCCACTTGGCCAAGGAAAAGAGTTTGCTTTTCTCAAAAACCAGTTTGAGGGTGATTTTCTGAGTCCATTGCATACCAGTTCCACAACACTTTGTCCGGATATGACCTGATGAAACCAGAAATATCCTCTGTGTTATGGCTAACTCAATCCCAGATCTTGCTACAGGCTCTGCTTTGCGTTTTTGGATATTATCAATGGACTTTATGGTTTTGAATGAATTTAAGCAGGGAATATTTTCTTTGGTGCTGGGAAACACTAATTAGTTCCACATGGAGACACAAAGTCAACACATTCGTGCTGTCTAGGCAGAAAACTACAGCAATTGCTGAAAACAAACATGATATTTGTGTTTGTGTAGATGACATTTGATGCACTTGCCTAAGATAATACTTTGCTATTCTCCAAAACCAGTTTGACTGTGATTATCTGAGTGCATTGCATATGAGTTCCACAGCACTTTGTCTGGATATGACTGGATGAAACCAGAAATATCCTCTTGTGTTATGCCTAACTCAATCCCAGTTCTTGCTACAACCTCTGTGTGTGTGTTTTCTGGATATTATCAATGGACTTTACGTTTCAGAATGAATTTCAGTAGAGGAAATTCTGTTTTGTGCTGTAAATGCTAAGTGCTTCCATATGCAGGCCAAACGTGTTCACATTCGTGTTTTCTACGCAGTGGGCTAGAGCTATCATTGCAAACAAACAGGATATTTATATTCGTAAACATGACTTTTTAGGCACTTGGCCAAAAAAAAGAGTTTGCTTTTGTCCAAAACCAGTTTGAGGGTGATTTTCTGAGTCCATTGCCTACCATTTCCACAAAAGTTTGAATGGAAATGACTGGATGAAACCACTAATATCCTCTGTGTTATGGTAAACTGAATGCTAGATCTTGCTACAGGCTCTGCTTTGTGTTTTTGGATATTATCAATGGACTTTATGGTTTTGAATGAATTTAAGTAGGGAATATTTTCTTTGCTTCTGGGAAATACTAATTAGTTCCACATGGAGACACAAAGTCAACACATTCGTGCTGTCTAGGCAGAAAACTACAGCAATTCCTGCAAGAAACATCATATTTGTGTTGGTGTAGATGACATTTTATGCACTTGCCTAAGAAAATACTTTGCTATTCTAAAAATCCAGTTTGACTGTTATTATCTGAGTCCATTGCATACCAGTTCCACAGTTCTTTGTCCGGATATGCCTGTATGAAACCAGAGATCTCCTCTTGTGTTATGGCTAACTCAATCCCAGATCTTGCTACAACCTCTGTGTGTGTTTTCTGGATATTATCAATGGACTTTACGTTTTAGAATGAATTTCAGTAGAGGGAGTTCTGTTTTGTGCTGGAAAAGCTAAGTGCTTCCATGTGCAGGCAAAACGTGTTCACATTTGTGTTTTATGTGCAGAAAAATATAGCAATCGTTGCAAACAAACAGGATATTTATATTTGCAAACATTAATTTTTATCCACTTGGCCAAGAAAAAGAGTTTGCTTTTCTCTTAAATCAGTATGAGGGTGATTTTCTGAGTCCATTGCATACCACTTCCACAGCACTTTGTCCGGATATGCCTGGAGGAAACCAGAAATCTCCTCTTGTGTTATGGCTAACTCAATCCCAGATATTGCTACAAGCTTTGTGTTTGTGTTTTCTGGATATTATCAATGGACTTTACGTTTTGGAATGAATTTCAGTAGAAGAAATTTTGTTTTGTGCTGGAAATGCTAAGTGCTTCCAATTGCAGGCCAAACGTGTTCACATTCGTGTTTTCTACGCAGAAACCTATAGCAATCGTTGCAAACAAACAGGATATTTATATTTGCAAACATGACTTTTCATCCACTTGGCCAAGAAAAAGAGTTTGCTTTTCTCCAAAACCAGTTTGAGGGTGATTTTCTGAGTCCATTGCATACCAGTTCCACAACACTTTGTCTGGAAATGACCTGATGAAACCATAAATATCATCTTGTGTTATGGCTAACTCAATCCCAGATCTTGCTACAACCTCTGTGTTTGTGTTTTCTGGATATTATGAATGGACTTACCTTTTAGAATGAATTTCAGTAGAATAAATTTTGTTTTGGGCTGGAAATGCTAAGTGCTTCCATTTGCAGGCCAAACATGTTCTCATTGTGTTTTCTACGCAGAAAGCTAGATGAATCGTTGCAAACAAACAAGATATTGAAATCTGCTAACATGACTTTTTATCCACTTGGCCAAGAAAAATAGTTTGCTTTTCTCCACAACCAATTTGAGGGTGATTTTCTGAGTCCATTGCATACCAGTTCCACAGCACTTTGTCCGGCTATGCCTGGATGAAACCAGAAATATTCTCTTGTGTTATGGCTAACTCAATCCCAGATCTTGCTACAGGCTCTGCTTTGTGCTTTTTGATATTATCAATGGACTTTATGGTTTTGAATGAATTTAAGCAGGGAATATTTTCTTTGATGCTGGGAAACTCTAATTAGTTCCACATGGAGACTCAAACTCATTCATTTGTGTTTCTAGGCAGAAAACTACAGCAATTGCTGCAAAGAAACATGATATTTGTGTTGGTGTAGATGACATTTTATGCACTTGCCTAAGGAAATACTTTGTATTCTCCAAAACCAGTTTGACTGTGATTATCTGAGTCCATTGCATACCAGATCCACAGCACATTTTCCGGATATGACTGGATGATACCAGAAATCTCCTCTTGTGTTATGGCTGACTCAATCCCAGATCTTGCTACAACCTCTGTGTTTGTGTTTTCTGGATATTATCAATGGACTTTACGTTTTAGAATGAATTTCAGTAGAGGAAACTTTGTTTTGTGCTGGAAAAGTTAAGTGCTTCCATATGCAGGCCAAACGTCTTCACATGCCTGTTTTCTATGCAGAAAGCTAGAGCAATTGTTGCAAACAAACAGGATATTTATATTGGCAACCATGACTTTTTATCCACTTGGCCAAGAAAAAGAGTTTTCTTTTCTCCTAAATCAGTATGAGGGTGATTTTCTGAGTCCATTGCATACCACTTCCACAACACTTTGTCCGGATATGACTGGATGAAACCAGAAATCTCCTCTTGTGTTATGGCTAACTCAATCCCAGATTTGCTACAACCTCTGTGTTTGTGTTTTCGGGATATTATCAATGAACTTTATGTTTTAGAATGAATTTCAGTAGAGGAAATTTTGTTTTGAGCTGGAAGTGCTAAGTGCTTCCAATTGCAGGCAAAACGTGTTCACATTTGTGTTTTCTGTGCAGAAAGCTATAGCAATCATTGCAAACAAACAGGATATTTATATTGGCAAACATGACTTTTTATCCACTTGGCCAAGAAAAAGAGTTTGCTTTTCTCAAAAACCAGTTTGAGGGTGATTTTCTGAGTCCATTGCATACCAGTTCCACAACACTTTGTCCGGATATGACCTGATGAAACCAGAAATATCCTCTGTGTTATGGCTAACTCAATCCCAGATCTTGCTACAGGCTCTGCTTTGCGTTTTTGGATATTATCAATGGACTTTATGGTTTTGAATGAATTTAAGCAGGGAATATTTTCTTTGGTGCTGGGAAACACTAATTAGTTCCACATGGAGACACAAAGTCAACACATTCGTGCTGTCTAGGCAGAAAACTACAGCAATTGCTGAAAACAAACATGATATTTGTGTTTGTGTAGATGACATTTGATGCACTTGCCTAAGATAATACTTTGCTATTCTCCAAAACCAGTTTGACTGTGATTATCTGAGTGCATTGCATATGAGTTCCACAGCACTTTGTCTGGATATGACTGGATGAAACCAGAAATATCCTCTTGTGTTATGCCTAACTCAATCCCAGTTCTTGCTACAACCTCTGTGTTTGTGTTTTCTGGATATTATCAATGGACTTTAAGTTTCAGAATGAATTTCAGTAGAGGAAATTCTGTTTTGTGCTGTAAATGCTAAGTGCTTCCATATGCAGGCCAAACGTGTTCACATTCGTGTTTTCTACGCAGTGGGCTAGAGCTATCATTGCAAACAAACAGGATATTTATATTCGTAAACATGACTTTTTAGGCACTTGGCCAAAAAAAAGAGTTTGCTTTTGTCCAAAACCAGTTTGAGGGTGATTTTCTGAGTCCATTGCCTACCATTTCCACAAAAGTTTGAATGGAAATGACTGGATGAAACCACTAATATCCTCTGTGTTATGGTAAACTGAATGCTAGATCTTGCTACAGGCTCTGCTTTGTGTTTTTGGATATTATCAATGGACTTTATGGTTTTGAATGAATTTAAGCAGGGAATATTTTCTTTGCTTCTGGGAAATACTAATTAGTTCCACATGGAGACACAAAGTCAACACATTCGTGCTGTCTAGGCAGAAAACTACAGCAAAATCTGCAAACAATCATGATATTTGTGTTTGTGTGGATGATATTTTATTGACTTGCCTAAGAAAATACTTTGCTATTCTCCAAAACCAGTAGGACTGTGATTATCTGAGTACACTGCATGCCAGTTCCACAACACCTTGTCCGGATATGACTGGATGAAACTGGAAATATCCTCTTGTGTTATGGCTAACTCAATCCCAGATCTTGCTACAGGCTCTGCTTTGTGTTTTTTGTTATTATCAATGGACTTTATGGTTTTGAATGAATTTAAGTAGGGAATGTTTACTTTGGTGCTGGGATATACTAATTAGTTCTACATGGAGACACAAAATCAACACATTCGTGCTTTCTAGGCAGAAAACTACAGCAATTGCTGCAAACAAACATGATATTTGCATTGGTGTAGATGACATTTGATGCACTTGCCTAAGAAAATACTTTGCTATTCTCCAAAACCAGTTTGACTGTGATTATCTGAGTCCATTGCATACCACTTCCACAGAACTTTGTCCGGATATGACTGGATGAAACCAGAAATCTCCTCTTGTGTTATGGCTAACTCAATCCTAGATCTTGCTACAACCTCTGTGTTTGTTTTTTCTGGATATTATCAATGGACTTTATGTTTTAGAATGAATTTCAGTAGAGGAAACTTTGTTTTGTACTGGAAAAGCTAAGTGCTTCCATTTAGGCCAAACGTCTTCACATGCCTGTTTTCTGTGCAGAAAGCTATAGCAATCATTGCAAACAAACAGGATATTTATATTGGCAAACATGACTTTTTATCCACTTGGCCAAGAAAAAGAGTTTGCTTTTCTCAAAAACCAGTTTGAGGGTGATTTTCTGAGTCCATTGCATAGCAGTTCCACAGTTCTTTGTCCAGATATGCCTGTATGAAACCAGAAATCTCCTCTTGTGTTATGGCTAACTCAATCCCAGATCTTGTGACAACCTCTGTGTCTGTGTTTTCTGGATATTATCAATGACCTTTACGTTTTAGAATGAATTTAGGCAGGAAATATTATCTTTGGTGATGGGAAGCACTAATTAGTTCCACATGGACACACAAACTCAACACATCTGTTCTGTTTAGGCAGAAAACTACAGAAATTGCTGCAAACAAGCATGATATTTGTGTTTGTGTAGATGACATTTTATGCACTTGCCTAAAATAATATTTTGCTATTCTCCAAAACAAGTTTGAGGGTGATTTTCTGAGTCCATTGCATACCAGTTCCAGAGCACTTTGTCCGGATATGCCTGGATGAAACCAGAAATCTCCTCTTGTGTTATGGCTAACTCAATCCCAGATATTGCTACAAGCTTTGTGTTTGTGTTTTCTGGATATTATCAATGGACTTTATGTTTTAGAATGAATTTCAGTAGAGCAAATTTTGTTTTGTGCTGGAAATTCTAAGTGCTTCCAATTGCAGGCCAAACGTGTTCACATTCATGTTTTCTACGCAGAAACCTATAGCAATCGTTAAAAACAAACAGGATATTTATATTTGCAAACATGATTTTATCCACTTGGCCAAGAAAAAGAGTTTGCTTTTCTCCAAAACCAGTTTGAGGGTGATTTTCTGAGTCCATTGCATACCAGTTCCACAACACTTTGTCTGGAAATGACCTGATGAAACCAGAAATATCCTCTGTGTTATGGCTAACTCAATCCCAGATCTTGCTACAACCTCTGTGTTTGTGTTTTCTGGATATAATGAATGGACTTACCTTTTAGAATGAATTTCAGTAGAATAAATTTTGTTTTGGGCTGGAAATGCTAAGTGCTTCCATTTGCAGGCCAAACATGTTCTCATTGTGTTTTCTACGCAGAAAGCTAGATGAATCGTTGCAAACAAACAAGATATTGATATTTGCTAACATGACTTTTTATCCACTTGGCCAAGAAAAATAGTTTGCTTTTCTCCGCAACCAATTTGAGGGTGATTTTCTGAGTCCATTGCATACCAGTTCCACAACACGTTGAATGGAAATGACTGATTGAAACCACTAATATCCTCTGTGTTACGGTAAACTGAATGCTAGATCTTGCTACAGGCTCTGCTTTGTGTTTTTGGATATTATCAATGGACTTTATGGTTTTGAATGAATTTAAGCAGGGAATATTTTCTTTGATGCTGGGAAACTCTAATTAGTTCCACATGGAGACTCAAACTCATTCATTTGTGTTTCCAGGCAGAAAACTACAGCAATTGCTGCAAAGAAACATGATATTTGTGTTGGTGTAGAAGACATTTTATGCACTTGCCTAAGAAAATACTTTGCTATTCTCCAAAAACAGTTTGAGTTTGATTTTCAGAGTCCATTGCATACCACTTCCACAGCACTTTGTGTGGATATGACTGGATGAAACCTGAAATCTCCTCTTGTGTTATGGCTAACTCAATCCCAGATCTTGCTACAACCTCTGTGTTTGTGTTTTCTGGATATTATCAATGGACTTTATGTTTTAGAATGAATTCAGTAGAGGAAACTTTGTTTTGTGCTGGAAAAGCTAAGTGCTTCCATATGCAGGCCAACGTCTTCACATGCCTGTTTTCTACGCAGAAAGCTAGAGCAATTGTTGCAAACAAACAGGATATTTATATTGGCAACCATGACTTTTTATCCACTTGGCCAAGAAAAAGAGTTTTCTTTTCTCCTAAATCAGTATGAGGGTGATTTTCTGAGTCCATTGCATACCACTTCCACAACACTTTGTCCGGATATGACTGGATGAAACCAGAAATCTCCTCTTGTGTTATGGCTAACTCAATCCCAGATTTGCCACAACCTCTGTGTTTGTGTTTTCGGGATATTATCAATGGACTTTATGTTTTAGAATGAATTTCAGTAGAGGAAATTTTGTTTTGAGCTGGAAGTGCTAAGTGCTTCCAATTGCAGGCAAAACGTGTTCACATTTGTGTTTTCTGTGCAGAAAGCTATAGCAATCATTGCAAACAAACAGGATATTTATATTGGCAACCATGACTTTTTATCCACTTGGCCAAGAAAAAGAGTTTGCTTTTCTCAAAAACCAGTTTGAGGGGGATTTTCTGAGTCCATTGCATACCAGCTCCACAACACTTTGTCCGGATATGACCTGATGAAACCAGAAATATCCTCTGTGTTATGGCTAACTCAATCCCAAATCTTGCTACAGGCTCTGCTTTGCGTTTTTAGATATTATCAATGTACTTTATGGTTTTGAATGAATTTAAGCAGAGAATATTTTCTTTGGTGCTGGGAAACACTAATGATTTCTACATGGAGACACAAAGTCAACACATTCGTGCTTCTAGGCAGAAAACTACAGCAATTGCTGCAAACAATCATGATATTTGTGTTTGTGTGGATGATATTTTATGCACTTGCCTAAGAAAATACTTTGCTATTCTCCAAAATCAGTATTACTGTGATTATCTGAGTACACTGCATACCAGTTCCACAACACTTTGTCAGGATATGACTGGATGAAACTGGAAATATCCTCTTGTGTTATGGCTAACTCAAAACCACATCTTGCTACAGGCTCTGCTTGGTGTTTTTTGTTATTATCAATGGACTTTATGGTTTTGAATGAATTTAAGCAGGGAATATTTTCTTTGGTGCTGGGAAACACTAATTATTTCTACATGGAGACACAAAGTCAACACATTCGTGCTTCTAGGCAGAAAACTACAGCAATTGCTGCAAACAAACATGATATTTGCGTTGGTGTAGATGACATTTTATGCACTTGCCTAAGAAAATACTTTGCTATTCTCCAAAACCAGTTTGAGGGTGATTATCTGAGTGCATTGCATACCAGTTCCACAGAACTATGTCCGGATATGCCTGGATGAAACCAGAAATCTCCTCTTGTGTTATGGCTAACTCAATCCCAGATCTTGCTACAACCTCTGTGTTTGTGTTTTCTGGATATTATCAATGGACTTTACGTTTTAGAATGAATCAGTAGAGGAAACTTTGTTTTGAGCTGGAAAAGCTAAGTGCTTCCATATGCACGCCAAACGTCTTCACATGCCTGTTTTCTAGGCAGAAAGCTAGAGCAATCATTGCAAACAAACAGGATATTTATATTGGCAACCATGACTTTTTATCCACTTGGCCAAGAAAAAGAGTTTGCTTTTCTCAAAAACCAGTTTGAGGGCGATTTTCTGAGTCCATTGCATACCAGTTCCACAACACTTTGTCTGGAAATGACTGGATAAAACCATAAATATCCTCTTGTGTTATGGCAAACTCAATCCCAGATCTTGCTACAGGCTCTACTTTGTGTTTTTGGATATTATCAATGGACTTTATGGTTTTGAATGAATTTAAGCAGGGAATATTTTCTTTGGTGCTGGGAAACACTAATTAGTTCCACATGGAGACACAAACTCAACACATTCGTGCTTTCTAGGCAGAAAACTACAGCAATTGCTGCAAACAAACATGATATTTGTGTTTGTGTGGATGACATTTTATGCACTGGCCTAAAAAAATATTTTGCTATTCTCCAAAACCAGTTTGAGGGTGATTTTCTGAGTCCATTGCATACCAGTTCCACAGCACTTTGTGTGGATATGACTGGATGAAACCTGAAATCTCCTCTTGTGTTATGGCTAACTCAATCCCAGATATTGCTACAAGCTTTGTGTTTGTGTTTTCTGGATATTATCAATGGACTTTACGTTTTAGAATGAATTTCAGTAGAGGAAATTTTGTTCTGTGCTCGAAGTGCTAAGGGCTTCCATATGCAGGCCAAACGTCTTCACATTCATGTTTTCTACACAGGAAGCTAGAGCTATCATTGCAAGCAAAAAGGATATTTATATTCATAAACATGATTTTTAGGCACTTGGCCAAGAAAAAGAGTTTGCTTTTCTCCAAAATAGTTTGAGGGTAATTTTCTCAGTCCATTGCCTACCAGTTCCACAACAGGTTGAACGGAAATGACTGGATGAAACCACAAATATCCTCTGTGTTATGGCTAACTCAATCCCAGATCTTGCTACAGGCTTTGCTTTGTGTTTTTTGATATTATCAATGGACTTTATGGTTTTGAATGAATTTAAGCAGGGAATATTTTCTTTTGTGCTGGGAAACACTAATTAGGTCCACATGGAGACAAAAACTCAACACATTCGTGCTGTCTAGGCAGAAAACTACATCAATTGCTGCAAACAAGCATCATATTTGTGTTTGTGTAGATGACATTTTATGCTCTTGGATAGGAAAATATTTTGCTATTCTCCAAAACCAGTTTGAATGTGATTATCTGAGTCCATTGCATACCAGTTCCGCATGCACTTTGTCCAGATATGACTGGATGAAACAGAAATATCCTCTTGTGTTACGGCTTACGCAATCCCAGATTTGCTACAACCTCTGTGTTTGTGTTTTCGGGATATTATCAATGGACTTTGCATTTTAGAATGTATTTCAGTAGAGGAAATTTTGTTATGTGCTGGAAAAGCTAAGTGCTTCCATAGGCAGGCTAAATGTGTTCACATTCGTGTTTTCTACACAGAAAGCTTGAGCAATCGTTGCAAAAAACATGAGAATTATATTTGTAAAAGTGACTTTTTAGGCACTTGGCCAAGAAAATGAGTTTGCTTTTCTCCAAAACCAGTTTCAGTGTGATTTTTTGAGACCATTTCATATTAGTTCCACAACACTTTGTCTGGATATGACTGGATGAAACCAGAAATATCCTCTTGTGTTATGGCTAACTCAATCCCAGATTTTGCTACAGGCTCTGCTTTGTTTTTTTGGATATTATCAATGGACTTTATTGTTTTGAATGAATTTAAGCAGGGAATATTTTCTTTGGTCCTGGGAAACACTAATTAGTTCCACATGGAGACACAAAGTCAACACATTCGTGCTTTCTAGGCAGAAAACTACAGCAATTGCAGAAAAACAAACATGATATTTGTGTTTTTGTAGACGACATTTGATGCACTTGCCTAAGAAAATACTTTGCTATTCCCCAACAGCAGTTTGAGGGTGATTTTCCGAGTCCATTGCATACCAGTTCCTCAACACTTTGTGTAGATATGACTGGATGATACCAGAAATATCCTCTTGTGTTACAGCTTACTCAATCCCAGATCTTGCTACAGCTTCTGTGTTTGTGTTTTCTGGATATTATCAATGGACTTTACGTTTTAGAATGAATTCCAGTAGAGGAAAATTTTGTTTTGTGCTGGAAATGCTGAGTGCTTCCAATTGCAGGCGCAACGTGTTCACCTTCGAGTTTTCTATGCAGAAACCTATAGCAATTTTTGCAAACAAACCGGATATTTATATTTGCAAACATGACTTTTTATACAATTGGCCAAGACAAAGAGTGTGCTTTTCTCCAAAACCAGTTTCTGGGTGATTTTCTGAGTCCATTGCATACCAGTTCCACAACACTTCGTTATTGATAATGATAATATGGATATTATCAATGGACTTTATGTTTTAGAATGAATTTAATCAGAGAATATTTTCTTTGCTTCTGGGAAGCACTAATTAGTTCCACATGGAGACACAAACTCAACACATTTGTGCTGTCTAGGCAGAAAACTACAGCAATTGCTGAAAAAAACATTATACTTGTGTTTGTGTAGATGACATTTCATGCACTTGCCTAAGAAAATATTTTGCTATTCTCCAAAACCAGTTTGACTGTGATTATCTGAGTCCATTGCATATCAGTTGCACAGCACTTCGTCTGGATATGACAGGATGAATCCTGTCCTCCTATTTTGTTATGGCTACCTCAATCCCAGATCTTGCTACAACCTTTGTGTTTGTGTTTTCTGGATATTATCAATGGACTTTCCATTTTAGATGAATTTCAGTAGAGGAAATTTTGTTTTGTGCTGGAAAAGCTAAGTGCTTCCATATGCAGGCCAAACGTGTTCACATTTGTGTTTTCTGTGCAGAAAGCTATAGCAATCGTTGCAAACAAACATGCTAATTATATTTGCACATATGAGTTTTTCCACTTGGCCAAGAAAAAGAGTTTACTTTTCTCCAAAACCAGATTGAGGGTGATTTTCTGAGTCCATTGCATACCAGTTCCACAACACTTTGCCCGGAAATGACTGGATGAAACCAGAAATATCCTCTTGTGTTATGGCTAACACAATCCCACATCTTGCTACAACATCTGTGTTTGTGTTTTCTGGATATTATCAATGGAGTTTACGTTTTAGAATGAATTTTAGTAGAGGAAATTGTGTTTTGTGCTGTAAAAGCTAACTGCCTGCATATGCAGGCCAACCGTGTTAACATTTGTGTTTTAACACAGAAAGCTAGAGCAATCGTTGCAAACAAACAGAATATTGATGTTTGCAAACATGACTTTTTATACACTTGGCCAAGAAAAAGAGTTTGCTTTTCCCAAAACCAGTTTGAGGGTGATTTTCCGAGTCCATTGCATACCAGTTCCACAGCACTTTGTCTGGATATGTCTGGATGAGACCAGAAATATCCTCTTGTGTTATGGCTAACTCAATCCCAGATCTTGCTACAGGCTCTGCTTTGTGTTTTTTGATATTATCAATGGACTTTATGGTTTTGAATGAATTTAAGCAGGGAATATTTTCTTTGGTGCTGGGAAACACTAATTAGGTCCACATGGAGACACAAACTCATTCATTCCAGTTTTCTAGGCAGAAAACGACAGCGATTGCTGCAAACAAACATGATATTTGTGTTTATGTAGACGATATTTGATGCACTTGCCTAAGAAAATACTTTGCTCTTCCCCAAAACCAGTTTGACTGTGATTATCTGAGTCCATTGCATACCAGTTCCACAGCACTTTGTGTGGATATGCCTGGATGAGACCAGAAATATCCTCTTGTGTTATGGCTCACTCAATCCCTGATCTTTCTAACACCTCTGTGTTTGTGTATTCTGGATATTATCCATGCACTTTATTGTTGTGAATGTTTTTTATCAAGGAATATTTTATTTTATACCTGGAATCTGTAATTGGTTCCACATGGAGACACCAGCTCTACACATTCGTATTTTCTAGGAGAATGCTAGATGAACTGTGGGAAACAAACATGATATTTCTGATTGTATACATGATATTTTATACACTTGCCTAATGAAAAGACTTTGCTTTCTTCCAAAACCATTTTCACTGTGATTTTCTCAGTCTGTTGCATACGAATTCCGCACCAGTTTGTCCGGATATGACTGGATGAAACCGGAAATATCCGGTTTGCTTTGGTTAACCCAATCCCAGATATTGCGACAGCCTCTGTGTTTGTGTTTTCTACATATTATCGATGGAGTTTATTGTTTTGAAAGTTTTTATTTTTTTTTAATCAGGGAACATTTAACTGTGTGCTATGAAACACTAACTGGTTCTACATGGGGACACCAGCTCTACACATTCGAATTTTCTAGGGAGAAAGCAAGAGGAACTTTGGCAAACAAACATGATATTTCTCTTTGTATAGATGGACTTTTAAGCACTTGCCTAATGAAAAGACTTTGCTTTTCTCCAAAACCATTTTTACTGTGATTTTTTGGTCCATTTTATACGAATTGCACACCACTTTGTCCGGATACCACTGGATGAAACCAGAAATATCCGGTTGTGTTTTGCCTAATTCAATTTCATATATTGCGAATGCCTCTATGTGTGTGCTTTCCGGATATTATTGATTGACTTTATTGCTTGGATTGTTTTTTATAAGGGAACATTTAGTTTTGTGCTGGTAAAAAATAGTTGTTTCAACATGGGGCCACCAGCTCTACAAATTCGTATTTTCTAGTGAGAAATCTAGATGAACTGTGGCAAACAAACATGACATTTCTGTTTGTAAAGATGGACATTTTATGCACTTGCCTAATGAAAAGACTTTGCTTTTCTCCAAAACCATTTTGACTGTGATTTTCTCAGTCCATTGCATACGAATTCCACACCAGTTTGTCCGGATATGACTGGATGAAACAAGAAATATCCAGTTTTGTTTTGACTAACTCAATCCAAAATATTGTGAAAGCCTCTGTGTTTATGTTTTCTGGATATTATCGATGGAATTTATTTTTGAATGTTTTTATCAGGGAACATTTAATTTTGTGCGTGGAAACACTAATTGGTTCATCATGGGGACACCATCTCTACACATTTGTATTTTCTAGGGAGAAAGTAGAGGAACTGCAGCAAACAAACATAATATTTCTGTTTGTATAGGTGATATTTTATGCACTTGCCTAACAAAAAGACTTTGCTTTTCTCCAAAACCATTTTAATGTGATTTTCTTGGTTCATTCCTTACGAATTCCACACAAATTTGTCCGGATATGACTGGAGTAAACCAGAAATATCTGGTCGTGTTTTGGCTAACACAATCCCAGATATTGCGACAGCATATGTGTTTGTGTTTTCCGAATATTATCCATGGAGTTTATTGTGTTAAATGCTTTTTATCAGGTAACATTTAATTTTGTGCTTGGAAACACTAATTGGTTCCACATGGAGACACCAGCTCTACACATTCGTATTTTTTAGGGAGAAAGCTAGAGGAACTGCGGCAAACAAACATGATATTACTGTTTGTATAGATGACATTTTATGCACATGCCTAACGAAAAGACTTGCTTTTCTCCAAATCAATTTTTACTGTGATTTCCTCAGTCCATTGCATACGAATTCCACAACAGTTTGTCCTGATATGACTGGATTAAACCAGAAATATCCGGTTGTGTTTTGGCTAACTCAATCTCAGATATTGCGACAGCCTCTTTGTTTGTGTTTTCTGGATATTATTGAAGGACTTTACTGTTTTAAATATTTTTTATCAGGGAACATTTAATTTTGGGCTTGCAAGCACGAATTGGTTCCACATGGAGACAGCAGCTCTAACATTCATATTTTCTATGGAGAGAGCTAGAGGAACTGGGGCAAACAAACATGGTATTTCTGTTTGTATAGATGACATTTTATGCACTTGCCTATCAAATAGACATTACTTTCCTCCAAAACCATATTTTCTGTGATTTTTTCGGTTCATTCCTTACGAATTCCACACCACTTTGTCCGGATATGACTGGATGAAACCAGAAATATCCGGTTGTGTTTTTGCTAACTGAATCAGAGATATTGCTACAGCCTCCGAGTTTGTGTTTTCTGCATATTACCGAAGGACTTTATTGTTTTGGATGTTTTTTATCAGAGAACATTTAATTTTGTGCTTGGAATCACTAATTGGTTCCAAATGGAGAAATCAGCTCTATACTGTCGTATTTTCTAGGGAGAGAGCTAGAGGAACTGCGGCAAACAAACATGATATTTCTGTTTGTATAGATGATATTTTATGCATTTGCCTAATGGAAAGTCTTTTCTCCAAAATCATTTTTCTGTGATTTTCTCAGTCAATTTCATACAAATTCCATAACACTTTGAGTGGATATGACTGGATGAATCCAGAAATATCTGGTTGTGTTTTGGCTAACTCAATCCAAGATATTGCTACAGCATCTGTGTTTGTGTTTTATGGATACTAGCAACTGACTTTTTGTTTTGAAAGTTTTTTGGAGAGGCGGCAAGATGGCGGAATAGGCAGGAAGCACACTTAGTCCGGGGGGAGAGAAAGTTTAATATAAGTGGAGATACTGCAGTGTCAAGGAAGAGTAGGGGATGAAACAGCAGAGGAAACTCTTCCGGAACTAGTGATTCACAGTGGACCTGCGTGGAGAGCGTGGGAGCCCAAGTTCGGGACACCAGCGGCAGACTCAACGCACCAGCGCTGGAACGCGAGGTGAGCCGAACCTCCATAGCCCGAGACACCAGCAGGCAAGTGGAAAGAGGAGGCTAGAGGGAACAAGGCTTGAAACTCCGTGGGGAAAAGTTCACCAGGCTAACTAGAAGAGAGAGAAAAAAAAATAAAAAAAGTGACTGATACGGACACAAGTTTCTCTCTCTCCGCTCACCTCTCACAGGCGAGCAAGACAGAGCAGGCGCCATTTTGGATATACGTCATAAGCAGGGCGACCTCAGGTCTGCACCAGCCCTGAGCCTAGCAGAAAAACCTGACTCTGTGGGGAGGGGTGAAATAACAGGAGATTAGCATCTAACTTGGCAACCCAGTGGGAGACTGCAGGAGAATTGGAGCCCACACTGAGGGCAGCAGAGATTCCCTGTGTGGTCCTTGGGAAAGAGCTTCTGATCTCTGGCTCCTGTGGGTATATCATTTGCCTGCTAACTACCTCCAATTACGTTCAGCTGTGCGGAATTACTTCCCTTTTAAATCAAAAAAAGAAAGAGAGATTTACCACACCTAACCTGGGAGTGTCATCCTTGACACACCCTCAACCCTGAGGAACCAAACACAGCTCTCAGTCCACACTCATCTCAAGCCTCTAAGGCTCCACTGAAAGCAGACAGTCCACTTAATATAGAGCCATAGTGTAACAAGAAAAAACACCACAGTGAAGAAACCAGATATCTCCAACATGCCAAACAACAAACGCAAAAACCAAGCTAACAAGAACAAGGAAGAAACTATGACGCCCCCAAATGAAAAAGACACCCCAATTCAAGATTATGAATATGATGAGATCAAAGAAATGCAAGAAGCGGATCTCAAAAAATTGATAAGAACATTAAGAAGTTCTCAAAAACAAATTCTTGAACTACAGAAATCCTTCATGGACAAGATAGAAAATCTCTCTCGTGAAAGTGAAATATTAAGGAGGAATCAAAATGAAATGAAACAACTAGTGGAACAAGAAACTCTGATAGTGACTAGAAATCATAATGAAATGAAGAGTTCAATAGATCAAATGACAAACACATTAGAGAGCCTTAAAAACAGAATGGGCGAAGCAGAAGAGAGAATATCAGACTTAGAAGACAGAGAACAGGAAAGGAAACAGGCAAACCAAAGAAAAGAAGAAGAAATTAGAAATCTAAAAAATATTGTCAGGAATTTACAGGATACTATTAAAAAACCCAACATTCGGGTTCTAGGAGGTCCTGAAGGCATGGAGAGGGAGAAAGGATTAGAAGGCATTTTCAGTGAGATACTAGCAGAAAATTTCCCAGGTTTGGAGAAGGACAGAGGCATCTTAGTACAGGAAGCTTATAGAACCCCTAATAAACATGACCAAAAGAGATCCTCACCACGACATGTTGTAATCAAACTCACCACAGTGAAACATAAAGAAAAGATCCTAAAAGGTGCAAGAGAGAAACGTCAGATCACTCTTAGAGGATCTCCAATTAGACTCACAGCAGACTTCTCATCAGAAACCCTACAAGCTAGAAGGGAATGGCGAGACATAGCCCAGGTACTAAGAGAGAAAAACTGCCAGCCAAGAATACTATATCCTGCAAAGCTCTCATTTGTGAATGAAGGTGAAATTAAGACTTTTCACAGCAAACAGAAACTGAAAGAATTTGTTGCCACTCATCCTGCCCTGCAAAAGATGCTTAAAGATGTGTTACACACAGAAACACAGAAACATGGTCACCAATATGAAAGAAGGTAAAGGAAGGAAACCTCACAGCAAAAGATCACAGGAAGCTCAATTTCTCTTTGACATAGAATTAAACTCTGATGCTCTGTTAAAGCAATGTGTTAAAGTAATCTATTATGTTCTCTTGATGTCTGTTAAACTCTAATTGTTCAAAAACAGTTGAATTTTTATTAAGAGCTATGGGTTATTTAAATATGTGCTTTTTTCAAAAATTTGAATATCTTCTGCTCATAAAACTAAAGCGTTGTTGGTTCTGTGTTTAGCTGTCCTCCTATAGGTTCCTATGGACTTTTTCCAGCCATTTTTATTGTATTCAGTACTTTGGGATGGCTCTGTAAACAGATGAAGCCAATAATGTATTAACAGTACCAACTGAGAGAAAGTATGGTTAACTGAGGTTACTAAAAAGAAAAAGCAATTCAAATCAATTGACAATCTACAAAAAGAGTTAAAGATTTTAAAAGCTATTATTAAAATTGCTATATTGGTCTATTATGCTATATTATATGTGTGTACATATTGTATGTCCACATAGGAAATTTTATTAAGAGTTTTATTTTAAATGGCTTATAGATAAGATTGTCCATAAATTTAAGCTGCTAAAATCAATCAAAGATACATTTTAATTTGTGGGACCTGAATCTGTGTATCATATGTTTTAGACTTGTTGGTAGAAAGAAACTAAAAACATTTTAGATGGTTGTGCTTAAGTTTACTGGCTAAACAAACTACACCATGTTAGATATTTAAGAGGTGTTTTCAAATACATGATTCTTAAAATTTATAGAAGGCATTGGACCTTCTGGTAAATGTTTTCTTAAGTTGTTATCTAATGATTGAAACGGTTTGCTAAGTATTCATGTGATATTGCTATTGTCAGCAAGCGATCTAGGACTTGCTCCCTCATTTCTCTATTCTAAGCCCAACTTGTTCTTTCATTTCTCTATTCTCTTCAAGGTAGGAAACTAATTCTATTATGAAGGAATCTGTAGGATGCACAATTTAATCTTTAGACCTTATAAAAGAGATGGCTAACATTTTTCTGCAATAGCATAGCCAAAATAAGAACTCAAATAATAATCTCATAGCTTCATTCACTTCACCATCAGCGAAGTATACAGTAAGTAGAAAAAACCTCCCTTTCAGACCAAAGGGAAAGAAAGTTTTAAAGTGAGAATATAATTTTCCTCATGGGCATTGTCTACCTTAGAAAAACTACTACAGAACATGCCTGTGACTATAGACTTGTAGTTCAGGCCACCGAAGATTAGAGATGGGAAACGGGCACTCCCTTGACTTGCATCCTCTGGTCTGCTTTAACACAAACCAGGAGGAAAAGAAAGCTCGGCATCAGAAGCAATGGGTGGCAGGCCTATTAATGGATGATCTGTACAGTGATCTGCCCTCAAGGAGACCCAACAGGCCAGTCCACTGCAGTGGCTTTCAATGTGGTAAGCCTGGGCTTCAGCAGAAGTCAGCTTGTGAAGAGCCCTGGCAGCTCTGCCAAGAGTTGGATCACTGGAAATGGACCTGCCCTGGAGTCGAAGGATGCCCAGGTCAGAGCCACAGATCTTATTCGCTCTAAGCTGAAAAGCCCTTCACTCAGCCCAACTTCCAAAGTGACCACTGCAGCTGAGGGGATGGTCAAGTAGGGTCAGCAACATTGCAGGCAGAACTGTAAATTTCTTGTTAGAGATGCCACCTGCCTTTACCTGGCCAGATCTCCTCCCAGGCCAGCCAAGTAATGAAAGTCAACAGAGTGCCTTCCCCTAGGAGGTTCACACCTCCCTTAGGATATACCCCATGGGAAGAGATAGATAGGTCTGGGCCTCTGAATTTACAAGGCCTAAAGCCCACCAGATTATTATCAAGCCCCTTCTATCAGGTTCTATTTGCCTCTCAATCAGAAAAATTAACTTGTAGCTTAGACAGCACCTTTCTTAGCTCCTCTAATAATGACTCTGTCCTTTGTTCTAGGCCCTGTCTAGTGCACTTGGGCCTCATTCCTTTGTAATCATAACCTCTACTCTACCACCAATGGCTCTACTCCCAACATGTGTGTACTGATGGTCCTCTTCCCCACTTAATGCTGCATAATTGTTCAAACCTGGTAAATGCCACTCTTAGGATCATTGGTTACTATCCTCACTCTGTCTTTTATGACCTTGTCTAAATATGATCAGAGTCGGTGAACTTGGAAGGCTTCCATAGCCTTGGCAATTCATGACGACAGCCTAGGATGGTTACTGGCGCCATAAACTAGAGTGTCAATTTGTTGGGTCAACAACAGGAGCCACTGTGCACTTGCTCCTCATGTGGGATCTCTGTCCTTAATGTGCTGTACATTGTGATTTAATGCTATAACTAGTACTCAAACAGTATGTTTCACTTTGTGTTTCTATGTGGGTGCAAACTGTTGAAATCTTTATACTAAATTGATCTTCTGTAAATAAAGAGAATTGAAAATGAATCTTGATGCAAATGGAAGGGGAGAGGGAGCGGGAGGGGGGAGGGTTGCGGGTGGGAGGGAAGTTATTGGGGGGGGGAAGCCATTGTAATCCATAAGCTGTACACTGGAAATTTATATTCATTAAATAAAAGTTAAAAAAAAAGAAAGTTTTTTATCAGGAAACATTTAATTTTGTGCTGGGAAACACTAATTGATTCCACATGGTGACACCAGCTGTACACATTCGTATTTTCTAGGGAGAAATCTAAAGGAACTGTAGTAAACAATCATGATATTTCTGTTTGTCTAGATGACATTTTATGCACTTGCCTAACAAAAAGACTTTGCTTTCCTCCAAAACCATTTTCACTGTGATTGTTTCGGTCCATTACTTACGAATTCCACACCACTTTGTCCGGATATGACTGGTTGAAACCAGAAATATCCGGTTGTGTTTTGGCTAACTCAATCCCAGATATTGCTACAGCCTCCGAGTTTGTGTTTTCTGCATATTATCAACTGACTTTTTGTTTTGAATGTTTTTTATCAGGGATCATTTAATTTTGTGCTGGGAAACACTAATTGTTTCCACATGGAGTCACCAGCTCTACACATTCGTATTTTCTAGGGAGAAAGCTAGAGGAACTGTGACAAACAAACATGATATTTCTGTTTGTGTACATGACATTTTATGCACTTGCCTAAAAAAATAACTTTGCTTTTCTCCAAAACCATTTTTACTGTGATTGTCTGTGCCCATTGCTTACGAATTCCACGCAACTTTGTTCGGATATTAGTGGAGGAAACCTGAAATATCGGGTTGTGTTTTGGCTAACTCACTCCCAGATTTTGCAACAGCCACTCTGTTTGTGTATTCTGGATATTATACTGTGAATGTCTGTGTCCACTGTATCCGCATTCCACACCACTTTTTCCGGATATGTCTGAATGAAACTAGAAATATCCGATTGTGTTTTGGTTAACTGAATACCAAATATTGAAAAAGCATCTCTGTTTGTGTTTTATGGATATTATCAATGGACTTTATTGTTTTGAATGTTTTTTATCAGGGAACATATAATTTTGTGCTTGGAAACACTAATGGTTTCCACATGGATACAACAGCTCTGCACATTCGTATTTTCCAGGGAGAAAGCTAGAGGAACTGGGGCAATCAAACCTGATATTTCTGTTTGTCTAGATGACATTTTATGCCCTTGCCTAATGGAAAGACTTTGCTCCTCTCCAAAACCATATTTATTGTGATGTTTCTGGTCGATTGCATACGAATTCCACACCACTTTGTCCCGATATGACTGGATGAAACTAAAAATATCTGGTTGTGTTTTGGCGAACTCAATCCAGCATATTTGAACAGCCTCTGTGTTTGTGATTTCTGGATATTATCGATGGATTTTATTGTTTTGAATGTTTTTTTCTCAGGAAACATTTAATTTTGTGCTGGAAAACACTAATTGTTTGAACATATAGACACCAGCTCTACACATTCGTATTTTCTGGGTAGAAAGCTAGAGGAACTGCGGCAAACAAATATGATATTGAGCTTGTGTAGATGACATTTTATGCACTTGCCTAACAAAAAGAATTTGCTCTTCTCCAAAACCATTTTACTGTGATGTTTCCAGTCCATTGCATACGAATTCCACACCACTTTCTCTGGATATGAATGGATGAAAGCATAAATATTCAGATGTGTTTTGGCTAACTCAATGGCAGATATTGCGACAACATCTGTGTTTGTGTTTTCTGGATATTATTGATGCACATTTTGTTTTGAATGTTTTTATGAGGGAGCATTAAATTTTGTACTGGGGAACACTAATTGGTTTCACTTGCAGACACAAGCTCTACACATTCGTATTTTCTAGGGAGAAAGCTAGAGGAACTGCGGCAAACAAACATGATATTTGTTTGTATAGATGACATTTTATTCACTTGCCTAATGAAAAGACTTTGCTTTTCTCCAAAATCAATTTTACTGTGATTTTCTCTGTTCATTCCATGTGAATTCCACACCACTTTGTGAGGATATGAGTGGATGAAACCAGAAATATCTTGTTGTGTTTTGGTTAACTGAATACCAAATATTGTGAAAGCATCTCTGTTTTTTCTGGATATCATGGATGGAGTTTATTGTTTTGTATGTTTTTTATCAGGGAACATTTGAATTTGTACTGGGAAACACTAATTGGTTCCACATAGAGAAAACAGCTCTACACATTCATATTTTCTATGGAGAAACCTAGAGGAACTGTGGCAATCAAACATGATATTTCTGTTTGTATACATGACAATTTATGCACTTGCCTAACGAAAAGACTTTGCTTTTCTTCAAAACCATTTTTACTGTGATTGTATGTGTCCGTTGTATACGAATTCCACACCACTTTTTCAGGATATGCCTGGATAAAATCCGAAATATCCAGTTGTGTTTCGGTTAACTCAATCCCAGATATTTCAACAGCCTCTGTGTTTGTTTTTTCCGGATATTTTCAATGGACTTTATGGTTTTGAATGTTTTTATCAGGGAACATTTAATTTTGTGCTTGGAAACACTAATTCGTTCCACGTGGAGACACCAGCTCTACAAATTCGTATATTCTAGGGTGAAAGCTTGAAGAAAATTCAGAAACAAACATGATATTTCTGTTTGTATAGATGACCTTTTATGCACTTGCCTAACGAAAAGACTGCTTTTCTCCAAAACCATTTTTACTGTGATATTCTCGGTCCACTGCATACGAATTCGAATCCATTTTTTCCAGATATGACTGGATGAAAACAGAAATATCCTGTTGTGTTTTGGTAAACTAAATTCCAGATATTGCGACAGCTCCTGTGTTTGAGTTTTCCAGATATTATCGATGGACTTTATTGTTTTGATTGTTTTTTATCAAAGAACATTTAATTTTGTGCTTGGAAACACTAATTGGTTCAACATGGAGACACCAGCTCTACACATTCGTATTTTCTAGGTAGAAAGTTAGAGGAACTGCGAGAAACAAACATGATATTTCTGTTTGTCTAGATGACATTTTATGCACTTGCCTAACAAAAAGACTTTGCTTTCCTCCAAAACCATTTTTACTGTGATTTTTTCGGTCAATTGCATACAAATTCCACATCACCTTTTCCAGATATGGCTGGATGAAAACAGAATTATATGGTTGAGTTTTGGCTAAATCAATCCCATATATTGCGACAGCCTCTGTGTTTGCGTTTTCTGGATATTATTGATGAACTTCATTGTTTTGAATGTTTTTATCAGGGAACATTTAATTTTGTACTGGGAAACTCTAATTGGTGTAAATGGAGACACAAGCTCTACACATTCGTATTTTCTATGGAGAAAGCTAGAGGAACTGCGGCAAACAAACATGATATTTCTGTTGGTATAGGTGATATTTTATGCACATGCCTGACTAAAAGATTTATTTTCTCCAAAATTTCTTTACGGTGCTTTTCTGAGTCCATTGCATACGAATTCCACATCTCTTTGTCAGCATATGACTGGATGAAACCAGAAATATCTGGTTGTTTTTTGGCTAACTCAATCCCAAATATTGCGACAGCCTCTGTGTTTGTTTTTTCTGGATATTATCTATGGACTTTATTGTTTTGAATGTTTTTTATCAGGGAATATTTAATTTTGTGCTTGGAAACACTAACTGGTTCCACATGGAGACAAGAGCTCTACACATTCGTATTTTGTATGGAGAAAGCTAGAGGAGCTGTGGTAAACAAACATGATATTTCGGTTTCAATAGATGACATTTTATGCACTTGCCTAATGAAAACACTTTGCTTTTCTCCAAAGCCACTTTTAGTGTGATTTTCTCGATCCATTGCATATGAATTCTACCACACTTTGTCCGGATGTGATTGGAAGAAACCAGAAATATCCGGTTGTGTTTTGGCTAACTCAATCCCAGATATTGCTACTGCCTCTGTGTTTGTGATTTCCGGATATTATCAACGGACTTTATTATTTTCAATATTTTTTATGAGGGAACATTTAATTTTGAGCTGCAAAACACTAGTTGTCTCCACATGGAGTCACCCGCTCTACACATTCGTATGTTCTAGGGAGAAATCTAGAGGAAATGTGGCAAACAATCATGATATTTCTGTTTGTATACATGACATTTTATACACTGCCCAAAGGAAAAGACTTTGCTTTTCTCCAAAACCACTCTTCTCTGATTTTCTCGATCCATTAATTACGAATTCCACACCACATGATATTTCTGTTTGTATAGATGGCATTTTATGCACTTGCCCAATGAATAGACTTTGCTTTTCTTCAAAACCATTTTTACTGTGATTTCCTTGGTCCATTGCATACGAATTCCTTAACACATTGTCTGGATATGACTGGATGAAACCAGAAATATCCGGTTGTGTTTTGGCTCACTCAATCCGAAATATTGTGAAAGACTCTGTGTTTGTGTTTTCTGGATATCATCGATGGACTTTATTGTTTTGAATGTTTTTATCAGAGAACATTTAAATTTATACCATAGAAACACTTATTGGTTCCACATGGAGACACCAGCTCTATACATTCATATTTTCTAGGAGAAAGCTAGAGGAACTGAGGCAACAAACATGATATTTCTGTTTGTAGAGATGACATTTTATCTACTTGCCTAAAGAAAAGACTTTGCTTTTCTCCAAAACCATTGTTACTGTGATTTTCTCGGTCCGTTGCATACGAATTCCACACCACTTTGTCCGGATATGACTGGATGAAACCAGAAATATCTGGTTTGGCTAACTCAATCCGAAATATTGCTATAGCCTCTTTGTTTGTGTATTCCTGATATTATACATGGACTTTATATTTTTCAATATATTTTTTTCAGGGAACATTTAATTTTGTGCTTGCAAACACTAATTGGTTCCACATGGAGACACCAGCTCTACAAATTCATATTTTCTAGGGAGAAAGCTAGAGGAACTGCGGCAAACATGATATTTCTGTTTGTCTAGATGACATTTTATGCACTTGCCTAAATAGAAGAATTTGATTTTCTCCAAAACCATTTTTACTCTAATTTTATCAGTCCATTGCATACGAATTCCACACCACTTTGTCCGGGTATGACTGGATGGAACCAGAAATATCCGGTTGTGTTTTGGCTCACTCAATCCGAAATATTGTGAAAGACTCTGTGTTTGTGTTTTCTGGATATCATCGATGGACTTTATTGTTTTGAATGTTGTTTATCAGAGAACATTTAAATTTATACCATAGAAACACCTATTGGTTCCACATGGAGACACCAGCTCTACACATTCATATTTTCTAGGAGAAAGCTAGAGGAACTGAGGCAACAAACATGATATTTCTGTTTGTAGAGATGACATTTTATCTACTTGCCTAAAGAAAAGACTTTGCTTTTCTCCAAAACCATTGTTACTGTGATTTTCTCGGTCCGTTGCATACGAATTCCACACCACTTTGTCCGGATATGACTGGATGAAACCAGAAATATCTGGTTTGGCTAACTCAATCTGAAATATTGCTATAGCCTCTTTGTTTGTGTATTCCTGATATTATACATGGACTTTATATTTTTCAATATATTTTTTTCAGGGAACATTTAATTTTGTGCTTGCAAACACTAATTGGTTCCACATGGAGACACCAGCTCTACAAATTCATATTTTCTAGGGAGAAAGCTAGAGGAACTGCGGCAAACATGATATTTCTGTTTGTCTAGATGACATTTTATGCACTTGCCTAAATAGAAGAATTTGATTTTCTCCAAAACCATTTTTACTCTAATTTTATTAGTCCATTGCATACGAATTCCACACCACTTTGTCCGGGTATGACTGGATGGAACCAGAAATATCCGGTTGTGTTTTGGCTCACTCAATCCGAAATATTGTGAAAGACTCTGTGTTTGTGTTTTCTGGATATCATCGATGGACTTTATTGTTTTGAATGTTGTTTATCAGAGAACATTTAAATTTATACCATAGAAACACCTATTGGTTCCACATGGAGACACCAGCTCTACACATTCATATTTTCTAGGAGAAAGCTAGAGGAACTGAGGCAACAAACATGATATTTCTGTTTGTAGAGATGACATTTTATCTACTTGCCTAAAGAAAAGACTTTGCTTTTCTCCAAAACCATTGTTACTGTGATTTTCTCGGTCCGTTGCATACGAATTCCACACCACTTTGTCCGGATATGACTGGATGAAACCAGAAATATCTGGTTTGGCTAACTCAATCCGAAATATTGCTATAGCCTCTTTGTTTGTGTATTCCTGATATTATACATGGACTTTATATTTTTCAATATATTTTTTTCAGGGAACATTTAATTTTGTGCTTGCAAACACTAATTGGTTCCACATGGAGACACCAGCTCTACAAATTCATATTTTCTAGGGAGAAAGCTAGAGGAACTGCGGCAAACATGATATTTCTGTTTGTCTAGATGACATTTTATGCACTTGCCTAAATAGAAGAATTTGATTTTCTCCAAAACCATTTTTACTCTAATTTTATCAGTCCATTGCATACGAATTCCACACCACTTTGTCCGGGTATGACTGGATGGAACCAGAAATATCCGGTTGTGTTTTGGCTCACTCAATCCGAAATATTGTGAAAGACTCTGTGTTTGTGTTTTCTGGATATCATCGATGGACTTTATTGTTTTGAATGTTGTTTATCAGAGAACATTTAAATTTATACCATAGAAACACCTTTTGGTTCCACATGGAGACACCAGCTCTACACATTCATATTTTCTAGGAGAAAGCTAGAGGAACTGAGGCAACAAACATGATATTTCTGTTTGTAGAGATGACATTTTATCTACTTGCCTAAAGAAAAGACTTTGCTTTTCTCCAAAACCATTGTTACTGTGATTTTCTCGGTCCGTTGCATACGAATTCCACACCACTTTGTCCGGATATGACTGGATGAAACCAGAAATATCTGGTTTGGCTAACTCAATCTGAAATATTGCTATAGCCTCTTTGTTTGTGTATTCCTGATATTATACATGGACTTTATATTTTTCAATATATTTTTTTCAGGGAACATTTAATTTTGTGCTTGCAAACACTAATTGGTTCCACATGGAGACACCAGCTCTACAAATTCATATTTTCTAGGGAGAAAGCTAGAGGAACTGCGGCAAACATGATATTTCTGTTTGTCTAGATGACATTTTATGCACTTGCCTAAATAGAAGAATTTGATTTTCTCCAAAACCATTTTTACTCTAATTTTATCAGTCCATTGCATACGAATTCCACACCACTTTGTCCGGGTATGACTGGATGGAACCAGAAATATCCGGTTGTGTTTTGGCTAACTCAATCCGAAATATTGTGAACACCTCTGTGTTTTTTGTTTTCTGGATATTATCGATGGACTTTATTGTTTTGAATGTTGTTTATCAGGCAACATGTAATTTTGTGCTGGGAAACACTAATTGCTTCCACACTGAAACACCAGCTCTACACATTCTAATTTTCTAGGGAGAAAGCTAGAGAAAATGCAGCAAACAAACATGATATTACTGTTTGTAAGATGACATTTTATGCACTTGCTTAAAGAAAAGAATTTGCTTTTCTCCAAAATCGTTTTTACTGTGTTTTTTCGGTCCATTGTATACAAATTCCACACCACTTTCCAGGTAAGCCTGGATGAATCCAGAAATATCCGGTTGTGTTTTGGCTAACTCAATCCGAAATATTGTGAAACCCTCTGTGTTTGTGTTTTCTGGATATTATCGATGGCCTTTATGGTTTTGAATGTTGTTTATCAGGGAACATTTAATTTTGTGCTGGGAAACACTAATTGGTTCCACATGGATACACCAGCGCTACACATTCATATTTTCTAGGGAGAAAGTAGAGGAACTGCGGAAAACCAATATGATATTTCTGTTTGTATAGAACAATTTATACACTTGCCGAAGGAAAAGACTTTGCTTTTCTCCAAAATCATTTCACTATGATTTTCTCGGTCCATTGCATTCGAATTCCACACCAGTTTGTCCGAATATGACTGGATGAAACCAGAAATATCTTGTTGTGTTTTGGCTAACTCAATCCCAGATATTGCTACAGCCTCTGTGTTTATGTTTTCCGGATATATCCACGGACTTTTTGTTTTGAATGTTTTTTTATCAGGGAACATTTAATTTTATGGTGGGAAACACTCGGTGACTCCAGATGGAGACACCAGCTCTGCAAATTCGTATTTTCTAGGGAGAAAGCTAGAGGAACTGCGGCAAACAAACATGATATTTCTGTTTGTATAGATGACATTTTATGCACTTGCCTAACGAATAGACTTTGCTTTTCTCCAAAACCATTTTACTGTGATTTTCTCGGTCCATTGCATACGAATTCCATACCACATTGTCTGGATATGACTGGATGAAACCAGAAATATCTGGTTGTGTTTTGGCTAATTGAATCCCAGATATTACTACAGCCTCTGTGGTTGTGTTTTCTGGATATTATCAACGGACTTTATTGTTTTGAATGTTTTTTATCAGGAAACATTTAATTTTTGCTGGGAAACTCTAATTGGTTCAACATGCAGACACCAGCTCTACACATTTGTATTTTCTAGGGAGAAAGCTAGAGGAATTGCAGCAAACAAACATGACATTTGTTTTTTTATAGATTACTTTTTATGCAGTTGGCTAACGAAAAGACTTTGCTTTTCTCCAAAACCATTTTACTGTGACTTTCTCAGTCCGGTCCATTGCTTACGAATTCCACAAAACTTTGTCCGGATATGACTGGATGAAACCAGAAATATCTGGTTTGGCTAACTCAATCCGAAGTATTGTGATAGCCTCTGTGTTTGTTTATTCCTGATATTATCCAGGGACTTTATATTTTTCAATGTATTTTTTCAGGGACCATTTAATTTTGTGCTTGCAAACACTAATTGGTTCTACATGGAGACACCAGCTCTACACATTCTTATTTCCTAGGGAGAAAGCTAGAGGAACTGCGGCAAACAAACATGATATTTCTGTTTGTCTAGATGACATTTTATGCACTTGCCTAAATAGAAGACTTTGATTTTCTCCAAAACTATTTTTACGCTAATTTTATCAGTCCATTGCATTCGAATTCCACATCACTTTTTCCGGGTATGACTGGATGAAACCAGAAATATCCGGTTTCTTTTGGCTAACTCAATCCGAAATATTGTGAACACCTCTGTGTTTTTTGTTTTCTGGATATTATCGATGGACTTTATTGTTTTGAATGTTGTTTATCAGGCAACATGTAATTTTGTGCTGGGAAACACTAATTGCTTCCACATTGAAACACCAGCTCTGCACATTCTAATTTTCTAGGGAGAAAGCTAGAGAAAATGCAGCAAACAAACATGATATTACTGTTTGTAAGATGACATTTTATGCACTTGCTTAAAGAAAAGAATTTGCTTTTCTCCAAAATCATTTTTACTGTGATTTTTCAGTCCATTGTATACGAATTCCACACCACTTTCCAGATATGCCTGGATGAATCCAGAAATATCCGGTTGTGTTTTGGCTAACTCAATCCGAAACATTGTGAAACCCTCTGTGTTTGTGTTTTCTGGATATTATCGATGGCCTTTATGGTTTTGAATGTTGTTTATCAGGGAACATTTAATTTTGTGCTGGGAAACACTAATTGGTTCCACATGGATACACCAGCACTACACATTCATATTTTCAGGGAGAAAGTAGAGGAACTGTGGCAACAAATATGATATTTCTGTTTGTATAGAAAAATTTATACACTTGCCGAAGGAAAAGACTTTGCTTTTCTCCAAAATCATTTCATTTCGATTTTCTCGGTCCATTGCATTCGAATTCCACACCATTTTGTCCGGATATGACTGGACAAAACCAGAAATATCTTGTTGTGTTTTGGCTAACTCAATCCCAGATATTGCTACATGCTCTGTGTTTCTGTTTTCGGATATTATCCAAGTATTTATTTTTTGAATGTTTTTTATCAGTTAACATTTAATTTTGTGCTGGGAAACAGTAATTGGTTCCACATGGAGACACCAGCTCTACACATTCGTATTTTCTACAGAGAAAGCTAGAGGAACTGCGGCAAACAAACATGATATTTCTGTTTGTATAGATGTCATTTAAAGCACTTTCCTAACGAAAAGTCTCTGCTTTTCTCCAAAACCATTTTTACTCTGATTTTTTAGTCCATTGCATACGAATTCAACACCAGTTTGTCCGGATATGCCTGGATGAAACCAGAAATATCCGTTTGTGTTTCGACTAACTCAATCCCACATGTTGCGACAGCCATTGTGTTTCGACTAACTCAATCTGAAATTATTGAAAGCATCTGTGTTTGTGTTTTCTTGATATTATTTATGGTCTTTACGGTTTTGAATGTTTTTATCAGGGAATATTTAATTTTGTACCGTAGAAACACTAGTTGACTCCACATGGAGACACCAGCTCTACACTTTCGTATTTTCTAGGGAGAAAGCTAGAGGATATGCGGCAAAGAAACATATTTCTGTTTGTATACATGTCAATTTATGCACATGCCTAAGGAAAAGACATTGCTTTTCTCCAAAACCATTTTACTGTGATTATCTCAGTCCATTGCATATGAATGCCACACAACTTTTTCCGATATGACTGGATGAAACCAGAAAGATTTGTTTGTGTTTTGGCTAACCCCATCCCAGATATTGCGACAGCCTATGTGTTTGTGTTTTCCGGATGTTATCGATGGACTTTATTGTTTTGAATGTTTTTTTCGGGGAATATTTAATTTAGTGCTGGGAAACACAAATTGGTTCCACATGGAGACACCAGTTCTACTCATTCATATTTTTTAGGGATAAACCTAGAGCAACTGCGGCAAACAAACATGGTATTTCTGTTTGTATAGATGGCTTTTTATCTACTTGCCTAATTAAAAGACTTTGCTTTTCTCCAAAAGCATTTTTTTTGTGATTGTCTATGTCCATTTTATACAAATGTCACGCCACTTTGTCCGGATATGACTGGATGAAACCAGAAATATCCGGTTGTGTTTTGGCTAACTCAATTTCAGATATTGCGAAAGTCTCTGTGTTTGTGTTTTCTGGATATTATCGATGGAATTTATTGTTTGGAATGTTTTTAATCAGGGAACATTCAATTTTCTGTTGGGAAACAATAGTTGGTTCCACATGGAGACACCAGCTCTACACATTCGTATTTTCTAGGGAGAAAGCTAGAGGAACTGCGGCAAACAAACATGATATTTCTGATTGTATAGTTGACATTTTATGCACTTGTCTAACAAAAAGACTTTGCTTTTCTCCAAAACCATTTGTCCTGTGATTTTTTCGGTCCATTGCATACGAATGCCACACCACTTTGCTTGGATATGACTGGATGATACCAGAAATATCTGGTTGTGTTTTGTCTAACTCAATCCGAAATATTGTGAAAGCCTCTGTTTGTCATTTCTGGATATTATAGAGGGACTTTATTGTTTTGATTGTTTTTTATCAGGGAACATTTAATTTTGTGCTGGGAAACAATAATTCGTTCAACATGGTGACACAAACTCTACACATTTGTATTTTCTAGTTTGAAAGCTAGAGAAATTGCAGAAAACAAACATGGTATTTCTGTTTGTACAGATGACATTGTATGCACTTGCCTAATGAAATGACTTTGCTTATCTCCAAAACCAATTTTCCAGTGATTATCTCGGTCCATTGCATACGAATTCCACATGACTTTGTGGGGATATGAGTTGATGAAACCAGAAATATCCGGTTGTGTTTTGGCTAACTCAATCCCACATATTGTGAAAGTATTTCAGTTTGTGTTTTCTGGATATCATCGATGGACTTTATTGTTTTGAATGTTTTTTATCAGTGAACATTATTTTTATGCTGGGAAACACTAATTGTTTCCACATGGAGACTCCAGCTGTAAACATTCGTATTTTCTAGGGAAAATCTTGAGGAACTGGGTCAAACAAACATGATATTTCTGTTTGTATACATGGCATTTTATGCACTTGCCCAACGAATAGACTTTGCTTTTTTCCTAAACCATTTTTACTAAGATTTTCTTCGTCCATTTCATACGAATTCCAAACCATTTTGTTTGGTTATTAATGGATGAAACCAGAAATATACGGTTGTGTTTGGCTAACTCAATCCCAGATATTGTGATAGCCTCTGTGTTTGTGTTTTCTAGATATTATGTATGGACTTTATTACTTTGAATGTTTTTTACAGGGAACATTTAATTTTGTGATTGGAAACACTAATTGTTTCAACATGGAGACACCAGCTCTTAACATTTGTATTTTCTAGCCAGTATGCTAGAGGAACTGGGGCAATCAAACATTATATTTCTGTTTGTGTAATGACATTTTTTGCACTTGCCTAACAAAAAGTCTTTGCTGCTCTCCAAAACGATTTTTACTGTAATTTTCTCTGTCCATTGCATAGGAATTCCACACCAGTTTCTCCGGATATGACTGGATGTAACCAAAAATATCGGGTTGTGTTTGGCTAACTAAATCCCAGATATTGCTATAGACTCTGTGTTTGTGATTTCTGGATATTATTGATGGACGTTATTTTTTGAATGTTTTTTTATCAGGGATCATTTAATTTTGTGCTGGGAAATACTAATTGGTTCCAAATGGAGAAACCAGCTCTACACATTCGTATTTTCTAGGGAGAAAGTTAGAGGAACTGATGCAAACAAATATGATATTTCTGTTTGTTTAGATGTCATTTTATGCACTTGCCTAACGAAAAGACATTGCTTTTCTCCATAACCATTTTTACTGTTATTTTCTCGATCCATTGCATACAAATTCCAGACCATTTTGCGGAGATATAAGTGGATGAGACCAGAAATATCTGGTTGTGTTTTGGTTAACTGAATAGGAAATATTTTGTAAGCCACTGAGTTTGTGTTTTCTGGATATTATCGATGGACTTTATTGTTTCGAATGTTTTTTATCAGGGAACATTCAATTTTGCGGTTGGAAACACTAATTGTTTCCACATGGAGACACCAGCTCTGCACATTCGTATTTTCTAGGGAGAAAGCTAGCTAAACTGCTGCAAACAACGTGATATTTCTGTTTGTACACATGACATTTTATGCACTTGCCTAACAAAAGGACATTGCTTTCCTCCAAAACCATATTTATGGTGATGTTCCCGTTCAATTGCATAGGAATTCCACAACACTTTGACCAGATATGACTGGATGAAACTAGAAATATCCGGTTGTTTCTTGGCTAACTCAATCCCACATATTGCGACAGACTCTGTGTTTTCTGGATATTATCGAAGGACTATATTGTTTTGAATTTTTTTTTATATGGGAACATTATATTTGTGGTTGGAAACACTAATTGTTTCCACATTGAGGTTCCAGCTCTACATATTCGTATTTTATAGGGAGAAAGCTAGAGGAACTGCTGCTAACCAAGATGATATTTCTGTTTGTGTAGATGACATTTTATGCACTTGCCTAAATAAAAGACTGCTTTTCTCCAAAACCATTTTAATGTGATTGTCTGTGTGTATTGCATACAAATTCCACACCAGTTTCTCCGGAGATGATGGATGAAACCAGAAATATCCAGTTGTGTTTTGGCTAACTCAATCCCACATGTTGCGAGAGCCACTGTGTTTGTATTTTCTGGATATTATCGACGGACTTTATTTTATTGAATGTTTATTATCAGGGAACATTTAATTGTGTGCTCGGAAACAATAGTTGGTTCCACATGGAGTCACCAGCTTTACACATTTGTATTTTGTAGGGAGAAAGCTCAAGGAACTGCAGGAAACAAACATGATATTTCTGTTTGTATAGGTGACATTTTATGCACTTGACTAACGAAAAAATTTTGCTTTTCTCGAATACCATTTTGACTTTGATATTCCCGGTCAATTGCATACAAATTCCGCACAACTTTGTCAGGATATTACTGGATGAAACCAGAAATATCTGGTTGTGTTTTGGCTAACTTAATCCCAGATATGCGACAGACGCTGTGTTTGTGTTTTCTGGATATTATCGTCGGACTTTATTTTATTGAATGTTTATTATCAGAGAACATTTAATTTTCTGCTGGGAAACACTAATTGGTTCCAAATGGTGACACCAACTCTACACATTCGTATTTTCTTGGGAGAAAGCTAGATGAACTGCGGCAAACAAACATGATATTTCTGTTAGTATAGGTGACATTTTACACACTTGCCTTTGTTTTTCTCCAATACCATTTTACTGTGATTGTCTGTGTCCATTGCATACGAGTTCCACACCACTGTGTCCGGATATGCCTGGATTAAACCAGAAATATCCGGTTGTGTTTTGGCTAACTCAATCCCACATGTTGCGACAGCCTCTGTGTTTGTATATTCCGGATATTATCGGTGGACTTTATTGTTTTGAATGTTTTTTATCAGGGAACATTTAATTTTGTGTTGTGAAACACTAATTGGTTCCACATGGAGACACCAGCTCTACACATTCGTATTTTCTAGGGAGAAAGCTAGAGGAACTGCGGCAAACAAACATGATATTTCTGTTTGCATAGATGACATTTTATGCACTTGCCCAACGGAAAGACTTTGCTTTTCTCCGAAACCGATTTTACTGTGATTTTCTCGGTCCATTGCATACGAATTCCACACCACTTTGTCCAGGTATGACTGGATGAAACCAGAAATATCCGGTTGTGTTTTGGCTAACACAATCCCAGATATTGCGACAGCCTATATTTTCTCTATATTATCGATTGACTTAATTGTTTTCAATGTTTTTTATCAGGGAACATTTACTTTTGTGCTGGGAAGCACTAGTTGACTCCATATGGAGATACCAAATCTACACATTCGTATTTTCTAGAGAGAAAGCTGGAGAAACAGTGGCAAACCATCATGATATTTCTGTTGGTGTAGATGTCATTTTATGCACTTGCCTAACTAAAAGACATTACTTTTCTCCGAAACCATTTTTACTCTGATTTTCTCGGTCCATTGCATACGAATTCCACACCAGTTTGACAGGATATGACTGGATGAAACCAGAAATATCCGGTTGTGTTTTTGCTAACTCAGTAACGCATATTGCGACAGCCTCTGTGTTTGTGTTTTCTGGATATTATCGACGAACTTTATTGTTTTAAATATTTTTTATCAGGGAACATTTAATTTTGTACTTGGAAACACTCATTGGTTCCACATGGGGACACCAGCTCTACATATTTGTATTTTCTAGGGAGAAAGCTAGAGCAACTGCGGCAAACAAACATGATATTTCTTTTTGTATAGATGAAATTTTATGCACTTGCCTAATGAAAAGACTTTGCTTTGCTCCAAAACCACTTTTACTGTGATGTTCGTGGTCCATGGCATTCGAATTCCACAGCACTTTGTCAGGATATGACTGGATGAAACCAGAAATATCCGGGTTTTCTTTGGCTAACTCTATCCCACATATTGCGACAGCCTCTGTGTTTGTGTTTTCTGGATATTATCGATGGACTTTTTTGTTATGAATGTTTTTTATCAGGGAACATTTAATTTTGTGCTTGGAAACACTAATTGGTTCCACATGGAGACACCAGCTCTATAAATTCGTATTTACTAGGGAGAAAGCTAGAGGAATTACAGCAAGCAAACATGATATTTCTGCTTGTATAGATGAGATTTTACGCACTTGCCTAATGAAAAGACTTTGGTATTTTCCAAAACCATTTTTACTATGATTGTCTATGTCCATTGTATATTAATTCCACACCACTTTCTCCAGATATGACTGCTTGAAACTAGAAATATCCTTTGTGATTTGGCTAACTCAATGCCAGATAATGCGACAGCCTCTGCGTTTGTGTTTTATGGATATTGTCGATGGATTTATTATTTTGAATGTTTTTTATCAGGGAACATTTAATTTTGTGCATGGAAACAATAATTGGTTCCACATGGAGACACACCAGCTCTACACATTCGAATTTTGTAGGGAGAAACCTAGAGGAACTGGGGCAAACAAACATGATATTTCGATTTGTATACGTGATACTTTTTAAAATTGATGATGAAATAAATTTGCCTTTTCAAATCCATTTCTACTGTGATTGTCTATGTTCATTGTATACGAATTCCACACAACTTTCTCCAGATATGACTGGATGAAACCGGAAATATCCATTTGTGTTTTGGCTAACTCAATCCCACATATTGCTACACCCTCTGCGTTTGTGTTTTCTGGATATTGTCGATAGATTTATTATTTTGAATGTTTTTTATCAGGAAACATTTAATTTTGTGCTGAGAAACACTAATTGGTTCCATATGGAGACACCAGCTCTACACATTCATATTTTGTTGGCAGAAAGCGAGAGGAACTGTGGCAAACAAACATGATATTTCTGTTTGCATAGATGTCATTTTCTGCACTTGCCTAACGAAAAGACTTTGCTTTTCTCTAAAACCATTTTTATCTGATTTTTCTAGGTCCAGTGCATACGAAGTCCACACCACCTTGTCCGGATATGACTGGATGAATCCAGAAATATCCGGTTGTGTTTTGGCTAACTGAATCCCAGATATTGTGACAGACTCTGTGTTTGTGTTTTCTGCATATTATCCATGGACTTTATTGTTTTAAGTGTTGTTATCAGGGAACATTTCATTTTGTACCATAGAAACACTAATTAGTTCCACATGGAGACACCAGCTCTACACATTAGTATTTTCTAGGGAGAAAGCAAGAGGAACTGCGGCAAACAAACATGATATCTTGATTTCTATACATGATACTTTTTTAACTTGCTGACGAAATAAATTTGCCTTTTCAAAACCTTTTCTACTGTGATTGTCTATGTTCATTGTATACGAATTCCACAACACTTTCTCCAGAAATGACTAGATGAAACCGGAAATATTCATTTGTGTTTTGGCTAACTCAATCCCACATATTGCTATAGCCTCTGCGTTTGTGTTTTCTGGATTTTATCTATGGACTTTATTGTTTTGAATGTTTTTATCAGGGAACATTTAATTTTGTACCGTAGAAACATTAATTGGGTCAACATGGAGACACCAGGTCTGCACATTCGTATTTTCTAGTGGAAAGCTAGAGGAACTGCGGCAAACAAACATGATATTTCTGTTTGAATAGATGATATATTATGCACTTTCCTAAATAAAAAACTTTGCTTTTCTGCAAAACCACTTTTACTGTGATTCTTCGTTCCATCATATACGAATTTCACAGCACTTTGTCCGGATATGACTGGATGAAACAAGAAATATCCGTTGGGTTTTGGCTAACTCAATTCCAGATATTGCTACATGATATTTCTGTGTGTATCGATGACATTTTATGCACTTCCCTAGTGAAAATATGATGCTTTTCACCAAAACCATTTTTACTGTGATATTCTCGGTATATGCATACGAATTCCAAAGCACTTTGTCCGGTTAGCACTGGATGAAACCGGAAATATCCGGTTTTTTTTTTCCCTAACTCAATCCCACATATGGCTAAAGCCTCTGTGTTTGTGTACTCTTGATATTATCCACAGACTTTATTGTTTGGAATGTTTTTTATCAGGGAACTTTTAACTTTGAGCTTGGATAGAGTAATTGTTTCCACATGGAGACACAAGCTCTATATATTCATATTTTCTAGGGAGAAAGATAGAGGATCTGTGGCAAACAAACATGATATTTCTGTTTGTATCGATGATGTTTTATGCACGGCATAACGAAAAGATTTTGCTTTTCTCCAAAACCATTTTTACTGTGATTTTCTCCGTCCAATGCATACGAATTCCACAGCAGTTTGTCTGGATATGACTGGATGAAACTGGAAATATCTGGTTGTGTTTTCATTGACTCAATCCAAAATATTGTGAAAGCATCTGTGTTTGTGTTTTCTGGACATTATCAACAGACTTTATTGTTTTGAATGTTTTTTATCAGGAAACATTTAATTTTGTGCTGAGAAACACTAATGGGTTCATTTTGGGGACACCAGCTCTACAGATTCGGATTTTTTAGGGAGAAAGCTAGAGCAACTGTGGCAAACAAATATGATATTTATGTTTGTATAGATGACGTTTTATGCACTTGCCTAACGAAAAGACTTTGCTTTTCTCCAAAACCATCTTTGCTGTGATTTTTTCGGTCCATTGCATATGAATTCCAAATGACTTTGTCTGGATATGACTGAATGAAACTGGAAATATCCGGTTGTGTTTTGGCTAACTCAATCCCAGATATTGCTACAGCCTCTGTGTTTGTGTATTCCTGATATTATACATGGACTTTATGGTTTTGAATGTTTTTTATCAGGGAACATTTAATTTTGTGCTTGGAAATACTAATTCATTCCACATGGAGACATCAGCTCTGTACATTCGTATATTCTAGGGAGAAAGCTAGAGGAACTGTGGCAAAGAACCAGGATATTTCTGTTTGTATCGAATATATTTTATGCACTTGCCTAACGAAAAGACTTTGCTTTTCCCCAAAACCATTTTTACTGTGATTTTCTCGATCCATTGCATATGAATTCCAGACCACTTTGTCCGGAACTGACTGGATGAAACCAGAAATATCTGGATGTGTTTTGGCTAACTCAATCCGAAATATTGTGAAAGCCTCTGTGTTTGTGTTTTCTGGATATTATCAATGGACTTCATAGTTTTCAATTTTTTTGTCAGGGAACATTCAATTTTGTACCGTTGAAACACTAATTTGTTCCACATGGAGACACCAGCTCTACACATTCGTATTTTCTAGGGAGAAAGCTAGAGGAACTGCGGCAAACAAACATGATGTTTCTGTTTGTCTAGATGACATTTTATGCACTTGCCTAACAGAAACACTTTGCTTTTCTCCAAAATCATTTTTACTGTGATTTTCTCGGTCCATTGCATACAAATTCCACACCAGTTTGTCCGGATATGACTATATGAAACGGGAAATATCCGGTTTTTTTTGGCTAACTCAATCCCAGATATTGCGACAGACTCTGTGTTTGTGTTTTCTGGATATTATCGATGGACTTATTGTTTTGAATATTTTTATCAGGGAACATTTAATTTTGTACTGTTGAAACACTAATTGGTTCATAATGGGAACACCAGCTCTACACATTCGTATTTTCGAGGGAGAAAGCTAGAGGAACTGCGGCAAACAAACATGATATTTCTGTTTGTATCGATGAAATTTTATGCACTTGCCTAAGGAAAAGACTTTGCTTTTATCCAAAACCTCTTTTAATGTGATTTTCTCGGTATATTGCATACGAATTCCACACCAGTTTTTCCGGATACGACTGGATGAAACCGGAAATATCCGGTTGCGTTTTGGCTAACTCAATCCCTGACATTGTTACTGCCTCTGTGTTTGTGTATTCCTGAAATTATCCACAGACTTTATTGTTTGGAATGTTTTTTATCAGGGAACATTTAATTTTTTGCTGCGAAACATTAGTTGGTTCCACATGGAGACACCAGCTCTACACATTGTATTTTCTAGGGAGAATGCTAGAGGAAATGCGGCAAACAAACATGATATTTCTGTTTGTCTAGATGACATTTTATGCACTTGGCAAACGAAAGGACATTACTTTTCTCCGAAACCTCTGTTACTGTGATTTTCTCGGTCCATTGAATACGAATTCCACACCAGTTTGTCTGGATATGACTGGATGAATCGGGAAGTGTTCGGTTTTGTTTTGGATAACTCAATCCCAGATATTGCCACAGCCTCTGTGTTTGCGTTTTCTGGATATTATCGATGGACTTTATTGTTTTGAATGTTTTTATCAGGGAACATTTAATTTTGTGCTGAGAAACACTAATTGGTTCATTTTGGGGACACCAGCTCTACACATTCGTATTTTCTAGGGAGAAAGCTAGAGGAACTGTGGCAAACAAACATGATATTTATGTTTGTTTAGATGACGTTTTATGCACTTGCCGAAGGAAAACAATTTGCTTTTCTCCAAAACCATTTTTACAGTAATTTTCTGGGTCCATAGCATATGAATTCCAAACCACTTTGTCCGTATATGACTGGATGAAAACAGAAATATCCGGTTGTGTTTTGGCTAACTCCATCCCACATGTTGCGACAGCCTCTGTGTTTGTTTTTTCTGGATATTATCGATGGACTTTATTGTTTTGAAAGTTTTTTATCAGGGAACATTTAATTTTGTCCTAGGAAACACTAATTAGTTCCACATGGAGACATAAGCTCTACACATTCATATTTTGAAGGGAGAAAGCTAGAGGAAATGTGGCAAACAAACATGATATTTCTCTTTGTATAGATGACATTTTATGCACTTGCCTAACGAAAAGACTTTGCTTTTCTCCAAAACCATTTTTACTCTTGAAGGAAATTAGACAGGTTTAAAGAAAGAAATTAGGCAGCCTGGGTTTAAAATGGAGTCGCTTGGCTAACTGCATATTGTTCTGCTTTTGTACAAAATAGCTGGGCTTGCAAAATGCTTTCATGTGCTAGTTGAACTTTAGTTAAACTTGTAACATGTGATGATTGTGCTAATGCGGTTTATGAGATAATTGAGCATATGACAAGTTTTTGGTCATGATGACCCCGTGTTTATGCTTACTTAAGGATTTTGCCCCCTCACTCTGGAAAAACCCTTTATCTTGTGATGTATTCGTTATGCTGTGGTTTATCTTGTGATTTTTGGCAATGATGTGGAGATATGCTAATGTTGTGGTTTTCAATCTTAAATACGCTGTACAGTTGATGATCGGCGCCTCTCTTCTTGCACAGAGATGGCCCATCTGCGCAGATGTAATAAACTTCCCTCATGTCCTTTACAGCGATTGGACTGGAGTCGTGTTTCTGGGGTCGGTAAAAGTGTGAGACACCTGTCGGGGGTCTTACATCTTCTTGGGGGCTCGTCCGGGATTGGAGACCCCAGACCCACGCTCCATTTTCCAATCGGAGGTAAGTTTTTGCTGTTTTAAGTGTTTTTGTGTGTCTGGTCGATTGTTTTTTTTTTAACGTACCGGTTTACTGGAATTGTGCCTGCAGGACCTGTATCTGTATTGAGCCGGCAGTGGGTAGGGGCAGACGTGCCCGGCGCCCCGGGCTCGAACCACTGGGGGACGCTCCAGTGGTGGAGGGGACGTGGAATCCCCCTCCGGGAGGGGACGTGGAATCCCCCTCCGTCTGTAAGAGAAGCGAGGGGACGTGGAATCCCCCTCCTTCTTTTAGAATCCCCCTCCTTTAATTTTTGTTCCGTGGGAGGTGGCAGCTCCCTCGGAAGTTTTGTCTCGGTCTTCTTCCCCGGGAGAAGGGCTGGTGGCAGCAGCCGCTCCCGTCGGTGGTTTCAGCTTTGTGGGGAAGTTTTGGTTTCTTCTTCCCCGGGAGAGGGCTGGTGGCAGCAGCCGCTCCCGTCGGTGGTTTCAGTTTTGTGGGGAAGCTTTGGTTTCGGTGTAAGTGTTTCTTCCCCGGGAGAGGGCTGGTGGCAGCAGCTGCTCCCGTCAGAAGTTTTGGTTTTAGTCTTGTTGCGCGCAGGTCTCGTCTTATTAGGGCGCGCAGGTCTAGTTCCATTGTTGTGTGCAGTGTCTTTGTGAAGTCTTGTGATTGTTTTTTGTGTTTTAATATACTTTCCTTATTTGCCTTTCCCCTTCAATTTGAGTGATTACCCAACTGATTAAAAGTGTACTAATTGTTGGCCAAACCGCTTGACTCTGACAGCTTAAATTCTAAACTGAGTCTTCCAACTTTGGGCTTCCAGTCGGATCCCTGGAACTCTCAAAGGATGAGACTCTAAAATTTGTTAAAGTAACCGCTGCTTGAGTCAATTCAGATTATGTAAAATATATTAAAATGTTATAAATGGTGTCAGAGCTATGCTGTCTTTTCAAAGTTGTGCCCATGTTTGCTGTTCAGGAGGAGTTATTCTTGTGGGAATGTAATTTTGACTTTTAATTCAGAACTCAGTGTCTTAAGCCATCTAGGCATTAATGCTAAGCAAAATGTAAAAAAATGTATTGTACTTTTCACATTTTAAATTCGATAGGAGAGACTGTTTGAGTTTGTCATACATAACAATTCAAGACTATGTAAAAGTAACTACAGGTATAAAGTTTCAGAAAATGTGAGCAAGTCATAAAAAGTTTTAAAGGGTTTGCAACTTTGGAATTGTTTACAGAGTTTTCTTTAAGTTAAGTGCTAATGCCAAAATTACATTGACCTAAAGTTAAAGTCTGATCTTCTGTTACAACAAAATACCTAAAAATGGTCTAAGTTTTAAAATTTGTTTTTGCAAAAATTGTAATGTCTATTTTAACAGTGTCTACTGAATCAGTTACTCTGCCATTTTTAGAGTTAGGTCCTATAAGCTCTTTTTGACTCTGTTAAGTAGTTCTAAATTATGTAAACCCTTATGTTCAAGGTTTTTATTTCTGGTTTATTCAACAACAGACATGAAATTCATGTTGTACCAAGGTGATCTATTGTGTACTTTACTGTTTCTGTTAAGTACAAATTAGTAAAAAGCATTGTTAAGTATTATGATCAAATCTGGTTTAAAAGTGTAAAAATCACCCTGACTAATAAATGGCTATTATTTCAGGATGTTAAGGAATTCTATTTTGACCAGATACTCTAAGTTCTCTTGGCACCTTTAACAGACTTTCTAAAAATCCAAGTTCTAAATTATCCGAACTTTTGACACCCCCAGAGGGCCCCTGGAGATGTCAAAAAGAGATCTCTCATCTTGCAGAGATAATAACCAATCGGCTGTTTAAATTAAAAGTGGTGCCAAGATGTAAAATGATGCTAAACTTCAGCTATAAACATGTTTCTTTCTAGCTGCTCCAGTCTCTGGCTCAGAAGCCAGATCCTTTAAAGAGGGACCGATGAAGTCTCCGTCCAGCTAACGCTAAACAACCAGGCGTTGCTAGTTCAAATGTATTGCTAGTTCAAATGTGGATCAAACGGGAGGTCTAGCCAAAAGGGAAACAAATAGTTAAGATTAGAAGGAAAAATCCGATAAAACAGAGGAGGATGAAGCAGAGGAGGGAGGACCCCCGGCCCGTTCTAACTGGCCGTCCTCCTCCTCCATATAACTGGGAAAGCGAGCCCTGACAGGACTTGCAGGGCCTGTTTTATTAACATTAATTTTACTACACTTAAATGAAATTCTGTAAAAGATTCAGTCTCTACTGCCAGACTCCCCTGAGGAGTTTAGCTGAAGGGGTTAAAGTTATTTAGTTAAAAAAGGGGAAGTTTAAGATGGGCTGAGAAAGAGGAACTGACTAGAATCTTGGCCACCACAGTTAACAGGAAGCAGAGTAAGGGAGAATCAGGGTAAGCAGGGACCCCCGGAGACTGGCAAAAGCACAGAGAAGTGCCCAAAAGGACAAGTCTGCCTAAGGTCCGACCAACAACGATAATCTAGTGGTGCACATCTGCCACACGAGACTGAACTGACCGAAAACGGCCTCTGCAAGCCAGCAAGAGAAAAGAAGACAGCAGCGGAGTGGTGAGACTGGGCGACAGCGGCCCCTCGGCCCCTCCCTCATTGGGACAATAGTGGGAGACGGCCGAACGAGGACAGTGGTCTGGGTTTCCACCTTCAACCCCCCGAGGACTCTGCTCGGCAGGCAGGGCTGATCGCTATGGACCATGCACTCCGTGCAACTAAGAAAAAGGAGCGGGTGGCAATGCACAAGAACAGCAGGTACGCTCTCGCCACTACCCACGGGGAACTCAAAATGGACAGAGGCTTTATCGACCAGGAAGAAGAATTGCGCCAATGTTTCCCTGATTTGGACTATCAAAGGTACTGGGGTCAGACACTGGGCCGGCTTTCGTCTCCAGGGTAAGTCAGATGGTGGCACAGGTGTTGAAAATAGAAAGTTATAGGGTAAGTCAGATGGTGGTAGCGGTGGCCAGGGTACTGGGGATATAGTTAGGTAAAATGTATAATTAATGGTGGGGACTGGCACTAGAGACTGGGTCAAATTGCTGCCATACATTTTTATAATGCTACATATTTTTTATATGCTGCTGCACTTTTGCAACTTCCCTATTTTGCCAGGCTTTGCTTAAATGTCTGCCTTTTAGGGCTTTCTTTAAAGGCTTCCTGAAGAAGCAGTCCTTGGCTCTGCTCTCCGAGCAGCGGAAGATGAGTGACTGCGAGTTTGCCTATGTACATATGCTGGCTTAGGACTATTTGCTGTATATCCTGAAGACGCCGCAGCCTGGACAGGGATTGAGCAAGACGTCCAGAGTGCTGCAGAACGTCACCTTTTCCATCCAGCAAGAAGTGGAAGAGACTCTGCTTTATACATAATTCTGGTTAAAAGATTTTTTGAAAGTTACCAAACAGATCTGTGTGAAATTGTCATTGCTAAAAAAGAATATTACTTTTAATTATTACCCTGTATGATAAGTAAGCTTCTTTAGTTTATTAAAAGCAAAATTGTTTTATCACTCACGCCTTGGTCCTGACCCAGCAGTGCCAAAGTTTAAAAATGAAGGACATAAAAGAAAAGAGTATTGTTAGTAAAAAGGGTTTAAAAGAGAGAGAGCTTTTTATATAAGGAAAGGACATGGTTTGTCAGAATGACTTTATCCGGATGGCTAGTTTACTCTAGACTGAAATGAAATTGGTAAAATGTTTACAGTAAGTCGAAGAGGGTGTGTGAAAGTCACAAAGAGTATTCGGGTCAATTCAGCTGAACAGGCACCAGGTATTAACCCAAATTTGTATGACTTCTTCAGGGATGTGTTTTCTGTTTTTGTCTCTGTTGTATTTTTTTGTTTTTGAATTTTGATGCCTTTTTGTAACTTCTTTATTTTGCGGGGCGGGGCATACTTCCCCTACCCCGCAGACTTGCTTCTGTGCTCATAGGATTGGCTGTAAGGCACAGAGATGTGCTTGCAATACTTTTATTTTGTTTTACCCCGGTGATGGGCAGCCCACATATCCCAATGAAGATCACGTGGGAGGTAAGATCTGGTACCGCTGAGGTTGTGTGGTCCGTTACCCGCGTGACCCCTTCTGGGATGTGGTGGCCCTCCTTGCACCCCAATGTTTGTTAATTGGTAGTAAAAAAAGACACCTGGGATATCTCCGGCCTGTTTTATGATCAGACTCCCCTATGAAACAAAGGACCGGGCGGAAGCGTATTTTAAACACCCTGCTTCCTTATTTTTATTTCAGGCCTTTACAAAATTTAAAAAGTAATTCCTAAAATTTTAAGATTAAAATTTGACGAAAAGAAAAGGGGGGAATGAAGGAAATTAGACAGGTTTAAAGAAAGAAATTAGGCAGCCTGGGTTTAAAATGGAGTCGCTTGGCTAACTGCATATTGTTCTGCTTTTGTACAAAATAGCTGGGCTTGCAAAATGCTTTCATGTGCTAGTTGAACTTTAGTTAAACTTGTAACATGTGATGATTGTGCTAATGCGGTTTATGAGATAATTGAGCATATGACAAGTTTTTGGTCATGATGACCCCGTGTTTATGCTTACTTAAGGATTTTGCCCCCTCACTCTGGAAAAACCCTTTATCTTGTGATGTATTCGTTATGCTGTGGTTTATCTTGTGATTTTTGGCAATGATGTGGAGATATGCTAATGTTGTGGTTTTCAATCTTAAATACGCTGTACAGTTGATGATCGGCGCCTCTCTTCTTGCACAGAGATGGCCCATCTGCGCAGATGTAATAAACTTCCCTCATGTCCTTTACAGCGATTGGACTGGAGTCGTGTTTCTGGGGTCGGTAAAAGTGTGAGACACCTGTCGGGGGTCTTACACTCTGATTTTCTCGGTTCATTGCATACGAATTCCACACCACTTTGTCCGGATGTGACTGGATGAAACCAGAAATATCCGGTTGTGCTTTGGCTAACTGAATCCAAAATATTGCTACAGCCTCTGTGTTTGTATTTTCTGTATATTATCCACGGACTTTATTGTTTTGAATGTTTTTATCAGGGAACATTTAATTTTGTACCCTTGACACACTAATTGGATCATTATGGGGACACCAGCGCTACATATTCGTATTTTCTACGGAGAATCTAGAGGAACTGTGGCAAACAAACATGATATTTCTGTTTGTATAGATGATATTTTTTGCACTTGCATAACGAAAAGACTCTGCTTTTCTCTAAAACCTTTTTTAATATGATTTCATGGTCATTTCATGCGAATTCCACTCTACTTTCTCCGGTTATGACTGGATGAAACCAGAAATATCTGGTTGTGTTTTTGCTAGCTCAATCCGAAATTTTGCTACAGACTCTGTGTTTTTGTATTCCTGATATTATCCACAGACTTTATTTTGTTGAATGTTTTTTTTTCAGGGAACATTTAATTTTGTGCTTGGAAACACTAATTGTTTCCACATGGAGACACCAGCTCTACAGATTCTTATTTCCTAGGGAGAAAGCTATAGGAACTGCGGCAAACAAACATGATATTTCTGTTAGTATCGATGAAATTTTATGCGCTTACCTGAGGAAAAGACTTTGGATTTCTCCAAAACCATTTGTACTGTGATTTTCTCGGTCCATGGCATATGAATTCCACACCACTTTGTCCAGATATGACTGGATGAAATCAGAAATATCGGTTGTGTTTTGGCTAACTAAATACGAAATATTGCTACAGCTTCTGTGTTTTTGTTTTCTGGATATTATAGATGGACTTTATTGTTTTGAATGTTTTTTCTCGGGGAACATTTTATTTTGAGCTTGGATACAGTAATTGGTTCCACATGGAGACACCAGCTCTGCACATTCATATTTTCTAGGGAAAAAGCTAGAGGAACTGCGGCAAACCAACATGATATTTCTGTTTGTATAGATAACATTTTATGCACTTGCCTGACGAAAAGACTTTGCTTTTCTCCAAAACCATTTTTACTGTGATTTTCTCGGTCCCTTGCATACGAATTCCACAACACTTTGTCCGGATATGACTGGATGAAACCAGAAATATTGGTTTTGTTTTGGCTAACTGAATCTGAAATATTGCTACAGTTTCTGTGTTTTTGTTTTGTGGATATTATCAACGGACTTTATTGTTTTGAATGGTTTTAATCAGGGAACATTTTATTTTGTACCCTAGAAACACTAGTTGACTCCACATGGAGACACCAGCTCTACACATTCGTATTTTCTAGGGAGAAAGCTAGAGGAACTGAGGCAAACAAACATGATGTTTCTGTTTATATAGATGACATTTTATGCACTTGCCTAACTAAAAGACTTTGCTTTTCTCCAAAACCATATTTATATTCACTGAGATTTTCTCGGTCCATTGCATATGAATTCCATACCAGTTTGTCCGGATATGACTGGATGAAACGGGAAATATCCGGTTTTCTTTTGTCTAACTCAATCCCAGACATTGTTACTGCCTCTGTGTTTGTGTATTCCTGATATTATCCACAGACTTTATTGTTTTGAATGTTTTTTATCAGGGAACATTTAACTTTGTGCTGCGAAACACTAATTGTTTCCACATGGAGACACCTGCTCTACACATTCGTATTTTTTAGGGAGAGAGCCAGAGGAACTGCGGGAAACAAACATGATATTTCTGTTTGTATAGATGACATTTTATGCACTTGCCTAATGAAAAGACTTTGCTTTTCTCCAAAACCATATTTATATTTACTGAGATTGTCTCGGTCCATTGCATACGAATTCCACACCAGTTTGTCCGGATATGACTGGATGAAACCGGAAATATCCGGTTGTGTTTTGGCTGACTCCATCCAAAATATTGTGAAAGAGTCTGTGTTTGTGTTTTCTGGATATCATCGATGGACTTATTGTTTTGAATGTTTTTATCAGGGAACATTTAATTTTGTACCGTTGAAACACTAATTGGTTCATAATGGGGACACCAGCTCTACACATTCGTATTTTCTAGGGAGAAAGCTAGAGGAACTGCGGCAAACAAACATGATATTTCTGTTTGTATCGATGACATTTTATGTACTTCCCTAACGAAAAGACTTTGCTTTTATCCAAAACCTCTTTTACTGTGATTTTCTCAGTCGATTGCATACGAATTCCACAGCACTTTGTCCGGATATGACTGGATGAAACGGGAAATATCCGGTTTTGTTTTGGCTAACTCAATCCCAGACATTGTTACCGCCTCTGTGTTTGTCTATTCCTGATATTATCCATAGACTTTATTTTTTGGAATGTTTTTTATCAGGGAACATTTAATTTTGTGCTTGGAAAAACCAATTGGTTCATCATGGGGACACAGCTCCACATATTCGTATTTTCTAGGGAGAAAACTAGGAACTGCGGCAAACAAACATGATATTTCCGTTTGTATAGATGACATTTTATGCACTTGCCTAACGAAAAGACATTGTTTTTCTCCAAAACCATTTTTTCTGTGATTTTTTCGGTCCATTGCATACGAATTCCACACCAGTTTGTCCGGATATGACTGGATGAAACGGGAAATATCCGGTTTTTTTTCGGCTAACTCAATTCCAGAAATTGCTACAGCCTATGTGTTTGTGTATTCCTGATATTATCCACAGACTTTATTTTTTTGAATGTTTTTATTAGGGAACATTTAATCTTGTGTTGGGAAACACTAATTGTTTCCACATGGAGACAAAGCTCTACACATTCATATTTTCTAGGGAGAAAGCTAGAGGAACTGCCACAAACAAACATGATATTTCTGTTTGTATTGATGACGTTTTATGCACTTGCCTAACGAAAAGACTTTGCTTTTGTCCAAAACCATTTTTACTGTGATTTTCTCGGTCCATTGCATACGAATTCCACATCACTTTGTCCAGATATAACTGGATGAAACCAGAAATATCCGGTTTTGTTTTGGCTAACTCAATCCGAAATATTGCTAGAGCCTCTGTGTTTGTGTATTCCTGATATTATCCACAGACTTTATTTTTTGAATGTTTTTTTTCAGGGAACATTTAATTTTGTGCTTGGAAACACCAATTGGTTCCACATGGAGACACCAGCTCTACATATTCGCATTTTCTAGGGAGAATCCTATAGGAACTGCGGCAAACAAACATGATATTTCTGTTTGTCTAGATGACATTTTATGCACTTGCCTAACGAAAAGACTTTGCTTTCCTCGAAAACCACTTTTACTGTGATTTTCTCGGTCCATTGCTTACGAATTCCTCACCAGTCTGTCCGGATATGACTGGATGTAACCAGAAAGCTTCGGTTGTGTTTTGGCTAACTCAATCCGAAATAATGTGAAAGACTCTGTGTTTGTGTTTTCTGGATATTATCGATGGACTTTATTGTTTTGAATGTTTTTTATCAGGGAACATTTAATTTTGTACCATTGAAACACTAATTGGTTCCACGTGGAGACACCAGCTCTACACATTTGTATTGTCTAGGGAGAAAGCTAGAGGAACTGCGGCAAACAAACATGATATTTCTGTTTGTATCGATGACATTTTATGCACTTGCCTAACGAAAAGACTTTGTTTTTCTCCAAAAGCATATTTGCTGTGATTTTTTCTGTCCATTGCATACGAATTCCACACCAGTTTGTCCGGATATGACTGGATGAAACCAGAAATATCCGGTTTTGTTTTGGCTAACTCAATCCCAGACATTGTTACCGCCTCTGTGTTTGTGTATTCCTGATATTATCCACCGACTTTATTGTTTGGAATATTTTTTTATCAGGGAACATTTAATTTTTTACTTTAAAAACACTAATTTGTTTCTATGCAGACACCAGCTCTACACATTCTTAATTTCTATGGAGAAAGATCGAGAAACTGTGACAAACAAAAGTGATATTTCTCCATGAATACATGACATTTCATGCACTTGCCTAACGAAAAGAATTTGCTTTTCTCCAAAACAATTTTTACTGTGATTTTCTCGGTCAATTGTATATGAATTCCACACCACTTTGTCCGGGTATGAGTGAATGAAACCAGAAGTATCCGGTTGTGTTTCGGCTAAAAAAATCCGAAATATTGTGAAACGCTCTGTGTTTGTGTTTTCTGGATATTATCGATGGATTTTATTGTTTTCAATGTTGTTTTCAGGGAACAATTAATTTTATACTATATAAACTCTAATTGGTTCCACATGGAGACACTAACTCTACACATTTGTATTTGCTAGGGAGAAATCTAGAGGAACTACAGCAAACATACATGACATTTCTGTTTGTATAGATGACATTTTATGCACTTGCCTAACGAAAAGACTTTGCTTTTCTCCAAAACCATTTTTCCTTTGATTTCCTCGGGGCATTGCATATAAATTGCACACCACTTTGTCTGGATATGACTGGATAAAACCAGAAATATCCGATTGTGTTTTGCCTAACTCAATCCCAGATATTGCTACAGCCTCTGTGTTTGTGTTTTCCGGATATTATCAATGGACCTTTATTGTTTTAAATGTATTTTATCAGGGATCATTTAACTTTGTACCGTACAAACACTAATTTGTTCCACATGGAGACACCAGCTCTACACATTTGTATTTTCTAGGAAGAAAGCTAGAGGAACTGCGGCAAACAAACATGATATTTCTGATATTATACATGACATTTTATGCACTTGCCTAACGAAAAGACTTTGCATTTCTCTAAAACCATTTTTAATGTGATTTTCTCGGTCCATTGTATTCGAATTCCACACCACTTTCTGGATATGACTGGATGAAACCAGAAATGTCCGGTTGTGTTTTGGCTAACTCAATCCCAGATATTGCTGCAGCCACTGTGTTTGTCTTTTCCGGATATTATTGACAGACTTCATTGTTTTGAATGTTTTTTCAGGGAACATTGAACCTTGTACCGTAGAAACTCTAATTGGTTCCACATGGAGACACCAGCTCCACACATTTGTATTTTCTAGGATGAAAGGTAGAGGAAATGCGGCATACAAACATGATATTTCTGTTTGTATCGATGACATTTTAAGCACTTGCCTAACGAAAAGACTTTGCTTTTCTCCAAAACCATTTTTACTGTGATTTTCTTGGTCCATTGTATACGAATTCCACACAACTTTGTCCAGATATGCCTGGATGAAACCAGAAATATCCGGTTGTATTTGGGCTAACTCAATCCCAGATATTGCTACAGGCTCTATGTTAATGTTTCCGGATATTATGCACAGACTTCATTATGTTGAATGTTTCTTATGAGAGAACATTTAATTTTGGGCTGGTAAACACTAGTTGACTCCACATGGAGACACCAGCTCTACACATTCTTATTTTCTAGGGAGAAATCTAGAGGAACTGCGGCAAACATATATGATATTTCTGCTTGTATAGATGACATTTTACATACTGGCCGAAGGAAAAGACTTTGCTTTTCTCCAAAACCATTTTTACTGTGATTTTCTGGGGCCAATGCATACGAATTCCACACCAGCTTTTCTGGATGTGACTGAATAAAACCAGAAATATCCGGTTGTGTTTTGGGTAACTCAATCCCAGATATTGCTACGGCCTCTGTGTATGTGTTTTCTGGATATTATGGAGGAACTTTAATATTTTAAGTGTTTTTTATAAGGGAACATTTAATTTTGTGCTTGGAAACACTAATTGGTTCCACATGGAGACACCAGCTCTACACATTCATATTTTGTAGGGAGAAAGCAAGAGGAACTGTGGCAAACACACATGATATTTCTGTTTGTATAAGTGACATTTATGCACTTGCCTAACGGAAATACTTTGCTTTTCTCCAAAACAATTTTTACTGTGATTTTCTTGGTCGATTGCATACGTATTCCACACCACTTTGTCCGGATATGACTGCATGAAACCAGAAATATCCAGTTGTATTTTGGCTAACTCAATCCCACATGTTGCGACAGCCTCTGTGTTTGGGTTTCTGGATATTATCGAGGAACTTTATTATTTTGAATGCTTTTTGTCAGGGAACATTTAATTTTGTGCTTGGAAACACTAATTGGTTCCACATGGAGACACCAGCTCTACACATTCGTATTTTCTAGGGAGAAAGCTAGATAAACTGCGGCAAACAAACATGATATTTCTGTTTGTATAGGTGACATTTTATGCACTTGCCTAATGGAAACACTTTGCTTTTCTCCAATACCATTTTTACTGTGATGTTTGTGGTCCATTGCATACGAGTTCCACACAACTTTGTCAGGATATGACTGAATGAAACCAGAAATATCCGGTTGTGTTTTGGCTAACTGAATCCCACATATTGCGACAGCCTCTGTGTTTGTGTTTTCTGGATATTATCGAAGAACTTTATTATTTTAAGTGTTTTTATAAGGGAACATTTAATTTTGTGCTTGGAAACACTAATTGGTTCCACATGGAGACACCGACTCTACACATTCGTATTTTCTAGGGAGAAAGCAAGAGGAACTGCGGCAAACAAATATGATATTTCTGTTGGTATAGGTGACATTTTATGCACTTCCCTAACAGAAACACTTTGCTTTTCTCCAATACCATTTTTACTGTGATTGTCTGTGTCCATTGCATACGAATTCCACACAACTTTGTCTGTATATGACTGGATGAAACCAGAAATATCCGGTTTTGTTTTGCCTACCTCAATCCCACATGTTGCAACAGCCTCTGTGTTTGTGTTTTCTGGATATTATCGACAGACTTTATTGTTTTAAACGTTTTTTTATCAGGGAACATTTAATTTTGTGCTTGGAAACACTAATTGGTTCCACATGGAGACACCAGCTCTACACATTTGTATTTTCTAGGAAGAAAGCAAGAGGACCTGCGGCAAACAAACATGATATTTCTGTTTGTATAGGTGACATTTTATGCACTTGCCTAACAGAAACATTTTGCTTTTCTCCAAAACCATTTTTACTGTGATTGTCTGTGTGTGTTGTATACAAATTCCACACCACTTTCTCTGGATATTGCTGGATGAAACCAGAAATATCCGGTTGTGTTTTGGCTAACTCAATCCCACATTTTGCGAGAGCCACTGTGTTTGTGTTTTCTGGATATTATCGACAGACTTAATTTTATTGAATGTTTATTATCAAGGAACATTTAATTTTGTGCTGGGAAACACTATTTGGTTCCACATGGATACACCAGCTCTACACATTTGTATTTTGTAGGGAGGAAGCTCAAGGAACTGCAGGAAACAAACATGATATTTCTGTTTGTATAAGTGACATTTCTGCACTTGCCTAACGGAAAGACTTTGCTTTTCTTCAAAACCATTTTTACTGTGATTGTTTATGTCCATTGTATACGAATTCCACACCACTTTGTATGGATATGACTCGATGAAACCAGAAATATCCGGTGGTTTTTTGGCTAACTTAATCCCACATATTGCGACAGCCTCTGTGTTTGTGTTTTCTGGATATTATCGACGAACTTTATTGTTTTGAATGTTTTTTATAAGGGAACATTTAATTTTGTGCTTGGAAACACTAACAGCTTCCACATGGAGACACCAGCTCCACACATTCGTATTTTCTAGGGAGAAAGCTATAGGAAGTGAGGAAAACACAGGGGGGGCGGTGCCGTGACACGTCTGGCGGGCGGTCCTCCGGCGCACACCACTCTCCTTTTCTCGGTTCTCGGAAGTCGCTAGCAGTGATCGAGGCGGCGGCAGCGGCGAGTGAGTCCTTGTGGTCTAGATAAATCAGGAAAAATGTCTCTCTATCCATCTCTTGAAGACTTGAAGGTAGACAAAGTAAGTCAGGCTCAGACTGCTTTTTCTGCAAACCCTGCCAACCCAGCAATTTTGTCTGAAGCTTCTGCTTCCATCTCTCAAGATGGAAATCTTTATCCTAAACTGTATCCGGAACTTTCTCAATACATGGGCCTGAGTTTAAATGAAGAAGAAATACATGCAAATCTGGTGATGGTCTCTGGAGCACCACTTCAGGGGCTGTTGGTAGCAAGACCTTCCAGTATGAACTATATGGTGGCTCCTGTAACTGGAAATGATGTTGGGATTCGCAGAGCAGAAATTAAACAAGGGATTTGTGAAGTCATTTTATGTAAGGATCAAGATGGGAAAATTGGACTCAGGCTTAAATCAATAGATAATGGTATATTTGTTCAGCTAGTCCAGGCAAATTCTCCAGCCTCATTGGTTGGTTTGAGATTTGGTGACCAGGTACTCCAGATCAATGGTGAAAACTGTGCAGGCTGGAGCTCTGATAAAACTCACAAGGTGCTCAAACAGGCTTTTGGAGAGAAGATCACAATGACCATTCGTGACAGGCCTTTTGAGCAGACAATTACTATGCATAAAGACAGTACTGGAAACGTTGGCTTTATCTTTAAAAATGGGAAAGTAACATCCATAGTGAAAGATAGTTCTGCAGCCAGAAACGGTCTTCTCATGGAACATGACATCTGTGAGATCAACGACCAGAACATCATTGGATTGAAGGACTCTCAAATTGCAGACATACTATCAACATCTGGGACTGTAGGTACCATCACAATCATGCCTGCTTTTATCTTTGAACATATTATTAAATGGATGGCGCCAAGCATTATGAAAAGCCTGATGGATCACACCATCCCTGAAGTTTAACAGTTAGGACACAATGGAAACAGCTGAGTGTCTCCAGTTTCCTTTCTCAACTACTTCTGTATTATGCACACGAAGCTTTCCCGGAGCCAGGGAGCATATGCTGCATGAGGACCTTCCCGTCTCACGTTATGGCTGGGAATCTACTGGTTCATCTGATCTCCTCAGATTTCACGGTCGTTGTAGCCTTAGCCTGGTTTTACAGCTGTGAAACTTTCACAAGATTGACTGACTTTCCTAGAATAGTTTCTCTACTGGAAACCTGATGCTTTTCTAAGCCATTGTGACGAGGGTGATTGATGCCAGCTTAGCTTTGTATGAGAACCAGTTACCTTTCTTCTAGGTAATGAGTAGTGCTCTTCATGTCATTTTAGTTCTATGGTATATTTGCATTTTTAACAAGTATGTGATAGTACATTTAGAGTGATTGCCTTTGGTAGGTATTTTTCTCCCTCTGTATGTATGTAAACACCAATTAGGTAATGCTGGTTTCATTCCATGTAAGCATTATACAGTTTATGTAGGTTATAAGAGATTATGATGATTGTCATTAAATTTTAACTACCTTCACTAATATGCTTCAACTGTCGCCTTAACTATGTTAAGCTCTAGAACAAAAGCCAAAATATAATCATTGCTGCCTTCCTAAAACTCAAGATGTAGTTCTGTATTAAACTGAAATGTGCACTAGCCCAAAAGAGGTTAATAGTACTTTCTGAGCTATAGCATAGCTGATTGGTTGTATTTGACATTTTCTAGTCATCACATAACAGAAACATCTTTCTTATCCAAGTTGCCAGTACTGATTCCTGAGAAACAAAGCGCTATATATTTAATGTAAAATTTCTTATACTAAAAAGGATGAACTTTTGATTCCTCTTTTCATTTGCAGATTAAGTAGAATAATACTATTTCGGCATCTGAATGTTAACATTATGTAACCTACCTACTTCGGGAAAAATGTTTTCCTGGTAATTTGTTCCATTTCCTGACTCTTCCCTGCAAAGAAAGTGACAGTGACACTTTATCTTTTTTTTTCTGTTTTGGATTATGCCTATCCTAATTAAACATGTATAAAGTGAAAAAAAAAAGAAGGAAGTGAGGAAAACAAACATGATATTTCTGTTTGTATAGATGACATTTTATGCACTTGCCTAACGGAAATACTTTGCTTTTCTCCAAAACCATTTTTACTGTGATTTTCTTGGTCGATTGCATACGAATTCCATACCACTTTGTCCGGATATGACTGCATGAAACCAGAAATATCCGGTTGTATTTTGGCTAACTCAATCCCACATGTTGTGACAGCCTCTGTTTTTGTATTTTCTGGATATTATCGAGGAACTTTATTATTTTGAATGTTTTTTTGTCAGGGAACATTTAATTTTGTGCTTGGAAACACTAATTGGTTCCACATGGACACACCAGCTCCACACATTCGTATTTTCTAGGGAGAAATCTAGATAAACTGCGGCAAACAAACATGATATTTCTGTTTGTATAGGTGACATTTTATGCAATTGCCTAATGGAAACACTTTGCTTTTCTCCAATACCATTTTTACTGTGATGTTCGTGGTCCATTGCATACGAGTTCCACACCACTTTGTCAGGATATGACTGAATGAAACCAGAAATATCCGGTTGTGTTTTGGCTAACTCAATCCCAGATATTGCGACAGACTCTGTGTTTGTGTTTTGTGGATATTATCGATGGACTTTATTGTTTTGAATGCTTTTATCAGGGAACATTTAATTTTGTGCTGGGAAACACTAATTGAATCTTCACGGAGAAACCAGCTCTACACATTCGTATTTTCTAGGGAGGCAGCCAGAGAAACCGCGGCAAACAAACATGATATTTCTGTTTGTATACGTGACATTTTATGCACTTGCCTAATGAAAAGACTTTGCTTTTCTTCAAAACCATTTTTACCGTGAAGATCACGGTACATTGCATACAAATTCCGCACAACTTTGTCAGGATATGACTAGATGAAACCAGAAATATCCGGTTGTGTTTTGGCTAACAAAGTCCAACATATTGCGACAGCCTCTGTGTTTGTGCTTTCTGGATATTATCGACGGACTTTATTTTATTGAAAGATTATTATCAAGGAACATTTAATTTTGTGCTGGGAAACACTATTTGGTTCCACATGGAGACACCAGCTCTACATATTCGTATTTTTTTTAGGGAGAAAGCTAGAGGAACTGCGGCAAACAACATGATATTTCTGTTTGTATAGGTGACATTTTAAGCACTTGCCAAAGGAAAAGACTTTGCTTTTCTTCAAAACCATTTTTACTGTGATGTTCCCAGTCCATTGCATATGAATTCCACACTACTTTGTCAGGATATGACTGGATGAAACCAGAAATATCGGTTGTGTTTTGCCTACCTCAATCCCACATATTGCGACAACCTCTGTGTTTGTGTTTTCTGGATATTATCGAGGAACTTTATTATTTTAAGTGTTTTTTATCCGTGAACATTTAATTTTTTGCTTCAAACACTAATTGGTTCCACATGGAGACACCAGCTCTACACATTTGTATTTTGTAGGGAAAAGGAAGATGAACTGCGGCAAACAAACATGATATTTCTGTTTGTATAGGTGACATTTTATGCACTGGCCTAACGGAATTACTTTGCTTTTCTTCAAAACCATTTTTACTGTGATTGTCTGTGTCCATTGCATACGAATTCCACACCACTTTGTATGGATATGACTGCATGAAACCAGAAATATCCGGTGGTTTTTTGGCTAACTCAATCCCACATATTGCGACAGGCTCTGTGTTTGGGTTTTCTGGATATTATCGATGAACTTTATTGTTTTGAATGTTTTTTATAAGGGAACATTTAATTTTGAGCTTGGAAACACTAACAGCTTCCACATGGAGACACCAGCTCCACACATTCGTATTTTCTATGGAGAAAGATAGAGGAAGTGCGGAAAACGAACATGATATTTCTGTTTGTATAGATGACATTTTATGCACTTGCCTTACGGAAATACTTTGCTTTTCTCTAAAACCATTTTTACTGTGATTTTTTTGGTCCATTGCATACGATTTCCACAACACTTATTCCGGATATACTGCATGAAAACAGAAATATCCGGTTGTGTTGTGCTAACTCAATCCCACATGTTCCGGCAGCCTCTGTGTTTGTGTTTTCAGGATATTGTCGACGGACTTTATTATTTTGAATTTTTTGTCAGGGAATATTTAATTTTGTGCTTGGAAACACTAATTCATTCCACATGGAGACACCAGCTCTACACATTCGTATTTTATAGGGAGAAAGCTAGAGGAACTGCGGCAAACAAACATGATATTTCTGTTTGTATACATGACATTTTCTGCACTTGCCTAATGGAAACACTTTGCTTTTCTCCAAAACCATTTTTACTGTGATTTTCTGTGTCCATTGCATACGAGTTCCACACCACTGTGTCAGGATAGGACTGGATGAAACCAGAAATATCCAGTTGTGTTTTGGCTAACTCAATCCCGCATGTTGCAACAGCCTCTGTGTTTGTGTTTTCCGGATATTATTGATGGACTTTATTGTTTTGAATGTTTTTTATCAGGGAACATTTAATTTTGTGCTAGGAAACACTAATTTGTTCTTCATGGAGACACAAACTCTACACATTCATATTTTGTTGGGAGAAAGCTAGAGAAACTGCGGCAAACAAACATGGCAAACTCAATCCCAGACCTTGTTACAGGCTCTGCTTTGTGTTTTTTGATATTATCAATGGACTTTATGGTTTTGAATGAATTTAAGCAGGGAATATTTTCTTTGGTGCTTGGAAACACTAATTAGTTCCACATGGAGACACAAAATCAACACATTCGTGCTGTCTAGGCAGAAAACTACAGCAATTGCTGCAAACAAACATGATATATGTGTTGGTGTAGATGACATTTTATGCACTTGCCTAAAGAAAAGACTTTGCTTTTTTCCAAAACCTTTTTCACTGTGATTTTCTCGGCCCATTGCATACGAATTCCACACCAGTTTGTCCGCATATGATTGGATGAAACCAGAAATATCCGGTTGTGTTTTGGCTAACTCAATCCCACATATTGCGACAGCCTCTGTGTTTGTGTTTTCAGGATATTATCTAAGAACTTTATTATTTTAAGTGTTTTTATAAGGGAACATTTAATTTTGTGCTTGGAAACACTAATTGGTTGCACATGGAGACACCAGCTCTACACATTAGTGTTTTCTAGGGAGAAAGCTAGAGGAACTGTCCAAACAAATATGATATTTCTGTTTGTATAGATGACATTTTATGCACTTGCCTAACGAAAAGACTTTGCTTTTCTCCAAAACCTTTTTTACTGTGATTGTCTGTGTCCATTGTATACGAATTTCACAAAACTTTGTCAGGATACGACTGGATGAAACCAGAAGTATCCAGTTGTGTTTTGGCTAACTCAATCCCATATGTTGTGACAGCCTCTTTGTTGGTGTATTCCTGATATTATCGATGGACTTTATTGTTTTGAATGTTTTTTTATCAGGGAACATTTAATTTTACGCTTGAAACACTAATTGTTTCCACATGGAGACACCAGCTCTACACATTCGTATTTCTAGGGAGGAAGCTAGAGGAACTGCGGCAAAGAAACATGATATTTCTGTTTGTATAGATGACATTTTATGCACTAGCCCAAGGAAAAAACTTTGCTTTTTCTCCAAAACCATTTTAACTGTGATTTTCTTGGTCCATTGCATATGAATTCCACAACACTTGGTAAAGATATGCCTGGATGAAACCAGAAATATCCAGTTGTGTTTTGGCTAACTCAATCCCAGATATTGCTACAGCCTCTGTGTTTGTGTTTTCTGGATATTCTCAATGGACTTTATTGTTTTGAGTGTTTTTATGTCGGGGCATGTCATTTTGTACCCTAGAAACACTAGTTGACTCCACATGGAGACACCAGCTCTACACATTCATATTTTCAAGGGAGGAAGCTAGAGGCACTGTGGGACACAAACATGATATTTCTGTTAGTATAGATGACATTTTAAGAACTTCCGTACGAAAAGACTTTGCTTTTTTCCAAAACCATTTTTACTCTGATTTGCTCGGTCCATTGCATACGAATCCCAGACCACTTTGTACGGACATGACTGGATGAAACCAGAAATATCCGGTTCTGTTTAGTGTAACTCAATCCCAAATATTGCTAGAGCCTCTGTGTTTGTGTTTTCTGTATATTATCAAAATACTTTATTGTTTTGAATGTTTTTTATCAAGAACATTTAATTTTGTTCTTGGAAACTCTCATTGGTCCACAAGGAGACACCACCTCTACACATTCGTATTTTCTAGGGAAAATATAGAGGAACTGCGGCAAACAAACATGATATTTCTGTTTGTATAGATGACATTTTATGCACTTGCCTAACGAAAAGACTTTGCTTTTCTCCAAAACCATTTTTACTTTGATTTTCTCGGTCCATTGCATAAGAATTCCACATACTTAGTCCGGATATCCATGGATGAAACCAGAAATAACTGGTTGTGTTTTGGCAAACTCAATCCCAGATATTGCTACAGGAATCTGTTTTTGTGTTTTCCGGATATTATCAACGGACTCTATTGTTTGAATGTTTTCTCTCAAGGAACATTTAATTTTGTGCTGGGAAACACTAATTGGTTCCTCATGGAGACACCAGCTCTACACATTCGTATTTTCTAGGGAGAAAGCTAGATGAAATATGGCAAAAAACATGATATTTCTGTTTCTATAGATGACATTTTATGCACTTGTCTAAGAAAAGACTTTGCTTTTCTCCAAAAAACATTTTTACTCTGATTTTCTCGGTCCAATTCATACGAATTCCACAACACTTTGTCCGGATATGACTGGATGAAACCAGAAATATCCGGTTGTGTTTTGGCTAACTCAATCCCAGATATTGCTAGAGGCTCTATGTTTCCGTTTTCCAGATATTATCTACAGACTTTATTGTTTTGAATATTTTTTATCAGGGAACATTTAATTTTGTGCTGGGAAACACTAATTGACTGCAGATGCAGACACCAGCTCTACACATTCATATTTTCTAGGGAGAAAGCTAGAGGAACTGCGGCAAACAAACATGATATTTCTGTTTGAATAGATGACATTTTATACACTTGCCTAATGAAAAGACTTTGCTTTTCTCAGAAACCATTCTTACAGTAATTTTCTCGGTCCATTGCATACGAATTCCATACCACTTTGTAAGGATATTACTGGATATAACCAAAATATCCAGTTGTGTTTTGGCTAATTCAATCCAGATATTGCTACTGCCTCTGTGTTTGTGTTTTCTGGATATTAACAACAGACTTTATGGTTTTGAATGTTTTTTATCAGGGAACACTTAATTTTGTGCTTGGAAACTCTAATTGGTACTACATGGAGACACCAGCTCTGCATATTCGTATTTTCCTGGGAGAAAGCAAGAGGAACTGCGGCAAACAAACATGATATTTCTGTTAGTATCGTTGATATTTTATCTACTTGCCTAAAGAAAATACTTCGCTTTTCTCCAAAAGCATTTTTACTGTGATTTTCTTGGTCCATTGCATACGAATTCCACACCAGTTTGTCCGGATATGACGGGATGAAACCAGAAATATCCGGTTGTGTTTTGGCAAACTCAATCCTAAATACTGTGAAACCCTTTGTGTTTGTGTTTTCCGGATATTATCGATTGACTTTCCTGTTTTGAATATTTTTATCAGGGAACATTTAATTTTGTACCGTAGAAAAACTAATGGTTTCCACATGGAGACACCAGCTCTACACATTCTTATTTTCTAGGGAGAAAGCTAGAGAAACTGCAGCAAACAAACATGATAATTCTGTTTGTATAGATGACATTTTATGCACTTGCCTAACGAAAAGACTTTGCTTTTCTCCAAAATCTTTTTACTGTGATTTTCTCAGTCCATTGCATACGAATTCGACACCAGTAGGTCCGCATATGACTGGATATAAGGGGAAATATCCGGTTGTGTTTTGGCTAATTCAATCCCAGATATTGCTACAGCCTCTGTGTATTTGTATTCCGGATATTATCCATGGACTTTATTGTGTTGAATGTTTTTTATCTGGGAACATTTAATTTTCTGCTGTGAAAAACTAAAGGGTTCCACATGGTGACACCAGCTCTGCACATTCGTATTTTCAAGGGAGAAATCTGGAGGAACTGCGGCAAACAAACATAATATTTCTGTTTGTATCGATGACATTGTATGCACTTGCCTAACAAAAAGACTTTGCTTTTTTTCAAAACCATTTTTACTAAGATTTTCTCCGTCCATTGCATTTGCATTCCATAGGAGTATGTCCGGATGACTCTATGAATCCGGAAATATCCAATTTAGTTTTGGGTAACTCAATCCGAAATATTGTGAAAGCCTCTGTGTTTGTGTATTCCTGATATTATCCACAGACTCTATTGTTTTGAATGTTTTTTTATCAGGGAAAATTTAATTTTGTGCTGCGAAACACTAATTGGTTCCACATGGAGACACCAGCTCTACACATTCCTATTTTCTAGGGAGAAAGGTAGAGGAAATACTGCAAACAGGATATTTATGTTTGTATCGATGATATTTTATCTACTTGCCTAATGAAAAGACTTTGCTTTTCTCCAAAACCATTTGTACTGTGATTTTCTCGGTCCATTGCATAGTAATTCCACAGGAGTTTGTCTGGATATGACTGGATGAAACCGGAAATATCCAGTTGTGTTTTGGCTAACTCAATCCAAAATATTGCTACAGCCTCTGTGTTAGTTTTTTCTGGAAATTATCGATGGACTTTATTGTTTTGAATGTTTTTTTATCAGGGAATATTTAATTTTGTACCGTAGAAACACTAATTGGTTCATCATGGGGACACCAGCTCTACACATTCGTATTTTGTAGGGAGAAGGCTAGAGGAACTGCGACAAACAAACATGATATTTCTGTTTGTATCGATGTCATTTTATGCACTTGCCTAACGAAAAGATTTTGCTGTCCTCCAAAACAATTTTTACTGTGATTTTTTTGGTCCATTGCATACGAATTCCACACCACTTTGTCCGGATATGACTGGAGGAATCCAGAAATATCTGGTTGTGTTTTGGCTAACTCGATCCGAAATATTGTGAAAGCCTTTGTGTTTGTGTTTTCTGGATATTATCAACAGACTTTATTGTTTTGAATGTATTTTATCAGGGAACATTTAATTTCTAGCTTGGTTACCATAATTGGTTCCACATGGAGACACCAGCTCTACATATGCGTATTTTCCTGGGAGAAAGCTAGAGGAACTGAGGCAAACAAACATGATATTTCTGTTTGTATCGATGACATTTTATGCACTTGCCTAACGCAAAGATTTTGCTGTTCTCCAAAACCATTTTTACTGTGATTTTCTCGGTATATGCATACGAATTCCAAACCACTTTGTCCGGTTATCACTAGTTGAAACCGGAAATATCCGGTTTTGTTTTGCCTAACTCAATCCCACATATGGCTAAAGATTCTGTGTTTGTGTACTCCTGATATTATCCACAGACTTTACTGTTTTGAATGATTTTTATCATGGAACATTTAATTTTGAGTTTGGATACAGTCATTGTTTCCACATGGAGACACAGGCACTACATATTCGTATTTTCGAGGGAAAGCTAGAGGATCTGTGGCAAACAAACATGATATTTCTGTTAGTATTGATGAAATTTTATTCGCGGCCTAACGAAAAGACATTGCTTTTCTCCAAAACCATTTTTACTGTGATTTTCTCGGTCCATTGGATACGAATTCCATACTAGTTTGACTAGATATGACTGGATAAAACCATTCATATCTGGTTGTGTTTTGGCTAACTAAATCTGAAATATTGCTATAGCCTCTGTGTTTGTGTTTTCTGGATATTAACGATGGACTTTCTTGTTTTGAATATTTTTATCAGGGAACATTTATTCTTGTACCGTAGAAACACTAATTGGTTCATCATGAGGACACCAGCTCTACACATTCGTATTTTCTAGGGAGAAAGATAGAGGAACTGCGACAAACACACATGATATTTCTGTTTATATTGATGACATTGTATGCACTTGCCCAATGAAAATGCTTTGCTTTTCTCAAAAACCATTTTTACTGTGATTTTCTCGTTCCATTGCCTACAAATTCCACACCAGGTTCTCCGGATATGACTGGATGAAACCGGTAATATCCGGTTTTGTTTTGGCTAACTCAATCACGGATATTGCAACAGCCTCGGTGTTTGTGTATTCCTGATATTATCCACGGGCTTTATTATTTTCAATGTTTTTTTTTCAGGGAACATTTAATTTTGTGCTTGGAACATTAATGGTTCCACATGGAGACACCAGCTCTACATATTTGCATTTTCTAGGGAGAAAGCTAGAGGAACTGCGGCAAACAAACATGATATCTCTCTTTGAATAAATGACAGTTTATGCACTTGCCTAATGAAAAGACTTTGCTTTTCTCCAAAACCATTTTTACTGTGATTTTCTCTGTCCATTGCATAGTAATTCCACAGGAGTTTGTCCGGATATGACTGGATGAAACCAGAAATATCCGGTTGTTTTTTGGCTAACTCAATTCGAAATATTGCGAAAGACTTTGTGTTTGTGTTTTCTGGATAGTATTGATGCACTTTATTGTTTTGAATATTTTTATCAGGGAACATTTAATTTTGTAGCGTACAAACACTAATTGGTTCATCATGGGGACACCAGCTCTACACATTCATATTTTCTAAGCAGAAATCTAGAGGTACTGCGGCAAACAAACATGATATTTCTGTTTGTATCGATGACATTTTATGCACTTGCCTAACGAAAAGACTTGGTGTTCTCCAAAACCATTTTTACTGTGATTTTCTCGGTCCATTGCATACGAATTCCACAGCACTTTGTCCGGATATCACTGGATGAAACCAGAAATATCTGGTTGTGATTTGGCTAACTGAATCCCAGATATTGCTAAAGCCTCTGTGTATGTTTATTCTTGATATTATCCACAGACTTTATTTTTTCAATTTTTTTTCAGGGAACATTTAATTTTTTGGTGCGAAACACTAATTGTTTCCACATGTAGACACCTGCTCTAGACATTCGTAATTTCTAGGGAGAAAGCTAGAGGAACTGCGCAAACAATCATGATATTTCTGTTTGTATAGATGACATTTTATGCACTTGCCTAACGAAAAGACTTTGCTGTTCTCCAAAACCATTTTTACTGTGATTTTCTCAGTCCATTGCATACGAATTCCACACCACTTTGTCCGGAAATGACTGGATGAAACCAGAAATATTTGGTTGTGTTTTGGCTAACTGAATCTGAAATATTGTGAAAGCCTCCGTGTTTGTGTTTTCTGGATCTAATCAACGGGCTTTATTGTTTTGAATGTTTTTATCAGGGAACATTTAATTTTGTACCGTTGAAACACTAATTGGTTCCACATGGAGACTCCAGCTCTACACATTAATATTTCTAGGTAAAAAGCTAGAAGAACTGCGGCAATCAAACATGATATTTCTGTTTGTATCGATGACGTTTTATGCACTTGCCGAACGAAAAGACTTTGCTTTTCTCCAAAACCATTTTTGCTCTAATTTTCTCAGTCCATTGCATACGAATTCCACACCAGTTTGTGTATTACTGATATTATACATGGACTTTATTGTTTTGAATGTTTTTTATCAGGGAACATTTAATTTTTTACCGTAGAAACACTAATTGGTTCCACATGGAGACACCAGCTCTGCACATTCGTATTTTCTAGGGAGAAAGCTAGAGGAATTGCGGCAAACAAACATGATATTTCTGTTTGTATAGATGACATTTTATCTACTTACCTAATGAAAAGAATTTACTTTTCTCCAAAACCATTTTTACTGTGATTTTCTCGGTCCAATGCATACGAATTCCACACCACTTTGTCCGGATATGACTGGATGAAACCAGAAATATCCGGTTGTGTTCTGGCTAACTCAATCCTAAATATTGTGAAACCCTTTGTGTTTGTGTTTTCTGGATATTATCGACGGACTTTATTGTTTTGAATGTTTTTTATCAGGGAACATTTAATTTTGTGCTGCAAAACACTAGTTGGTTCCACATTGAAACACCAGCTCTACATATTTGTATTTTCTAGAGAGAAAGCTATAGGAACTGCGGCATACAAACATGATATTTCTGTTTGTATCGATGACATTTTATGCACTTGCCTAACGAAAAGACTTTGCTTTTCTCCAAAACCATTTGTACTGTGATTTTCTCGGTCCATTGCATAGTAATTCCACAGGAGTTTGTCCGGATATGACTGGATGAAACCGGAAATATCCGGTTGTGTTTTGGCTAACTCAATCCAAAATATTGCTACTGCCTCTGTGTTAGTTTTTTCTGGATATTATCGATGGACTTTATTGTTTTGAATGTTTTTTTATCAGGGAACATTAAATTTTGTACCGTAGAAACACTAATTGGTTCATCATGGGGACACCAGCTCTACACATTCGTATTTTGTAGGGAGAAGGCTAGAGGAACTGCGACAAACAAACATGATATTTCTGTTTCTATCAATGTCATTTTATGCACTTGCCTAACGAAAAGATTTTGCTGTCCTCCAAAACAATTTTTACTTTAATTTTCTCGGTCCATTGCATACGAATTCCACACCACTTTGTCCGGATATGACTGGAGGAATCCAGAAATATCTGGTTGTGTTTTGGCTAACTCAATCCGAAATATTGTGAAAGCCTTTGTGTTTGTGTTTTCTGGATATTATCAACAGACTTTATTGTTTTGAATGTTTTTTATCAGGGAACATTTAATTTTGAGCTTGGTTACCATAATTGGTTCCACATGGAGACACCAGCTCTACATATGCGTATTTTCCTGGGAGAAAGCTAGAGGAACTGAGGTAAACAAACATGATATTTCTGTTTGTATCGATGACATTTTATGCACTTGCCTAACGAAAAGATTTTGCTGTTCTCCAAAACCATTTTTACTGTGATTTTCTCGGTATATGCATACGAATTCCAAAGCACTTCGTCCGGTTATCACTAGTTGATACCGGAAATATCCGGTTTTGTTTTGCCTAACTCAATCCCACATATGGCTAAAGACTCTGTGTTTGTGTACTCCTGATATTATCCACAGACTTTATTGTTTTGAATGTTTTTTATCAGGGAACATTTAAATTTGAGCTTGGATACAGTAATTGTTTCCACATGGAGACACAAGCTCTATATATTCATATTTTCTAGGGAGAAAACTAGAGGATCTGTGGCAAACAAACATGATACTTCTGTTTGCATCGATGACATTTTATGCACGGCCTAATGAAAAGACTTTGCTTTTCTCCAAAACCATTTTTACTGTGATTTTTTGGTCCAATGCATACGAATTCCACACCAGTTTGACCGGATATGACTGGATGAAACCAGAAATATCCGGTTGTGTTTTGGCTAACTAAATCTGAAATATTGCTATAGCCTCTTTGTTTGTGTTTGCTGGATATTATCGATGGACTTTCTTGTTTTGAATTTTTTTGTCAGGGAACATTTATTTTTGTACCGCAGAAACACTAATTGGTTCATCATGAGGACCCCAGCTCTACATATTTGTATTTTCTAGGGCGAAAGCTAGAGGAACTTTGGCAAACAAACATGATATTTCTGTTTGTATCGATGACGTTTTATGCACTTGCCTAACGAAAAGACTTTGCTTTTCTCCAAAACCATTTTTACTCTGATTCTCTCGGTCCATTGCATATGAATTCCAAAGGACTTTGTCAGGATATGTTGGGATGAAACCGGAAATATCCAGTTGTGTTTTGGCTAACTCAATACCAGATATTGCTACAGGCTCTGTGTTTGTGTATTCCTGATATTATACATGGACTTTATTGTTTTGAATGTTTTTTATCAGGGAACATTTAATTTTGTGCTTGGAAACACTAATTGGTTCCACATGGAGACACCAGCTCTACATATTTGTATTTTCTAGGGAGAAAGCTAGAGGAACTGTGGCAAGCACACATGATATTTCTATTTGTATAGATGATATTTTATGCACTTCCCTAATTAAAAGACTTTGCTTTTCTCCAAAACAATTTTTACAGTAATTTTCTCGGTCCATTGCATACGAATTCCGCAGCAGTTTGTCCGGATATGACTGGATGAAACCGGAAATATCCGGTTGTGTTTTGGCTGACTCAATCCGAAATATTGTGAAAGCCTCTGTGTTTGTGTTTTCTGGATATTATCAACAGACTTTATTGTTTTGAATGTTATTTCTCGCGGAACATTTTATTTTGAGCTTGGAAACACTAATTGGTTCCACATGGAGACACCAGCACTACACATTCGTATTTTCTAGGGAGAATCTAGAGGAACTGTGGAAAGAAACATGATATTTCTGTTTGTATAGATGACATTTTTTACACTTGCATAACGAAACGACTTTGCTTTTCTCTAAATCCATTTTTAATGTGATTTTCTTGGTCCATTTCATACAAATTCCACACAACTTTGTCAGGTTATGACTGGATGAAACCAGAAATATCTGGTTGTGTTTTTGCTAGCTCAATCCGAAATATTGCTACCGCCTCTGTGTTTGTGTATTCCTGATATTATCCACAGACTTAATTTTGTTGAATGTTTTTTTTTTCAGGGAACATTTTATTTTGTGCTTGGAAACACTAATTGGTTCCACATGGAGACACCAGCTCTACATATTCGTATTTTCTACGGAGAAAGCTATAGGAACTGCGGCAAACAAACATGATATTTCTGTTAGTATCGATGAAATTTTATGCACTTACCTGACGAAAAGACTTTGCTATTCTCCAAAACCATTTGTACTGTGATTTTCTTGGCCCATGGCATACGAATTCCACAGCACTTTGTCCGGATATGACTGGATGAAACCAGAAATATCGGTTGTGTTTTGGCTAACTCAATCCGAAATATTGCTACAGCTTCTGTGGTTTTCTTTTCTGGATATTATCAATGGACTTTATTGTTTTGAATGGTTTTAATCGGGGAACATTTTATTTTGTACCGTAGAAGCACTAATTGATTAATCATGGAGACACCAGTGCTACAAATTCGTATTATCTAGGGAGAAATCTAGAGGACCTGCAACAAACAAACATGCTATTTCTGTTTGTATAGATGACATTTTATGCACTTGCCTAACGAAAATACTTTGCTTTTCTCCAAAACCATTTGTACTGTGATTTTCTCGGTCCATGGCATACGAATTCCACACCACTTTGTCCGGATATGACTGGATGAGACCAGAAATATCGGTTGTGTTTTGGCTAACACAATCCAAAATATTGCTACAGCTTCTGTGGTTTTGTTTTCTGGATATTATCAACGGACTTTATTGTTTTGAATGTTTTTATCAGGGAACATTTTATTTTGTACCGTAGAAACACTAATTGGTTCCACATGGAGACTCCAGCTCTACACATTAATATTTCTAGGTAAAAAGCTAGAAGAACCGCGGCAATCAAACATGATATTTCTGTTTGTATCGATGACGTTTTATGCACTTGCCGAACGAAAAGACTTTGCTTTTCTCCAAAACCATTTTTGCTCTGATTTTCTCAGTCCATTGCATACGAATTCCACACCAGTTTGTGTATTACTGATATTATACATGGACTTTATTGTTTTGAATGTTTTTTATCAGGGAACATTTAATTTTTTACCGTAGAAACACTAATTGGTTCCACATGGAGACACCAGCTCTGCACATTCGTATTTTCTAGGGAGAAAGCTAGAGGAATTGCGGCAAACAAACATGATATTTCTGTTTGTATAGATGACATTTTATCTACTTACCTAATGAAAAGAATTTACTTTTCTCCAAAACCATTTTTACTGTGATTTTCTCGGTCCAATGCATACGAATTCCACACCACTTTGTCCGGATATGACTGGATGAAACCAGAAATATCCGGTTGTGTTCTGGCTAACTCAATCCTAAATATTGTGAAACCCTTTGTGTTTGTGTTTTCTGGATATTATCGACGGACTTTATTGTTTTGAATGTTTTTTATCAGGGAACATTTAATTTTGTGCTGCAAAACACTAGTTGGTTCCACATTGAAACACCAGCTCTACATATTTGTATTTTCTAGAGAGAAAGCTATAGGAACTGCGGCATACAAACATGATATTTCTGTTTGTATCGATGACATTTTATGCACTTGCCTAACGAAAAGACTTTGCTTTTCTCCAAAACCATTTGTACTGTGATTTTCTCGGTCCATTGCATAGTAATTCCACAGGAGTTTGTCCGGATATGACTGGATGAAACCGGAAATATCCGGTTGTGTTTTGGCTAACTCAATCCAAAATATTGCTACTGCCTCTGTGTTAGTTTTTTCTGGATATTATCGATGGACTTTATTGTTTTGAATGTTTTTTTATCAGGGAACATTAAATTTTGTACCGTAGAAACACTAATTGGTTCATCATGGGGACACCAGCTCTACACATTCGTATTTTGTAGGGAGAAGGCTAGAGGAACTGCGACAAACAAACATGATATTTCTGTTTCTATCAATGTCATTTTATGCACTTGCCTAACGAAAAGATTTTGCTGTCCTCCAAAACAATTTTTACTTTAATTTTCTCGGTCCATTGCATACGAATTCCACACCACTTTGTCCGGATATGACTGGAGGAATCCAGAAATATCTGGTTGTGTTTTGGCTAACTCAATCCGAAATATTGTGAAAGCCTTTGTGTTTGTGTTTTCTGGATATTATCAACAGACTTTATTGTTTTGAATGTTTTTTATCAGGGAACATTTAATTTTGAGCTTGGTTACCATAATTGGTTCCACATGGAGACACCAGCTCTACATATGCGTATTTTCCTGGGAGAAAGCTAGAGGAACTGAGGTAAACAAACATGATATTTCTGTTTGTATCGATGACATTTTATGCACTTGCCTAACGAAAAGATTTTGCTGTTCTCCAAAACCATTTTTACTGTGATTTTCTCGGTATATGCATACGAATTCCAAAGCACTTCGTCCGGTTATCACTAGTTGATACCGGAAATATCCGGTTTTGTTTTGCCTAACTCAATCCCACATATGGCTAAAGACTCTGTGTTTGTGTACTCCTGATATTATCCACAGACTTTATTGTTTTGAATGTTTTTTATCAGGGAACATTTAAATTTGAGCTTGGATACAGTAATTGTTTCCACATGGAGACACAAGCTCTATATATTCATATTTTCTAGGGAGAAAACTAGAGGATCTGTGGCAAACAAACATGATACTTCTGTTTGCATCGATGACATTTTATGCACGGCCTAATGAAAAGACTTTGCTTTTCTCCAAAACCATTTTTACTGTGATTTTTTGGTCCAATGCATACGAATTCCACACCAGTTTGACCGGATATGACTGGATGAAACCAGAAATATCCGGTTGTGTTTTGGCTAACTAAATCTGAAATATTGCTATAGCCTCTTTGTTTGTGTTTGCTGGATATTATCGATGGACTTTCTTGTTTTGAATTTTTTTGTCAGGGAACATTTATTTTTGTACCGCAGAAACACTAATTGGTTCATCATGAGGACCCCAGCTCTACATATTTGTATTTTCTAGGGCGAAAGCTAGAGGAACTTTGGCAAACAAACATGATATTTCTGTTTGTATCGATGACGTTTTATGCACTTGCCTAACGAAAAGACTTTGCTTTTCTCCAAAACCATTTTTACTCTGATTCTCTCGGTCCATTGCATATGAATTCCAAAGGACTTTGTCAGGATATGTTGGGATGAAACCGGAAATATCCAGTTGTGTTTTGGCTAACTCAATACCAGATATTGCTACAGGCTCTGTGTTTGTGTATTCCTGATATTATACATGGACTTTATTGTTTTGAATGTTTTTTATCAGGGAACATTTAATTTTGTGCTTGGAAACACTAATTGGTTCCACATGGAGACACCAGCTCTACATATTTGTATTTTCTAGGGAGAAAGCTAGAGGAACTGTGGCAAGCACACATGATATTTCTATTTGTATAGATGATATTTTATGCACTTCCCTAATTAAAAGACTTTGCTTTTCTCCAAAACAATTTTTACAGTAATTTTCTCGGTCCATTGCATACGAATTCCGCAGCAGTTTGTCCGGATATGACTGGATGAAACCGGAAATATCCGGTTGTGTTTTGGCTGACTCAATCCGAAATATTGTGAAAGCCTCTGTGTTTGTGTTTTCTGGATATTATCAACAGACTTTATTGTTTTGAATGTTATTTCTCGCGGAACATTTTATTTTGAGCTTGGAAACACTAATTGGTTCCACATGGAGACACCAGCACTACACATTCGTATTTTCTAGGGAGAATCTAGAGGAACTGTGGAAAGAAACATGATATTTCTGTTTGTATAGATGACATTTTTTACACTTGCATAACGAAACGACTTTGCTTTTCTCTAAATCCATTTTTAATGTGATTTTCTTGGTCCATTTCATACAAATTCCACACAACTTTGTCAGGTTATGACTGGATGAAACCAGAAATATCTGGTTGTGTTTTTGCTAGCTCAATCCGAAATATTGCTACCGCCTCTGTGTTTGTGTATTCCTGATATTATCCACAGACTTAATTTTGTTGAATGTTTTTTTTTTCAGGGAACATTTTATTTTGTGCTTGGAAACACTAATTGGTTCCACATGGAGACACCAGCTCTACATATTCGTATTTTCTACGGAGAAAGCTATAGGAACTGCGGCAAACAAACATGATATTTCTGTTAGTATCGATGAAATTTTATGCACTTACCTGACGAAAAGACTTTGCTATTCTCCAAAACCATTTGTACTGTGATTTTCTTGGCCCATGGCATACGAATTCCACAGCACTTTGTCCGGATATGACTGGATGAAACCAGAAATATCGGTTGTGTTTTGGCTAACTCAATCCGAAATATTGCTACAGCTTCTGTGGTTTTCTTTTCTGGATATTATCAATGGACTTTATTGTTTTGAATGGTTTTAATCGGGGAACATTTTATTTTGTACCGTAGAAGCACTAATTGATTAATCATGGAGACACCAGTGCTACAAATTCGTATTATCTAGGGAGAAATCTAGAGGACCTGCAACAAACAAACATGCTATTTCTGTTTGTATAGATGACATTTTATGCACTTGCCTAACGAAAATACTTTGCTTTTCTCCAAAACCATTTGTACTGTGATTTTCTCGGTCCATGGCATACGAATTCCACACCACTTTGTCCGGATATGACTGGATGAGACCAGAAATATCGGTTGTGTTTTGGCTAACACAATCCAAAATATTGCTACAGCTTCTGTGGTTTTGTTTTCTGGATATTATCAACGGACTTTATTGTTTTGAATGTTTTTATCAGGGAACATTTTATTTTGTACCGTAGAAACACTAATTGGTTCCACATGGAGACTCCAGCTCTACACATTAATATTTCTAGGTAAAAAGCTAGAAGAACCGCGGCAATCAAACATGATATTTCTGTTTGTATCGATGACGTTTTATGCACTTGCCGAACGAAAAGACTTTGCTTTTCTCCAAAACCATTTTTGCTCTGATTTTCTCAGTCCATTGCATACGAATTCCACACCAGTTTGTGTATTACTGATATTATACATGGACTTTATTGTTTTGAATGTTTTTTATCAGGGAACATTTAATTTTTTACCGTAGAAACACTAATTGGTTCCACATGGAGACACCAGCTCTGCACATTCGTATTTTCTAGGGAGAAAGCTAGAGGAATTGCGGCAAACAAACATGATATTTCTGTTTGTATAGATGACATTTTATCTACTTACCTAATGAAAAGAATTTACTTTTCTCCAAAACCATTTTTACTGTGATTTTCTCGGTCCAATGCATACGAATTCCACACCACTTTGTCCGGATATGACTGGATGAAACCAGAAATATCCGGTTGTGTTCTGGCTAACTCAATCCTAAATATTGTGAAACCCTTTGTGTTTGTGTTTTCTGGATATTATCGACGGACTTTATTGTTTTGAATGTTTTTTATCAGGGAACATTTAATTTTGTGCTGCAAAACACTAGTTGGTTCCACATTGAAACACCAGCTCTACATATTTGTATTTTCTAGAGAGAAAGCTATAGGAACTGCGGCATACAAACATGATATTTCTGTTTGTATCGATGACATTTTATGCACTTGCCTAACGAAAAGACTTTGCTTTTCTCCAAAACCATTTGTACTGTGATTTTCTCGGTCCATTGCATAGTAATTCCACAGGAGTTTGTCCGGATATGACTGGATGAAACCGGAAATATCCGGTTGTGTTTTGGCTAACTCAATCCAAAATATTGCTACTGCCTCTGTGTTAGTTTTTTCTGGATATTATCGATGGACTTTATTGTTTTGAATGTTTTTTTATCAGGGAACATTAAATTTTGTACCGTAGAAACACTAATTGGTTCATCATGGGGACACCAGCTCTACACATTCGTATTTTGTAGGGAGAAGGCTAGAGGAACTGCGACAAACAAACATGATATTTCTGTTTCTATCAATGTCATTTTATGCACTTGCCTAACGAAAAGATTTTGCTGTCCTCCAAAACAATTTTTACTTTAATTTTCTCGGTCCATTGCATACGAATTCCACACCACTTTGTCCGGATATGACTGGAGGAATCCAGAAATATCTGGTTGTGTTTTGGCTAACTCAATCCGAAATATTGTGAAAGCCTTTGTGTTTGTGTTTTCTGGATATTATCAACAGACTTTATTGTTTTGAATGTTTTTTATCAGGGAACATTTAATTTTGAGCTTGGTTACCATAATTGGTTCCACATGGAGACACCAGCTCTACATATGCGTATTTTCCTGGGAGAAAGCTAGAGGAACTGAGGTAAACAAACATGATATTTCTGTTTGTATCGATGACATTTTATGCACTTGCCTAACGAAAAGATTTTGCTGTTCTCCAAAACCATTTTTACTGTGATTTTCTCGGTATATGCATACGAATTCCAAAGCACTTCGTCCGGTTATCACTAGTTGATACCGGAAATATCCGGTTTTGTTTTGCCTAACTCAATCCCACATATGGCTAAAGACTCTGTGTTTGTGTACTCCTGATATTATCCACAGACTTTATTGTTTTGAATGTTTTTTATCAGGGAACATTTAAATTTGAGCTTGGATACAGTAATTGTTTCCACATGGAGACACAAGCTCTATATATTCATATTTTCTAGGGAGAAAACTAGAGGATCTGTGGCAAACAAACATGATACTTCTGTTTGCATCGATGACATTTTATGCACGGCCTAATGAAAAGACTTTGCTTTTCTCCAAAACCATTTTTACTGTGATTTTTTGGTCCAATGCATACGAATTCCACACCAGTTTGACCGGATATGACTGGATGAAACCAGAAATATCCGGTTGTGTTTTGGCTAACTAAATCTGAAATATTGCTATAGCCTCTTTGTTTGTGTTTGCTGGATATTATCGATGGACTTTCTTGTTTTGAATTTTTTTGTCAGGGAACATTTATTTTTGTACCGCAGAAACACTAATTGGTTCATCATGAGGACCCCAGCTCTACATATTTGTATTTTCTAGGGCGAAAGCTAGAGGAACTTTGGCAAACAAACATGATATTTCTGTTTGTATCGATGACGTTTTATGCACTTGCCTAACGAAAAGACTTTGCTTTTCTCCAAAACCATTTTTACTCTGATTCTCTCGGTCCATTGCATATGAATTCCAAAGGACTTTGTCAGGATATGTTGGGATGAAACCGGAAATATCCAGTTGTGTTTTGGCTAACTCAATACCAGATATTGCTACAGGCTCTGTGTTTGTGTATTCCTGATATTATACATGGACTTTATTGTTTTGAATGTTTTTTATCAGGGAACATTTAATTTTGTGCTTGGAAACACTAATTGGTTCCACATGGAGACACCAGCTCTACATATTTGTATTTTCTAGGGAGAAAGCTAGAGGAACTGTGGCAAGCACACATGATATTTCTATTTGTATAGATGATATTTTATGCACTTCCCTAATTAAAAGACTTTGCTTTTCTCCAAAACAATTTTTACAGTAATTTTCTCGGTCCATTGCATACGAATTCCGCAGCAGTTTGTCCGGATATGACTGGATGAAACCGGAAATATCCGGTTGTGTTTTGGCTGACTCAATCCGAAATATTGTGAAAGCCTCTGTGTTTGTGTTTTCTGGATATTATCAACAGACTTTATTGTTTTGAATGTTATTTCTCGCGGAACATTTTATTTTGAGCTTGGAAACACTAATTGGTTCCACATGGAGACACCAGCACTACACATTCGTATTTTCTAGGGAGAATCTAGAGGAACTGTGGAAAGAAACATGATATTTCTGTTTGTATAGATGACATTTTTTACACTTGCATAACGAAACGACTTTGCTTTTCTCTAAATCCATTTTTAATGTGATTTTCTTGGTCCATTTCATACAAATTCCACACAACTTTGTCAGGTTATGACTGGATGAAACCAGAAATATCTGGTTGTGTTTTTGCTAGCTCAATCCGAAATATTGCTACCGCCTCTGTGTTTGTGTATTCCTGATATTATCCACAGACTTAATTTTGTTGAATGTTTTTTTTTTCAGGGAACATTTTATTTTGTGCTTGGAAACACTAATTGGTTCCACATGGAGACACCAGCTCTACATATTCGTATTTTCTACGGAGAAAGCTATAGGAACTGCGGCAAACAAACATGATATTTCTGTTAGTATCGATGAAATTTTATGCACTTACCTGACGAAAAGACTTTGCTATTCTCCAAAACCATTTGTACTGTGATTTTCTTGGCCCATGGCATACGAATTCCACAGCACTTTGTCCGGATATGACTGGATGAAACCAGAAATATCGGTTGTGTTTTGGCTAACTCAATCCGAAATATTGCTACAGCTTCTGTGGTTTTGTTTTCTGGATATTATCAATGGACTTTATTGTTTTGAATGGTTTTAATCGGGGAACATTTTATTTTGTACCGTAGAAGCACTAATTGATTAATCATGGAGACACCAGTGCTACAAATTCGTATTATCTAGGGAGAAATCTAGAGGACCTGCAACAAACAAACATGCTATCTCTGTTTGTATAGATGACATTTTATGCACTTGCCTAACGAAAATACTTTGCTTTTCTCCAAAACCATTTGTACTGTGATTTTCTCGGTCCATGGCATACGAATTCCACACCACTTTGTCCGGATATGACTGGATGAGACCAGAAATATCGGTTGTGTTTTGGCTAACACAATCCAAAATATTGCTACAGCTTCTGTGGTTTTGTTTTCTGGATATTATCAATGGACTTTATTGTTTTGAATGTTTTTATCAGGGAACATTTTATTTTGTACCGTAGAAACACTAATTGGTTCCACATGGAGACTCCAGCTCTACACATTAATATTTCTAGGTAAAAAGCTAGAAGAACCGCGGCAATCAAACATGATATTTCTGTTTGTATCGATGACGTTTTATGCACTTGCCGAACGAAAAGACTTTGCTTTTCTCCAAAACCATTTTTGCTCTGATTTTCTCAGTCCATTGCATACGAATTCCACACCAGTTTGTGTATTACTGATATTATACATGGACTTTATTGTTTTGAATGTTTTTTATCAGGGAACATTTAATTTTTTACCGTAGAAACACTAATTGGTTCCACATGGAGACACCAGCTCTGCACATTCGTATTTTCTAGGGAGAAAGCTAGAGGAATTGCGGCAAACAAACATGATATTTCTGTTTGTATAGATGACATTTTATCTACTTACCTAATGAAAAGAATTTACTTTTCTCCAAAACCATTTTTACTGTGATTTTCTCGGTCCAATGCATACGAATTCCACACCACTTTGTCCGGATATGACTGGATGAAACCAGAAATATCCGGTTGTGTTCTGGCTAACTCAATCCTAAATATTGTGAAACCCTTTGTGTTTGTGTTTTCTGGATATTATCGACGGACTTTATTGTTTTGAATGTTTTTTATCAGGGAACATTTAATTTTGTGCTGCAAAACACTAGTTGGTTCCACATTGAAACACCAGCTCTACATATTTGTATTTTCTAGAGAGAAAGCTATAGGAACTGCGGCATACAAACATGATATTTCTGTTTGTATCGATGACATTTTATGCACTTGCCTAACGAAAAGACTTTGCTTTTCTCCAAAACCATTTGTACTGTGATTTTCTCGGTCCATTGCATAGTAATTCCACAGGAGTTTGTCCGGATATGACTGGATGAAACCGGAAATATCCGGTTGTGTTTTGGCTAACTCAATCCAAAATATTGCTACTGCCTCTGTGTTAGTTTTTTCTGGATATTATCGATGGACTTTATTGTTTTGAATGTTTTTTATCAGGGAACATTAAATTTTGTACCGTAGAAACACTAATTGGTTCATCATGGGGACACCAGCTCTACACATTCGTATTTTGTAGGGAGAAGGCTAGAGGAACTGCGACAAACAAACATGATATTTCTGTTTCTATCAATGTCATTTTATGCACTTGCCTAACGAAAAGATTTTGCTGTCCTCCAAAACAATTTTTACTTTAATTTTCTCGGTCCATTGCATACGAATTCCACACCACTTTGTCCGGATATGACTGGAGGAATCCAGAAATATCTGGTTGTGTTTTGGCTAACTCAATCCGAAATATTGTGAAAGCCTTTGTGTTTGTGTTTTCTGGATATTATCAACAGACTTTATTGTTTTGAATGTTTTTTATCAGGGAACATTTAATTTTGAGCTTGGTTACCATAATTGGTTCCACATGGAGACACCAGCTCTACATATGCGTATTTTCCTGGGAGAAAGCTAGAGGAACTGAGGTAAACAAACATGATATTTCTGTTTGTATCGATGACATTTTATGCACTTGCCTAACGAAAAGATTTTGCTGTTCTCCAAAACCATTTTTACTGTGATTTTCTCGGTATATGCATACGAATTCCAAAGCACTTCGTCCGGTTATCACTAGTTGATACCGGAAATATCCGGTTTTGTTTTGCCTAACTCAATCCCACATATGGCTAAAGACTCTGTGTTTGTGTACTCCTGATATTATCCACAGACTTTATTGTTTTGAATGTTTTTTATCAGGGAACATTTAAATTTGAGCTTGGATACAGTAATTGTTTCCACATGGAGACACAAGCTCTATATATTCATATTTTCTAGGGAGAAAACTAGAGGATCTGTGGCAAACAAACATGATACTTCTGTTTGCATCGATGACATTTTATGCACGGCCTAATGAAAAGACTTTGCTTTTCTCCAAAACCATTTTTACTGTGATTTTTTGGTCCAATGCATACGAATTCCACACCAGTTTGACCGGATATGACTGGATGAAACCAGAAATATCCGGTTGTGTTTTGGCTAACTAAATCTGAAATATTGCTATAGCCTCTTTGTTTGTGTTTGCTGGATATTATCGATGGACTTTCTTGTTTTGAATTTTTTTGTCAGGGAACATTTATTTTTGTACCGCAGAAACACTAATTGGTTCATCATGAGGACCCCAGCTCTACATATTTGTATTTTCTAGGGCGAAAGCTAGAGGAACTTTGGCAAACAAACATGATATTTCTGTTTGTATCGATGACGTTTTATGCACTTGCCTAACGAAAAGACTTTGCTTTTCTCCAAAACCATTTTTACTCTGATTCTCTCGGTCCATTGCATATGAATTCCAAAGGACTTTGTCAGGATATGTTGGGATGAAACCGGAAATATCCAGTTGTGTTTTGGCTAACTCAATACCAGATATTGCTACAGGCTCTGTGTTTGTGTATTCCTGATATTATACATGGACTTTATTGTTTTGAATGTTTTTTATCAGGGAACATTTAATTTTGTGCTTGGAAACACTAATTGGTTCCACATGGAGACACCAGCTCTACATATTTGTATTTTCTAGGGAGAAAGCTAGAGGAACTGTGGCAAGCACACATGATATTTCTATTTGTATAGATGATATTTTATGCACTTCCCTAATTAAAAGACTTTGCTTTTCTCCAAAACAATTTTTACAGTAATTTTCTCGGTCCATTGCATACGAATTCCGCAGCAGTTTGTCCGGATATGACTGGATGAAACCGGAAATATCCGGTTGTGTTTTGGCTGACTCAATCCGAAATATTGTGAAAGCCTCTGTGTTTGTGTTTTCTGGATATTATCAACAGACTTTATTGTTTTGAATGTTATTTCTCGCGGAACATTTTATTTTGAGCTTGGAAACACTAATTGGTTCCACATGGAGACACCAGCACTACACATTCGTATTTTCTAGGGAGAATCTAGAGGAACTGTGGAAAGAAACATGATATTTCTGTTTGTATAGATGACATTTTTTACACTTGCATAACGAAACGACTTTGCTTTTCTCTAAATCCATTTTTAATGTGATTTTCTTGGTCCATTTCATACAAATTCCACACAACTTTGTCAGGTTATGACTGGATGAAACCAGAAATATCTGGTTGTGTTTTTGCTAGCTCAATCCGAAATATTGCTACCGCCTCTGTGTTTGTGTATTCCTGATATTATCCACAGACTTAATTTTGTTGAATGTTTTTTTTTTCAGGGAACATTTTATTTTGTGCTTGGAAACACTAATTGGTTCCACATGGAGACACCAGCTCTACATATTCGTATTTTCTACGGAGAAAGCTATAGGAACTGCGGCAAACAAACATGATATTTCTGTTAGTATCGATGAAATTTTATGCACTTACCTGACGAAAAGACTTTGCTATTCTCCAAAACCATTTGTACTGTGATTTTCTTGGCCCATGGCATACGAATTCCACAGCACTTTGTCCGGATATGACTGGATGAAACCAGAAATATCGGTTGTGTTTTGGCTAACTCAATCCGAAATATTGCTACAGCTTCTGTGGTTTTCTTTTCTGGATATTATCAATGGACTTTATTGTTTTGAATGGTTTTAATCGGGGAACATTTTATTTTGTACCGTAGAAGCACTAATTGATTAATCATGGAGACACCAGTGCTACAAATTCGTATTATCTAGGGAGAAATCTAGAGGACCTGCAACAAACAAACATGCTATCTCTGTTTGTATAGATGACATTTTATGCACTTGCCTAACGAAAATACTTTGCTTTTCTCCAAAACCATTTGTACTGTGATTTTCTCGGTCCATGGCATACGAATTCCACACCACTTTGTCCGGATATGACTGGATGAGACCAGAAATATCGGTTGTGTTTTGGCTAACACAATCCAAAATATTGCTACAGCTTCTGTGGTTTTGTTTTCTGGATATTATCAACGGACTTTATTGTTTTGAATGTTTTTATCAGGGAACATTTTATTTTGTACCGTAGAAACACTAATTGGTTCCACATGGAGACTCCAGCTCTACACATTAATATTTCTAGGTAAAAAGCTAGAAGAACCGCGGCAATCAAACATGATATTTCTGTTTGTATCGATGACGTTTTATGCACTTGCCGAACGAAAAGACTTTGCTTTTCTCCAAAACCATTTTTGCTCTGATTTTCTCAGTCCATTGCATACGAATTCCACACCAGTTTGTGTATTACTGATATTATACATGGACTTTATTGTTTTGAATGTTTTTTATCAGGGAACATTTAATTTTTTACCGTAGAAACACTAATTGGTTCCACATGGAGACACCAGCTCTGCACATTCGTATTTTCTAGGGAGAAAGCTAGAGGAATTGTGGCAAACAAACATGATATTTCTGTTTGTATAGATGACATTTTATCTACTTACCTAATGAAAAGAATTTACTTTTCTCCAAAACCATTTTTACTGTGATTTTCTCGGTCCAATGCATACGAATTCCACACCACTTTGTCCGGATATGACTGGATGAAACCAGAAATATCCGGTTGTGTTCTGGCTAACTCAATCCTAAATATTGTGAAACCCTTTGTGTTTGTGTTTTCTGGATATTATCGACGGACTTTATTGTTTTGAATGTTTTTTATCAGGGAACATTTAATTTTGTGCTGCAAAACACTAGTTGGTTCCACATTGAAACACCAGCTCTACATATTTGTATTTTCTAGAGAGAAAGCTATAGGAACTGCGGCATACAAACATGATATTTCTGTTTGTATCGATGACATTTTATGCACTTGCCTAACGAAAAGACTTTGCTTTTCTCCAAAACCATTTGTACTGTGATTTTCTCGGTCCATTGCATAGTAATTCCACAGGAGTTTGTCCGGATATGACTGGATGAAACCGGAAATATCCGGTTGTGTTTTGGCTAACTCAATCCAAAATATTGCTACTGCCTCTGTGTTAGTTTTTTCTGGATATTATCGATGGACTTTATTGTTTTGAATGTTTTTTATCAGGGAACATTAAATTTTGTACCGTAGAAACACTAATTGGTTCATCATGGGGACACCAGCTCTACACATTCGTATTTTGTAGGGAGAAGGCTAGAGGAACTGCGACAAACAAACATGATATTTCTGTTTCTATCAATGTCATTTTATGCACTTGCCTAACGAAAAGATTTTGCTGTCCTCCAAAACAATTTTTACTTTAATTTTCTCGGTCCATTGCATACGAATTCCACACCACTTTGTCCGGATATGACTGGAGGAATCCAGAAATATCTGGTTGTGTTTTGGCTAACTCAATCCGAAATATTGTGAAAGCCTTTGTGTTTGTGTTTTCTGGATATTATCAACAGACTTTATTGTTTTGAATGTTTTTTATCAGGGAACATTTAATTTTGAGCTTGGTTACCATAATTGGTTCCACATGGAGACACCAGCTCTACATATGCGTATTTTCCTGGGAGAAAGCTAGAGGAACTGAGGTAAACAAACATGATATTTCTGTTTGTATCGATGACATTTTATGCACTTGCCTAACGAAAAGATTTTGCTGTTCTCCAAAACCATTTTTACTGTGATTTTCTCGGTATATGCATACGAATTCCAAAGCACTTCGTCCGGTTATCACTAGTTGATACCGGAAATATCCGGTTTTGTTTTGCCTAACTCAATCCCACATATGGCTAAAGACTCTGTGTTTGTGTACTCCTGATATTATCCACAGACTTTATTGTTTTGAATGTTTTTTATCAGGGAACATTTAAATTTGAGCTTGGATACAGTAATTGTTTCCACATGGAGACACAAGCTCTATATATTCATATTTTCTAGGGAGAAAACTAGAGGATCTGTGGCAAACAAACATGATACTTCTGTTTGCATCGATGACATTTTATGCACGGCCTAATGAAAAGACTTTGCTTTTCTCCAAAACCATTTTTACTGTGATTTTTTGGTCCAATGCATACGAATTCCACACCAGTTTGACCGGATATGACTGGATGAAACCAGAAATATCTGGTTGTGTTTTGGCTAACTAAATCTGAAATATTGCTATAGCCTCTTTGTTTGTGTTTTCTGGATATTATCGATGGACTTTCTTGTTTTGAATTTTTTTGTCAGGGAACATTTATTTTTGTACCGCAGAAACACTAATTGGCTCATCATGAGGACCCCAGCTCTACATATTTGTATTTTCTAGGGCGAAAGCTAGAGGAACTTTGGCAAACAAACATGATATTTCTGTTTGTATCGATGACGTTTTATGCACTTGCCTAACGAAAAGACTTTGCTTTTCTCCAAAACCATTTTTACTCTGATTCTCTCGGTCCATTGCATATGAATTCCAAAGGACTTTGTCAGGATATGTTGGGATGAAACCGGAAATATCCAGTTGTGTTTTGGCTAACTCAATACCAGATATTGCTACAGGCTCTGTGTTTGTGTATTCCTGATATTATACATGGACTTTATTGTTTTGAATGTTTTTTATCAGGGAACATTTAATTTTGTGCTTGGAAACACTAATTGGTTCCACATGGAGACACCAGCTCTACATATTTGTATTTTCTAGGGAGAAAGCTAGAGGAACTGTGGCAAGCACACATGATATTTCTATTTGTATAGATGATATTTTATGCACTTCCCTAATTAAAAGACTTTGCTTTTCTCCAAAACAATTTTTACAGTAATTTTCTCGGTCCATTGCATACGAATTCCGCAGCAGTTTGTCCGGATATGACTGGATGAAACTGGAAATATCCGGTTGTGTTTTGGCTGACTCAATCCGAAATATTGTGAAAGCCTCTGTGTTTGTGTTTTCTGGATATTATCAACAGACTTTATTGTTTTGAATGTTATTTCTCGCGGAACATTTTATTTTGAGCTTGGAAACACTAATTGGTTCCACATGGAGACACCAGCACTACACATTCGTATTTTCTAGGGAGAATCTAGAGGAACTGTGGAAAGAAACATGATATTTCTGTTTGTATAGATGACATTTTTTACACTTGCATAACGAAACGACTTTGCTTTTCTCTAAATCCATTTTTAATGTGATTTTCTCGGTCCATTTCATACAAATTCCACACAACTTTGTCAGGTTATGACTGGATGAAACCAGAAATATCTGGTTGTGTTTTTGCTAGCTCAATCCGAAATATTGCTACCACCTCTGTGTTTGTGTATTCCTGATATTATCCACAGACTTAATTTTGTTGAATGTTTTTTTTTTTCAGGGAACATTTTATTTTGTGCTTGGAAACACTAATTGGTTCCACATGGAGACACCAGCTCTACATATTCGTATTTTCTACGGAGAAAGCTATAGGAACTGCGGCAAACAAACATGATATTTCTGTTAGTATCGATGAAATTTTATGCACTTACCTGACGAAAAGACTTTGCTATTCTCCAAAACCATTTGTACTGTGATTTTCTTGGCCCATGGCATACGAATTCCACAGCACTTTGTCCGGATATGACTGGATGAAACCAGAAATATCGGTTGTGTTTTGGCTAACTCAATCCGAAATATTGCTACAGCTTCTGTGGTTTTGTTTTCTGGATATTATCAATGGACTTTATTGTTTTGAATGGTTTTAATCGGGGAACATTTTATTTTGTACCGTAGAAGCACTAATTGATTAATCATGGAGACACCAGTGCTACAAATTCGTATTATCTAGGGAGAAATCTAGAGGACCTGCAACAAACAAACATGCTATTTCTGTTTGTATAGATGACATTTTATGCACTTGCCTAACGAAAATACTTTGCTTTTCTCCAAAACCATTTGTACTGTGATTTTCTCGGTCCATGGCATACGAATTCCACACCACTTTGTCCGGATATGACTGGATGAGACCAGAAATATCGGTTGTGTTTTGGCTAACACAATCCAAAATATTGCTACAGCTTCTGTGGTTTTGTTTTCTGGATATTATCAACGGACTTTATTGTTTTGAATGTTTTTATCAGGGAACATTTTATTTTGTACCGTAGAAACACTAATTGGTTCCACATGGAGACTCCAGCTCTACACATTAATATTTCTAGGTAAAAAGCTAGAAGAACTGCGGCAATCAAACATGATATTTCTGTTTGTATCGATGACGTTTTATGCACTTGCCGAACGAAAAGACTTTGCTTTTCTCCAAAACCATTTTTGCTCTAATTTTCTCAGTCCATTGCATACGAATTCCACACCAGTTTGTGTATTACTGATATTATACATGGACTTTATTGTTTTGAATGTTTTTTATCAGGGAACATTTAATTTTTTACCGTAGAAACACTAATTGGTTCCACATGGAGACACCAGCTCTGCACATTCGTATTTTCTAGGGAGAAAGCTAGAGGAATTGCGGCAAACAAACATGATATTTCTGTTTGTATAGATGACATTTTATCTACTTACCTAATGAAAAGAATTTACTTTTCTCCAAAACCATTTTTACTGTGATTTTCTCGGTCCAATGCATACGAATTCCACACCACTTTGTCCGGATATGACTGGATGAAACCAGAAATATCCGGTTGTGTTCTGGCTAACTCAATCCTAAATATTGTGAAACCCTTTGTGTTTGTGTTTTCTGGATATTATCGACGGACTTTATTGTTTTGAATGTTTTTTATCAGGGAACATTTAATTTTGTGCTGCAAAACACTAGTTGGTTCCACATTGAAACACCAGCTCTACATATTTGTATTTTCTAGAGAGAAAGCTATAGAAGCTGCGGCATACAAACATGATATTTCTGTTTGTATCGATGACATTTTATGCACTTGCCTAACGAAAATACTTTGCTTTTCTCCAAAACCATTTGTACTGTGATTTTCTCGGTCCATTGCATACGAATTCCACACAAGTTTGTCCTGATATTACTGGATGAAACCGGAAAAATCCGATTTTGTTTTGGCTCACTCGTCCCAGATAGTGCTACAGGCTCTGTCTTTGTGTTTTCTGGATATTATCAATGGACTTCATTGTTTTGAATGTTTTTATCGGGAAAATTTAATTTTGAGCTTCGTTACCGTAATTGGTTCCACATGGGGACACCAGCTCTACACATTCGTATTTTCTAGGGAGAAAGCTAGAGGAACTGCGGAAAACAAACATGATATTTCTGTTTGTATAGATGACATTTTATGCACTTGCCTAACGAAAAGACCTTGCTTTTCTCCAAAACCGTTTTTACTGTGATTTTCTCGGTCCATTGCATACGAATTCCGCAGCAGTTTGTCCGGATATGACTGGATGAAACTGGAAATATCCGGTTGTGTTTTGGCTGACTCAATCCGAAATATTGTGAAAGCCTCTGTGTTTGTGTTTTCTGGATATTATCAACAGACTTTATTGTTTTGAATGTTATTTCTCGCGGAACATTTTATTTTGAGCTTGGAAACACTAATTGGTTCCACATGGAGACACCAGCACTACACATTCGTATTTTCTAGGGAGAATCTAGAGGAACTGTGGAAAGAAACATGATATTTCTGTTTGTATAGATGACATTTTTTACACTTGCATAACGAAACGACTTTGCTTTTCTCTAAATCCATTTTTAATGTGATTTTCTCGGTCCATTTCATACAAATTCCACACAACTTTGTCAGGTTATGACTGGATGAAACCAGAAATATCTGGTTGTGTTTTTGCTAGCTCAATCCGAAATATTGCTACCGCCTCTGTGTTTGTGTATTCCTGATATTATCCACAGACTTAATTTTGTTGAATGTTTTTTTTTTTCAGGGAACATTTTATTTTGTGCTTGGAAACACTAATTGGTTCCACATGGAGACACCAGCTCTACATATTCGTATTTTCTACGGAGAAAGCTATAGGAACTGCGGCAAACAAACATGATATTTCTGTTAGTATCGATGAAATTTTATGCACTTACCTGACGAAAAGACTTTGCTATTCTCCAAAACCATTTGTACTGTGATTTTCTTGGCCCATGGCATACGAATTCCACAGCACTTTGTCCGGATATGACTGGATGAAACCAGAAATATCGGTTGTGTTTTGGCTAACTCAATCCGAAATATTGCTACAGCTTCTGTGGTTTTCTTTTCTGGATATTATCAATGGACTTTATTGTTTTGAATGGTTTTAATCGGGGAACATTTTATTTTGTACCGTAGAAGCACTAATTGATTAATCATGGAGACACCAGTGCTACAAATTCGTATTATCTAGGGAGAAATCTAGAGGACCTGCAACAAACAAACATGCTATTTCTGTTTGTATAGATGACATTTTATGCACTTGCCTAACGAAAATACTTTGCTTTTCTCCAAAACCATTTGTACTGTGATTTTCTCGGTCCATGGCATACGAATTCCACACCACTTTGTCCGGATATGACTGGATGAGACCAGAAATATCGGTTGTGTTTTGGCTAACACAATCCAAAATATTGCTACAGCTTCTGTGGTTTTGTTTTCTGGATATTATCAACGGACTTTATTGTTTTGAATGTTTTTATCAGGGAACATTTTATTTTGTACCGTTGAAACACTAATTGGTTCCACATGGAGACTCCAGCTCTACACATTAATATTTCTAGGTAAAAAGCTAGAAGAACTGCGGCAATCAAACATGATATTTCTGTTTGTATCGATGACGTTTTATGCACTTGCCGAACGAAAAGACTTTGCTTTTCTCCAAAACCATTTTTGCTCTAATTTTCTCAGTCCATTGCATACGAATTCCACACCAGTTTGTGTATTACTGATATTATACATGGACTTTATTGTTTTGAATGTTTTTTATCAGGGAACATTTAATTTTTTACCGTAGAAACACTAAGTGGTTCCACATGGAGACACCAGCTCTGCACATTCGTATTTTCTAGGGAGAAAGCTAGAGGAATTGCGGCAAACAAACATGATATTTCTGTTTGTATAGATGACATTTTATCTACTTACCTAATGAAAAGAATTTACTTTTCTCCAAAACCATTTTTACTGTGATTTTCTCGGTCCAATGCATACGAATTCCACACCACTTTGTCCGGATATGACTGGATGAAACCAGAAATATCCGGTTGTGTTCTGGCTAACTCAATCCTAAATATTGTGAAACCCTTTGTGTTTGTGTTTTCTGGATATTATCGACGGACTTTATTGTTTTGAATGTTTTTTATCAGGGAACATTTAATTTTGTGCTGCAAAACACTAGTTGGTTCCACATTGAAACACCAGCTCTACATATTTGTATTTTCTAGAGAGAAAGCTATAGAAGCTGCGGCATACAAACATGATATTTCTGTTTGTATCGATGACATTTTATGCACTTGCCTAACGAAAATACTTTGCTTTTCTCCAAAACCATTTGTACTGTGATTTTCTCGGTCCATTGCATACGAATTCCACACAAGTTTGTCCTGATATTACTGGATGAAACCGGAAAAATCCGATTTTGTTTTGGCTCACTCGTCCCAGATAGTGCTACAGGCTCTGTCTTTGTGTTTTCTGGATATTATCAATGGACTTCATTGTTTTGAATGTTTTTATCGGGAAAATTTAATTTTGAGCTTCGTTACCGTAATTGGTTCCACATGGGGACACCAGCTCTACACATTCGTATTTTCTAGGGAGAAAGCTAGAGGAACTGCGGAAAACAAACATGATATTTCTGTTTGTATAGATGACATTTTATGCACTTGCCTAACGAAAAGACCTTGCTTTTCTCCAAAACCGTTTTTACTGTGATTTTCTCGGTCCATTGCATATGAATTCCACACGACTTTGTCCGGATATGACTGGATGAAACCAGAAATATCTGGTTGTGTTTTGCTAACTCAATCCGAAATATTGTGAAAACCTCTGTGTTTGTGTTTTCTGGATATTATCAATGGACTTTATTGTTTTGAATGTTTTGTATAGGGAAACATTTAATTTTGAGCTTGGATACAGTAATTGGTTTTACAGGGCGACACCAGCTCTGCGTATTTTTATTTTCTAGGTAGAAAGCTAGAGGAACTGCGGGAAGCAAACATGATATTTCTGTTTCTATAGATGAAATTTTATGCACTACCCTAACAAAAAGACTTTGCTTTTCTAAAAAATCATTTTTACTATAATTTTCTCCATCAATTGCATACGAATTCCCTTCCAGTTTGTGCGGATATGACTGGATGAAACCGGAAATATCCGGGTTTCTTCTATTTAACTCAATCCCAGATATTGATACAGCCTCTGTGTTTGTGTTTTCTGGATATTATCAATGGACTTTATTGTTTTGAATGTTTTTTATCGGAGAACATTTTATTTTGAGGTTGGATACAGTAATTTGTTCCAAAGGAAACATCAGCTCTACATATTCGTTTTTTCTAGGGAGAAAGCAAGAGGAACTGTGACAAACAAACATGATATTTCTGTTTGTCTAGATGACATTTTATGCACTTGCCTAAAGAAAAGAGTTTGCTTTTCTCCAAAACCATTTTTACTGTGATTTTCTCGGTCCATTGCATATGAATTCCACACCACTTTTTCTGGATATGACTGGATGAAACCAGACATATCTGGTTGTGTTTTGGCTAGCTCAATCCCAGATATTGCTACAGCCTCTGTGTTTGTGTATTCCTGATATTATCCACGGACTTTATTTTTTTGAATTTTTTTTCTGGATACATTTAATTTTTTGCTTGCAAACACTAATTGGTTCCACATGGAGACACGGGCTCTGCACATTAGTATTTTCTAGGGAGAAACTAGAGGAACTGCGGAAACAAACATGATATTTCTGTTTGTCTAGATGACATTTTATGCACTGCCTAATGAAAAGACTTTGCTTTTCTCCAAAACCATTTTTACTGTGATTTTCTCAGTCCGTTGCATAGGAGTTCCACACCAATTTGTCAGGATATGACTGTAGGAAACAGGAAATATCCGGTTGTGTTTTGGCTAACTCAATATCAGTTATTGCTACAGCCTCTGTGTTTGTGTATTCCTGATATTATCGATGGACTTTATTGTTTTGAATGTTTTTTATCAGGGAACATTTTATTTTGAGCTTGGATACAGTAATTGGTTCCACAAGGAGACACCAGCTCTACACATTCATACTTTCTAGGGAGAAAGCTAGAGGAACTGCGGCAAACAATCAGGATATTTCCGTTTGTATCGATGACATTTTATGCACTGGCCTAACGAAAAGATTTTGCTTATCTCTGAAACCATTTTTACTGCGATTTTCTAGACACACTGCATACGAATTGTACACCAGTTTGTCCGGACATGACTGTATGAAACCGGAAATATCCAGTTTTTTTTTTTTTGCTAACTCAATCCCAAATATTGCTACAGGCACTGTCTTTGTGTTTTCTGGATATTATCCACAGACATTATTGTTTTCAATGTTTTTTATTTGGGAACCTTTAATTTTGTGCTTGGAATCACTAATTGGTTCCACATGGAGACACCAGCTCTGCACATTCGTATTTTCTAGGGAGAAAGCCAGAGGAACTGCGGCAAACAAACATGATATCTCTCTTGGTATAGATGACAGTTTATGCACTTGCCTAATTGAAAAGACTTTGCTTTTCCCCAAAACCAGTTTGACTGTGATTATCTGAGTCCGTTGCATACCAGTTCCACAACACTTTGTCCAGATATGCTGGATGAAACCAGAAATCTCCTCTTGTGTTATGGCTAACTCAATCCCAGATCTTGCTACAACCTCTGTGTTTGTGTTTTCTGGATATTATCAATGGACTTTACGTTTTAGAATGAATTTCAGTAGAGGAAATTTTTTTTTGTGCGGGAAAAGATAAGTGCTTCCATATGCAGGCCAAATATCTTCACATTCATTTTTTCTACAAAGGAAGCAAGAGCTATCATTGCAAACAAAAAGGATATTTATATTCGTAAACATGATTTTTAGGCACTTGGCCAAGAAAAAGAGTTTGCTTTTCTCCAAAATAGATTGAGGGTAATTTTCTCAGTCCATTGCCTACAAGTTCCACAACAGGTTGAACGGAAATGGCTCGAAGAAACCACAAATATCCTCTGTGTTATAGCTAACACAATCCTAGATCTTGCTACAGGCTCTGCTTTGTTATTTTATTTTATTTTTTTTTACAGGCAGAGTGGACAGTGAGAGAGAGAGACAGAGAGAAAGGTCTTCCTTTTGCCGTTGCTTCACCCTCCAATGGCCGCTGCGGTAGCGCACTGCGGCCAGCGCACCGCGCTGATCCGATGGCAGGATCCAGGTGCTTCTCCTGGTCTCCCATGGGGTGCAGGACCCAAGGACTTGGGCCATCCTCCACTGCACTCCCTAGCCACAGCAGAGAGCTGGCCTGGAAGAGGGTCAACCGGGACAGGATCGGTGCCCCGACCGGGACTAGAACCCGGTGTGCCGGCGCCGCAAGGCGGAGGATTAGCCTGTTGAGCCACAGCGCCGGCCTGCTTTGTGTTTTTTGATATTATCAATGGACTTTATGGTTTTGAATGAATTTAAGCAGGGAATATTTTCTTTGGTGCTGGGAAACACTAATTAGTTCCACATGGAGACACAAACTCAACACATTCTTGCTCTCTAGGCAGAAAACTACAGCAATTGCTGCAAACAAACATGATATTTGTGTTTGTGTAGATGACATTTTATGCACTTGCCTAAGAAATTACTTTGCTATTCTCCAAAACCAGTTTGACTGTGATTATCTGAGTCCGTTGCATACCAGTTCCACAGCACTTTGCCCAGATATGACTGGATGAAACCAGAAATATCCTCTTTTGTTATGGCTAACTCAATCCCAGATCTTGCTACAACCTCTCTGTTTGTGTTTTCTTGATATTATCAATGGACTTTACGTTTTAGAATGAATTTCAGTAGAAGAAATTTTGTTTTGTGCTGGAAATGCTAATTGGTTTCATATGCAGGCCAAACATGTTCACATTATTGTTTTCTACGCAGAAAGCTAGAGGAATCGTTGCAAACAAACAGGATATTGAAATTTGAAAACATGACTTTTTATTTATCCACTTGGCCAAGAAAAAGAGTTTGCTTTTCTCCAAAACCAGTTTGAGGGTGATTTTCTGAGTCCATTGCATACCAGTTCCACAACCCTTTGTGCGGATATGACTGGATGAAACCAGAAATATCAGTTGTGTTATGGCTAACTCAATCCCAGATCTTGTTTCAGGCTCTGCTTTGTGTTTTCTGATATTATCAATGGACTTTATGATTTTGAATGAATTTAAGGACGGAATATTTTCTTTGGTGCTGGAAAACACTAATTAGTTCCACATGGAGACACAAACTCAACACATTCTTGCTCTCTAGGCAGAAAACTACAGCAATTGCCGCAAACTAACATGATATTTGTGTTTGTGTAGATGACATTTTATGCACTTGCCTAAGAAATTACTTTGCTATTCTCCAAAACCTTTTGGAAGGTGATATTCTGAGTCCATTGCATACCAGTTCCACAGCACATTGTCTGGATATGACTGGATGATACCAGAAATATCCTCTTGTGTTATGGCTTACTCAATCCCAGATCTTGCTACAACCTCTGTGTTTGTGTTTTCTGGATATTATTAATGGACTTTACGTTTTAGAATGAATTTCAGTAGAGGAAATTTTTTTTATGCTGCAAATGCTAAGTGCTTCCATATGCAGGCCCAACGTGTTCACATTCGTGTTTTCTAGGCAGAAAGCTAGAGCAATCCTTGCAAACAAACAGGATATTGAAATATGCAAACATGACTTTTTATTTATCCACTTGGCCAAGAAAAACAGTTTGCTTTTCTCCAAAACAGTTTGAGGGTGATTTTCTGAATCCATTGCATACCAGTTCCACAAACCTTTGTCCGGATATGACTGGATTAAACCAGAAATATTAATTTTGTTATGGCTAACTCAATCCCAGATCTTGCTACAGGCTCTGCTTTGTGTTTTTTGATATTATCAATGGACTTTATGGTTTTGAATGAATTTAAGCAGGGAATATTTTCTTTGGTGCTGGGAAACACTAATTAGTTCCACATGGAGACACAAACTCAACACATTCTTGCTGTCTAGGCAGAAAACTACAGCAATTGCTGCAAACAAACATGATATTTGTGTTTGTGTAGATGACATTTTATGCACTTGCCTAAGAAATTACTTTGTTATTCTCCAAAACCAGTTTGACTGTGATTATCTGAGTCCGTTGCATACCAGTTCCACAGCACTTTGCCCAGATATGACTGGATGAAACCAGAAATATCCTCTTTTGTTATGGCTAACTCAATCCCAGATCTTGCTACAACCTCTCTGTTTGTGTTTTCTTGATATTATCAATGGACTTTACGTTTTAGAATGAATTTCAGTAGAAGAAATTTTGTTTTGTGCTGGAAATGCTAATTGGTTTCATATGCAGGCCAAACATGTTCACATTATTGTTTTCTACGCAGAAAGCTAGAGGAATCGTTGCAAACAAACAGGATATTGAAATTTGAAAACATGACTTTTTATTTATCCACTTGGCCAAGAAAAAGAGTTTGCTTTTCTCCAAAACCAGTTTGAGGGTGATTTTCTGAGTCCATTGCATACCAGTTCCACAACCCTTTGTGCGGATATGACTGGATGAAACCAGAAATATCAGTTGTGTTATGGCTAACTCAATCCCAGATCTTGTTTCAGGCTCTGCTTTGTGTTTTTTGATATTATCAATGGACTTTATGGTTTTGAATGAATTGAAGGAGGGAATATTTTCTTTGGTGCTGGAAAACACTAATTAGTTCCACATGGAGACACAAACTCAACACATTCTTGCTCTCTAGGCAGAAAACTACAGCAATTGCCGCAAACTAACATGATATTTGTGTTTGTGTAGATGACATTTTATGCACTTGCCTAAGAAATTACTTTGCTATTCTCCAAAACCTTTTGGAAGGTGATATTCTGAGTCCATTGCATACCAGTTCCACAGCACATTGTCTGGATATGACTGGATGATACCAGAAATATCCTCTTGTGTTATGGCTTACTCAATCCCAGATCTTGCTACAACCTCTGTGTTTGTGGTTTCTGGATATTATTAATGGACTTTACGTTTTAGAATGAATTTCAGTAGAGGAAATTTTTTTTATGCTGCAAATGCTAAGTGCTTCCATATGCAGGCCCAACGTGTTCACATTCGTGTTTTCTAGGCAGAAAGCTAGAGCAATCCTTGCAAACAAACAGGATATTGAAATATGCAAACATGACTTTTTATTTATCCACTTGGCCAAGAAAAACAGTTTGCTTTTCTCCAAAACAGTTTGAGGGTGATTTTCTGAATCCATTGCATACCAGTTCCACAAACCTTTGTCCGGATATGACTGGATTAAACCAGAAATATTAGTTTTGTTATGGCTAACTCAATCCCAGATCTTGCTACAGGCTCTGCTTTGTGTTTTTTGATATTATCAATGGACTTTATGGTTTTGAATGAATTTAAGCAGGGAATTTTTTTTTTGGTGCTGGGAAACACTAATTAGTTCCACATGGAGACACAAACTCAACACATTCTTGCTGTCTAGGCAGAAAACTACAGCAATTGCTGCAAACAAACATGATATTTGTGTTTGTGTAGATGATATTTGATGCACTTGCCTAAGAAAATACTTTGCTATTCCCCAAAACCAGTTTGAATGTGATTATCTGAGTCCATTGCATACCAGTTCCACAACACTTTGTGTAGATATGACTCAATCATACCAGAAATATCCTCTTGTGTTACGGCTTACTCAATCCCAGATCTTGCTGCAACCTCTGTGTTTGTGTTTTCTGGATATTATCAATGGACTTTACGATTTAAAATGAATTTCAGTAGAGGAAATATTTTTTTATGCTGCAAATGCTAAGTGCTTCCATATGCAGGCCCAACGTGTTCACATTCGTATTTTCTAGGCAGAATGCTAGAGCAATCATTGCAAACAAACAGGATATTTTCATTTGCAAACATGACTTTTTATTTATCCACTTGGCCAAGAAAACGAGTTTGCTTTTCTCCAAAACCAGTTTGAGGGTGATTTTCTGAATCCATTGCATACCAGTTGCACAACACTTTTTGGATATGACTGAATGAAACCAAAAATATCCTCTTTAGTTGTGGCTAACTCAATCCCAGATCTTGCTACAGGCTCTGCTTTGTGTTTTTTGATATTATAAATGTACTTTATGGTTTTGAATGAATTGAAGCAGGGAATATTTTCTTTGGTGCTTGGAAACACTAATTAGTTCCACATGGAGACACAAACTCCACATTTGTGCTTTCTAGGCAGAAAACTACAGCAATTGCTGCAAACAAACATGATATTTGTGTTTGTGTAGATGACATTATATGCACTTGCCTAATGAAAAGACTTTACTTTTCTCCAAAACCGTTTTTACTGTTATTTTCTCAGTCCATTGCATTCGAATTCCACATCACTTTGTCCAGATATGACTGGATGAAACCAGAAATATCTGGTTGTGTTTTGGCTAACTCAATCCCAGATATTGCTACAGGTTCTGTGTTAAAGTTTTCTGGATATTCTCGACAGACTTTATTGTTTTGAAATTTTTTTATCAGGGAACATTTAATTTTGTACCGTGGAAACACTAGTTGACTCCAAATGGAGACACCAGCTCTACACATTCTTATTTTCTAGGGGAAAATTAGTGGAACTGCGGCAAACAATCATGATATTTCTGTTTGAATAGATGACATTTTGTACACTTGCCTAAGAAAAGACTTTGCTTTCCTACAAAACCATTTTTACTGTGAATTTCTCGTTCCATTGCATACGATTTCCACACTACTGTGTCCGGATATGACTGGATGGAAACAGAAATATCTGGTTGTGTTTTGGCTAATGATATCCCAGATATTGCTACAGCCTCTGTGTTTGTGTTTTCTTTATATTATCGATGGACTTTATTGTTTTGAATGTTTTTTTATCAGGGAACATTTAATTTTGTGGTAGGAAACCCTAATTGGTTCCACATGGAGACACAAGTCTACAATTTCGTCTTTTCTAGCCAGAAAGCTAGAGGCACTCTGGCAAAAACACATCATATTTCTGTTTGTATAGATGACATCTTAAGCTCTTGCCTAACGAAAAGTCATTGCTTTTCTCCAAAATCATATTTACTGTGATTTTCTCAGTCCATTGCATATGAATTCCACACCAGTTTGTCCGGAAATGACTGGATGAAACCATAAATATCCAGTGGTGTTTTGGCTAACTCTATCACAGACATTGCTATGGGCTCTGTGATAATATTTTCCGGATATGATCGACAGACTTTATTGTTTTGAAAGTTATTTTATCAGGGAACATTTAATTTTCTTTGGGAAACACTAGTTGCCTCCGCATGGAGTCACCAGCTCTACACATTCATAATTTCTAAGGAGAAATCTAGAGGAACTATGGCAAACAAACATGATATTTCTGTTTGAATAGATGACATTTTATACATTTGCCTAACGAAAAGACTTTGCTTTTCTCCAAAACCATTGTTACTGTGATTTTCTTGGTCCATTGCATATGAATTCCACACCACTTTGTCCGGATAGGACTGGATGAAACCAGAAATATCTGGTTGTGTTTTGGCTAACTCAATCCGAAATATTGTGAAAGCCTCTGTGTTTGTGTTTTCTGGATATTATCAAAAGACTTTATTGTTTTGAATGTTTTTATCAGGGAACATTTAATTTTGAGCTTGGTTACCGTAATTGTTTCCACATGGATACACCAGCTCTACATTCATATTTTCTAGGGAGAAAGAGAGAGGATCTGTGGCAAACAAACATGATATTTCTGTTTGGATCGATGACGTTTTATGCACGGCCTAACGAAAAGACTTTGCTTTTCTCCAAAAGCATTTTTACTGTGATTTCCTCGGTCCATTGGATACAAATTCCACACTAGTTTGACCGGATATGAATGGATGAAACCAGAAATATCCGGTAGTGTTTTGGCTAACTAAATCCGAAATATTGATATAGCCTCTGTGTTTGTGTTTTCTGGATATTAATGATGGACTTTCTTGTTTTGAATATTTTTATCAGGAATCATTTATTTTTGTACCGTAGAAACACGAATTGGTTCATCATGAGGACACCAGCTCTACACATTTGTATTTTCTAGGGAGAAATCTAGAGGAACTGTGGCAAACAAACATGATAATTCTGTTTCTACTGAGGACTTTCTATGCACTTGCCTAACGAAAAGACTTTGCTTTTCTCCAAAACCATTTTTACTCTGATTTTCTCGGTCCATTGCATATGAATTTCAAACGACTTTGTCCGGATATGACTGGATGAAACCGGAAATATCCGGTTGTGTTTTGGCTAACTCAATCCCAGATATTTCTACAGGCTCTTTGTTTGTGTATACCTGATATTTTACATGGACTTTATTGTTTTGAATGTTTTTTATCAGGGAACATTTAATTTTGTGCTTGGAAACACTAATTGGTTCCACATGGAGACACCAGCTCTACACATTCTTATTTTCCACGGAGAAAGCTAAAGGAACTGCAGCAAACAAACATGATATTTCTGTTTGTATCGATGACATTTTATGCACTTCCCTAACGAAAATACGATGCTTTTCACCAAAACCATTTTTACTGTGATATTCTCGGTAAATGCATACGAATTCCAAAGCACTTCGTCCGGTTATCACTGGATGAAACGGGAAATATCCGGTTTTGTTTTGCCTAACTCAATCCCACATATGGCTAAAGCCTCTGTGTTTGTGTACTCTTGATATTATCCACAGACTTTATTGTTTTGAATGTTTTTTATCAGGGAACTTTTAACTTTGAGCTTGGATACAGTAATAGTTTCCACATGGAGACACGAGCTCTACATATTCATATTTTTCTGGATATTATCGATGGACTTTATAGTTTTGAATATTTTTATCAGGGAACATTTAATTTTGTACCGTTGAAACACTAATTGGTTCATCATTGGAACACCAGCTCTACACATTCGTATTTTCTAGGGAGAAAGCTAGAGGAACTGCGGCAAACAAACATGACATTTCTGTTTGTCTAGATGACATTTTATGCACTAGCCTAACAAAAAGACTTTGCTTTTGTCTAAAACCACTTTTACTGTGATTTTCTGGTTCCATTGCATACGAATTCCAACCAGTTTGTCCGGATATGACTGGATGAAACAGGAAGTGTCCGGTTTTGTTTTGGCTAACTCATCCCAGATATTGCCACAGCCTCTATGTTTGTGTTTTCTGGATATTATCCATGGACTTATTGTTTTCAATGTTTTTATCGGGAACATTTAATTCTGTATCGTTGAAACTCTAATTGGTTCATAATGGGAACACCAGCTCTACACATTCGTAGTTCCTAGGGAGAAAGCTAGAGGAACTGCGGCAAACAAACATGATATTTCTGTTTGTATCGATGAAATTTTATGCACTTGCCTAAGGAAAAGACTTTGCTTTTATCCAAAACCTCTGTTACTGTGATTTTCTCGGTCCATTGCTTATGAATTCCACACCAGTTTGTCCGGATATGACTGGATGAAACGGGAAATATCCGGTTGCGTTTTGGCTAACTCAATCCCAGACATTGTTACTGCCTCTGTGTTTGTGTATTCCTGAAATTATCCACAGACTTTATTGTTTGGAATGTTTTTTATCAGGGAACATTTAATTTTATGCTGCGAAACATTAGTTGGTTCCACATGGAGACACCAGCTCTACACATTGTATTTTCTATCGAGAAAGCTAGAGGAACTGCGGCAAACAAACATGACATTTCTGTTTGTCTAGATGACATTTTATGCACTAGCCTAACAAAAAGACTTTGCTTTTGTCTAAAACCACTTTTACTGTGATTTTCTGGTTCCATTGCATACGAATTCCAACCAGTTTGTCCGGATATGACTGGATGAAACAGGAAGTGTCCGGTTTTGTTTTGGCTAACTCATCCCAGATATTGCCACAGCCTCTATGTTTGTGTTTTCTGGATATTATCCATGGACTTATTGTTTTCAATGTTTTTATCGGGAACATTTAATTCTGTACCGTTGAAACTCTAATTGGTTCATAATGGGAACACCAGCTCTACACATTCGTATTTCCTAGGGAGAAAGCTAGAGGAACTGCGGCAAACAAACATGATATTTCTGTTTGTATCGATGAAATTTTATGCACTTGCCTAAGGAAAAGACTTTGCTTTTATCCAAAACCTCTCTTACTGTGATTTTCTCGGTCCATTGCATACGAATTCCACACCAGTTTGTCCGGATATGACTGGATGAATCGGGAAGTGTTCGGTTTTGTTTTGGATAACTCAATCCCAGATATTGCCACAGCCTCTGTGTTTGCGTTTTCTGGATATTATCGATGGACTTTATTGTTTTGAATGTTTTTACCAGGGAACATTTAATTTTGTGCTGAGAAACACTAATTGGTTCATTTTGGGGACACCAGCTCTACACATTCGTATTTTCTAGGGAGAAAGCTAGAAGAACTGTGGCAAACAAACATGATATTTATGTTTGTTTAGATGACGTTTTATGCACTTGCCGAAGGAAAACACTTTGCTTTTCTCCAAAACCATTTTTACAGTAATTTTCTGTGTCCATTGCATATGAATTCCAAATGACTTTGTCTCAATATGACTGGATGAAAGTGGAAATATACGGTTGTGTTTTCGCTAACTCAATCCCAGGTTTTGCTACAGCCTCTGTGTTTGTGTATTCCTGATATTATACATGGACTTTATAGTTTTGAATGCTTTTCATCAGGGAACATTTAATTTTGTGCTTGGAAACACTAATTGGTTCCACATGGAGACACCAGCTCTGCACATTCGTATTTTCTAGGGAGAAAGCTAGAGGAACTGCGGCAAACAACCAGGATATTTCTGTTTGTCTGGATGACATTTTATGCACTTGCGTAACAAAAAGACTTTGCTTTTCTCCAAAACCATTTTTACTGTGATATTCTCGGGCCATTGCATACGAATTCCACACCACTTTGTCCGTATATGACTGGATGAAAACAGAAATATCCGGTTGTGTTTTGGCTAACTCCATACCACATGTTGCGACAGCCTCTGTGTTTGTTTTTTCTGGATATTATCGATGGACTTTATTGTTTTGAAAGTTTTTTATCAGGGAACATTTCATTTTGTCCTAGGAAACACTAATTAGTTCCACATGGAGACATAAGCTCTACACATTCATATTTTGAAGGGAGAAAGCTAGAGGAAATGTGGCAAACAAACATGATATTTCTGTTTGTATAGATGACATTTTATGCACTTGCCTAACGAAAAGACTTTGCTTTTCTCCAAAACCATTTTTACTCTGATTTTCTCAGTTCATTGCATACGAATTCCACACCACTTTGTCCGGATATGACTGGATGAAACCAGAAATATCCGGTTTTGCTTTGGCTAACTGAATCCGAAATATTGCTACAGCCTCTGTGTTTGTATTTTCTGTATATTATCCACGGACTTTATTGTTTTGAATGTTTTTATCAGGGAACATTTAATTTTGTACCATTGACACACTAATTGGTTCATCATGGGGACACCAGCGCTACATATTCATATTTTCTAGGGAGAATCTAGAGGAACTGTGGCAAAGGAACATGATATTTCTGTTTGTATAGTTTTTATCAGGGAACATTTAATTTTGTCTTAGGAAACACCAATTAGTTCCACATGGAGACATAAGCTCTACACATTCATATTTTGAAGGGAAAAAGCTAGAGCAAATGTGGCAAACAAACATGATATTTCTGTTTGTATAGATGACATTTTATGCACTTGCCTAACTAAATACTTTGCTTTTCTCCAAAACCATTTTTACTCTGATTTTCTCGGTTCATTGCATACGAATTCCAAACTTTGTCCGGTTATCACTGGATGAAACCGGAAATATCCGGTTTTGTTTTGCCTAACTCAATCCCACATATGGCTAAAGACTCTGTGTTTGTGTACTCCTGATATTATCCACAGACTTTATTGTTTTGAATGCTTTTTATCAGGGAACTTTTACCTTTGAGCTTGGATACAGTAATAGTTTCCACATGGAGACTCAAGCTCTACATATTCGTATTTTCTAGGGATTAAGATAGAGGATCGTTGGCAAACAAACATGATACTTCTGTATATATCGATGACGTTTTATGCACGGCCTAAGGAAAAGACTTGCTTTTCTCCAAAACCATTTTTACTGTGATTTTCTCGGTCCAACGCATACGAATTCCACACCAGTTTGACCAGATATGACTGGATGAAACCAGAAATATCTGGTTGTTTTTTGGATAACTAAATCCGATATATTGCTATAGCCTCTGTGTTTGTGTTTTCTGGATATTATCGATGGACTTTCCTGTTTTGAATATTTTTATCAGGGAACATTTATTTTTGTACCGTAGAAACACTAATTGGTTCATCATGAGGACCCCAGCTCTACATATCCAGTTGTGTTTTGGCTAACTCAATCCCAGATATTTCTACAGCCTCTGTGTTTATGTATTCCGGATATTACACATGGACTTTATTGTTTTGAATGTTTTTTATCAGGGAATATTCAATTTTGTTCTTGGAAACACTAATTGGTTCCACATGGAGACACCAGCTCTACATATTTGTGTTTTCTAGGGAGAAAGCTAGAAGAACTGTGGCAAGCACACATGATATTTCTATTTGTATAGATGATATTTTATGCACTTCCCTAATGAAAAGACTTTGCTTTTCTCCAAAACCATTTTTACAGTAATTTTCTCGGTCCATGGCATACGAATTCCACAGCAGTTTGTCCGGATATGACTGGATGAAACCGGAAAAATCCGGTTGTGTTTTGGCTGACGCAATCCAAAATATTGTGAAAGCGTCTGTGTTTGTGTTTTCTGGATATCATCGATGGACTTATTGTTTTGAATATTTTTATCAGGGAATATTTAATTTTGTTGCGTTGAAACACTAATTGGTTCATAATGGGGACACCAGTTCTACACATTCGTATTTTCTAGGGAGAAAGCTAGAGGAACTGTGGCAAACAAACATGATATTTATGTTAGTATAGATGACGTTTTATGCACTTGCCTAACGAAAAGACTTTGCTTTTCTCCAAAACCATCTTTGCTGTGATTTTTTCGGTCCATTGCATAGGAATTCCAAACGACTTTGTCTGTATATGACTGGATGAAACGGGAAATATCCGGTTTTGTTTTTTCTAACTCAATCCCAGACATTGTTACCGCCTCTGTGTTTGTGTATTCCTGATATTAACCACAGACTTTATTTTTTTGCATGTTTTTTTATTAGGGAACATTTAATTTTGTGTTGGGATGCACTAATTGTTTCCACATGGAGACACAGCTCTACACATTCATATTTTCTAGGGAGAAAGCTAGAGGTACTGCCACAAACAAACGTGATATTTCTGTTTGTATTGATGACGTTTTATGCACTTGCCTACCGAAAAGACTTTGCTTTTCTCCAAAACCATTTTTACTGTGATTTTCTCGCTCCATTGCATACGAATTCCACATCACTTTGTCCAGATATAACTGGATGAACCAGAAATATCCGGTTTTGTTACGGCTAACTCAATCCGAAATAGTGCTAGAGCCTCTGTGTTTGTGTATTCCTGATATTATCCACAGACTTTGTTTTTTGAATGTTTTTTTTCAGGGAGCATTTAATTTTGTGCTTGGAAACACTAATTGGTTCCCTATGCATACACCACCTCTACACATTCTTAATTTCTATGGAGAAAGATAGAGGAACTGTGGCAAACAAACGTGATATTTCTCCATGAATACATGACATTTCATGCGCTTGGCTAACGAAAAGAATTTGCTTTTCTCCAAAACCTTTTTTACTGTGATTTTCTCGGTCCATTGTATATGAATTCCACACCACTTTGTCCGGGTATGAGTGAATGAAACCAGAAGTATCCGGTTGTGTTTCGGCTAAAACAATTCGAAATATTGTGAAAGACTCTGTGTTTGTGTTTTCTGGATATTATCGATGGATTTTATTGTTTTGAATGTTGTTATCAGGGATCATTTAACTTTGTACAGTACAAACACTAATTGGTTCCACATGGAGACACCAGCTCCACACATTCGTATTTTCTAGGAAGAAAGCTAGGGGAACTGTGGCAAACAAACATGATATTTCTGTTTGAATAAATGGCATTTTATGCACTTGCGTAAAGAAAAGACGTTGCTTTTCTCCAAAATCATTTTTACTGTGATTTTCTCGGTCCATTGCATACGAATTCCAAACCACCTAATCCAGATATGACTGGATGAAACCAGAAATATCCGGGTGTGTTTTGGCTAACTTAATCCCAGTTATTACCACAGGCCCTGTGTTTGTGTTTTCTGGATATTATAAACGGACCTAATTGTTTTTAATTTTTTTTTGTATCAGGGAACATTTAATTTTTCCTGGGAACACTAATTGGTTCCACATGGAGACACCACCTCTACATATTCGTATTTCTAGGAAGAATTCTAGAGGAACTGTGGCAAACAAACATGATATTTCTGTCTGTATAGATGATATTTTATGCACTTGCCAAACGAAAAGACTTTGCTTTTCTCCAAAACCATTTTTACTGTGATTTTCTTGGTCCATTGTATACGAATTCCACACAACTTTGTCCAGATATGCCTGGATGAAACCAGAAATATCCGGTTGTATTTTGGCTAACTCAATCCCAGATATTGCTACAGGCTCTATGTTAATGTTTCTGGATATTATGCACAGACTTCATTATTTTGAATGTTTCTTATGAGAGATCATTTAATTTTGGGCTGGTAAACACTAGTTGACTCCACATGGAGACACCAGCTCTACACATTCTTATTTTCTAGGGAGAAATCTACAGGAACTGCGGCAAACATACATGATATTTCTGTTTGTATAGATGACATTTTACATACAGGCCGAAGGAAAAGACTTTGCTTTTCTCCAAAACCATTTTTACTGTGATTTTCTGGGGCCAATGCATACGAATTCCACACCAGCTTTTCTGGATGTGACTGAATAAAACCAGAAATATCCGGTTGTGTTTTGGCTAACTCAATCCCAGATATTGCTACGGCCTCTGTGTTTGTGTTATCTGGATATTATCGACGAACTTTATTGTTTTGAATGTTTTTAATGAGGGAACATTTAATATTGTGCTGGGAAACACTAGTTGACTCCACATGGAGAGATAAGCTCTCCACATTCGTATTTTCAAGGGAGAAAGCTAGAGGAACTGCGGCAAACAAACATGATATTTCTGTTTGAATAGATGACATTTTATGCACTTGCCTAACAAAAAGACTTTGCTTTTCTCCAAAACAATTTTTACTGTGATTTCTCGGTCTTTAGCATACGAAAAGCACACCACTTTTTCCGGATGTGACTGGATGAAACCAGACATATCTGGTTGTGTTTTGGCTAGCTCAATCCCAGATATTGCTACAGCCTCTGTGTTTGTGTATTCCTGATATTATCCACGGACTTTATTTTTTTGAATGTTTTTTTCTGGAAACACTTAATTTTTTGCTTGCAAACACTAATTGGTTCCACATGGAGACACCGGCTCTGCACATTTGTATTTTCTAGGGAGAAACTAGAGGAACTGCAGAAACAAACATGATATTTCTGTTTGTCTAGATGACATTTTATGCACTGCCTAATGAAAAGACTTTGCTTATCTCCAAAACCATTTTTACTGTGATTTTCTCGGTCCATTGCATACGAATTCCACACCACTTTGTCCGTATATGACTGGATGAAACCAGAAATATCCGGTTGTGTTTTGCCTAACTCAATCAGAAGTATTGTGAAAGCCTCTGTGTTTGTCTTTCTGGATATTATCGATGGACTTTATTGTTTTGAATGTTTTTTATCAGGGAACATTTAATTTTGTACCATTGAAACACTAATTGGTTCATCATGGGAACACCAGCTCTACACATTCGTATTTTCTAGGGAGAAAGCTAGAGGAACTGCGGCAAACAAACATGATATTTCTGTTTGTATAGAGGACATTTTATGCAGTTGCCTAACGAAAAGACTTTACTTTTCTCCAAAACCATTTTTACTGTGATTTCTCGGACTTTTGCATAAGAAAAGCACACCACTTTTTCCGGATGTGACTGGATGAAACCAGAAATATCCGGTTGTGTTTTGGCTAACTCAATCCCAACTATTGTGAAAGCCTCTGTGTTTGTGTTTTCTGGATATTATCGATGGACTTTATGGTTTTGAATTTTTTATCAGGGAACATTTCATTTTCTACCGTTGAAACACTAATTGGTTCTTCATGGGTACACCAGCTCTACACATTCATATTTCTAGGTAAAAAGCTAGAGGACCTGCGGCAATCAAACATGATATTTCTGTTTTTTATAGATGACATTTTATGCACTTGCCTAATGAAAAGACTTTCCTTTTCTCCAAAATCATTTTTACTGTGATTTTCTCGGTGCATTGCATACGAATTCCACACCAGTTTGTCCGGATATGACGGATGAAACCGGAAATATCCAGTTTTGGTTTGGCTAATTCCATCCCAGTTTTGGCTACAGCCACTCTGTTTGTGTTTTCTGGATATTATCAACGGACTTTATTGTTTTGAATATTTTTTATCGGGAAACATTTTATTTTGAGCTTGGACACAGTAATTGGTTCCACATGGAGACACCAGCTCTACGTATTTTTATTTTCTAGGTAGAATGCTAGAGGAAATGTGGCAAACAAACATGATATTTCTATTTGTATACATGGCATTTGATGCACTTGGCTAACGAAAAGACTTTGCTTTTTTCCTAAACCATTTTTACTATGATTTTCTTGGTCCATTTCATACGAATTCCATACCATTTTGTTTGGTTACGAATGGATGAAACCAGAAATAACCGTTGTGTTTTGGCTAACTCAATCCCAGATATTGCTATAGCCTCTGTGTTTGTGTATTCCCGATATTATCCACGGAATTTATTTTTTTAATTTTTTTTTCAGGCAACATTTAATTTTGTGCTGCGAGACACTAATTGGTTCCACATGGAGACACCAGCTCAACATATTCGTATTTTCTAGGGAAAAACTAGGAACTGCGGGAAACAAACATTATATTTCTGTTTGTGTAGATGATATTTTTTTCACTTGCTTAACAAAAAGTCTTTGCTTTTCTCCAAAACTATTTGTACTCTGATTTTCTCAGTCCATTGCATATGAATTCCATACCACTTTGTCTGGATATGATTGAATGAAACCAGAAATATCCGGTTGTGTTTTGGCTAACTCAATCCCATATATTGTTACCTGCTCTGTGTTTGTGTATTCCTGATATTATGCATAGATTTTATTGTTTGAATATTTTTTATCAGAGAACATTTTATTTTGTGATGCGAAACACTAATTGTTTCCACATGGAGACACCAGCTCTACACATACGTATTATCTAGAGAGAAAGCTAGAGGAACTGCGGCAAACAAACATGACATTTCTGTTTGTATAGATGACATTTTATACACTTGCCTAACGAAAAGACTTTGCTTTTCTCCAAAACCATTTTTACTGTGAGTTTCTCAGCCCATTGCATACTAATTCCACACCACTTTGTCTGGATATCACTGGATGAAATCGGAAATATCCGGTTTTGTTTTGGCTAACTCAATCCAAAATATTGTGAAAACCTTTGTGTTTGTGTTTTCTGGATATTATCAATGGACTTTATTGTTTTGAATGTTTTTATCAGGGAACATTTTATTTTGAGCTTGGAAACACTAATTGGTTCCTCATGGGGACACCAGCTACACATATTCGTATTTTCTATGGAGAATGCTACGAACTGTGGCAAACAAACATGATATTTCTGTTTGTATAGATGACATTTTCTGCACTTGCCTAACAAAAAGACTTTGCTTTTCTCCAAAACCATTTGTACTCTGATTTTCTCAGTCCATTGCATACGAATTCCACACCAGTTTGTCAGGATATGAATGGATGAAACCAGAAATTTCCGGTTGTGTTTTGCTAACTCAATCCGAAATGTTGTGAAAGCCTCTGTGTTTGTGTTTTCTGGATATTATCGATGGACTTAATTGTTTTGAATGTTTTTATCAGGGAACATTTTATTTTGAGCTTGGATACAGAAATTGGTTTCAAATGGAGACACCAGCTCTACATATACATTCATATTTTCTAGGGAGAAAGCTCGAGGAACTGCGGCAAACATACATGATATTTCTGTTTGTATAGATGACAGTTTATGCACTTGCGTAACGAAAAGACTTTGCTTTTCTCCAACACCAATTTTACTGTGATTTTTTCGGTCCATTGCATACGAATTCCACACGACTTTGTCCGGATATGACTGGATGAAACCTGAAATATCTGGTTTTGTTTTGGCTAACTCAATCCCAGATGTTGATACAGCCTCTGTGTTTGTTTTTTCTGGATATTATCAATGGACTATATTGTTTTGAATGTTTTTTTTTTTCAGGAAACATTTAATTTTTTGCTTGGATACAGTAATTGGTTCCACATGGAGACACCAGCTCTACAAATTCGTATTTTCTTTTTTTTTTTTTTTTGACAGTCAGAGTGGATAGTGAGAGAGAGACAGAGAGAAATGTCTTCCTTTTGCCGTTGGTTCACCCTCCAATGGCCGCAGCGGTAGCACACCGCGGCCGGCGCACCGCGCTGATCCGATGGCAGGAGCCAGGTGCTTATTATGGTCTCCCATGGGGTGCAATGCCCAAGGACTTGGGCCATCCTCGACTGCACTCCCGGGCCACAGCAGAGAGCTGGCATGGAAGAGGGGCAACCGGGACAGGATCCGTGCCCCGACCAGGACTAGAACCCATGAGCCTCCGCCGCAAGGAGGAGGATTAGTCTAGTGAGCTGTGGCGCCGACCAAAATTCCTATATTCTAGGGAGAATGCTAGAGGAACTATTGGAAACAACCATGATATTTCTGTTTGTATAGATGACATTTATGCAGTTGCCTAACGAGAAGACTTTGCTTTTCTCCAAAACCATTTTTACTGTGATTTTCTCGGTCCATTGCACACGAATTCCACACAACTTTGTCCAGATATGACTGAATGAAAAGGGGAAATATCCGTTTGTGTTTTGGCTAGCTCAATGCGAATTATTGTGAAAGTTTCTGTGTTTGGGTTTCCTGGATATTATCGATGGACTTTATTGTTTTGAATGTTTTTTATCAGGAAACATTTCATTTTGTACAGTGGAAACACTAATTGGTTCATCTTGGGGACACCAGCTCTACACATTCGTATTTTCTAGGGAGAAAGCTAGAGGAACTGCGGCAAACAAACATGATAATTCTGTTTGTCTAGATGACATTTTATGCACTTGCCTAACGAAAAGACTTTGCTTTTCTCCAAAACCATTTTTACTGTGATTTTCTCGGTCCATTACATATGAATTCCATACCACTTTGTCCGGATATAACTGGATGAAAAAAGAAATATCCGGTTGTGTTTTGGCTAATTCAATCCGAAATATGGTGAAAGCCTCTGTGTTTGTGTTTTCTGAATATTATCGATGGACTTTATGGTTTTGAATGTTTTTTATCATGGAACATTTAATTTTGTACCGTTGAAACACTAATTGGTTCCACATGGAGACACATTCGTATTTTCTAGGGAGAAAGCTAGAGGAACTGCAGCAAACAAACATGATATTTCTGTTTGTATAGATGACATTTTATCTACTTGCCTAACGAAGAGACTTTGCTTTTCTCCAAAACCATTGTTACTGTGATTTTCTCGGTCCGTTGCAAACGAATTCCACACCAGTTTGTCCAGATATGACTGGATGAAACCAGAAATATCTGGTTGTGTTTTGGCTAACTCAATCCCAGATATTGCTACAGACTCTGGGTTTGTGTATTCCTGATATTATCCATGGACTTTATTGTTTTGAATGTTTTTTATCAGGGAACATTTTATTTTGAGCTTGGAAACACTAATTGGTTTCCCATGGAGAGATCAGCTCTACACATTCATATTTTCTAGGGAGAAAGCTAGAGGAACTGCGGCAAACAAACATGATATTTCTCTTTGCATCGATGACAAGTTATGCACTTGCCTAACGAAAAGACTTTCTTTTCTCCAAAACCATTTTTACTGTGATTTCTCGGTCCATTGCATACGAATTCCATACCAGTTTACCGGATATGACTGGATGAAACCGGAAATATCCGGTTTTGTTTTGGCTTACTCAATCCCAGATATTGCTACAGCTCTGTGTTTCTGCATTGCTGATTTATGCATGGACTTTATTGTTTTTAATGTTTTTATCAGGGAACATTTAATTTGTCCTAGGAAACACCAATTGGTTCCACGTGGAGACACCAGCCCTACACATTCGTATTTTGTAGGGAGAAAGCCAGAAGAACTGCGGCAAACATACATGATATTTCTGTTTGCTTCGATGACATTTTATGCACTTGCCTAACGAAAAGACTTTGCTTTTCTCCAAAACCATTTCTACTGTGATTTTCTCGGTCCATTTAATACGAATTCCAAACTACTTTGTCCGGATATGACTGGATGAAACCAGAAACATCCGGTTGTGTTTTGGCTAACTCAATACCAGATATTGCTACAGGCTCTGTGTTTGTGTTTTCTGGATATTATCGATGGACTTTATAGTTTTGAATGTTTTTATCAGGGAACATTTAATTTTTTACCGTTGAAACACTAATTGGTTCTACATGGAGACACCAGCTCTACACATTCGTATTTTCTAGGGAGAATGCTAGAGGAACTGCGGCAAACAAGCATGATAATTCTGTTTGTATAGATTACATTTTATGCACTTGCCTTACGAAAAGACTTTGCTGTTTTCCAGAACCATTTTTACTGTGATTTTCTCGGTCCATTTAATACGAATTCCACACCAGTTTGTCCGGACATGACTGGATGAAACCGGAAATATCTGGTTTTTTTTTGGCTAACTCAATCCCAAATATGGCTACAGCCACTGTGTTTGTGTTTTCTGGATATTATCCACAGACATTATTGTTTTCAGTGTTTTTTATTTGGGAACATTTAACTTTGTGCTTGGAATCACTAAATGGTTCCAAATGGAGACACCTGCTCTACACATTCATATTTTCTAGGGAGAAAGCTAGAGGAACTGCTGCAAATAAACATGATATTTCTCTTTGTATCGATGACATTTTATGCACTTGCCTAACGAAAAGAATTTGCTTTTCTCCAAAACCATTTTTACTGTGATTTTCTCAGTCCTTTGCATAGGAGTTCCACACCAATTTGTGCGGATATGACTGGATGAAACCAGAAATATCCAGTTGTGTGTTGGCTAACTCAATCCCAGATATTGCTACAGCCTCTGTGTTTGTGTATTCCTGATATTATCCACGGACTTTATTGTTTTGAATGTTTTTTATCAGGGAACAGTTTATTTTGAGCTTGGAAACAACAATTGGTTCCACAAGGAGACACCAGCTCTACACATTTGTATTTTCTAGGGAGAAACCTAGAGGAACTGCAAAAACAATCATGATATTTCCATTTACATCGATGACATTTTATGCACTGACCTAACGGAAAGATTTTGCTTATCTCTAAAACCATTTTTACTGCGATTTTCTCGATACACTGCATACGAATTGCACACCAGTTTTTCCGGACATGACTGGATGAAACCGGAAATATCCGTTTTTTTTTTTTTTTTTTGCTAACTCAATCCCAAATATTGCTACAGGCACTGTCTTTGTGTTTTCTGGATATTATCCACAGACATTATTGTTTTCAATGTTTTTTTATTTGGGAACCTTTAATTTTGTGCTTGCAATCACTAATTGGTTCCACATGGAGACACCAGCTCTACACATTCGTATTTTCTAGGGAGAAAGCCAGAGGAACTGCGGTAAACAAACATGATATCTCTCTTTGTATAGATGACAGTTTATGCACTTGCCTAATGAAAAGACTTTGCTTTTCCCCAAAACCAGTTTGACTGTGATTATCTGAGTCTATTGCATACCAGTGCCACAGCACATTGTCCGGATATGCCTGGATGAAACCAGAAATCTCCTCTTGTGTTATGGCTAACTCAATCCCAGATCTTGCTACAACCTCTGTGTTTGTGTTTTCTGGATATTATCAATGGACTTTACATTTTAGAATGAATTTCAGTAGAGGAAATTTTGTTTTGTGCTGGAAAAGCTAAGTGCTTCCATGTGCAGGCCCAACGTGTTCACATTCGTGTTTTCTACGCAGAAAGCTAGAGGAATCGTTGCAAACAAACAGGATATTGATGTTTGCAAACCATGGCTTTTTATACACTTAGCCAAGAAAAAAGAGTTTGCTTTTCTCCAAAACCAGTTTGAGGGTGATTTTCTGAGTCCATTGCATACCAGTTCCACAACCCTTTGTACGGATATGACTGGATGAAACCAGAAATATCAGTTGTGTTATGGCTAACTCAATCCCAGATCTTGTTTCAGGCTCTGCTTTATGTTTTTTGATATTATCAATGGACTTTATGGTTTTGAATGAATTGAAGCAGGGAATATTTTCTTTGGTGCTTGGAAACACTAATTAGGTCCACATGGAGACACAAACTCAACACATTCTTGCTCTCCAGGCAGAAAACTGCAGCAATTGCTGCAAACTAACATGATATTTGTGTTTGTGTAGATGACATTTTATGCACTTGCCTAAGAAATTACTTTGCTATTCTCCAAAACCTTTTTGAAGGTGATGTTCTGAGTCCATTGCATACCAGTTCCACAGCACATTGTCTGGATATGACTGGATGATACCAGAAATATCCTCTTGTGTTACGGCTTACTCAATCCCAGATCTTGCTACAACCTCTGTGTTTGTGTTTTCTGGATATTATCAATGGACTTTAAGATTTAAAATGAATTTCAGTAGAGGAAATTTTTTTTTATGCTGCAAATGCTAAGTGCTTCCATATGCAGGCCCAACGTGTTCACATTCGTGTTTTCTAGGCAGAAAGCTAGAGCAATCCTTGCAAACAAACAGGATATTGAAATATGCAAACATGACTTTTTATTTATCCACTTGGCCAAGAAAAAGAGTTTGCTTTTCTCCAAAACAGTTTGAGGGTGATTTTCTGAGTCCATTGCATACCAGTTTCACAACCCTTTGTCCGGATATGACTGGATTAAACCAGAAATATTAGTTTTGTTATGGCTAACTCTATCCCTGTTCTTGCTACAGGCTCCACTTTGTGTTTTTTGATATTATCAATGGACTTTATGGTTTTGAATGAATTGAAGCAGGGAATATTTTCTTTGGTGCTGGGAAACACTAATTAGGTCCACATGGAGACACAAACTCAACACATTCTTGCTCTCTAGGCAGAAAACTACAGCAATTGCTGCAAACAAACATGATATTTGTGTTTGTGTAGATGATATTTGATGCACTTGCCTAAGAAAATACTTTGCTATTCCCCAAAACCAGTTTGAATGTGATTATCTGAGTCCATTGCATACCAGTTCCACAACACTTTGTGTAGATATGACTGGATGATACCAGAAATCTCCTCTTATGTTACGGCTTACTCAATCCCAGATCTTGCTACAACCTCTGCGTTTGTTTTCTGGATATTATCAAGGGACTTTACGATTTAAAATGAATTTCAGTAGAGGAAATTTTGTTTTGTGCTGGAAATTCTAAGTGCTTCCATATGCAGGACAAACGTCTTCACATTTGGGTTTTCTACGAAGAAATCTAGAGCAATCGTTGCAAACAAACATGATATTTCTGTTTGCAAACATACTTTTTATCCACTTGGCCAAGAAAAAGAGTTTGCTTTTCTCCAAAACCAGTTTGAGTGTGATTTTCTGAATCCATTGCATACCAGTTCCTCAACACTTTGCCCGGAAATAACTGGATGAAACCAGAAATATCCTCTTGTGTTATGGGTAATTCAATCCCAGAGCTTGCTACAGGCTCTGCTTTGTGTTTTTTGATATTATCAATGGACTTTATGGTTTTGAATGAATTGAAGCAGGGAATATTTTCTTTGGTGCTGGGAAACACTAATTAGTTCCACATGGAGACACAAACTCAACACATTTGTGCTTTCTAGGCAGAAAACTACAGCAATTGCTGCAAACAAACATGATATTTGTGTTTGTGTAGATGACATTTTATGCACTTTCCTAATAAAATACTTTGCTATTCTCCAAAACCAGTTTGACTGTGATTATCTGAGTCCATTGCATACCAGTTGCACAGCACATTTTCCGGATATGACTGGATGAAACAGAAATCTCCTCTTGTGTTATGGCTCACTCAATTCCAGACCTTGCTACAACCTCTTTGTTTGTGTTTTCTGGATATTATCAAGGGACTTTACACTTTAGAATGAATTTCAGTAGAGGAAATTTTGTTTTGTGCTGGAAAAGCTAAGTGCTTCCATATGGAGGCCCAACGTGTTCATATTTGTGTTTTCTACGCAGAAAGCTAGAGGAATCGTTGCAAACAAACAGGATATTGATGTTTGCAAACCATGGCTTTTTATACACTTGGCCAAGAAAAAAGAGTCTGCTTTTCTCCAAAACCAGTTTGAGGGTGATTTTCTGAGTCTATTGCATACCAGTTCCACAACCCTTTGTGCGGATATGACTGGATGAAACCAGAAATATCCTCTGGTGTTATGGCAAACTCAATCCCAGATCTTGCTACAGGCTCCGCTTTGTGTTTTTTGATATTATCAATGGACTTTATGGTTTTGAATGAATTGAGGCAGGGAATATTTTCTTTGGTGCTGGAAAGCACTAATTAGGTCCACATAGAGACACCAACTCAACACATTCGTGCTTTCTAGGCAGAAAACTACAGCAATTGCTGCAAACTAACATGATATTTGTGTTTGTGTAGATGACATTTTATGCACTTGCCTAAGAAAATATTTTGCTATTCTCCCAAACCGGTTTTACTGTGATTATCTGAGTTCATTGCATACCAGTTCCACAGCACTTTGTCCAAATATGACTGGATGAAACCAGAAATATCCTCTTGTGTTATAGCTTACTCCATCCCAGATCTTGCTACAACCTCTGTGTTTGTTTTTTCTGCATATCATCAGTGGACTTTACAATTTAAAATGAATTTCAGTAGAGGAAATATTTTTTATGCTGCAAATGCTAAGTGCTTCCTTATGCAGGCCCAACGTGTTCACATTCGTATTTTCTAGGCAGAATGCTAGAGCAATCATTGCAAACAAACAGGATATTTTCATTTGCAAACATGACTTTTTATTTATCCACTTGGCCAAGAAAACGAGTTTGCTTTTATCCAAAAGCAGTTTGAGGGTGATTTTCTGAATCCATTGCATACCAGTTGCACCACGCTTTTCGGATATGACTGAATGAAACCAGAAATATGCTCTTTAGTTGTGGCTAACTCAATCCCAGATCTTGCTACAGGCTCTGCTTTGTGTTTTTTGATATTATCAATGGACTTTATGGTTTTGAATGAATTGAAGCAGGGAATATTTTCTTTGGTGCTGGGAAACACTAATTAGTTCCACATGGAGACACAAACTCAACACATTTGTGCTTTCTAGGCAGAAAACTACAGCAATTGCTGCAAACAAACATGATATTTGTGTTTGTGTAGATGACATTTTATGCAATTTGCCTAATGAAAAGACTTTACTTTTCTCCAAAACCATTTTTACTGTGATTTTCTCAGTCCATCACATACGAATTCCACATCACTTTGTCCAGATATGACTGGATGAAACCAGAAATATCCGGTTGTGTTTTGGCTAACTCAATCCCAGATATTGCTACAGGTTCTGTGTTAAAGTTTTCTGGAATTTCTCGACAGACTTTATTGTTTTGAAATTTTTTTATCAGGGAACATTTAATTTTGTACCGTGGAAACACTAGTTGACTCCACATGGAGACAAGAGCTCTACACATTCTTATTTTCTAGGGGAAAATTAGTGGAACTGCAGCAAACAAACATGATATTTCTGTTTGCATAGATGACATTTTGTACACTTGCCTAAGAAAAGACTTTGCTTTCCTCCAAAACCATTTTTACTGTGAATTTCTCGTTCCATTGCATACGATTTCCACACTACTGTGTCTGGATATGACTGGATGGAAACAGAAATATCCGGTTGTGTTTTGGCTAATGATATCCCAGATATTGCTACAGCCTCTGTGTTTGTGTTTTCTTTATATTATCAATGGACTTTATTGTTTTGAATGTTTTTTATCAGGGAAAATTTATTTTGTGGTAGGAAACCCTAATTGGTTCCACATGGAGACACAAGTCTACAATTTCGTCTTTTCTAGCCAGAAAGCTAGAGGCACTCTGGCAAAAACACATCATATTTCTGTTTGTATAGATGACATCTTAAGCTCTTGCCTAACGAAAAGTCTTTGCTTTTCTCCAAAACCATATTTACTGTGATTTTCTCGGTCCATTGCATATGAATTCCACACCAGTTTGTCTGGAAATGACTGGATGAAACCATAAATATCCAGTGGTGTTTTGGCTAACTCTATCACAGACATTGCTATGGGCTCTGTGATAATATTTTCTGGATATGATCGACAGACTTTATTGTTTTGAAAGTTATTTTATCAGGGAACATTTAATTTTCTTTGGGAAACACTAGTTGCCTCCACATGGAGTCACCAGCTCTACACATTCATAATTTCTAAGGAGAAATCTAGAGGAACTATGGCAAACAAACATGATATTTCTGTTTGAATAGATGACATTTTATACATTTGCCTAATGAAAAGACTTTGCTTTTCTCCAAAAGCATTTTTACTCTGATTTTATTGGTACATTGCATGCGTATTCCACACCAGTTTCTCCGGATATGACTGAATTAAATCAGAAATATCCGGTTGTGTTTCGGCTAACTCAATCCCACATGTTGCGACAGCCTCTGTGTTTGTGTATTCCGGATATTATCGATGGACTTTATTGTTTTGAATGTTTTTTATCAGGGAACATTTAATTTTGTGCTTGGAAACACTAATTGGTTCCACATGGAGACACCAGCTCTACACATTCGTATTTTCTAGGGAGAAAGCTAGAGGAACTGCGGCAAACAAACATGATATTTCTGTTTGCATAGATGACATTTTATGCACTTGCCCAACGGAAAGACTTTGCTTTTCTCCGAAACCGATTTTACTGTGATTTTCTCGGTCCATTGCATACGAACTCAACACCGCTTTGTCCGGATATGACTGGATAAAACCAGAAATATCCGGTTGTGTTTTGGCTAACGCAATCCCAGATATTGCGACAGCCTATATTTTCTCTATATTATCAATGGACTTAGTGCTGGGAAGCACTAGTTGACTCCATATGGAGACACCAACTCTACACATTCGTATTTTCTAGAGAGAAAGCTGGAGAAACAGTGGCAAACCATCATGATATTTCTGTTGGTGTAGATGTCATTTTATGCACTTGCCTAACTAAAAGACATTACTTTTCTCCGAAACCATTTTTATTCTGATTTTCTCGGTCCATTGCATATGAATTCCACACCAGTTTGACAGGATATGACTGGATGAAACCAGAAATACCCGGTTGTGTTTTTGCTAACTCAGTAACACATATTGCGACAGCCTCTGTGTTTGTGTTTTCTGGATATTATCGACGAAGTTTATTGTTTTAAATATTTTTTATCAGGGAACATTTAATTTTATGCTTGGAAACACTCATTGGTTCCACATGGGGACACCAGCTCTACATATTTGTATTTTCTAGGGAGAAAGTTAGAGCAACTGCGGCAAACAAACATGATATTTCTTTTTGTATAGATGAAATTTTATGCACTTGCCTAATGAAAAGACTTTGCTTTGCTCCAAAACCAATTTTACTGTGATGTTCTTGGTCCATGGCATTCGAATTCCACAGCACTTTGTCAGGATATGACTGGATGAAACCAGAAATATCCGGGTTTTCTTTGGCTAACTCTATCCCACATATTGCGACAGCCTCTGTGTTTGTTTTTTCTGGATATTATCGATGGACTTTTTTGTTATGATTGTTTTTTATCAGGGAACATTTAATTTTGTGCTTGGAAACACTAATTGGTTCCACATGGAGACACCAGCTCTATAAATTCGTATTTACTAGGGAGAAATCTAGAGGAATTGCAGCAAGCAAACATGATATTTCTGCTTGTATAGATGAGATTTTACGCACTTGCCTAATGAAAAGACTTTGCTATTCTCCAAAACCATTTTTACTACGATTGCTATGTCCATTGTATATTAATTCCACACCACTTTCTCCAGATATGACTGCTTGAAACTAGAAATATCCTTTGTGATTTGGCTAACTCAATGCCAGAAAATGCGACAGCCTCTGCGTTTGTGTTTTCTGGATATTGTCGATGGATTTATTATTTTGAATGTTTTTTATCAGGGAACATTTAATTTTGTGCATGGAAACAATAATTGGTTCCACATGGAGACACACCAGCTCTACACATTCGAATTTTGTAGGGAGAAACCTAGAGGAACTGGGGCAAACAAACATGATATTTCGATTTGTATACATGATACGTTTTAAACTTGCTGACGAAATAAATTTGCCTTTTCAAATCCATTTCTACTGTGATTGTCTATGTTCATTGTATACGTATTCCACAACACTTTCTCCAGATATGACTGGATGAAACCGGAAATATCCATTTGTGTTTTGGCTAACTCAATCCCACATATTGCTACAGCCTCTGTGTTTGTGTTTTCTGGATATTGTCGATGGATTTATTATTTTGAAGGTTTTTTGTCAGGGAACATTTAATTTTGTGCTGAGAACCACTAATTGGTTCCACATGGAGACACCAGCTCTACACATTCATATTTTGTTGGCAGAAAGCAAGAGGAACTGTGGCAAACAAACATGATATTTCTGTTTGCATAGATGTCATTTTCTGCACTTGCCTAACGAAAAGACTTTGCTTTTCTCTAAAACCATTTTTCTCTGATTTTTCTAGGTCCATTGCATACGAATTCCACACCACTTTGTCCGGATATGACTGGATGAATCCAGAAATATCCGGTTGTGTTTTGGCTAACTGAATCCCAGATATTGTGACAGACTCTGTGTTTGTGTTTTCTGCATATTATCCATGGACTTTATTGTTTTAAGTGTTGTTATCAGGGAACATTTCATTTTGTACCGTAGAAACACTAATTGGTTCCACATGGAGACACCAGCTCTACACATTAGTATTTTCTAGGGTGAAAGCAAGAGGAACTGTGGCAAACAAACATGATATTTCGATTTCTATACATGATATTTTTTAACTTGCTGACGAAATAAATTTGCCTTTTCAAAACCATTTCTACTGTGATTGTCTATGTTCATTGTTTACGAATTCCACAACACTTTCTCCAGAAATGACTGGATGAAACCGGAAATATCCATTTGTGTTTTGGCTAACTCAATCCCACATATTACTATAGCCTCTGCGTTTGTGTTTTCTGGATTTTATCAATGGACTTTATTGTTTTGAATGTTTTTATCAGGGAACATTTAATTGTGTACCGTAGAAACACTAATTGGTTCAACATGGAGACACCAGGTCTGCACATTCGTATTTTCTAGTGGAAAGCTCGAGGAACTGCGGCAAACAAACATGATTTTTCTGTTTGAATAGATGACATTTTATGCACTTTCCTAAATAAAAAACTTTGCTTTTCTCCAAAACCACTTTTACTGTGATTCTTCGTTCCATCGTATACGAATTCCACACCACTTTGTCCGGATATGACTGGATGAAACCAGAAATATCCGGTTGTGTTTTGGCTAACTCAATCCCACATGTTGCGACAGCCTCTGTGTTTGTTTTTTTCTGGATATTATCGATGGACTTTCTTGTTTTGAATGTTTTTTATCAGGGAACATTTAATTTTGTGCTTGGAAATACTAATGGTTTCCACATGGAGACATAAGCTCTACAAATTCATATTTTGAAGGGAAAAAGCTAGAGGAAATGTGGCAAACAAACATGATATTTCTGTTTGTATAGATGACATTTTATGCACTAGCCTAACAAAAAGACTTTGCTTTTGTCCAAAACCATTTTTACTCTGATTTTCTCGGTCCATTGCATATGAATTCCATACCACTTTGTCCAGATATGACTGGATGAAACCAGAAATATCCGGTTGTGCTTTGGCTAACTGAATCCGAAATATTGCTACAGCCTCTGTGTTTGTATTTTCTGTATATTATCCATGGACTTTATTGTTTTGAATGTTTTTATCAGGGAACATTTAATTTTGTACCATTGAAACAATAATTGGTTCATCATGGGGATTCCAGCGCTACATATTCGTATTTTCTAGGGAGAATCTAGAGGAACTGTGGCAAAGAAACATGATATTTCTGTTTGTATAGATGATATTTTTTGCACTTGCATAACGAAAATACTTTTCTTTTCTCTAAAACCATTTTGAATGTGATTTTCTCAGTCCATTTCATACGAATTCCCCACTACTTTGTCCGGTTATGACTGGATGAAACCAGAAATATCTGGTTGTGTTTTTGCTAGCTCAATCCGAAATATTGCTACAGACTCTGTGTTTCTGTATTCCTGATATAATCCACGGACTTTATTTTGTTGAATGTTTTTTTTTTTCAGGGAACATTTAATTTTGTGCATGGAAACACTAATTGGTTCCACATGGAGACACCAGCTCTACAGATTCGTATTTTCTACGGAGAAAGCCAAAGGAACTGCAGCAAACAAACATGATATTTCTGTTTCTATAGATGACATTTTATGCACTTCCCTAACGAAAATGCGATGCTTTTCACCAAAACCATTTTTACTGTGATATTCTCGGTATATGCATACGAATTCCAAAGCACTTTGTCCGGTTATCACTGGATGAAACCGGAAATATCGGGTTTTGTTTTGCGTAACTCAATCCCACATATGGCTAAAGCCTTTGTGTTTGTGTACTCCTGATATTATCCACAGACTTTATTGTTTTGAATGTTTTATATCAGGGAACTTTTAACTTTGAGCTTGGATAGAGTAATTGTTTCCACATGGAGACACAAGCTCTACATGTTCATATTTTCTAGGGAGAAAGATAGAGGATCTCTGGCAAACAAACATGATATTTCTGTTTGTATCGATGACGTTTTATGCACGGCCTAACGAAAAGGCTTTGCTTTTCTACAAAACCATTTTTACTGTGATTTTCTCGGTCCAATGCATACGAATTCCACAGCAGTTTGTCCGGATATGACTAGATGAAACCGGAAATATCCGGTTGTGTTTTGGCTGACTCAATCCGAAATATTGTGAAAGTGTCTGTGTTTGTTTTTTCTGGATATTATCAACAGACTTTATTGTTTTGAATGTTTTTTTATCAGGGAACATTTAATTTTGTGCTGAGAAACACTAATGGGTTCATTTTGGGGACACCAGCTCTAAATATTCGTATTTTCTAGGGAGAAAGCTAGAGGAACTGTGGCAAACAAATATGGTATTTATGTTTGTATAGATGACGTTTTATGCACTTGCCTAACGAAAAGACTTTGCTTTTCTCCAAAACCATCTTTGCTGTGATTTTTTCGGTACACTGCATATGAATTCCAAATGACTTTGTCTGGATATGACTGGAAGAAACTGGAAATATCCGGTTGTGTTTTGGCTAACTCAATCCCAGATATTGCTACAGCCTCTGTGTTTGTGTATTCCTGATATTATACATGGACTTTATGGTTTTGAATGTTTTTTATCAGGGAACATTTAATTTTGTGCTTGGAAACACTAATTGGTTCCACATGGAGACACCAGTTCTACACATTCGTATTTTCTAGGGAGAAAGTTAGAGGAACTGTGGCAAACAACCAGGATATTTCTGTGTGTCTAGATGACATTTTATGCACTTGCCTAACAAAAAGACTTTGCTTTTCCCCAAAACCATTTTTACTGTGATTTTCTAGATCCATTGCATACGAATTCCAGACCACTTTGTCCGGAAGTGCCTGGATGAAAACAGAAATATCCGGTTGTGTTTTGCCTAACTCAATCAGAAATATTGTGAAAGCCTCTGTGTTTGTGTTTTCTGGATATTATCAATGGACTTTATAGTTTTGAATATTTTTATCAGGGAACATTTAATTTTGTACCGTTGAAACACTAATTGGTTCATCATGGGAACACCAGCTCTACACATTCCTATATTCTAGGGAGAAAGCTAGAGGAACTGCGGCAAACAAACATGACATTTCTGTTTGTCTAGATGACATTTTATGCACTAGCCTAACAAAAAGACTTTGCTTTTCTCCAAAACCTTTTTTACTGTGATTTTCTGGGTCCATTGCATATGAATTCCACACCAGTTTGTCCAGGTATGACTGGATGAAACCAGAAATATCCGCTTTTGTTTTGGCTAACTCAATCCCAGATATTGCTACAGCCTCTGTGTTTGGGTTTTCTGGATATTATCAATAGACTTATTGTTTTGAATATTTTTATCAAGGAACATTTAATTTTGTACCGTTGAAACACTAATTGGTTCATAATGGGAACACCAGCTCTACACATTCGTATTTTCTAGGGAGAAAGCTCGAGGAACTGCGGCAAACAAACATGATATTTCTGTTTTTATCGATGAAATTGTATGCACTTGCCGAAGGAAAACACTTTGCTTTTATCCAAAACCTCTTGTACTGTGATTTTCTCGGTCTATTGCATACGAATTCCACACCAGTTTGTCCGGATACGACTGGATGAAACGGGAAATATCCGGTTGCGTTTTGGCTAACTCAATCCCAGACATTGTTACTGCCTCTGTGTTTGTGTATTCCTGAAATTATCCACAGACTTTATTGTTTGGAATGTTTTTTATCAGGGAACATTTAATTTTTTGCTGTGAAACATTAGTTGGTTCCACATGGAGACACCAGCTCTGCACATTCGTATTTTCTAGAGAGAAAGCTAGAGGAACTGCGGCAAACAAACATGATATTTCTGTTTGTCTAGATGACATTTTATGCACTTCCCTAACGAAAAGACTTTGCTTTTCTCCAAAACCATTTTTACTGTGATTTTCTGGGTCCATTGCATATGAATTCCACACCAGTTTGTCCGGATATTACTGGATGAATCGGGAAGTGTCCGGTTTTGTTTTGGCTTACTCAATCCGAGATATAGCCACAGCCTCTATGTTTGTGTTTTCTGGATATTATCCATGGACTTATTGTTTTCAATGTTTTTATCGGGGAACATTTAATTCTGTACCGTTGAAACTCTAATTGGTTCATAATGGGAACACCAGCTCTACACATTCGTATTTCCTAGGGAGAAAGCTAGAGGAACTGCGGCAAACAAACATGATATTTCTGTTTGTATCGATGAAATTTTATGCACTTGCCTAAGGAAAAGACTTTGCTTTTATCCAAAAGCTCTGTTACTGTGATTTTCTCGGTCCATTGCATACGAATTCCACACCAGTTTGTCCGGATATGACTGGATGAATCGGGAAGTGTTCGGTTTTGTTTTGGATAACTCAATCCCAGATATTGCCACAGCCTCTGTGTTTGGGTTTTCTGGATATTATCGATGGACTTTATGGTTTTGAATGTTTTTATCAGGGAACATTTAATTTTGTGCTGAGAAACACTAATTGGTTCATTTTGGGGACACCAGCTCTACACATTCGTATTTTCTAGGGAGAAAGCTAGAGGAATTGTGGCAAACAAACATGATATATATGTTTGTTTAGATGACGTTTTATGCACTTGCCGAAGGAAAACACTTTGCTTTTCTCCAAAACCATTTTTACAGTAATTTTCTGGGTCCATTGCATATGAATTCCAAACGACTTTGTCTCGATATGACTGGATGAAAGTGGAAATATCCGGTTGTGTTTTGGCTATCAATCCCAGGTATTGCTACAGCCTCTGTGTTTGTGTATTCCTGATATTATACATGGACTTTATAGTTTTCAATGTTTTTCATCAGGGAACATTTAATTTTGTGCTTGGAAACACTAATTGGTTCCACATGGAGACACCAGCTCTGCACATTCTTATTTTCTACTGAGAAAGCTAGAGGAACTGCGGCAAACAACCAGGATATTTCTGTTTGTCTAGATGACCTTTTATGCACTTGCCTAACGAAAATATTTTGCATTTCTCCAAAACCATGTTTACTGTGATATTCTCGGGCCATTGCATACGAATTCCAAACCCTTTGTCCGTATAGGACTGGATGAAAACAGAAATATCCGGTTGTGTTTTGGCTAACTCCATCCCACATGTTGCAACAGCCTCTGTGTTTGTTTTTTCTGGATATTATCGATGGACTTTATTGTTTTGAATGTTTTTTATCAGGGAACATTTAATTTTGTCCTAGGAAACACTAATTAGTTCCACATGGAGACATAAGCTCTACACATTCATATTTTGAAGGGAGAAAGCTAGAGGAAATGTGGCAAACAAACATGATATTTCTGTTTGTATAGATGACATTTTATGCACTTGCCTAACGAAAAGACTTTGCTTTTCTCCAAAACCATTTTTACTCTGATTTTCTCAGTCCATTTCAAATGAATTCCACCCCACTTTGTGGGGATATGACTGGATGAAACCAGAAATATCCGGTTTTGCTTTGGCTAAGTGAATCTGAAATATTGCTACAGCCTCTGTGTTTGTATTTTCTGTATATTATCCACGGACTTTATTGTTTTGAATGTTTTTTATCAGGGAACATTTAATTTTGTACCCTTGACACACTAATTGGATCATTATGGGGACACCAGCGCTACATATTCGTATTTTCTAGGGAGAATCTAGAGGAACTGTGGCAAAGGAACTTGATATTTCTGTTTGTATAGATGATAATTTTTGCTCTTGCATAATGAAAAGACTCTGCTTTTCTCTAAAACCATTTTTAATGTGATTTTCTCGGTCCATCATGCGAATTCCACACTACTTTCTCCGGTTATGACTGGATGAAACCAGAAATATCTGGTTGTGTTTTTGCTAGCTCAATCCAAAATATTGCTACAGACTCTGTGTTTCTGTATTCCTGATATTATCCACGGACTTTATTTTGTTGAATGTTTTTTTTTTCAGGGAACATTTAATTTTGTGCTTGGAAACACTAATTGATTCCACATGGAGACACCAGCTCTACAGATTCGTACTTTCTACCGAGAAAGCTATAGGAACTGCGGTAAACAAACATGATATTTCTGTTTGTATAGATGACATTTTATGCACTTGCCTAACGAAAAGACTTTGCTTTTCTCCAAAACCATTTTTACTGTGATTTTCTTGGTCCATTGCATACGAATTCCTCACCAGTCTGTCCGGATATGACTGGATGAAACCAGAAAGCTCCGGTTGTGTTTTGGCTAACTCAATCCGAAATAATGTGAAAGACTCTGTGTTTGTGTTTTCTGGATATTATCGATGGACTTTATTGTTTTGAATGTTTTTTATCAGGGAACATTTAATTTTGTGCTTGTAAACACTAATTGGTTCCACATGGAGACACCAGCTCTACACATTTGTATTGTCTAGGGAGAAAGCTAGAGGAACTGCGGCAAACAAACATGATATTTCTGTTTGTATCGATGACATTTTATGCACTTGCCTAACGAAAAGACTTTGTTTTTCTCCAAAAGCATCTTTGCTGTGATTTTTTCCGTCCATTGCATACGAATTCCACACCCTTTGTCCGGATATGACTGGATGAAACGGGAAATATCCGGTTTTGTTTTGGGTAACTCAATCCAAGACATTGTTACCACCTCTGTGTTTGTGTATTCCTGATATTATCCACCGACTTTATTTTTTGGAATGTTTAAATCAGGGAACATTTAATTTTGTACTTTAAAAACACTAATTGGTTCCCTATGCAGACACCAGCTCTACACATTCTTAATTTCTATGGAGAAAGATAGAGGAACTGTGGCAAACAAACGTGATATTTCTCCATGAATACATGACATTTCATGCACTTGCCTAATGAAAAGACTTTACTTTTCTCCAAAACCATTTTTACTCTGATTTTCTCGGTCCATTGTATATGAATTCCACACAACTTTGTCCGGGTATGAGTGAGTGAAACCAGAAGTATCCGGTTGTGTTTCAGCTAAAACAATCCGAAATATTGTGAAAGACTCTGTGTTTGTGTTTTCTGGATATTATCGATGGATTTTATTGTTTTGAATGCTGTTATCAGGGAACAATTAATTTTGTACTATATAAACTCTAATTGGTTCCACATGGAGACACTAACTCTACACATTCGTATTTGCTAGGGAGAAATCTAGAGGAACTACAGCAAACAAACATGACATTTCTGTTTGTATAGATGACATTTTATGCACTTGCCTAAGGAAAAGACTTTGCTTTTCTGCAAAACCATTTTTCCTGTGATTTCCTCGGGGCATTGCATATAAATTGCACACCACTTTGTCCGGATATGACTGGATAAAACCAGAAATATCCAATTGTGTTTTGGCTAACTCAATCCCTGATATTGCTACAGCCTCTGTGTTTGTGTTTTCCGGATATTATCAATGGACCTTATTGTTTTAAATGTATTTTATCAGGGATCATTGAACTTTGTACTGTACAAACACTAATTTGTTCCACATGAAGACACCAGCTCTACATATTCGTATTTTCTAGGGAGAAATCTAGAGGAACTGCGTCAAACAAACATGACATTTCTGTGTGTAAAGATGACATTTTATGTACTTGCCAAAAGAAAAGACTTTGCTTTTCTCTAAAACCATTTTTACTGTTATTTTCTCGGTCCTTTGCATTCGAATTCCACACCACTTTGTCTGAATATGACTGGATGAAACCAGAAATATTCGATTGTGTTTTGGATAACTCAATCCCAGATATTGCTACAGCCACTGTGTTTGTGTTTTCCGGATGTTATCGATGGACTTTATTGTTTTGAGTATTTTATCAGGGATCATTTAACTTTGTACCGTACAAACACTAATTGGTTCCACATGGAGACACCAGCTCCACACATTCGTATTTTCTAGGAAGAAAGCTAGGGGAACTGCGGCAAACAAACATGATATTTCTGTTTGAATAGATGGCATTTTATGCACTTGCGTAAAGAAAAGACGTTGCTTTTCTTCAAAATCATTTTTACTGTGATTTTCTCGGTCCATTGCATACGAATTCCAAACCACCTAATCCAGATATGGCTTGATGAAACCAGAAATATCCGGTTGTGTTTTGGCTAACTCAATCCCAGTTATTACCACAGGCCCTGTGTTTGTGTATTCTGGATATTATCAATGGACCTAATTGTTTTTAATTTTTTTTTGTATCAGGGAACATTTAATTTTTCCTGGGAACACTAATTGGTTCCACATGGAGACACCACCTCTACATATTCGTATTTCTAGGAAGAATTCTAGAGGAATTGCGGCAAACAAACATGATATTTCTGTCTGTATAGATGATATTTTATGCACTTGCCTAATGAAAAGACTTTGCTTTTCTCCAAAACCATTTTTACTGTGATTTTCTTGGTCCATTGTATACGAATTCTGCACAACTTTGTCCAGATATGCCTGGATAAAACCAGAAATATCCGGTTGTATTTTGGCTAACTCAATCCCAGGTATTGCTACAGGCTCTATGTTAATGTTTCTGGATATTATGCACAGACTTCATTATTTTGAATGTTTCTTATGAGAGATCATTTAATTTTGGGCTGGGAAACACTAGTTGACTCCACATGGAGACACCAGCTCTACACATTCTTATTTTCTAGGGAGAAATCTACAGGAACTGCGGCAAACATACATGATATTTCTGTTTGTATAGATGACATTTTACATACAGGCCGAAAAAAAAGACTTTGCTTTTCTCCAAAACCATTTTTACTGTGATTTTCTGGGGCCAATGCATACGAATTCCACACCAGCTTTTCTGGATGTGACTGAATAAAACCAGAAATATCCGGTTGTGTTTTGGCTAACTCAATCCCAGATATTGCTACGGCCTCTGTGTATGTGTTTTCTGGATATTATCGACCGACTTTATTGTTTTGAATGTTTTTAATGAGGGAACATTTAATATTGTGCTGGGAAACACTAGTTGACTCCACATGGAGAGATAAGCTCTCCACATTCGTATTTTCAAGGGAGAAAGCCAGAGGAACTGCGGCAAACAAACATGATATTTTTGTTTGAATAGATGACATTTTATGCACTTGCCTAACGAAAAGACTTTGATTCTCTCCAAAACCATTTTTACTGTGATTTCTCGGTCTTTTGCATATGAATAGCACACCACTTTGTCCGGATATGACTGGATGAAACCAGAAATATGCAGTTGTATTTTGGCTTACTCAATCCGAGATATTGCTACAGCCTCTGTGTTTGTGTTTTCCAGATATTATCAATGGACTTTATTGTTTTGAATGTTTTTTATCAGGGAACATTTTATTTTGTGCTTTGAAACTCTAATTGGTTCCACATGGACACACCAGCTCTACACATTCATATTTTTTCGGAGTAAGCTAGAGGAACTGTGGCAATCAAATATGATATTTCTGTTTGTATAGAAGACATTTTATGCACTTGCCGAAGGAAAAGACATTATTTTTCTCCAAAATCATTTTCACTGTGATTTTCTTGGTCCATTGCATTCAATTCCACACCACTTTGTCTGGTTATGCCTGGATGAAAACAGAAATACCTGGTTCTATTTTGGCTAACTCAACCCAAAATATTTTGAAAGCCTCTGTGTTTTTGTTTGCTGGATATTTTCAATGGACTTTATTCTTTTGACTGTTTCTATCTGGGAACATTTAATTTTGTACCCTAGAAACACTAGTTGACTCCACATGGAGACACCAGCTCTACACATTCGTATTTTCTAGGGAGAAAGCTAAAGGAACTGCGGGAAACAAACATGATATTTTTCCTTGTATACATGACATTTTATGCACTTCCCTAAGAAAAGACTTTGTTTTTCTCCAAAAAAAATTTCACTGTGATTTTCTAAGTCCATCGCTTATGATTTCCACACCACTTTGTCTGGATATGACTGGATTAAACCAGCAATAGCCGGTTGTGTTTTGTCTAAATGAATCCCAGTTTTTGCTAAAGCCTCTGTGTTTGTGTTTTCCAGATATTATCAACCAACTTTATTGTTTTGAATGTTTTTCATAAGGGAACATTTAATTTTGTGCTTGGAAACTCTAATCAGTTCCACATGGAGTCACCAGCTCTACACATTTGTATTTTCTAGGGAGAAAGCTAGAGGAACTGTAGCAATCAAACATGATATTTTTGTTTGTATACATGACAATTTATGCCCTTGCCTTACGAAAAGCCTTTGCTTTTCTCCAAAACCATTTTTACTGTGATTGTATGTGTCCATTGTATACGAATTCCACACCACTTTGTCAGGATATGACTGGATGAAATCCGAAATATCAGGTTGTGTTTCGGTTAACTCACTCCCAGATATTTCAACAGCCTCTGTGTTTGTTTTTTTCCGGATATTTTCAATGGACTTTATCGTTATGAATGTTTTTATCAGGGAACATTTAATTTTGTGCTTGGAAACACTAATTCGTTCCACGTGGAGACACCAGCTCTACAAATTCGTATATTCTAGGGTGAAAGCTTGAAGAAATTACGCAAACAAACATGATATTTCTGTTTGTATTGATGACCTTTTATGCACTTGCCTAATGAAAAGACTGCTTTTCTCCAAAACCATTTTTACTGTGATATTCTCGGTCCACTGCATACGAATTCCACTCCATTTTTTTCAGATATGACTGGATGAAACCAGAAATATCCGGTTGTGTTTTGGATAACTAAATTCCAGATATTGCGACAGCTTCTGTGTGTGTTTTCTGGATATTATCAATGGACTTTATTGTTTTGATTGTTTTTTATCAGAGAACATTTAATTTTGTGCTTGGAAACACTAATTGGTTCAACATGGAGACAGCAGCTCTACACATTCGTATTTTCTAGGAAGAAAGTTAGAGGAAATGCGGGAAACAAACATGATATTTGTATGTATAGATGAGATTTTATGCACTTGCCTAACGAAAAGACTTTGCTTTTCTCCATTTTTTTTTTTTTTGCTGTGATTTTCTCGGTCAATTGCATACAAATTCCACACCACCTTTTCCAGATATGATTGGATGAAAACAGAATTATACGGTTGAGTTTTGGCTAAATCAATCCCAAATATTGCGACAACCTCTCTGTTTGTGTTTTCTGGATATTATTGATGAACTTTATTGTTTTGAATGTTTTTATCAGGGAACATTTAATTTTGTACTGGGAAAATCTAATTGGTTTAACATGGAGACACAAGCTCTACGCATTCATATTTTCTAGGGAGAAAGCTAGAGGAACTGTGGCAAACAAACATGATATTTCTGTTTGTATTGGTGACATTATATGCACTTGTCTAACGAAAATGAAGGACCCCAAATCTGGGTATCCAACGTGCTCGGGTGGTCGCCCAGTGACCCAAAACGCCAACCCAGTAGATGCAAAAGCAAGAGGATATTTATTAATACGTTTGCGTAAATGGGCTCCCCAGCACCTCAGGCAGTCTAGAGAGCAAGAGAGCCCTGAGCAGGTGTAACAGCACTTTTTAAAGACAATAGCCACCTGATTGACATATGTATGTGGGGCGTTTGGTGATTGGCTATTTTGAAGGGCAAACTCTTGTTGCGATTTTAGTGAGGGAAGGGATAAATTTATACAATGGTCACAGAACCTTATTGCAACTCTTTTCCGGACTCCTGCAAGTGTTATCGCGTGAGACAGTTACACAGAGCAGTTTCACAAGGCAGTTTCCCAAGGTTATTCTGCAGGCAGGTAGAGACACAGTTATCTTAAGGAATGGCTACTGTCAGCAGCCAAACTTTTTAACCCTTGCTAAAATTATTTTAATATTTAATTTTAGCAGGGGTCTTACATTCCCTCATCTTCTTTTTGTACTGATTTTAATCTTAAAATTTTAAGGGGTTTTTCCTAGTTTAGCCATAGAGTCCCTGATGATCCCTGAATGATCAGTGTAGAAGTAGCACTTTTTTTAGAGCAGCACATAAACCCTTTAAAAAAAAACAATAAGACCATCCTCCTTCTGTTCTGCAACACTACTTTTGAACGTGATGTTAAAGACTGTTCTAGCTTACCGATGGTCTGCTCTAGGTCTTCTACTGCCCTATGGAGGGCCTGAATTTTCTGGCATTGAATATTATTTTTTTTTGCAAGGGCGGCAGTGCTCTTTCCACACCTGCCGCAACCCCTGTTTTATTTAATTGAGAATGGCCTCTGTCTTAGTTTGCCCTCAGTCATTCCTGTCCTTACCCATCATCGGTAACTCTGGCAGCTTGGCCTAGAGCCCTGTCTTAGGTTGGTACAGGATGATGAGTGTCTTACCCATCTTTGAGTACCATTCCAGCCTGACATTAGGTGAGAGATGAAACATACAGCCAAATATCAATTATTTTTGATTACAAAGGAGGTTTGGTAGCGAACTTGAACCGATTCTTCAGCTATATTGGACAGTCCAGTAGCAGTAAGATTGTTTTGGTCACTAAACATGCAAGCCTTCGCAGTCCATGGTTATTTCCAAAGGCCAGTCCAGGAACACTTACTACTGATACAGCCATGGCAAGGGCAGTGTCCTCTCCTATTAGGATGACGTTGCCATTACAGTCTTCAGGTGAAGCATGTCGCCGACGCGCTCTATCTGCCGCTGTAAATACAGATGTCAGCATCGGGGCCACATGGCCCAGGGAGCAATTGCAGAAGTTATCAGAGGCTAATGATGTAAAGGCATATTGGCTGCATAGAAAAACCCATCCCTTAGGAGCCCGCGTCCCATTCCAGTACCAGATCAGGTCCATTCCATTGATTGGTGATAGGATCCCTCCATTTCACCATTGCTCTTTTCGCAGCTATTTTTAAACAGTTAGAATTTAACAGAGACATCAAGACTTGAACATAATAGATTACTTTAACTCATTGCTTTAACAGAGGATCAAATTTTGATTTTATGTCAAAGAAAATAGACTAATAGTTTTATAACTGAAAATGTCTGCTTTCCATAACATTTTGTAACTTTCTCACACCTTCTGTAACTTACTCGAACCTTTTGTAACTTACTCAAACCTTCTGTAACCCACAGTCATTTTCCAGGTTTTACCTGATTTCTTAACATGCCAAATTAGATAATTTTTTTTATTACCACCTAGCGGTTTGACTCCAAAGGGCAGCATTTTTTAATTTATATTTATTTTGTACCCCCCTTTTTTAAATTGCTTACACATGCATCAGTATGCAGATAACAAAATCCATCCTCACCTCCCCAAAGCCTATAGTTTATTTCCCTTTTTTACTGGCACTGATTGCAAACCTCAATAACTTGTGGAGGCTGTGCACTCCGTAACTTGTCATTTTAATTTTTACTCAATCCTGAGCAGAGAGCCCATTTGTTTGCCAAAGAGGCCAACTGAGGGTCTTTCCAGCCAGGAGCATCACAGGTTACACATACAACTTCAGTTTTCTTTTTAAAGAAAGGCATTGCTTTGTATACTTGCAGATCCTGTCGACTATGCCAATTTGTGACAGCAAATTATTTTTCTGCTGTCTGCTGTGCACAGACTTAGTTACTTTTAGTTTAATCTGCAAGAAATACGCTGCAAGCCTTGTAGTGCACACTAAAATTATTTAGAGGAAAGACAGTAAAGGAGCATAGATTAACAGAATGTTGCAATAAACATGGCTCCATTGCTATAATGATGTTATAGCAAGAGGGTCCACTGATCCCTGTAGGGAGGGCCTGAGGCTTGCCCCGCTTCCAGTTTTCCCGAACTCTGTTTTTTAGTGAATTACCTTTTTTATCAGTTTTGGGGTGACATTAATTGGCCCAATGCCTTTCCTTTAGCAGCGGGGGAAAATCCCAGGAGGAGCCTTATTTTGATTTTTGACTTGGACAATTTTTGTACATGTCCCTGCAGAGCGGCAGATCCTGAATGTCCTGTTTTAAGTGAATCCATTTTGTTAATCCCTTATCAAAGGGACTGTTACAGAACACCTCAGCAGAATGTATAGTACTGTGGGCATCACTAGGCAATCTTCACAAAGCACCAGAAAAGGATCCATACTGAGAATCAGACATTATCAGTAATCATTACAGGCATGTTTAACATTTAGCTTGACTGTGTGTTCCCCTGGGATGAAACAGCAGCAGCAGAGGCTTGCTCTGGCTCCCTCTTAAAGCCCCCAAGGACACGGGTGGCTCATTGCTAAGATTTTAGGCAAGCAGTGCGTCCCGTCTTGGATCTTGGCCAGAGAGCCGAGACACAAAGCATGCCCAACTGTTTATCAGAAACATTCCTTTATCCTCCTCCCCGGGAACTGGCCAGGCTCCCAAGGAGCAGGAGAAGGTCATCCAGCAGCAAAGTTACTTGTCTACCAGAGCTGAACCTAGATACAAGCCTCTCCATCCCAAAAATCTGTCCTTACATTTGGCCCTAGGGTTGCATTGAGAGGTAGACATAATTAACACATTATAAGAATGCAATACAAATTTTTTATACAAGTATACATTTAGCAAACACAATAATATTTAAGGCATTTTAAGGATAAATTGAAACATATCTGAGGGGGAATTAGCTTCTTGGGCACCCATGTCAAGGACAAAAAAAAACAGTACCATTTCAATACAACAACTCAAGCTGCTGCAGACAGCCTAAGAACTGGCTAGACAATCCCATGGCATGGAGATCTGACGCATTGTTACTTCGTAAACAGACATGTTGAGGCGCACACAGTCCAATTAACAAATGCGCTAACATTTTGCATTACTCTGAAATTAGTGATTCGGGTTTCATTAAATATTTGTAACATCTCTTTTTGATAAGACAAAATTTTTAGTGGATGGAACACGGTGGGTAACCATTTAGCCATAATGATAGTAGTCTCTTACTATCTGTAATTGTTACATTCTTGTAGGTTTGTGCAATCTTAACTATTTGCAGCATATTTTGATTTACAATTTTTTTGTAAAGCAAACCAAGCATAATCTGTTCAAGCATTCCTATTAATAATAGGGTAGAGTTAACACATAATACAAAAATAGAATGGGTAGTCCGGACACTTTGTTACCACAATTTCTCATTTTACATATTAATATTAACTTTACAACAGGTAACATTTACTTTAAGTAAAATATTTAAATACAGGGTGAGGGCTGTCCAGTGCACAGTGATTTATATTTTTTTTACTCCCAGTGTTTCTTATTTACAACACCCTCTTCAGCAAACCAAGGACAAAACTTTTTTTAACAGCGCTGATAAATTGCTCTACGGTTTGTTTCTTTAACCCTATCCTCTACATCTGCAATAAAGTTTTTCCAGCCCTATTTCCTGCATCTGTAATGGAGTCTTTATAGCCTTTATTAGGGGAGGGTCTTGGGTCAGGTCTTCCCACACGGTGATATAGGGAACCTGGCCAGGGTCTCCATGGGGTCCTGGTTGAAAGACTCATACCTTGACCTGTGAGATAATATCAGCATTAAAGGTCCTGTCCCTAGGCCAGGCCAACCAACCTCAAAGGTCGACCATTCCAAGGAACAGAGAGTCACCCACTTTTTACTTTTGATGTCGATCGACTGATTGTGCGCGCAGTTTTGAACTTCTTTTCAGTGGCCTAAAGTAAGGCTTAAAGGGGTGGTTAGTTGTTGCCCCATGGGTACAGAGAGAGTAAAACGAATGAGGAGGGGAACAAGAAAACAGACGCACACAACACACAAGAGGAGCCGCGGCACCAAATCGGTAGCAAACCGAAAGTAGAAGTTCAAATGGGAGCGGCCAGATGGCCAGACTCTCCCTGGGAAGGAGAGAGGCACTTTCTCTCTTGTTTCCCCCAAACCACCGCTGGAGCATCCCCCAGGGTGGGACCAGAGGTCTCAGGGCACATCTGCCTCTCCCACTGGTCCGATACAAATTCAAGTCCCGTACGGGCACCAAGTGCAGACTTAAACACTGACCAGACGACAAGAAGGATGGAACCAATAAAACAAGTAGCTTACCTCTAACTGTTCACAGAATTGGGTCTGGGGGCGTCCAAATCCCGGACGAGCCCCCAGTGAAGGACCCCAAATCTGGGAATCCAATGCGCTCAGGTGGTCGCCCAAAGACCCAAAACTCCAGCCCAGTAGATGCAAAAGCAAGAGGATATTTATTGATAGGTTTGCGCAAACGGGCTCCCCAGCACCTCAGGCAGTCAAGAGAGCAAGAGAGCCCTGAGCAGGGGTTACAGCAGTTTTTAAAGACAATAGCCACCTGATTGACATATGTATGCGGGGCATTTGGTGATTGGCTATTTTGAAGGGCAAACTCTTGTTGCGATTTTAGTGAGGGAAGGGGTAAATTTATACAATGGTCACAGAACCTTATTGCAACTCTTTTCCAGACTCCTGCAAGTGTAATCGCGTGGGACAGTTACACAGAGCAGTTTCACAAGGAAGTTTCCCAAGGTTATTCTGTAGGCAGTTGGAGACACAGTTATCTTAAGGAATAGTAACTGTCAGCAGCCAAGTTTTTTAACCCTTGTTAAAATTATTTTAATATTTACTTTTAGCAAGGGTCTTACAAAAAGATTTTGCTTTTCTTCAAAACCATTTTTACTGTGATTGACTGTGTGCATTGTATTCGAATTTCACACCATTTTGTCCGGATATGACTGCATGAAGCCAGAAATATCAGGTTCTGTTTTGGCCAACTCAATCCCACATGTTGCGACAGACTCTGTGTTTGTATTTTCAGCATATTATCTATGGACTTTATTGTTTTAAATGTTTGTTATCCGGCAACATTTAATTTTGGGCTTGGAAACACTAATTGGTTCCACATGGACACACCAGCTCTACACATTCGTATTATCTAGGGAGAAAGCAAGAGGAACTGCGGCAAACAAACATGATATTTCTGTTGGTATAGGTGACATTTTATGCATTTGCCTATCGGAAAGACTTTGCTATTCTTCGAAAACATTTTTACTGTGATGTTCCCGGTCCATTGCATATGAATTCCACACCAGTTTGTCCGCATATGACAGGATTACATCAGAAATATCCCGTTGTGTTTTGGCTATCTGAATTCCACATATAGCGACAGCCTCTGTGTTTGTGTTTTCTGGATATTATGGAGGAACTTTATTATTTTAAGTGTTTTTTATAAGGGAACATTTAATTTTGTGCTGGGAAACACTAATTGGTTCCACATGGAGACACCAGCTCTACACATTCATATTTTGTAGGGAGAAAGCAAGAAGAACTGCGGCAAACAAACATGATATTTCTGTTTGTATAGGTGACATTTTAGCACTTGCCTAACAGAAACACTTTGCTTTTCTCCAATACCATTTTTACTGTGATTGTCTGTGTCCATTGCATACGAATTCCACACCACTTTGTCCGAATATGACTGGAGAAACCAGAAATATCTGGTTGTGTTTTGGCTAACTCAATCCCACATATTGTGACAGCCTCTGCGTTTGTGTTTTCTGGATATTATCGACGGACTTTATTGTTTTAAATGTTTGTTATCCGGCAACATTTAATTTTGTGCTTGGAAACACTAATTGGTTCCACATGGAGACACCAGCTCTACACATTCGTATTTTCTAGGGAGAAAGCTAGATGAACTGTGGCAAACAAACATGATATTTCTTTTTGTATAGGTTACATTTTATGCACTTGCCTAATGGAAACACTTTGCTTTTCTCCAAAACCATTTTTACTATGATTATCTGTGTGTATTGCATACAAATTCCACACCACTTTCTCCGGAGATTATGGATGAAACCAGAAATATCCGGTTGTGTTTTGGCTAACTCAATCCCACATATTGCGAGAGCCACTGTGTTTGTGTTTACTGGATATTATCGACGGACTTAATTTTATTGAATGTTTATTATCAGGGAACATTTAATTTTGTGCTGGGAAACAATAGTTGGTTCCACATGGATACACCAGCTCTACACATTTGTATTTTGTAGGGAGAAAGCTCAAGGAACTGCAGGAAAAAAACATGATATTTCTGTTTGTATAAGTGACATTTATGCACTTGCCTAACGAAAAGACTTTGCTTTTCTTGAAAACCATTTTTACTTTGATATTCCTTGTCCATTGCATACAAATTCCGCACAACTTCGTTAGGATATGACTGGATGAATCCAGAAATATTCGGTTGTGTTTTGGCAAGAAGAACTGCGGCAAACAAACATGATATTTCTGTTTGTATAAGTGACATTTCTGCACTTGCCTAACGGAAAGACTTTGCTTTTCTTCAAAACCATTTTTACTGTGATTGTTTATGTCCATTGTATACGAATTCCACACCACTTTGTATGGATATGACTCGATGAAACCAGAAATATCCGGTGGTTTTTTGGCTAACTTAATCCCACATATTGCGACAGCCTCTGTGTTTGTGTTTTCTGGATATTATCGACGAACTTTATTGTTTTGAATGTTTTTTATAAGGGAACATTTAATTTTGTGCTTGGAAACACTAACAGCTTCCACATGGAGACACCAGCTCCACACATTCGTATTTTCTAGGGAGAAAGCTATAGGAAGTGAGGAAAACACAGGGGGGGCGGTGCCGTGAGGCGTCTGGCGGGCGGTCCTCCGGCGCACACCACTCTCCTTTTCTCGGTTCTCGGAAGTCGCTAGCAGTGATCGAGGCGGCGGCAGCGGCGAGTGAGTCCTTGTGGTCTAGATAAATCAGGAAAAATGTCTCTCTATCCATCTCTTGAAGACTTGAAGGTAGACAAAGTAAGTCAGGCTCAGACTGCTTTTTCTGCAAACCCTGCCAACCCAGCAATTTTGTCTGAAGCTTCTTCTCCCATCTCTCAAGATGTAAATCTTTATCCTAAACTGTATCCGGAACTTTCTCAATACATGGGCCTGAGTTTAAATGAAGAAGAAATACATGCAAATCTGGTGATGGTCTCTGGAGCACCACTTCAGGGGCTGTTGGTAGCAAGACCTTCCAGTATGAACTATATGGTGGCTCCTGTAACTGGAAATGATGTTGGGATTCGCAGAGCAGAAATTAAACAAGGGATTTGTGAAGTCATTTTATGTAAGGATCAAGATGGGAAAATTGGACTCAGGCTTAAATCAATAGATAATGGTATATTTGTTCAGCTAGTCCAGGCAAATTCTCCAGCCTCATTGGTTGGTTTGAGATTTGGTGACCAGGTACTCCAGATCAATGGTGAAAACTGTGCAGGCTGGAGCTCTGATAAAGCTCACAAGGTGCTCAAACAGGCTTTTGGAGAGAAGATCACAATGACCATTCGTGACAGGCCTTTTGAGCAGACAATTACTATGCATAAAGACAGTACTGGAAACGTTGGCTTTATCTTTAAAAATGGGAAAGTAACATCCATAGTGAAAGATAGTTCTGCAGCCAGAAACGGACTTCTCATGGAACATGACATCTGTGAGATCAACGACCAGAACATCATTGGATTGAAGGACTCTCAAATTGCAGACATACTATCAACATCTGGGACTGTAGGTACCATCACAATCATGCCTGCTTTTATCTTTGAACATATTATTAAATGGATGGCGCCAAGCATTATGAAAAGCCTGATGGATCACACCATCCCTGAAGTTTAACAGTTAGGACACAATGGAAACAGCTGAGTGTCTCCAGTTTCCTTTCTCAACTACTTCTGTATTATGCACACGAAGCTTTCCCGGAGCCAGGGAGCATATGCTGCATGAGGACCTTCCCGTCTCACGTTATGGCTGGGAATCTACTGGTTCATCTGATCTCCTCAGATTTCACGGTCGTTGTAGCCTTAGCCTGGTTTTACAGCTGTGAAACTTTCACAAGATTGACTTTCCTAGAATAGTTTCTCTACTGGAAACCTGATGCTTTTCTAAGCCATTGTGACGAGGGTGATTGATGCCAGCTTAGCTTTGTATGAGAACCAGTTACCTTTCTTCTAGGTAATGAGTAGTGCTCTTCACGTCATTTTAGTTCTATGGTATATTTGCATTTTTAACAAGTACGTGATAGTACATTTAGAGTGATTGCCTTTGGTAGGTATTTTTCTCCCTCTGTATGTATGTAAACACCAATTAGGTAATGCTGGTTTCATTCCATGTAAGCATTATACAGTTTATGTAGGTTATAAGAGATTATGATGATTGTCATTAAATTTTAACTACCTTCACTAATATGCTTCAACTGTCGCCTTAACTATGTTAAGCTCTAGAACAAAAGCCAAAATATAATCATTGCTGCCTTCCTAAAACTCAAGATGTAGTTCTGTATTAAACTGAAATGTGCACTAGCCCAAAAGAGGTTAATAGTACTTTCTGAGCTATAACATAGCTGATTGGTTGTATTTGACATTTTCTAGTCATCACATAACAGAAACATCTTTCTTATCCAAGTTGCCAGTACTGATTCCTGAGAAACAAAGCGCTATATATTTAATGTAAAATTTCTTATACTAAAAAGGATGAACTTTTGATTCCTCTTTTCATTGGCAGATTAAGTAGAATAATACTATTTCGGCATCTGAATATTAACATTATGTAACCTACCTACTTCGGGAAAAATGTTTTCCTGGTAATTTGTTCCATTTCCTGACTCTTCCCTGCAAAGAAAGTGACAGTGACACTTTATCTTTTTTTTTCTGTTTTGGATTATGCCTATCCTAATTAAACATGTATAAAGTGAAAAAAAAAAAGAAGGAAGTGAGGAAAACAAACATGATATTTCTGTTTGTATAGATGACATTTTATGCACTTGCCTAACGGAAATACTTTGCTTTTCTCCAAAACCATTTTTACTGTGATTTTCTTGGTCGATTGCATACGAATTCCACACCACTTTGTCCGGATATGACTGCATGAAACCGGTTGTATTTTGGCTAACTCAATCCCACATGTTGCGACAGCCTCTGTTTTTTGTGTTTTCTGGATATTATCGAGGAACTTTATTATTTTGAATGTTTTTTGTCAGGGAACATTTAATTTTGTGCTTGGAAACAAAATTGGTTCCACATGGACACACCAGCTCTACACATTCGTATTTTCTAGGGAGAAAGCTAGATAAACTGCGGCAAACAAACATGATATTTCTGTTTGTATAGGTGACATTTTATGCACTTGCCTAATGGAAACACTTTGCTTTTCTCCAATATCATGTTTACTGTGATGTTCGTGGTCCATCGCATACGAGTTCCACACCCCTTTGTCAGGATATGACTGAATGAAACCAGAAACATCCGGTTTTGTTTTGGCTAACTCAATCGCAGATATTGCGACAGACTCTGTGTTTGTGTTTTGTGGATATTATCGATGGAATTTATTTTATTGAAAGTTTATTATCAAGGAACATTTAATTTTGTGCTGGGAAACACTATTTGGTTCCACATGGAGACACCAGCTCTACATATTCGTATTTTTTTTTTTTTGGGAGAAAGCTAGAGGAACTGCGGCAAACAAGATGATATTTCTGTTTGTATAGGTGACATTTTAAGCACTTGCCAAAGGAAAAGACTTTGCTTTTCTTCAAAACCATTTTTACTGTGATGCTCCCGGTCCATTGCATATGAATTCCACACTACTTTGTCAGGATATGACTGGATGAAACCAGAAATATCCGGTTGTGTTTTGCCTACCCTAATCCCACATATTGCGACAACCTCTGTGTTTGTGTTTTCTGGATTTTATCGAGACACTTTATTATTTTAAGTGTTTTTTATCCGTGAACATTTAATTTTTTGCTTCAAACAGTAATTGGTTCCACATGGAGACACCAGCTCTACACATTTGTATTTTGTAGGGAAAAGGAAGATGAATTGTGGCAAACAAACATGATATTTCTGTTTGTAGAGGTGACATTTTATGCACTGGCCTAAGGCAATTACTTTGCTTTTCTTCAAAACCATTTTTACTGTGCTTTTCTCAGTCCATTGCATACGAATTCCACACCACTTTGTATGGATATGACTCGATGAAACCAGAAATATCCGGTGGTTTTTTGGCTAACTCAATCCCACATATTGCGACAGGCTCTGTGTTTGTGTTTTCTGGATATTATCGACGAACTTTATTGTTTTGAATGTTTTTTATAAGGGAACATTTAATTTTGTGCTTGGAAACACTAACAGCTTCCACATGGAGACACCAGCTCCACACATTCGTATTTTCTATGGAGAAAGAGGAAGTGCGGAAAACGAACATGATATTTCTGTTTGTATAGATGACATTTTATGCACTTGCCTAACGGAAATACTTTGCTTTTCTCTAAAACCATTTTTACTGTGATTTTTTTGGTCCATTGCATACGATTTCCACAACACTTTTTCCGGATATACTGCATGAAAACAGAAATATCCGGTTGTGTTTTGCTAACTCAATCCCACATGTTCCGGCAGCCTCTGTGTTTGTGTTTTCAGGATATTGTCGACAGACTTTATTATTTTGAATTTTTTGTCAGGGAATATTTAATTTTGTGCTTGGAAACACTAATTCGTTTCACATGGAGACACCAGCTCTACACATTCGTATTTTCTAGGGAGAAAGCTAGAGGAACTGCGGGAAACAAACATGATATTTCTGTTTGTATAGATGACATTTTATGCACTTGCCTAACGAAAAGACTTGGGTTTTCTCCAAACCATTTTTACTGTGATTTTCTTGGTCCATTGCATAGGAATTCCACACCACTTTGTCCAGATATGAGTGAATGAAACCAGAAATATGTGGTTCAGTTTTGGCTAACTCAATCCCATATATTGCGACAGCCTCTGTGTTTGTGTTTTCTGGATATTATTGAAGGACTTTATAGTTTTGAATGTTTTTATCAGGGAACATTTAATTTTGTACCGTAGAAACACTAATTGGTTCCACATGGGGACACCAGCGCTACACATTCGTATTTTCTAGGAGAAAGCTAGAGGAACTGCGGCAAACAAACATGACATTTCTGTTTGTTTACATGACATTTTATGCACTTGCCTAAAGAAAAGACTTTGCTTTATTCCAAAACCTTTTTCACTGTGATTTTCTCGGCCCATTGCATACGAATTCCACACCAGTTTGTCCGCATATGATTGGATGAAACCGAAAATATCCGGTTGTGTTTTCGCTAACCCAATCCGAGATATTGTGAAAGCTCCTGTGTTTGTGTTTAATGGATATTATCGATGGTCTTTATCATTTTGAATGTTTTTTATCCGTGAACATTTAATTTTTTGCTTCAAACACTAATTGGTTGCACATGGAGACACCAGCTCTACACATTAGTGTTTTCTAGGGAGAAAGCTAGAGGAAATGTCCAAAGAAATATGATATTTCTGTTGGTATAGGTGACATTTTATGCACTTGCCTAATGAAAAGACTTTGCTTTTCTCCAAAACCTTTTTTACTGTGATTGTCTGTGTCCATTGTATACGAATTTCACAAAACTTTGTCAGGATACGACTGGATGAAACCAGAAGTATCCAGTTGTGTTTTGGCTAACTCATTCCCATATGTTGCGACAGCCTTTTTGTTGGTGTATTCCTGATATTATCGATGGACTTTATTGGTTTAAATATTTTTATCAGGGAACATTTAATTTTACGCTTGGAAACACTAATTGTTTCCACATGGAGACACCAGCTCTACACATTCATATTTTCTAGGGAGGAAGCTAGAGGAACTGTGGCAAAGAAACATGATATTTCTGTTTCTATAGATGACATTTTATGCACTAGCCCAAGGAAAAAAAAACTTTGCTTTTTCTCCAAAACCATTTTAACTGTGATTTTCTTGGTCCATTGCATATGAATTGCACAACTGCTGGTAAAGATATGCCTGGATGAAACCAGAAATATCCGGTTGTGTTTTGGCTAACTCAATCCCAGATATTGCTACAGCCTCTGTGTTTGTGTTTTCTGGATATTCTCAATGGACTTTATTGTTTTGAGTGTTTTTATGTCTGGGCATGTCATTTTGTACCCTAGAAACACTAGTTGACTCCACATGGAGACACCAGCTCTACACATTCATATTTTCAAGGGAGGAAGCTAGAGGCACTGTGGGAAACAAACATGATATTTCTGTTAGTATAGATGACATTTTAAGAACTTCCTTAACGAAAAGCATTTGCTTTTTTCCAAAACCATTTTTACTCTGATTTGCTTGGTCCATTGCATACGAATCCCAGACCACTTTGTAAGGACATGACTGGATGAAACCAGAAATATCCAGTTCTGTTTAGTGTAACTCAATCCCAAATATTGCTAGAGCCTCTGTGTTTGTGTTTTCTGGATATTATCAAAATACTTTATTGTTTTGAATGTTTTTTATCAAGAACATTTAATTTTGTTCTTGGAAACTCTCATTGGTTCCACAAGGATACACCACCTCTACACATTTGTATTTTCTAGGGAAAATATAGAGGAACTGCGGCAAACAAACATGATATTTCTGTTTGTATAGATGACATTTTATGCACTTGCCTAACGAAAAGACTTTGCTTTTCTAAAAAACCAATTTTACTGTGATTTTCTCGGTCCATTGCATACGAATTCCACACCACTTTATCCGGATATGACTGGATGTACCCAGAAATATCCGGTTGTGTTTTGGCTAACTCAATCCCAGATATTGCTACAGGCTCTATGTTTCCGTTTTCCAGATATTATCTACAGACTTTATTGTTTTGAATATTTTTTATCAGGGAACATTTAATTTTGTGCTGGGAAACACTAGTTGACTGCAGATGCAGAAACCAGCTCTACACATTCGTATTTTCTAGGGAGAAAGCTAGAGGAACTGCCGCAAACAAACATAGTATTTCTGTTTGTATAGATGGCATTTTATACACTTACCTAACGAAAAGACTTTGCTTTTCTCAAAAACCATTCTTACTGTAATTTTCTCGGTCCATTGCATACGAATTCCACACCACTTTGTAAGGATATTACTGGATATAACCAAAATATCCGGTTGTGTTTTGGCTAATTCAATCCAGATATTGCTACTGCCTCTGTGTTTGTGTTTTCTGGATATTAACAACAGACTTTATGGTTTTGAATGTTTTTTATCAGGGAACACTTAATTTTGTGCTTGGAAACTCTAATTGGTACTACATGGAGACACCAGCTCTGCATATTCGTATTTTCTAGGGAGAAAGCTAGAGGAACTGCAGCAAACAAACATGATATTTCTGTTAGTATCGTTGATATTTTATCTACTTGCCTAATGAAAATACTTTGTTTTTCTCCAAAACCATTTTTACTGTGATTTTCTTGGTCCATTGCATACGAATTCCACACCACTTTGTCCGGATATGACTGGATGAAACCAGAAATATCCGGTTGTGTTTTGGCTAACTCAATCCCAGATATTGCTACTGCTTCTGTGTTTGTGTTTACTGGATGTTATCAACGGACTTTATTGTTTTGAATATTTTTATCAGGGAACATTTAGTTTTGTACCGTAGAAAAACTAATGGTTTCCACATGGAGACACCAGCTCTACACATTCTTATTTTCTAGGGAGAAAGCTAGAGGAACTGCAGCAAACAAACATGATAATTCTGTTTGTATAGATGATATTTTATGCACTTGCCTAACGAAAAGACTTTGCTTTTCTCCAAAATCTTTTTACTGTGATTTTCTCAGTCCATCGCATACGAATTCGACACCAGTAGGTCCGCATATGACTGGATGAAAGGGGAAATATCCGGTTGTGTTTTGGCTAATTCAATCCCAGATATTGCTACAGCCTCTGTGTATTTGTATTCCTGATATTATCCACGGACTTTATTGTGTTGAATGTTTTTTATCTGGGAACATTTAATTTTGTGCTGTGAAAAACTAAAGGGTTCCACATGGAGACACCAGCTCTGCACATTCGTATTTTCTAGGGAGAAACCTGGAGGAACTGTGGCAAACAAAGATGATATTTCTGTTTCTATCGATGACATTTTATGCACTTGCCTAACGAAAAGAATTTGCTTTTCTTCAAAACCATTTTTACTAAGATTTTCTCCGTTCATTGCATTTGCATTCCACAGGAGTATATCCGGATATGACTGTATGAATCCGGAAATATCCAGTTTAGTTTTGGGTAACTCAATCCGAAATATTGTGAAAGCCTCTGTGTTTGTGTATTCCTGATATTATCCACAGAATTTATTGTTTTGAATGTTTTTTATCAGGGAACATTTAATTTTGAGCTCGGTTACCATAATTGGTTCCACATGGAGACACCAGCTCTACATATTCGTATTTTCTAGGGAAAAGCTAGAGGAACTGAGGCAAACAAACATGATATTTCTGTTTGTATCGATGACATTTTATGCATTTCCCTAACGAAAAGATTTTGCTGTTCTCCAAAACCATTTTTACTGTGATTTTCTCGGTATATGCATACGAATTCCAAACCACTTTGTCCGGTTATCACTAGTTGAAACCGGAAATATCCGGTTTTGTTTTGCCTAACTCAATCCCACATATGGCTAAAGCCTCTGTGTTTGTGTACTCCTGATATTATCCACAGAATTTATTGTTTTGAATGTTTTTTTATCATGGAACATTTAATTTTGAGTTTGGATATAGTCATTGTTTCCACATGGAGACACAGGCACTACATATTCGTATTTTCTAGGGAATGCTAGAGGATTTGTGGCAAACAAACATGATATTTCTGTTAGTATCGATGAAATTTTATTCGCGGCCTAACGAAAAGACATTGCTTTTCTCCAAAACCATTTTTTGTGTGATTTTCTCGGTCCATTGGATACGAATTCCATACTAGTTTGACCAGATATGACTGGATGAAACCAGTCATATCTGGTTGTGTTTTGGCTAACTAAATCCGAAATATTGCTATAACCTCTGTGTTTGTGTTTTCTGGATATTAACGATGGACTTTCTTGTTTTGAATATTTTTATCAGGGAACATTTATTCTTGTACCGTAGAAACACTAATTGGTTCATCATGAGGACACCAGCTCTACACATTCGTATTTTCTAGGGAGAAAGCTATAGGAACTGTGGCAAACAAACATGATATTTCTGTTTGTATAGATGACATTTTATCTACTTGCACAATGAAAAGGCTTTGCTTTTCTCAAAAACCATTTTTACTGTGATTTTCTCGTTCCATTGCCTACAAATTCCACAACAGGTTCTCCGGATATGACTGGAAGAAACCGGTAATATCTGGTTTTGTTTTGGCTAACTCAATCCCGGATATTGCTACAGCCTCGGTGTTAGTGTATTCCTGATATTATCCACGGACTTTATTATTTTCAATGTTTTTTCTCAGGGAACATTTAATTTTGTGCTTGGAAACACTAATTGGTTCAACATGGAGACACCAGCTCTACATATTTGCATTTTCTAGGGAGAAAGCTAGAGGAACCGCGGCAATCAAACACGATATCTCTCTTTGTATAGATGACAGTTTATGCACTTGCCTAATGAAAAGACTTTACTTTTCCCCAAAACCAATTTTACTGTGATTTTCTCGGTCAATTGCATACAAATTCCACACCACTTTGTCTGGATATGACTGGATGAAACCAGAAATATCCGGTTGTGTTTTGGCTAACTCAATCCGAAATATTGCGAAAGAATTTGTGTTTGTGTTTTCTGGATAGTATTGATGCACTTTATTGTTTTGAATATTTTTATCAGGGAACATTTAATTTTGTACCGTACAAACACTAATTGGTTCCACATGGGGACACCAGCTCTACACATTCATATTTTCTAAGCAGAAATCTAGAGGAACTGTGGCAAACAAACATGATATTTCTGTTTGTATAGATGACATTTTATGCACTTGCCTAACGAAAAGACTTGGTGTTCTAAAAAACCATTTTTACTGTGATTTTCTCGGTCCATTGCATACGAATTCCACACCACTTTGTCCAGATATCACTGGATGAAACCAGAAATATCTCGTTGTGATTTGGCTAACTGAATCCCAGAGATTCCTACAGCCTCTGTGTATGTTTATTCTTGATATTATCCACAGACTTTATTTTTTCAATTTTTTTTTCAGGGGAACATTTAATTTTTTGCTGCGAAACACTAATTGTTTCCACATGTAGACACCTGCTCTAGACATTCATATTTTCTAGGGAGAAAGCTAGAGGAACTAGGCAAACAAACATGATATTTCTGTTTGTATAGATGACATTTTATGCACTTGCCTAACGAAAAGACTTTGCTGTTCTCCAAAACCATTTTTACTGTGATTTTCTCGGTCCATTGCATACAAATTCCACACCAGTGTGTCCATATATGACTGGATGAAACCAGAAATATCCGGTTGTGCTTTGGCTAACTGAATCGAAATATTGCTACAGCTTCTGTGTTTGTATTTTCTGTATATTTTCCACGGACTTTAATGTTTTGAATGTTTTTATCAGGGAACATTTAATTTTGTACCATTGAAACACTAATTGGTTCATCATGGGGACACCAGTGCTACACATTCATATTTTCTAGGGAGAAAGCTAGAGGAACTGTGGCAAAGAAACATGATATTTCTGTTTGTATAGATGACAATTTATGCACTTGCATAACAGAAAGACTTTGCTTTTCTCTAAAACCATTTGTACTGTGATTTTCTCGGTCCATTGCATATGAATTCCACAACAGTTTTTCCGGATTTGACTGGATGAAAACAGAAATATCAGGTTGTGTTTTGGCTAACTCAATGCGAAATATTGCTATAGCCTCTGTGTTTGTGTTTTCTGGATATTATCGATGGACTTGATTGCTTTGAATTATTTTTTATTGGGGAACATTTAATTTTGTGCTTGGAAACACTAATTGTTACCACATGGAGAAACCAGCTCTACACATTAGAATTTTCTAGGGATAAAGCTAGAGGAACTGCCGCAAAACCAACATGATATTTCTGTTTGTATCATTGACAATTTATGCACCTGTATAACGAAAACACTTTCCTTTTCTCCAAAACCATTTTTACTGTAATTTTCTCGGTGCATTGCATAAGAATTCCACACCAGTTTGTCCGGATATGACTGGATGAAACCAGAAATATCCAATTGTGCTTTTACTAACACAATCCTCGTATTGTGAAAGCCTCTGTGTTCGTGTTTTCTGGATATGATCAATGGACTTTATTGTTTTGAAAGTTTTTTAATTGGGGAACATTTTATTTTGAGCTTGGATACAGTAATAGGTTCCCCATGGAGACACCAGCTCTATATATTCGCATTTTCTAGGTAGAAAGCTAGGGGAACTGCGACAAACAAACATGATATTTCTGTTTGTATCGATGACGTTTTATGCACTTGCCTAACGAAAAGATTTTGCTTTATTCCAAAACCATTTGTACTGTGATTTTCTCGATCCATTGCATACGAATTCCACATGATTTTGTGCAGATATGACGGAATGAAACCAGAATATCCAGTTGTGTTTTGGCTAACTCAATTCCAGATATTGCTACAGCTTCTGTGTTTGTGTTTTCTGGATATCATCAATGGACTTTATTATTTTGAAAGTTTTTTATCGGGAACATTTTATTTTGAGCTTGGATACAGTAATTGGTTCCACATGGAGACACCAGCTCTACATATTCGTATTTTCTGGGTAGAAAGCTAGAGGAACTGCGGAAACAATGATGATATTTCTGTTTGTATAACATGGCATTTGATGCACTTGCCTAACAAAAAGACTTTGCTTTTTTCCTAAACCATTTTTACTATGATTTTCTTGGTCCATTTCATACGAATTCCATACCATTTTGTTTGGTTATGAATGGATGAAACCAGAAATAACCGTTGTGTTTTGGCTAACTCAATCCCAGATATTGCTACAGACTCTGTGTTTGTGTATTCGCGATATTATCCACGGAATTTATTTTTTTCATTTTATTTTTCAGGCAACATTTAATTTTGTGCTGCGAGACACTAATTGGTTCCACATGGAGACACCAGCTCAACATATTCGTATTTTCTAGGGAAAAACTAGGAACTGCGGGAACCAAACATGACATTTCTGTTTGTGTAGATGACACTTTATACACTTGCCTAATGAAAAGACTTTGCTTTTCTCCAAAACCATTTGTACTCTCATTTTCTCAGCCCATTACATACGAATTCCACACCACTTTGTCTGGATATCACTGGATGAAATCGGAAATATCCGGTTTTGTTTTGGCTAACTCAATCCGAAATATTGTGAAAACCTTTGTGTTTGTGTTTTCTGGATATTATCGATGGACTTTATTGTTTTGAATGTTTTTATCAGGGAACATTTAATGTTGTACCGTTGAAACACTAATTGGTTCATCCTGGGGACACCAGCTCTACACATTCGTATTTTATAGGGAGAAAGCTAGAGGAACTGCGGCAAACAAACGTGATATTTCTGTTTGTATAGATGACATTTTATGCACTTGCCTAACGAAAAGACCGTGTTTTTCGCCAGAAACTTTTTTACTGTGATTTTCTCGGTCCATTGCATACGAATTCCACACGACTTTGTCCGGATATGACTGGATGAAACCAGAAATATCCGGTTGTGTTTTGGCTAACTCAATCCAAACTATTGTGAAAACCTCTGTGTTTGTGTTTTCTGGATATTATCGATGGACTTTATGGTTTTGAATTTTTTTATCAGGGAACATTTCATTTTCTACCATTGAAACACTAATTGGTTCATCATGGGGACACCAGCTCTACACACTCATATTTTCTAGGGAGAAAACTAGAGGAACTGCGGCAAACAAACATGATATTTCTGTTTGTATAGATGACATTTGAAGCACTTGCCTACGAAAAGACTTTGCTTTTCTCCAAAACCATTTTTACTGTGATTTTGTCGGTCCCTTGCATACGAATTCCACATGACTTTGTCTAGATATGACTGGATGAAACCTGAAATATCTGGTTTTGTTTTGGCTAACTCAATCGCAGATATTGCTACAGCCTCTGTGTTTGGGTTTTCTGGATATCATCAATGGACTTTATTTTTTTGAAATTTTTTTTATTGGGGAACATTTAATGTTGAGCTTGGATACAGAAATTGGTTCCACATGGAGACACCAGCTCTAAATATTCATATTTTCTAGGTAGAAAGCTAGAGGACCTGCGGAAAACAAACATGATATTTCTGTTTGTATAGATGACATTTTATGCACTTGCCTAACGAAAAGACCTTGCTTTTCTCCAGAATCATTTTTACTGTGATTTTCTCAGTCCATTGCATACGAATTCCACATGATTTTGTGCGAATATGACTGGATGAAACCAGAAATATCCGGTTGTTTTTTGGGTAAGTCAATGCGAAATATTGCTACAGCCTCTGTGTATGTGTTTTCTGGATGTTATCGATGGACTTTATTGTTTTGAATGTTTTTATTAGGGAACATTTTATTTTGAGCTTGGAATCACTAATTGGTTCATCATGTGGACACCAGCTCTACACATTCGTATTTTCTAGGTAGAAAGCTAGAGGAACTGTGGCAAATAAATATTATATTTCTGTTTGTATAGATGACATTTTATGCACTTGCCTAACAAAAAGACTTTGCTTTTCTCCAAAACCATTTGTACTCTGATTTTCTCAGTCCATTGCATACGAATTCCACACCAGTTTGTCCCGATATGAATGGATGAAACCAGAAATATCCGGTTGTGTTTTGCTAACTCAATCCGAAATGTTGTGAAAGCTTCTGTGTTTGTGTTTTCTGGATATTATCGATGGACTTTATTGTTTTGAATGTTTTTATCAGGGAACATTTTATTTTGAGCTTGGATACAGAAATTGGTTCCAAATGGAGACACCTGCTCTACATATACATTCGTATTTTCTAGGGAGAAAGCTCGAGTAACTGCGGCAAACAAACGTGATATTTCTGTTTGTATAGATGACATTTGATGCACTTGCCTAACGAAAAGACTTTGCTTTTCTCCAAAACCATTTGTACTGTGATTTTCTCGGTCCATTCCATATGAATTCTACACCAGTTTGTCCGGGTATGACTGGATGAAACCAGAAATATCCGGTTTTGTTTTGGCTAACTCAATCCCAGATATTGCTACAGCCTCTGTGTTTGTGTTTTCTGGATATTATCGATGGACTTTATTGTTTTGAATGTTTTTATCAGGGAACATTTTATTTTGAGCTTGGAAACACTAATTGGTTCATCATGCAGAATCCAGTTCTACATATTCATTCTTATTTTCTAGGGAGAAAGCTATAGGAACTGCGGCAAACATACATGATATTCCTGTTTGTATAGATGACAGTTTATGCACTTGCGTAACGAAAAGACTTTGCTTTTCTCCAAAACCATTTTTACTGTGATTTTCTCGGTCCATTTAATACGAATTCCACACCACTTTGTCCGCATATGACTGGATGAAACCGGAAATATCCGGTTTTGTTTTGGCTAACTCAATCTCAGATATTGCTACAGCCTCTGTGTTTCTGTATTGCTGATTTTCCATGGACTTTATTGTTTATAATATTTTTATCAGGGGACATTTAATTTGTCCTAGGAAACACTAATTGGTTCCAAATGGAGACACCAGCTCTACATATTCATTCGTATTTTCTAGGGAGAAAGCTCGAGGAACTGCGGCAAACATACGTGATATTTCTGTTTGTATAGATGACAGTTTATGCACTTGCGTAACGAAAAGACTTTGCTTTTCTCCAACACCAATTTTACTGTGATTTTTTCGGTCCATTGCATACGAATTCCACACGACTTTGTCCGGATATGACTGGATGAAACCTGAAATATCTGGTTTTGTTTTGGCTAACTCAATCCCAGATGTTGATACAGCCTCTGTGTTTGTTTTTTCTGGATATTATCAATGGACTATATTGTTTTGAGTGTTTTTTTTTTTCAGGGAACATTTAATTTTTTGCTTGGATACAGTAATTGGTTCCACATGGAGACACCAGCTCTACAAATTCATATTTTCTTTTTTTTGACAGTCAGAGTGGATAGTGAGAGAGAGACAGAGAGAAAGGTCTTCCTTTTGCTGTTGGTTCACCCTCCAATGGCCGCAGCGGTAGCATACCGCAGCCGGCGCACCACGCTGATCCGATGGCAGGAGCCAGGTGCTTATCATGGTCTCCCATGGGGTGCAGGGCCCAAGGACTTGGGCCATCCTCGACTGCACTCCCGGGCCACAGCAGAGAGCTGGCATGGAAGAGGGGCAACCGGGACAGGATCCGTGCCCCGACCGGGACTAGAACCCGGTGAGCCTATGCCACAAGGCGGAGGATTAGCCTAAGTGAGCCACGGCGCCGGCCCAAATTCATATATTCTAGGGAGAATGCTAGAGGAACTATTGGAAACAACCATGATATTTCTGTTTGTATAGATGACATTTTATGCAGTTGCCTAACGAAAAGACTTTGCTTTTCTCCAAAACCATTTTTACTGTGATTTCCTCGGTCCATTGCATACGAATTCCACACCAGTTTATCCGGATCTGACTGGATGAATCCAGATATATCCGGTTCTGTTTAGGTTTACTCAATCCGAAATACTGTGAAGGCCTGTATGTTTGCGTTTTTTGGATATTATGATTGACTTTATTGTTTTGAATGTTTTTAGCAGGGAGCATTTAATTTTCTACCGTAGAAACACTAATTGGTTCATTATGGGGACACCAGCTCTGCACATTCGTATTTTCTAGGGAGAAAGCTGGAGGACCTGCGGCAAACAAACATGATATTTCTGTTTGTCTAGATGACATTTTATGCACTTGCCTAACGAAATGATTTTGCTTTTCTCCAAAACCATTTTTACTGTGAATTTTCTGATCCATTGCATACGAATTCCACACCAGTTTGTCCGAATATGACTGGATGAAACCAGAAATATCCGGTTGTGATTTGGCTATCTCAATCCGAAATATTGTGAAAGCATCTGTGTTTGTGTTTTCTGGATATTATCAATGGACTTTATTGTTTTGAATATTTTTATCAGGGAACATTTCATTTTGTACCATTGAAACACTAATTGGTTCATCATGGGAACACCAGCTCTACAAATTCGTATTTTCTAGGGAGAAAGCTAGAGGAACTGCGGCAAACAAACAAGATATTTCGGTTTGTATAGATGACATTTTATGCACTTGCCTAACGAAAAGACTTTGCTTTTCCCCAAACCATTTTTACTGTGATTTTCTCGCTACATTGCATATGAATTCCACACCAGTTTGTCCCAATATGACTGGATGAAACCGGAAATATCCGGTTTTGTTTTGGCTAACACAATCCCAGATATTGCTACAGCCTTTGTGTTTGTGTATTCCTGATATTACCCACAGACTTTAATGTTTTGAATGTTTTTTATCAGGGAACATTTAATTTTGGGGCATGGAAACACTAATTGGTTCATAATGGGAACACCAGCTCTACACATGTGTATTTTCTAGAGAGAAAGCTGGAGGAACTGCTGCGAACAAACATGATATTTCTGTTTGTCTAGATGACATTTTATGCACTTGCCTAACGAAAAGACTTTGCTTTTCTCCAAAACTATTCTAACTGTGATTTTCTCGGTGCATTGTATACGAATTCCACCACAGTTTGTCCGGATATGCCTGGATGAAACCAGAAATATCCGGTTGTTTTTTCGCTAATTCAATCCGAAATATTGCTACATCCTCTGTGTTTGTGTATTGCTGATATTATCAACGGACTATATTTTTTGATTGTTTTTTTTTCTGGGAACATATAATTTTTTGCTTGGAAACACCAATTGGTTCCACATGGAGACACCAGCGCTACACATTCGTATTTTCTAGGGAGAAAGCTAGAGGAACTGCGGCAAACAAACATGATATTTCTGTTAGTACAGATGACATTTTATGCACTTGCCTAATGAAAAGACTTTGCTTTTCTCCAAAACCATATTTACTGTGATTTTCTCGGTCCATTTTATATGAATTCCACACCAATTTTTCCGGATATCACTGGATGAAACAGGAAATATCCGGTTTTGTTTTGGCTAACTCAATCCCAGATATTGCTACAGCCTCTGTGTTTGTGTATTTCTGGGTATTATCAATGGCCTTTATTGTTTTGAAGGTTTTTCTTTTCGAGGAACATTTTTTTTTTGAGCTTGGATACAGTAATTGGTTCCACATGGAGAGATCAGCTTTACACATTCGTATTTTCTAGGGTGAAAGCTAGAGGAACTGTGGCAAACAAACATGATATTTCTGTTTGAATAGAAGACATTTTTATGCACTTGCATAACGAAAACACTTTGCTTTTCTCCAAAACAATTTTTACTGTGATTTTCTTGGTCCATTGCATACGAATTCCACACCAGTTTGTCCGGACATGACTGGATGAAACCGGAAATATCAGGAATTGTTTTGGCTAACTCAATCCCAAATATTGCTACAGCCCCTGTTTTTGTGTTTTCTGGATATTATTCACAGACTTTATTTTTTGGAATTTTTTTTTTATCGGGGAACATTTTATTTTGAGCTTAGATACAGTAACTGGTTCCGCAGGGAGACAACAGCTCTAGGTATTCGTATTTTCTAGGGAGAAAACTAGATGAACTGTGTCAAACAAACATGATATTTCTGTTTGTACAGATGAGATTTTATGCACTTGCCTAACGAAAAGACATTGCTTTTCTAAAAACGATTGTTACTGTGATTTTCTCGGTCCATTGCATACGAATTCCACACCAATTTTTCCGCATATGACTGGATGAAACCAGAAATATCCAGTTTCTTTTGGCTAACTCAATCCAAAATACTGTGCAAGTTTCTGTGTTTGTTTTCTGGATATTATCGATGGACTTTATTGTTTTCAATGTTTTTAATCAGGGAACATTTCATATGAACGTTCAAATACTAATTGGTTCATAATGGGAACACCAGCTCTATACATTCGTATTTCCTAGGGAGAAAGCTAGAGGAACTGCGGCAAACAAACATGATCTTTCTGTTTGTATAGATGACATTTTATGCATTTGCCTAACGAAAAGACTTTGCTTTTCTCCAAAATCATTTATTCTGTGATTTTTTTGATCCATTGCATATGAATTGCAGAACAGTTTGTCCAGATATGACTGGATGAAACCGGAAACATCCGGCTTTGTTTTGGCTAACTCAATCCCAAATATTGCTACAGCCACTGTATTTGTATTTTCTGGATATTATCAATGGATTTTATTTTTTTGAATGATATTTATCGGGGAACATTTTATTTTGAGCTTAGATACAGTAATTGGTTCCACATGGAGACACCAGCGCTATATATTCGTATTTTCTAGGGAGAAAGCTAGAGGAACTGCGGCAAACAAACATGATATTTTTGTTTGTATCGATGATATTTTATATACTTGCCTAATGGAAAGACTTTGCTTTTCTCCAAAACCATTTTACTCTGATTTTCTCAGCCCATTGCATAAGAATTTCGCACCACTTTGTCCGGATATGACTGGATGAAACCAGAAATATCCGGTTGTGTTTTGCTAACTCAATCCGAAATATTATGAAAGCTTCTGTGTTTGTGTTTTCTGGATATTATCGATGGACTTTATGGTTTTGAATGTTTTTATCAGGGAACATTTCATTTTATACCTTTGAAACACTAATTGGTTCATCATGGGGACACCAGCTCTACACATTCAGATTTTCTAGGGAGAAAGATAGAGGATCTGTGGCAAACAAACATGATATTTCTGTTTGTATCGATGACGTTTTATGCACTTGCCTAACAAAAAGACTTTGCTTTTCTCCAAAACCATTTTCACTGTGATTTTCTCGGTCTGTTGCATACGAATTCCACAGCAGTTTTTCTGGATATGACTGCATTAAACCGGAAATATCCGGTTTTGTTTTGGCTAACTCAATTGCAAATATTGCTACAGCCGCTGTGTTTGTGTATTCCTGATATTATCCACGGACTTTATTGTTTTGAAAGTTTTTATCAGGGAACATTTAATTTTGAGCTTGTAATCACTACTTGGTTCCATATGGAGACACCAGCTCTACACATTCGTATTTTCTAGGGCGAAAGCTAGAGGAACTGCGGCAAACAAACATGATATTTCGGTTTGTACAGATGTCATTTTATGCACTTGCCTAGCGAAAAGACTTTGCTTTTCTCCAAAACCATTTTTACTGTGATTTTCTCGGTGCATTGTATATGAATTCCACCATAGTTTGTCCGGATATGCCTGGATGAAACCAGAAATATCCGGTTGTTTTTTCGCTAACTCAATCCGAAATATTGCTACATCCTCTGTGTTTCTGTATTCCTGATATTATCCACGGAGTATATTTTTTGATTGTTTTTTTTTCTGGGAACATTTAATTTTTTGCTTGGAATCACTAATTGGTTCCACGTGGAGACACCAGCTCTGCACATTCATATTTTCTAGGGAGAAAGCTAGAGGAACTACGGCAAACAAAGATGATGTTTATTTAATGCACTTGCCTAACGAAAAGACTTTGCTTTTCTCCAACACATTTTTACTGTGATTTTCTGGGTCCATTGCATACGAATTCCACACCAGTTTGTCCAGATATTACTGGATGAAACGGGAAATATCCGTTTTTGTTTTGGTTAACTCCATCCCAGATATTGCTACAGCCTCTGGGTTTGTGTTTTCTGCATATTATCAATGGACTTTATTGTTTCTAATATTTTTTATCAGGGAACATTTTATTTTGAGGTTGGATACAGTAATTGGTTCCACATGGAGACACCAGCTCTACACATTCTGCTTTTCCCCAAACCATTTTTACTGTGATTTTCTCGGTCAATTGCATAGGAATGCCACACAAGTTTGTCTGGATATGAATGGATGAATCAAGAAATATCCGGTTGTGTTTTGGCTAACTCAATCCGAAATATTGTTTTTATTCTGGATATTATCAATGTACTTTACCGTTTTGAATGTTTTTATCAGGGAACATTTAGTTTTGTACCGTAGAAACACTAATTGGTTCATCATGGGGACACCGACTCCACACATTCTTATTTTCTAGGGAGAAAACTAGAGGAACTGTGGCAAACAAACATGATATTTCTGTTTGTATAGATGACATTTTATGCACTTGCCTAACGAAAAGACTTTGCTTCTCTCCAAAACCATTTTTACTGTGATTTTCTCAGTCCATTACATACGAATTCCACACAAGTTTGTCCAGATTGACTGGATGAAACCGGAAATATCCGGTTTGTTTTGGCTAACTCAATCCGAAATAATGTGAAAGCCTCTGTGTTTGTGTTTTCTGGATATTATCGAGTAACTTATTGTTTTGAATGTTTTTTTTCAGGGAACATTTAATTTTGTTCTTGGAAAAACTAATTGGTTCATCATGGGGACACCAGCTCCACATGTTCGTATTTTCTAGGGAGAAAGCTAGGAATTGCGGCAAACAAACATGATATTTCTGTTTGTCTAGAAGACATTTTATGCACTTGCCTAACGAAAAGACTTTGCTTTTATCCAAAACCTCTTTTACTGTGATTTTCTCAGTCCATTGCATACGTATTCCACAGCAGTTTGTACGGATATGACTGGATGAAACCGGAAATATCCGGTTTTGTTTTGTCTAACTCAATCCCAGACATTGTTACCGCCTCTGTTTGTGTATTCCTGATATTATCCACAGACTTTATTGTTTTGAATGTTTTTTATCAGGGGACATATAATTTTGTGCTGCGAATTACTAATTGTTTCCATATGGAGACACCAGCTCTACACATTCGTATTTTCTAGGGAGAAAGCTTGAGGAATTGCGGCAAACAAACATGATTTTTCGGTTTGTATAGATGACATTTTATGCACTTGCCTAACGAAAAGACTTTGCTTTTCTCCAAAACCATTTTTACTGTGATTTTCTCGGCCCATTGCATACGAATTCCACATCACTTTGTCCAGGGATAACTGGATGAAACCAGAAACATATGGTTGTGTTTTGGCTAACTCAATCTGAAACATTGCTAGAGCCACTGTGTTTCTGTTTTCTGGATATTATCAATGGACTTTACTGTTTTGAATGTTTTTTATCAGGGAACATTTTATTTTGAGCTTGGATACAGTAATTGCTTCTACATGGAGACACCAGCTTTACATATTCGTATTTTCTAGGGAGAAAGCTAGAGGAAATGTGGCAAACAAACATGATATTTCTGTTTGTATAGATGACATTTTATGCTCTTGCCTAACGAAAAGACTTTGCTTTTCTCCAAAATCATTTTTACTGTGATTTTCTCGGTCCATTGCATACGAATTCAACACCAGTTTCTCCGGATATGACTGGATGAAACCAGAAATATCTGGTTGCGTTTTGGCTAACTCAATCCGAAATATTGTGAAAGCCTCTGTGTTTGTGTTGTCTGGATATTATCGATCGACTTATTATTTTGAATGTTTTTATCAGGGAACATTTCATTTTGTACCGTTGAAACACTAATTGTTTCATAATGGGAACACCAGCTCTACACATTCGTATTTTCTTGGGAGAAAGCTCGAGAAACTGTGGCAAACAAACATGATAATTCTGTTTGTATACGTTACAATTTATGAACTTTCCTAATGAAAAGACTTTGCTTTTCTCCAAAACCATTTTTACTGTGATTTTCTCGGTCCACTGCACAAGAATTCCAAACCACTTTGTCTGTATATGACTGGATGAAACCGGAAATATCCAGTTGTGGTTTCGCTTACTCAATCCGAATATTGCTACAGCCTCTGTGTTTGTGTATTCCTGATATTATGCATGGACTTTTTTTTTTTTGAATTTTTTTTTCAGGTAACATTTAATTTTTTACTTGGAAACACTAATTGGTTCATAATGGGAACACCAGCTCTACACATTCGTATTTTCTAGGGAGAAATCATGAGGAACTGCGGCATACAAACATGATATTTCTGTTTGTATAGATGATATTTTAAGCACTTCCCTAACAAAAAAAATTTGCTTTCCTCCAAAACCATTTTTACTGTGATTTTCTCGGTCCATTGTATAAATATTCCACCCCACTTTGTCTGGATTTGACTGAATTAAACCAGAAATATCCAGTTGTGTTTTGGCTAACTGAATCCCAGATATTGCTGCAGCCTCTGTGTTTGTGTTTTCTGCATATTATCGACAGATTTTACTGTTTTGAATGTTTTTTATCAGGGAATATTTAATTTTGCGCTGTGAAACACTAGTTGACTCCACATGGAGACACCAGCTCTACACATTCATATATTCTACATAGAAAGCTAGAGGAACTGCGGCAATCAAACTTCATATTGCTGTTTGTATCAATGACATTTTATGCACTTGCCTAACGAAAAGATTTTGCTTTTCTCCAAAGCCATTTTTACTGTGATTTTCTCGGTCCATTGCATACCAATTCCACACCATTTTGTCCGGATATGACTGGATGAAACCGGAAATATCCGGTTTTGTTTTGGGTAACTCAATCCCAGATATTGCTAAGGACACTGTGTTAATGTTTTCCGGATATTATCGACAGACTTTATTGTTTTGAATGTTTTTTATCAGGCAACATTTAATTTTGTACTGTAAAAACACTAATTGGTTCCCCATGCAGACACCAGCTCTACACATTATTAATTTCTATGGAGAAAGATAGAGGAACTGTGGCAAACAAACGTGATATTTCTCCATGAATAGATGTCATTTCATGCACTTGCCTAATGAAAAGACTTTGCTTTTCTCCAAAACCATTTTTACTCTGATTTTCTCGGTCCATTGTATACGAATTCCACACCACTTTGTCCGGATATGAGTGGATGAAACCAGAAAGATCCGGTTGTGTTTTGGCTAACTCAATCTGAAATATTGTGAAAGCCTCTGTGTTTGTGTTTTCTGGATATTATCGATGGACTTTATTATTTTGAATGTTGTTATCAGGGAACATTTAATTTTGTACCATTGAAACACTAATTGGTTCCACATGGAGACACCAGCTCTACACATTCGTATTTTCTAGGGAGAAATCTAGAGGAACTGCAGCAAACAAACATGATATCTGTTTGTATCGATGACATTTTATGCACTTGCCTGATGAAAAGTCTTTGCTTTTCTCCAAAATCATTTTTCCTGTGATTTTCTCAGTCCATTACAAACGAATTTAACACCACTTTGTTCGGATATGACTGAATGAGACCAGTAATATCCGGTTGTGTTTTTGCTAACTGAATCCCAGATATTGCTAAGGACACTGTGTTAATGTTTTCCGGATATTATCGACAGACTTTATTGTTTTGAATGTTTTTTTCAGGGAGCAATAAATTTTGTGCTGGAATATACTAATTGGTTCCACATGGAGACACCAGCTCTACAAATTCCTCTTTTCTAGGCAGAAAGCTAGAGGAACTGTGGTAAACAAACATGATATTTCCGTTTGTATAGATGATATATTATGCACTTGCCTAACGAAAAGACTTTGCTTTTCCCCAAAAGCATTTTTAAGGTGATTACCTGTATACATTGCATACGAATTCCACCCCACTTCATCCGGATATGTCTGGATGAAACCTGAAATATACCTTAGTGTTTTGTCTAACTCAATCCCAGATGTGCTAAAGCTTGTGTGTTTGTGATTTCTGGATATTATCAACAGACTTTTTTGTTTTGAATGTTTTTTTATCAGGGAACCTTTAATTTTGTGTTGGGAAACACTAGTTGATTCCACATGGAGACACCAGCTCTACACATTCGTATTTTCTAGGGAGAAAGTTAGAGGAACTGTGGCAAATAAACATGATATTTCTGTTTGTATACATGACATTTTATGCACTGGCCGAAGGAAAAAACTGCTTTTCCCAAAAGCATTTTTACTGTGATTTTCTCGGTCCATTGCATACGAATTCCACACCACTTTGTCCGGATATGCGTGGATGAAAACAGAAATATCCAGTTGTGTTTTTACTAACTCAATCCGAAATATTGTAAAATCCTCTCTGATTGTTTTTTCTGGATATTATCAACAGACTTTATTGTTTTGAATGTTTTTATCATGGAACATTTAATTTAGTACCGTAGAAACACTAGTTGACTCCACATAGAGACATCAGCTCAACACATTCGTATTTTCTAGGGAGAAAGCTGGAGGGACTGCGGCAAACAAACATGATATTTCTGTTTTTATAGATGATATTTTATGCACTTGCTTAACGAAAAGACTTTGGTTTTCTCCAAAAGCATTTTTACTGTGATTGCCTGTATTCATTGCATACGATTTTCTCCCAACTTTGTCTGGATATGACTGGATGAAACCGGAAATATCCGGTTGTGTTTTGGCTAACTCAATCCCAGATATTGCTACATCTTGTGTGTTTGCGATTTCTGGATATTATCGATGGACTTTATTGTTTTGAATGCTTTTATCAGGCAACATTTAATTTTGTACCATAGAAACACTAGTTGATCCACATGGAGACACCATGTCTACACATTCGTATTTTCAAGGGGAAAGCTAGAGGAATTGTGGCAAACAAACATGATATTTCTGTTTGTATACATGACAATTTATGCACTGGCCGGAGGAAAAGACTTTGCTTTTCTCCAAAACCATTTGTACTGTGATTTTCTCGGTCCATTGCATATGAATTCCACACCAGCTTGTTTGGTTATGACTGGATGAAACCAGAAATATCCGGTTGTGTTTTGGCTAACTATATCCAGATATTGCTACTGCCTCTGTGTTTGTGTTTTCTGGATATTATCAACGGACTTTATTGTTTTGAATGTTTTTTATCAGGGAACATTAAATTTTGTACTCGGTAACACTAGTTGACTCCACATGGAGACACCAGCTCTACACTTCGTATTTTCTGGGGAGAAAGCTCGAGGAACTGCGGCAAACAAACATGATCTTTCTGTTTGTATAGATGACATTTTATGCACTTGCCTAACGAAAAGACTTTGCTTTTCTTCAAAACCATTTTTGCTTTGATTTTTTGGTCCATTGCATACGAATTCCACACCAGTTTTTTCAGATTTGACTGGATGAAACCAGAAAAATCTGGTTGTGTTTTGGCTAACTCAATCTGAGATATTGCTACAGGCTCTGTGTTTGTGTTTTCCGGATATTATCAACAGACTTTATTGTTTTGAATTCTTTTATCAGGGAACATTTAATTTTGTACAGTAGAAACACTAATTGGTTGCACATGGTGACACCAGCTATACACATTTGTATTTTCAAGGAAGAATGCTAGAGGACCTGTGGCAAACAAACATAATATTTATGTTTGTATAGATGACATTTTATGCACTTGCCTAAATAAAGGGCTTTGCTTTTCTCCAAAACCATTATTATTGTGACTATCTCGGTCCATTGTGTAAAAATGCACACCACTTTGACCCGTTATGACTTCCTGAAACCAGAAATATCCGGTTGTGTTTTGGCTAACTCAATCCCAGATATTGCTGCAGCCTCTGTGGTTGTGTTTCCCGGATATTATCGAAAGACTTTATATTTTGAATGTTTATTGTCAAGGAACATTTAATTTTGTGCTGGGAAACACTAGTTGATTCCACATGGAGACACCAGCTCTACACATTCGTATTTTCTAGGAAGAAAGCTAGAGGAACTGCGGCAAACAAACATGATATTTTGCTTGAATAGATGAAATGTTATACACTTGCCTAATGAAAAGACTTTGTTTTCTCCAAAATCATTTTTACTGTGATTTTCTTGGTCCATTGCATACGAATTCCACACCACCTTGTCCGGATATGCCTGGATGAATCCAGAGATATCCAGTTGTTTTTTGGCTAAATGAATCCAAAATATTGTTAATGAATCTGTGTTTGTGTTTTCTGGATATTATCGATGGACTTTATTGTTTTGAATGTTTTTATCAGGGAATATTTTTTTTTGTACGTTAGAAACACTAGTTGATTCAACATGGAGACACCAGCTCTACACATTTGTATTTTTTAGGGAGAAATCTAGAGGAACTGCGGCAAACAAATATGATATTTCTGTTTGTACAGATGACATTTTATGCACTTGCCTAACGAAAAGACATTGCTTTTCTCCAAATCCTTTTTTATTGTGATGTTCTCGGTCCATTGCATAGGAATTCCACAGCACTTATCAGGATATGACTGGATGAAACCAGAAATATGCAGTTGTGTTTTGGCTTACTCAATCCTAGATATTGCGACAGCCTCTCTGTTTGTGTTTTCCAGAGATTATCGATGGACTTTAATGTTTTGAATGTTTTAACAGGGAACATTTAATTTTGAACCATAGAAACACTTATTGGTTCCACATGGAGACACCAGCTCTACACATTCGTATTTTCTAGGGAGAAAGCTTCAGGAACTTGGGCAATAAACCATGGTATTTCTGTTTGTCTAGATGACATTTTATGCACTTACCCAATGAAAAGTCTTTTCTTTTCTCCAAAACCATTTTTACTGTTATTCTCTCGGTCCATTGCATACCAATTCCACACCAGTTTATCTGGATATGCCTGGATGAAACCAGAAATATCTGGTTGTGTTTTCACAAACCCAATCCCAGATAATGCTACAGGCTCTGTGTTTCTGTTTCCCGGATATTATCAATGGATTTATTATTTTGAATGTTTTTTATCAGAAATATTTAATTTTGTGCTGGGAAACACTAGTTGATTCCACATGGAGACACCAGCTCTAGACATTCGTGTTTTCTAGGGAGAAAGCTAGAGGAACTGTGGCAAACAAACATAATATTTCTTTTTTTTATAGATTACATTTTATGTAGTTGCCTAATGAAAAGATTTTGCTTTTCTCCAAAACCATTTTTACTGTAACTTTCTCAGTCCAGTCCATTGCATACGAGTTCCACACCACTTTGTCCGGATATGACTGGATGAAGCCAGAAATATCCGGTTGTGTTTTGGCTAACTCAATGCGAAATATTGTGAAAGTCTCTGTGTTTGTGTTTTCCGGATATTATCAACGGACTTTATTGTTTTGAATGTTTTTATCAGGGAACATTTAATTTTGTACCATAGAAACACTAATAGGTTCCACATGGAGACACCAGCTCTACACATTCATATTTTCTAGGGTGAAAGCTAGATGAACTGCGGCAAACAATCATGACAATTCTGTTTGAATAGATGACAATTTATACACTTGCCTAAAGAAAAGACTTTGCTTTTCTCCAAAACCATTTTTAGTCTGATTTTATCAGTCCATTGCATACGAATTCCACAAGACTTTGTCCGGATATGACTAGATTTAACGAGATATATCCGGTTGTGTTTTTCCTAACTCCATCTGAAATATTGTGAAAGCCTCTGTGTTTGTGTTTTCTGGATATTATCAATGTACTTTATTGTTTTGACTGTTTTTTTTTTACCAGGAACATTAAATTTTTTGCTGGGAAACACTAATTGGTTCTACATGGAGACAGAAGCTCTACACATTCGTATTTTATGTGGAGAAATCTAGAGGAACTGCAGAAAACTAACATGATATTTCTGTTTGTATAGATGACATTTCATGCACATGCCAAGCTAAAAGACTTTGCTTTATTCCAAAACAATTTTTACTGTGATTTCCTTGGTCCATTGCATTCCACACCACTTTGTCCAGATGTGCCTGGAGGAAACCAGAAATATCCTGCTGTGTTTTGGCTAACTATATCCCAGATATTGCTACAGGCTCTGAGTTAATGCTTTCCGGATATTATCGACAGACTTTATTGTTTTGAATGTTTTTTATCAGAGAAAATTTAGATTTGTGCTGGGAAACACTAGTTGACTCAACATGGAGACACCAGCTCTACACATTCGTATTTTCTAGGGAGAAAGCCAGAGGATCTGCGGCAAACAAAGATGATATTTCTGTTTGTATACATAGCCTTTTATGCACTGGCCAAAGCAAAAGAATTTGCTTTTCTCCAAAACCATTTTTACTGTGATTTTCTGAGTCCATTGCATACGAATTCCACACCACTTTGTCCGGAGATTATTGGATGACACCAGAAATATCCGGTTGTGTTTTGGCTAACTTAATCCCAGATATTGCTACAGCCACTGTGTTTGTGTTTTCTGGATATTATCGATGGACTTTATTGTTTTGAATGTTTTTTTTTTATCAGGGAACATTTAATTTTGTGCTGGGAAACACTAGTTGACTCCATAGGGAAACACCAGCTCTACACATTTGTATTTTCTATGGAGAATGCTAGAGGAACTCTGGCAAACAAACATTATATTTCTGTTTGAATAGATGGCATTTTGTACACTTGCCTAAGAAAAGACTTTGCTTTCCTCCAAAACCATTTTTACTGTGATTTTCTCGTTCAATTGCATATGATTTCCACACAATTTTGTCCGGATATGACTGGATGAAACCAGAAATATCCGGTTGTGTTTTGGCTAACTATTACCCAGATATTGCTAAAGCCTCTGTGTTTGTGTTTTCTAGATATTATCGATGGACTTTATTGTTTTGTATGTTTTTTATCAGCGAACATTTAATTTTGTGCTAGGAAACACTAATTGGTTCCACGTGGAGACACCAGCTCTACACATTTGTAAATTCTAAAGAGAAAGCTAGAGCAACTGCGGCAAACAAACATGATATTTCTCTTTGTATAGAGGACATTTTATGCACTTGAACAACGAATAGACTTTGCTTTTCTCCAAAACCATTTTACTGTGATTTTTCTCGGACCTTTGCATAAGAATTCCATACCAGTGTGTCCAGATATGACTGGATGAAACCGGAAATATCCGGTTGTGTTTTGGCTAAATCAATCCCAGATATTGCTACAGCCTCTGTGTTTGTGTTTACTGGATATTATCAATGGACTTTATGGTTTTTAATGTTTTTTATCTGGGAACATTTCATTTTGAGCTTGGATACAGTAATTAGTTCCACATGGAGACACCAGCTCTACATATTCGTATTTTCTAGGGAGAAAGCTAGAGGAACTGCGGCAAACAAACGTTATATTTCTGTTTGTATAGATGACATTTTATGCACTTGCCTAACGAAAAGACCTTGCTTTTCTCCAGAACCATTTTTGCTGTGATTTTTTTGGTCCATTGCATACGAAATCCACACGACTTTGTGCGCATATGACTGGATGAAACCAGAAATATCCGGTTGTGTTTTGGCTAACTCATTCCGAACTATTGTCAAAACCTCTGGGTTTGTGTTTTCTGGATATTATAGATGGACTTTATTGTTTTGAATGTTTTTATCAGGGAACATTTTATTTTGAGCTTGGAAACACCAATTGGTTCATCATGGGGACACCAGCTCTACATATTCGTATTTTCTAGGGAGAAAGCTCGAGGAACTGCGGCAAACAAACATGATATTTCTGTTTCTATAGATGACATTTTATGCACTTGCCTAACCAAAAGACTTTGCTTTTCTCCAAACCCATTTTTACTGTGATTTTCTTCGTCCATTGCATACGAATTCCACAACAGTTTGACCGGATATGAAGGGGTGAAACCGGAAATATCCGGTTTTGTTATAGCTAACTCAATCCCAGATATTGCTACATCATCTGTGTTTGTGTTTTCCTGATATTATCCACGGACTTTATTGTTTTGAATGCTTTTTTAACGGGGAACATTTTATTTTGAGCTTGGATACAGTAATTGGTTCCACATGGAGACACCAGCTCTACAAATTCATATTTTCTAGGTAGAAAGCTAGATGAACTGCGGCAATCAAACATGATATTTCTGTTTGTCTAGATGACATTTTATGCACTTGCCTAACAAAAAGACTTTGCTTTTCTCCAAAACAAATTTTACTGTGATTTTCTCGGTCCATTGCATACGAATTCCACTCCAGTTTATCCGGATATGTCTGGATGAAACCAGAAATATCCGATTGTGTTTTGGCTAATTCAATCCGAAATATTGTTACAGCCTCTGTGTATTTGTTTACTTTATATTATCAATGGACTTTATTGTTTTGAATGTTTTTTCTCGGGGAACATTCTATTTTGAGCTTGGATACAGTAATTGGTTCCACATGGAGACACCAGCTCTACATATTCGTATTTTCTAGGGAGAAAGCTAGAGGAACTGTGGTAATCAAACATGATATTTCTGTTTGTATAGATGACATTTTATGCACTTGCCTAACAAAAAGACTTTGCTTTTCTTCAAAAGCATTTGTACTCTGATTTTCTCAGCCCATTTCATAAGAATTTCGCACCAGTTTGTCCGCATATGACTGGATGAAACCAGAAATATCCGGTTGTGTTTTGGCTAACTCAATCCGAAATATTGTGAAAGCCTCTGTGTTTGTGTTTTCTGGATATTATCGATGGACTTTATTGTTTTGAATTTTTTATCAGGGAACATTTCATTTTGTTCCGTTGAAACACTAATTGGTTCATCATGGGGACACCAGCTCTACACATTCCTATTTCTAAGGAGAAAGCTAGATGAACTGTGGTAAACAAACATGATATTTCTGTTTGTATAGATGACATTTTATGCACTTTCCTAACAAAAAGACTTTGCTTTTCTCCAAAACGATTTTTACTGTGATTTTTTCGGTCCATTGCATCCGAATTCCACACCAGTTTGTCCGGATATGACTGGATGAAACCAGAAATATCCGGTTTTGTTTTGGCTAACTCAATCCCAGATATTGCTACAGCTTCTGTGTTTGTGTTTACTGGATGTTATCAACGGACTTTATTGTTTTGAATGTTTTTTATCAGGGAACATTTTATTTAGAGCTTGGATACAGTAATTGGTTCCACATGGAGACACCAGCTCTACACATTCCTATTTCTAGGGTGAAAGCTATAGGAACTGCGGCAATCAAACATGATATTTCTGTTTGTATAGATGACATTTTATGCACTTGCCTAACGAAAAGACTGCTTTTCTCCAAAACCATTTTTACTGTGATTTTCTCGGTCCATTGCATACGAATTCCACACCAGTTTGTCCCGATATGACTGGATGAAACCAGAAATATCCGGTTGTGTTTTGGCTAACTCAATCCCAGATATTGCTACAGCCTCTGTGTTTGTGTTTTCTGGATATTATCAATGGACTTTATTGTTTTGAATGTTTTTTATCGGGGAACATTTTATTTTGAGCTTGGATACAGTAATTAGTTCCACATGGAGACACCAGCTCTACATATTCGTATTTTCTAGGGAGAAAGCTCGAGGAACTGCGGCAAACGTTATATTTCTGTTTGTATAGATGACATTTTATGCACTTGCCTAACGAAAAGACCTTGATTTTCTCCAGAACCATTTTTGCTGTGATTTTCTTGGTCCATTGCATACGAAATCCACACGACTTTGTGCAGATATGAATGGATGAAACCAGAAATATTAGGTTTTGTTTTGGCTAACTCAATCCCAGATATTGCTACAGCTTCTGTGTTTGTGTTTACTGGATGTTATCAACGGAATTAATTGTTTTGAATGTTTTTTATCGGGGAACATTTTATTTTGAGCTTGGATACAGTAATTGGTTCCACATGGAAACACCAGCTCTGCACATTCCTATTTCTAGGGAGAAAGGTAGAGGAACTGCGGCAATCAAACCTGATATTTCTGTTTGTCTAGATGACATTTTATGCACTTGTCTAACAAAAATACTTTGCTTTTCTCCAAAACCATTGTTACTGTGATTTTCTCGGTCCATTGCATACGAATTCCACACCGGTTTGTCCCGATATGACTGGATGAAACCGGAAATATCCAGTTGTGTTTTGGCTAACTCAATCCCAGATATTGCTACAGCCTCTTTGTTTGTGTTTTCTGGATATTATCGATGGACTTTTTTGATTTGAATATTTTTATCAGGTTACATTTAATTTTGTACTGTAGAAACACTAATTGACACCACATGGAGACACCAGCTCTATACATTTGTATTATCTAGGGAGAAAGCTAGAGGAACTGCAGCAAACAAACATGATATTTCTGTTTGTATAGATGACGTTTCATGCACTTTCCTAAAGAAAAGACTTTGCTTTTCTCCAAAACCATTTTTACTGTGATTTTCTCGGTTCATTGCATCCGAATTCCACACCACTTTCTCTGGATATGATTGAATGAAACCAGAAATATCCGGTTGTGTATCGGCTAACTCAATCCGAAATATTGTGAAAGCCTCTCTGTTTGTTTTCTCCGGATATTATCGATGTACTTTATGGTTTTGAATGGTTTTTATCAGGGAACATTTAATTTTGTACCATAGAAACATTAATTGTTTCCACATGGAGAAACCAGCTCTGAAATCTGTATTTTCTAGGGGAAACTAAAGGAACTGCGGCAAACAAACGTGATATTTCTGTTTGAATAGATGACATTTTATACACTTGCCTAACGAAAAGACTTTCCTTTTCTTGAAAACCATTTATACTGTGATTGTCTCGGTCCATTGTATACGAATGCCACACCACTTTGTCTGGCTCTGCCTGGATGAAATCAGAATTATCCGGTTGTGTTTTGGCTAACTCAATCCCAGATATTGCTACAGGCTCTGTGATAATACTTTCTGGATATTATCGACAGGCTTTATTGTTTTGAATTTTTTTTATCAGGGAACATTTAATTTTGTGCTGGGAAACAGTATTTGACTCCACATGGAGACACCAGCTCTACACATTCCTATTTTCTAGGGAGAAATCTGCAGGAACTGCGGCAAACAAACGTGATATTTCTCTTTGTATAGATGACATTTTATACACTTGCCTAACGAAAAGACTTTGCTTTTCTCCAAAACATTTTTATCTTGATTTTCTCGTTCCATTGCATACGAATTCCACACCACTTTGTCCAGATATAACTGGATGGAAAAATAAATATCCGGTTGTGTTTTGCCTATCACAATCCAAAATATTGTGAAAGACTCTTTGTTTGTGTTTTCAGGATATTTTCGAAAGACTTTATATTTTGAATGCACTTTCCTAAGAAAATACTTTGCTATTCTCTAAAACCCGTTTGACTGTGATTATCTGAATCCATTGCATACCAGTACCACAGCACATTGTCCGGATATGAGTGGATAAAAACTGAAATCTCATCTTGTGTTATGGCTCACTCAATCCCAGATTTGCTACAACCTCTGTGTTTGTGTTTTCTGGATATTATCAAGGGACTTTATGTTTTAGAATGAATTTCAGTAGAAGAAATTTTGTTTTGTGCTGGAAAAGATAAGTGCTTCCATATGCAGGCCCAACGTGTTCACATTCGTGTTTTCTAGGCAGAAAACTAGAGCAATCATTGCAAACAAACATGATATTGATGTTTGCAAACATGACTTTTTATACACTTGGCCAAGAAAAAGATTTTGCTTTTCTCCAAAACCAGTTTGAGGGTGATTTTCTGAGTCCATTGCATACAGTTCCACAACACTTTTCGGATATGACTGGACGAAAACAGAGATATCCTCTAGTGTAATAGCTAACTCAATCCCACATCTTGCTACAGGCTCTGCTTTGTGTTTTTTGATATTATCAATGGACTTTATGGTTTTGAATGAATTGAAGCAGGGAATATTTTCTTTGCTGCTTGTAAACACTAATTGGCTACACATGGAGACACAAACTCAACACATTCCTGCTCTCTAAGCTGAAAACTACAGCAATTGCTGCAAACAAACATGATATTTGTGTTTGTGTAGATGACATTTTATGCACTTGCCTAAGAAAATATTTTGCTACTCCCCAAAACCAGTTTGAATGTGATTATCTGAGTCCATTGCATACCAGTTCCACAACACTTTGTGTAGATATGACTGGATGATACCAGAAATCTCCTCTTGTGTTATGGCTTATTCAATCCCAGATCTTGCTACAACCTCTGTGTTTGTGTTTTCTGGATATTATCAATGGACTTTACGATTTAAAATGAATTTCAGTAGAGGAAAATTTTTTATGCTGCAAATGCTAAGTGCTTCCATATGCAGGCCCAACGTGTTCACATTTGTGTTTTCTACGCAGAAAGCTAGAGCAATCTTTGCAAACAAACATGATATTTTTATTTGCAAACATGACTTTTTATTTATCCACTTGGCCAAGAAAAAGAGTTTGCTATTCTCCAAAACCAGTGTGAGGGTGATTTTCTGAGTCCATTGCATACAAGTTCCACAACCCTTTGTCCGGATATGACCTGCTGAAACCAGAAATATCCTCTTGTATTATGGCTAACTCAATCCCAGATCTTGCTACAGGCTCTGCTTTGTGTTTTTTGATATTATCAATGGACTTTATGGTTTTGAATGAATTCAAGCAGGGAGTATTTTCTTTGGTGCTGGGAAACATAATTAGTTCCACATGGAGACACAAACTCAACATATTCATGCTCTCTAGGCAGAAAACTACAGCAATTGCTGCAAACTAACATGATATTTGTGTTTGTGTAGATGACATTTTATGCACTTGCCTAAGAAAATACTTTGCTATTCCCCAAATCCAGTTTGACTGTGATTATCTGAGTCCATTGCATACCAGTTCCACAACACTTTGTGTAGATATGACTGGATGATACCAGAAATATCCTCTTGTGTTACGGCTTACTCAATCCCAGATCTTGCTACAACCTCTGTGTTTGTGTTTTCTGGATATTATCAATGGACTTTACGATTTAAAATGAATTTCAGTAGAGGAAATTTTGTTTTATGCTGCAAATGCTAAGTGCTTCCATATGCAGGCCCAACGTGTTCACATTTGTGTTTTCTAGGCTGAAAGCTAGAGCAGATGTTGCAAACAAACAGGATATTTTTATTTGTAAATGTGACTTTTTATTTATCTACTTGGCCAAGAAAAAGAGTTTGCTTTTCTCCAAAACCAGTTTGACTTGATTATCTGAGTCCATTGCATACCAGTCCCAAAGCACTTTGTCCAGATATGACAGGATGAAACCTGAAATATCCTCTTGTGTTACAGCGTACTCAATCCCAGATGTTGCTACAACCTCTGTGTTTGGTTTTTTCTGGATATTATCAAGGGACTTTACGTTTTAGAGTGAATTTCAGTAGAGGAAATTTTGTTTTGTGCTGGAAAAGCTAAGTGCTTCCATATGCAGGCCCAACTTGTTCACATTTGTGTTTTCTACGCAGAAAGCTAGAGCAATCATTGCAAACAAACAGGATATTGATGTTTGCAAACATGACTTTTTATCCACTTGGCCAAGAAAAAGTGTTTGCTTTTCTCCAAAACCAGTTTGAGGGTGATTTTCTGAGTCCATTGCATACCAGTTCCACAACCCTTTGTCCGGATATGACTGGATGAAACCAGAAATATCCTCTGGTGTTATGGCTAACTCAATCCCAGATCTTGCTACAGGCTCTGCTTTGTGTTTTTTGATATTATCAATGGACTTTATGGTTTTGAATGAATTGAAGCAGGGAATATTTTCTTTGGTGCTGGGAAACACTAATTAGGTCCACATGGAGACACAAACTCAACACATTCTTGCTGTCTAGGCAGAAAACTACAGCAATTGCTGCAAACTAACATGATATTTGTGTTTGTGTAGATGACATTTGATGCACTTGCCTAAGAAAATACTTTGCTATTCCCCAAATCCAGTTTGACTGTGATTATCTGAGTCCATTGCATACCAGTTCCACAACACTTTGTGTAGATATGACTGGATGATACCAGAAATATCCTCTTGTGTTACGGCTTACTCAATCCCAGATCTTGCTACAACCTCTGTGTTTGTGTTTTCTGGATATTATCAATGGACTTTACGATTTAAAATGAATTTCAGTAGAGGAAATTTTGTTTTATGCTGCAAATGCTAAGTGCTTCCATATGCAGGCCCAACGTGTTCACATTTGTGTTTTCTAGGCTGAAAGCTAGAGCAGTCGTTGCAAACAAACAGGATATTTTTATTTGTAAACGTGACTTTTTATTTATCTACTTGGCCAAGAAAAAGAGTTTGCTTTTCTCCAAAACCAGTTTGAGGGTGATTTTCTGAGTCCATTGCATACCAGTTGCACAATACTTTCTCCGGAAATGACTGGATGAAACCAGAAATATCATCTTTTGTTATGGCTAACTCAATCCCAGATCTTTCTACAACCTCTGTGTTTGTGTTTTCTGGATATTATCAATGGACTTTACGTTTTAGAATGAATTGAAGGAGGGAATATTTTCTTTGGTGCTGGGAAACACTAATTAGTTCCACATGGAGACACAAACTCAACACATTCGTGCTGTCTAGGCAGAAAACTACAGCAATGCTGAAAAACAAACATGATATTTGTGTTGGTGTAGATGACATTTTATGCACTTGCCTAAGAAAATATTTTGCTATTCTCCAAAACCAGTTTGACTGTGATTATCTGAGTCCATTGCATACCAGTTCCACAGCACTTTGTCCGGATATGCCTGGATGAAAGCAGAAATATCCTCTTGTGTTATGGCTCACTCAATCCCAGATCTTGCTACCATCTCTGTGTTTGTGTTTTCTGGATATTATTGATGCACCTTATTGTTTTGAATGCTTTTTATCAGGGAATATTTTAATTTATACTGGGAAACTCAAATTGGTTCCACATGGAGACACCAGCTCTACACATTCGTATTTTCTAGGAGAATGCTAGATGAACTGTGGGAAACAAAGATCATATTTCTGATTGTATACATGATATTTTATGCACTTGCCTAACGAAATGACTTTGCTTTCTTCCAAAACCATTTTCACTGTGATTTTCTCAGTCAATTGTATGCGAATTCCGCACCACTTTGTCCAGATATGAGTGGATGAAACCGGAAATATCCGGTTTTGCTTTAGCTAACCCAATCCCAGATATTGCGACAGCCACTGTGTTTGTATTTTCTAGATATTATCGATGGACTTTATTGTTTTGAAAGTTTTTTTTATCAGTTAACATTTAATTGTGTGCTATGAAACACTAATTCGTTCTACATGGGGCCACCAGCTCTACACATTCGTATTTTCTAGGGGGAAAGCAAGAGGAACTTTGGCAAACAAACATGATATTTCTGTTTGTATAGATGACATTTTGTGCACTTGCCTAACGAAAAGTCTTTGCTTTTCTCCAAAACCATTTTTTACTGTGATTTTCTCGGTCCATTGCATACGAATTCCACACCAGTTTGTCCGGATATGACTGGATGTAACCGGAAATACCCGGTTGTGTTTTGGCTAACTTATTCCCAGATATTGCTACAGGTTCTGTGTTTGTGTTTTCTGGATATTATCGATACACTTTATTGTTTTGAATGTTTTTTATCAGGGCATATTTTATTTTGTACTGGGAAACTCTAATTCGTTCCACATGGAGACACCAGCTCTACACATTCTTATTTTCTAGGAGAATGCTAGAGGATCTGTTGCAAACAAACATGATATTTCTGATTGTCTACATGATATTTTATGCACTTGCCTAACAAAAAGACTTTGGTTTTTTCCAAAACCTTTTTCACTGTGATTTTCTCAGCCCATTGCATACGAATTCCACACTACTTTGTCCGCATATGACTGGATGAAACCGGAAATATCCGGTTTTGCTTTGGAGAACCCAATCGCAGATATTGCGACAGCTCCTGCGTTTGTGTTTTCTGGATATTATTGATGGACTTTATTTTTTTCAATGTTTTTTATCAGGAAATATTTAATTTTGTACTTGGAAACACTAATTGATTCCACATGGAGACACTCGCTGTACACATTCGTATATTCTAAGGAGAAAGCTAGAGAAACAGCAGGAAAAAAACATGATATTTCATTTTGTATAGGTGACATTTTCTGCACTTGCCTAATGAAAAGACTCGCTTTTCTCCAAAACCATTTTTATTGTGATGTTCCCGGTCTGTTGTATATGAATTACACACCACTTTGTCTGTATATGACTGGATGAAACCAGAAATATCCGGTTGTGTTTTGGCTAACTCAATCCCACATATTGTGACAGCCACTGTGTTTGTGTTTTCTGGATATTATCGATGGCCTTTAACGTTTTGAATGTTTTTTATGAGGAAACATTTAGTTTTGAACTTGGAAACAATAGTTGGTTCAACATAGAGACACCAGCTCTACACATTCGTATTTTCTAGGGAGAAAGTAAGAGGATCTGTGGCAAACAAAGATGATATTTTTGTTTGTATAGATGACATTATAAGCACTTTCCTAACTAAAAGACTTTGCTTTTCTCCAAAACCATTTGTACTGTGATTTTCTCGGACGATTGCATGCGAATTCCACACCACGTTGTCCGGATATGATTGGATGAAACCAGAAATATCCGGTTCCGTTTTGTCTAACTTAATCCCAGATATTGTTACAGCCTCTGTGTTTGTATTTTCTGGATATTATCGTTGGAATTTATTGTTTTGAATGTTTTTTATCTGTGAACATTTAATTTTTTGCTTGAAACACTAGTAGATTCCACATGGAGACACCAGCTCTACACATTCGTGTTTTCTAGGGAGAAAGCTAGAGGAACTTTCCAAACAAACATGATATTTCTGTTTGTGTAGATGACATTTTAAGCACTAGCCAAAGGAAAAGACTTTGCTTTTCTCCAAAACCATTTTTATTGTGATTTTCTTGGTCCATTGCATATGAATTCCACTCCACATTGTACAGGTATGCCTGGATGAAAGCAGAAATATCCGGTTGTGTTTTGGCTAACTCAATCCCAGATATTGCTACAGCCTCTGTGTTTGTGTTTTCTGGATATTCTCAATGGACTTTATTGTTTTGAGTGTTTTTATCTGGGGACATTTTATTTTGTACCCTAGAAACACTAGTTGACTCCACATGGAGACACAAGCTCTACACATTCATATTTTCAAGGGAGGAAGCTAGAGGAACTGCGGGAAACAAAGACGATATTTCTGTTTCTTTAGATAACATTTTGTGAACTTGCCGAAGGAAAAGTCATTGCTTTTCTCCAAAACCATTTTTACTATGACTATCTCAGTCCATTGCATACGAATTCCACACCATTTTGTCCGGGTATGACTTTATGAAAACAGAAATATCCGGTTGTGTTTTGGCTAACTCAATCCCAGATATTGCTACAGCCTCTGTTTTTAGGTTTTCTGTATATTATCAATGGACTTTATTGTTTTCAATGTTTTTTATCATGGTCATTTAATTTTGTGCTGGGAAAAACTTGATGAGTCCATATGGATACCCCAGCTCTGCAAATTTGAATTTTCTAGGGAGAAAGCTAGATGAACTGCGGCAAACAATTATGATATTTCTGTTTGTATAGATGACATTTTATGCAGTTGCCTAATGAAAAGACTTTGCTTTTCTACAAAACCATATTTATTGTGATTTTTCTGTCCATTGTATATGAATTCCACCCCACTTTGTCCGGATATGCCTGGATGAAACCAGAAATATCCGGGCGTGTTTTGGCTCACTCAATTCCAGATATTGCTGTATCCTCTGTGTTTCTGTTTTCCGGATATTATCGACTTTATGTTTTGAATGTTTTTTTTTTTATCAGTGAACATTTAATTTTGTGCTGGGAAACACTAATTGACTCCACATGGAGACACCAGCTCTACACATTCGTATTTTCTAGGCAGAAATCTAGAGGAACAGTGGCAAACAAACATGATATTTCTGTTTCTATAGATGACATTTTATGCACGTCCCTAACGAAAAGAGTTTGCTTTCCTTCAAAACCATCTTTACTGTGATTTTCACTGTCCATTGCATACGAACTCCGCACCACTTTGTCCGGAAATAACTGGATGAAAGCAGAAATATCTGGTTGTGTTTTGGCTAACTGAATTCCAGATATTGGGACAACCACTATGTTTATGTTTTCTGGATATTATCAATGGATTTATTGTTTTGAATGCTTTTTTTTCATCAGGGATCCTTTAATTTTGTGCTTGGAAACACTAATGTGTTCCACATGGATACACCAGCTCTACACATTCGTGTTTTCTACGGAGAAAGCTAGAGGAATTTCGGCAAACAAGCATGATATTTCTGTTTGTCTAGATGACATTTTATGCACTTGCCTAATGAAAAGACTTTGCTTTTCTCCAATACCATTTTTACTGTGATTTTCTAGGCCCATTGCATACGAATTCCACACTACTTTGTCTGGATATGACTGGATGTAACCAGAAATATCCAGTTGTGTTTTGGCTAATTCAATCCCAGATATTGCGACAGCCTCTGTGTTTCTGTTTTCTGGATATTATCGATGGACTTTATTGTTTTGAATGTTTTTTATCAGGTAACATTTAATTTTTTGCTTGGAAACACTGATTGGCTCCACATGGATAACCCAGATCTACACATTCGTATTTTCTAGGGAGAGAGCTAGAGGAACTGCGGCAAACAAACATGACATTTCTGTTTTTATAGATGAAATTTTATGCACTTGCCTCAGGAAAACACTTTGCTGTCCTCCAAAACCATTTTTACTGTGATTTTCTCAGTGCATTGCATATGAATTCCACCACTTTCTCCGGATATGACTGGATGAAACTAGAAATATCCGGTTTTGTTTGGCTGTATCAATTCCAGAGATTACGACAGCAAATATGTATGTGTTTTCCGGACATTATTAACAGACTTTATTTTTTTGAATGTTTTTTATCAGAGAACATTTAATTTTGTGCATGGAAACACTAATTGGTTCCACATGGAGACACCAGCTTTAAACATTCGTATTTTCTAGTAAGAAAGTTAGAGAAACTGCGGCAAACAAACATATTTCTGTTTGTGAAGATGAGATTTAAGAACTTGCCTAACGAAAAGACTTGCATTCCTCCCAAAAAATTTTTACTCTGATTTTCTTGGTCCATTACATATGAATTGCACACCACTTTGTCCGGATATGGCTGGATGAAACCAGAAATATCCAGTTGTGTTTCGGCTAACTCAATCCCAGATATTGTGAAAGCCTCTGTGTTTGTGTTTTCTGGATATTATCCACTGACTTTATTGTTTTAAATGTTTTTTTATCAGGTAACATTTAATTTTGTGCTTGGAAACTCTAATTGGTTCCACATGGAGACACCAGCTCTACACATTCATATTTTGTAGGTAGAAAGCTAGAGGAACTGCAGAAAGCTAGAGGAACTGTAGGTGATATTTTATGCACTTGCCTAATGAAAAGACTTTGCTTTTCTCCAAAACCATGTTTACTGTGATATTCTCAGTCCATTGCATATGGATGCCACACCACTTTGTCCGGTTATGAATGAATGAATACAGAAATATCCGGTTATGTTTTGGCTAACTCAATCCCAGCTATTGCGAAGCGATTGTGTTTGTGTTTTCTGGATATTATCGACAGACTTTATTGTTTTGAATGTTTCTTATCAGGGAACATTTAATTTTGTACTTGGAAACACTGCTTGGTTTCACATGGAGACACCAGCTCTACACAATTTTAATATCTAGGGAGAAAGCTAGAGGAACTGCGGAAAACAAACATGATATTTCTGTTTGTATACATGACATTTTATGCACATGCCTAATGAAAATCTTTGCTTTTCTCCAAAACCATTTTTACTATGATTTTTTCGGTCCATTGCTTACGAATTCCACACCACTTTGTCCAGATATGACTGGATGAAACCAGAAATAACTGGTTGTGTTTTGGCTAACTCAATCCCAGATATTGATAAAGCCTCTGAGTTTGTGTTTTCTGCATATTATCGATGGACTTTATTGTTTTGGATGTTTTTTATCTGAGAACATTTAATTTTGTGCTTGGAATCATGAATTGGTTCCAAATGGAGAAATCAGCTCTATACAGTCGTATTTTCTAGGGAGAGAGCTAGAGGAACTGCGGCAAACAAACATGATATTTCTGTTTTTATAGATGGCATTTTATGCATTTGCCTAATGAAAAGTCTTTGCTTTTCTCCAAAACCATTTTTCTGTGATTTTCTCAGTCAATTTCATACGAATTCCACAACACTTTGTGCGGATATGACTGGATGAAACCAGTAATATCTGGTTTTGTTTTAGCTAACTCAATCCCAGTTATTGCTACAGCCTCTGTGTTTGTGTTTTCTGGATATTATCAACTGACTTTTTGTTTAAAATGTTTTTTATCAGGGAACATTTAATTTTGTGCTGGGAAACACTAATTGTTTCCACATGGAGTCACCAGCTCTACACATTTGTTCTTTCTAGGTAGAGAGCTAGAGGAACTGCAGCAAACAAATATGATATTTCTGTTTGTATCGATGATATTTTATGCACTTGCCTAAATAAATAACTGTGCTTTTCTCCAAAACCATTTTTACTGTGATTGTCTTTGCCCATTGCTTACGAATTCCACACAACTTTGTTCGGATATGACTGGATGAAACCAGAAATTTCCGGTTGTGTTTTTGCTAACTCACTCCCAGATTTTGCGACAGCCTCTCTGTTTGTGTTTTCTGGATATTATCGATGGACTTTATGGTTTTGAATATTCTTTATCAGGGAACATTTAATTTTGTGCTGGGAAATATTTATTGTTTCCACATGGTGACATCAGCTGTACACATTTGTATTTTCTAGGGAGAAAGCTAGAGGAACTGCAGTAAACAATCATGATATGAATGTATATGTTACCTTTTATGCACTTGCCTAACAAAAAGACTTTGCTTTTCTCCAAAACCATTTTTACTGTGATTGTCTGTGTCCACTGTATCCGAATTCCACACCACTTTGTCAGGATATGTCTGGATGAAACTAGCAATATCCAGTTGTGTTTTGGTTAACTGAATAGCAAATATTAAAAAGCATCTCTGTTTGTGTTTTCTGGATATCTTCGATGGACTTTCTTGTTTTGAATGTTTTTTATCAGGGAATATATAATTTTTGTGCTTGGAAACACTAATGGATTCCACATGGAGACAACAGCTCTGCACATTCGTATTTTCCAGGCAGAAAGCTAGAGGAACTGGTGCAATCAAACCTGATATTTCTGTTTGTATAGATGACATTTTATGCCCTTGCCTAATGGAAAGACTTTGCTTCTCTCCAAAGCCATATTTACTGTGATGTTTCTGGTCCATTGCATATAAATTCCACACCACTTTGTCCCGATATGAGTGGATGAAACTAGAAATATCCGGTTGTGTTTTGGCTAACTCAATCCCCGATATTGCTACAGCCTCTGTGTTTGTGTTTTCTGGATATTATCGACAGACTTTATTGTTTTAAATGTTTTTTCTCAGGGAACATTTAATTTTGTCCTTGGAAACACTGCTTGGTTTCACATGGAGACACCAGCTCTACACAATTTTAATATCTAGCGAGAAAGCTAGAGGAACTGCGGAAAACAAACATGATATTTCTGTTTGTGTAGATGATATTTTATGCACTTGCCTAATGAAAAGAATTGCTCTTCTCCAAAACCATTGTTACTGTGATGATTCCAGTCCATTGCATACGAATTCCACACCACTTTCTCTGGATATGACTGGATGTAACAATAAATATGCGGATGTGTTTTGGCTAACTCAATCGCAGATATTGCGACATCCTCTGTGTTTGTTTTTTCTGGATATTTTCGATGGACTTTATAGTTTTGAATGTTTTTATCAGGGGACATTTAATTTTGAGCTTGGAAACACTAATTCGTTCCACATGGAGACACCAGCTCTACAAATTCGTATATTCTAGCGTGAAAGCTTGAGGAAATTTGGCAAACAAACATGATATTTTACTTTTTATAGATGACCTTTTATGCACTTGCCTAACGAAAAGACTGCTTTTCTCCAAAACCATTTTTACTGTGATATTCTTGGTCCACTGCATACGAATTGCACTCCATTTTTTCCAGATATGACTGGATGAAACCAGAAATATCCGTTTGTGTTTTGGATAACTAAATTCCAGATATTGCGACAGATTCTGTGTTTGAGTTTTCCAGATATTATCGATGGACTTTATTGTTTTGAACATTTAATTTTGTGCTGGGAAATACTAATTGGTTCAACATGGAGACACCAGCTCTTCACATTTGTATTTTCTAGCCAGTTTGCTAGAGGAACTGTGGCAAACAAACATGATATTTCTGTTTGTATAGATGACTTTTTATGCATTTGCCTAATGAAAAGCCGTTGCTTTACTCCAAAACCATTTTTACTGCAATTTTCTCAGAAAATTTCATACGAATTCCACACCACTTTGTCAGGATATGAGTGGATGAAACTAGAAATATCCAGTTGTGTTTTGGAAACTCAATCGCAGATATTGCGACAGACTCTGTGTTTGTGTTTTCAGGATATTATCGTCGAATTTTATTATTTTGAATATTTTTAACAGGGAACATTTAATTTTGTGCTTGGAAACACTAATTCGTTTTTCATAGAATCACCAGCTCTATATATTTGTATTTTCTAGGGAGAAAGCTAGAGGAACTGCTGCAAACAAACATGATATTTCTGGTTGTGTAGATGGCATTTTATGCACTTTCCTAATGAGAAGATTTTGCTTTTCTCCAAAAACATTTTTACTGTGATTGTCTGTGTCCATTGTATCTGAATTCCACACCACTTTGTTCAGGATATGACTGGATGAATCCAGAAATATCCGGTTGTGTTTTGGCTAACTCAATCCAAGATATTGCTACAGCCTCTGTGTTTGAGTTTTCTGAATATTATCTATGGACTTTATGGTTTTGAATTATTTTCATCAGGGAAAATTTAATTTTGTGCTTGGAAAAACTAGTTGACTCCACTTGGAGACACCAGCTCTGGACTTTCGTCTTTTTTAGGGAGAAAGCTAGAGGAACTTCGGAAAACAAACATGATATTTCTGTTTGTATACATGACATTTTATGCACTTACCTAACAAAAAGACTTTGCTTTTCTCCAAAACCAATTTTACTGTGATTTTCTCGGTCCATTACATGTGAATTCCACACCACTTTGTGGGGATATGAGTGGATGAAACCAGAAATATCTGTTTGTGTTTTGGTTAACTGTATACCAAATATTGTGAAAGCATCTCTGTTTGTGTTTTCTGGATATCATCGAAGGACTTTATTTTTTTGAATGTTTTTTATCAGGGAACATTAATTTTTGTGCTGGGAAACACTAATTGGTACCACATAGAGAAACCAGCTCTACACATTCGCATTTTCTACGAAGAAAGTTAGAGGAACTGTGTTAAACAAAGATGATATTTCTGTTTGTATAAATGACATTTTATGCACTTTCCTAAAGAAAAGTCTTTGCTTTTCTCCCAATTTTTTGTACTGTGATTTTCTCGGTCCATTGCATACAAATTCCACACCACCTTTTCGAGATATGAGTGGATGAAAACAGAAATATCCGGTTTTGTTTTGGCTAACTCAATTCCAGATTTTGCGACCGTCTCTGTTTTTGTTTTCCAGATATTATCGATGGACTTCATTGTTTTGAATGTTTCTTATCGGGGAAAATTTAATTTTGAGCTTGGAAGCACTAAGTGTTCCACATGGAGACACCAGCTCTACACATTAGTATTTTCTAGGGAGAAAGCTAGATCAACTGCGGCAAACAAACATGATATTTCTGTTGGTATAGGTGACATTTTATGCACTTGCCTAAAAGATTTATTTTCTCCAAAATTTTTTACCGTGATTTTCTGGGTCCATTGCATACGAATTCCACATCTCTTTGTCAGTATATGACTGGATGAAACCAGAACTATCCGGTTGTTTTTTGGCTAACTCAATCCCAAATATTGCAACAGCCTCTCTGTTTGTGTTTTCTGGATATTATCAATGGACTTTATTGTTTTGAATGTTTTTATCAGGGAACATTTAATTTTGTGCTTGGAAACACTAATTGGTTCCACATGGAGACACCAGCTCTACACATTGGTGTTTTCTAGTGGGAAAGCTAGAGGAACTGCTGCAAACAAACATGATATTTCTGGTTTTGTATGTGACATTTTATGCACTTGCCTAATGAAAAGATTTTGCTTTTCTCCAATACCATTTTTACTGTGACTGTGTCCATTGTATAAGAATTCCACAGCACTTTGTTCAGGATATGACTGGATGAATCCAGAAATATCCGGTTGTGTTTTGGCTAACTCAATCCCAAATATTGCTACAGCCTCTGTGTTTGAGTTTTCTGAATATTATCTATGGACTTTATGGTTTTGAATTTTTTTCATCAGGGAAATTTTAATTTTGTGCTGGGAAACAATAGTTGATTCCACATGGAGACACCAGCTCTACACTTTTGTATTTTCTAGGGAGAAAGCTAGAGGAGCTGCTGCAAACAAACCTGATATTTTTGTTTGTATAGATAACATTTTATGCACCTGTCTAATGAAAAGACTTTGGTTTTTTTCAAAACCAATTTTACTGTGATTTTCTCAGTCCATTCCATGTGAATTCCACACCACTTTGTGGGTTTATGAGTGGATGACACCAGAAATATCTGTTTGTGTTTTGGTTAACTGAATACCAAATATTGCGACAGCCTCTGTGTTTGTGTTTTCCAGATATTATGGATGGACTTTATTGTTTTGATTATATTTTATCAGAGAACATTTAATTTTGTGCTGGGAAACACTAGTTGGTTCAACATGGAGACACAAACTCTACACATTTGTATCTTCTATGGAGAAAGCTAGACGAACTGCTGCAAACAAACATGATATTTCTGTTTCTATAGATGACTTTTTATACACTTGCCTAATTAAAAGACTTAGCATTTCTCCAAAACCAATTTTTTCTGTGATTTTCTCGGTCCATTACATGTGAATTCCACACCACCTTGTGGGGATAAGAGTGGATGAAACCAGAAATATCCGGTTGTGTTTTGGTTAACTGAATACCAAATATTGTGAAAGCATCTCTGTTTGTGTTTTCTGTATATCATCGATGGACATAATTTTTTTGAATTTTTTATCAGGAAACATTATTTCTATGCTGGAAAACAGTAATTGATTCCACATGGAGACTCCAGCTGTAAACATTCGTATTTTCTGCGGAGAAAGCTAGAGGAACTGGGTCAAACAAACATGATATTTCTGTTTGTATACATGGCATTTTATGCACATGCCTAACTAAAAGACTTTGCTTTTCCCCAAAACCATTTTTACTATGATTTTCTCGGTCCATTTCATACGAACTCCACACCATTTTGTTTGGATGTGACTGGATGAAACCAGAAATATCCAGTTGTATTTTGGCTAACTCAATCCCAGATATTGTGATAGCCTCTGTATTTGTGTTTTCCAGATATTATCTATGGACTTTATTGTTTTCAATGTTTCTTATCAGGGAACATTTAATTTTGTACTTGGAAACAATGATTGGTACCACGTTGAGACTCCAGCTGTACACATTCGTATTTTCTAGGGAGAAAGCTAGAGGAACTGCGGCAAGCAAACATATTTCTGTTTGTGAAGATGACATTTTATCCACTTTCCTAACGAAAAGACTTGCTTTCCTCCAAAAATATTTTTACTGTGATTTTCTCTGTCCTTTACATACGAATTCCACACCACGTTGTCCGATATGATTGGATGAAACCAGAAATATCCGGGTTTGTTCTGGCTAACTCAATCCCAGATATTGCTACAGCTTCTGTTTGTGTTTTCCTTATATTATCAACAGACTTTATTGTTTTGAATGTATGATATCAGAGAACATTTCATTTTGTGCTGGGAAAAACTAATTGGTTCCACATGGAGAAACCAGCTCTACTCATTTGTATTTTGTTGGGAGAAAGCTAGAGGAACTGCGGCAAACAAACATGACGTTCTCCTTGTATAGATGACATTTTATGCACTTGCCTAATGAAATGACTTTGCTTTTCTCCAAAACTATTTTTACTATCATTTTCTTGGTCCATTGCATATGAATTCCACATGATTTTGTCTGGATATGACGGGATGAAAGCAGACACATCTGGTTGTGTTTTCGCTATCTCAATCCCAGATATTGCTACAGCCTCTCTGTTTGTGTTTTCTGGACATTAGCGATGGACTTTATTGTTTTGAATGTTTTTTTAATCAGGGAGCATTTAATTTTGTGCTTGGAAACACTAATTGGTTCCACATGGAGACACCAGCTCTACACATTCGTATTTTCTAGGGAGAAATCAAGAGGAACTGCGGAAAACAAACATGACATTTCTGTTTGTGTAGATGACATTTTATGCACTTGCCTAAGGAAATCTTTGCTTTTCTCCAAAACTATTTTTACTGTGATGTTCCCAATCCATTGCATACGAATTGCACACCACTTTGTCTGGATATGACTGGATGAAACCAGAAATATCCGGTTGTGTTTTGGATAACTCAATCCCAGATATTGTGACAGTCTCTGTGTTTGTGTTTTCTGGATATCATTGACAGACTTAATGGTTTTGAATGTTTTTTTTATCAGGGAACACTTAATTTTGTGCTTGAAACACTAACGGGTTCCCCATGGAATCACGAGTTCTAACATTCGTGTTTCCTAGGGAGAAAGCTAGAGGAAATGCAGCAAACAAACATCTTATTTCTGTTTGTATAGATGACATTTTATGCACTTGCCTAAAGAAAAGACTTTGGTTTTCTCCAAAATCATTTTTACTTGGTTTTCTCGGTCTATTGCATACAAATTCCACACCACTTGGCCGGATATGACCTGATGAAAACAGAAATATCTCGTTGTGTTTTGGTTAACTGAATCCCAAATATTGTGAAAGCATCTTTGTGTGTTATAGATATTATCAATGGACTTTATTGTTTTGAATGTTTTTTTTAATCAGGGAGCATTTAATTTTGTGCTTGGAAGCACTAATGTGTTCCACATGGAGTCACCAGCTCTACACATTCGTATTTCCTAGGGAGAAAGCTAGAGGAACTGCGGCAAACAAACATGATATTTCTGTTTGTATAGATGCCATTTTATGTACTTGCCTAACGAAAATCTTTGCTTTTTGTTCAAAACCATTTTTATTGTGATATATCGGTCCTTGCATACGAATTCCAAACCACTTTGTCCGGATATGACTGGAAGAAACCAGAAATATCCAGTTGTGTTTTGGCTAACTCAATCCCAGATATTTTGAAAGCCTCTGTGTTTGTGTTTTCCAGATATTATCGAAGAACATTATTGTTTTGAATGCTTTTATCACGGAACATTTAATTTTTTGCTTGGAAACACTAATGGGTTACACATTGAGACACAAGCTCTACACATTTGTAATTTCTAGGGAGAAAGCTAGAGGAACTGTGGCAAACAAACATGATATTTCTGTTTGTATAGATGACTTTTTATGCATTTGCCTAATGAAAAGCCGTTGCTTTACTCCAAAACCATTTTTACTGCAATTTTCTCAGAAAATTTCATACGAATTCCACACCACTTTGTCAGGATATGAGTGGATGAAACTAGAAATATCCAGTTGTGTTTTGGAAACTCAATCGCAGATATTGCGACAGACTCTGTGTTTGTGTTTTCAGGATATTATCGTCGAATTTTATTATTTTGAATATTTTTAACAGGGAACATTTAATTTTGTGCTTGGAAACACTAATTCGTTTTTCATAGAATCACCAGCTCTATATATTTGTATTTTCTAGGGAGAAAGCTAGAGGAACTGCTGCAAACAAACATGATATTTCTGGTTGTGTAGATGGCATTTTATGCACTTTCCTAATGAGAAGATTTTGCTTTTCTCCAAAAACATTTTTACTGTGATTGTCTGTGTCCATTGTATCTGAATTCCACACCACTTTGTTCAGGATATGACTGGATGAATCCAGAAATATCCGGTTGTGTTTTGGCTAACTCAATCCAGGATATTGCTACAGCCTCTGTGTTTGAGTTTTCTGAATATTATCTATGGACTTTATGGTTTTGAATTATTTTCATCAGGGAAAATTTAATTTTGTGCTTGGAAAAACTAGTTGACTCCACTTGGAGACACCAGCTCTGGACTTTCGTCTTTTTTAGGGAGAAAGCTAGAGGAACTTCGGAAAACAAACATGATATTTCTGTTTGTATACATGACATTTTATGCACTTACCTAACAAAAAGACTTTGCTTTTCTCCAAAACCAATTTTACTGTGATTTTCTCGGTCCATTACATGTGAATTCCACACCACTTTGTGGGGATATGAGTGGATGAAACCAGAAATATCTGTTTGTGTTTTGGTTAACTGTATACCAAATATTGTGAAAGCATCTCTGTTTGTGTTTTCTGGATATCATCGAAGGACTTTATTTTTTTGAATGTTTTTTATCAGGGAACATTAATTTTTGTGCTGGGAAACACTAATTGGTACCACATAGAGAAACCAGCTCTACACATTCGCATTTTCTACGAAGAAAGTTAGAGGAACTGTGTTAAACAAAGATGATATTTCTGTTTGTATAAATGACATTTTATGCACTTTCCTAAAGAAAAGTCTTTGCTTTTCTCCCAATTTTTTGTACTGTGATTTTCTCGGTCCATTGCATACAAATTCCACACCACCTTTTCGAGATATGAGTGGATGAAAACAGAAATATCCGGTTTTGTTTTGGCTAACTCAATTCCAGATTTTGCGACCGTCTCTGTTTTTGTTTTCCAGATATTATCGATGGACTTCATTGTTTTGAATGTTTCTTATCGGGGAAAATTTAATTTTGAGCTTGGAAGCACTAAGTGTTCCACATGGAGACACCAGCTCTACACATTAGTATTTTCTAGGGAGAAAGCTAGATCAACTGCGGCAAACAAACATGATATTTCTGTTGGTATAGGTGACATTTTATGCACTTGCCTAAAAGATTTATTTTCTCCAAAATTTTTTACCGTGATTTTCTGGGTCCATTGCATACGAATTCCACATCTCTTTGTCAGTATATGACTGGATGAAACCAGAACTATCCGGTTGTTTTTTGGCTAACTCAATCCCAAATATTGCAACAGCCTCTCTGTTTGTGTTTTCTGGATATTATCAATGGACTTTATTGTTTTGAATGTTTTTATCAGGGAACATTTAATTTTGTGCTTGGAAACACTAATTGGTTCCACATGGAGACACCAGCTCTACACATTGGTGTTTTCTAGTGGGAAAGCTAGAGGAACTGCTGCAAACAAACATGATATTTCTGGTTTTGTATGTGACATTTTATGCACTTGCCTAATGAAAAGATTTTGCTTTTCTCCAATACCATTTTTACTGTGACTGTGTCCATTGTATAAGAATTCCACAGCACTTTGTTCAGGATATGACTGGATGAATCCAGAAATATCCGGTTGTGTTTTGGCTAACTCAATCCCAAATATTGCTACAGCCTCTGTGTTTGAGTTTTCTGAATATTATCTATGGACTTTATGGTTTTGAATTTTTTTCATCAGGGAAATTTTAATTTTGTGCTGGGAAACAATAGTTGATTCCACATGGAGACACCAGCTCTACACTTTTGTATTTTCTAGGGAGAAAGCTAGAGGAGCTGCTGCAAACAAACCTGATATTTTTGTTTGTATAGATAACATTTTATGCACCTGTCTAATGAAAAGACTTTGGTTTTTTTCAAAACCAATTTTACTGTGATTTTCTCAGTCCATTCCATGTGAATTCCACACCACTTTGTGGGTTTATGAGTGGATGACACCAGAAATATCTGTTTGTGTTTTGGTTAACTGAATACCAAATATTGCGACAGCCTCTGTGTTTGTGTTTTCCAGATATTATGGATGGACTTTATTGTTTTGATTATATTTTATCAGAGAACATTTAATTTTGTGCTGGGAAACACTAGTTGGTTCAACATGGAGACACAAACTCTACACATTTGTATCTTCTATGGAGAAAGCTAGACGAACTGCTGCAAACAAACATGATATTTCTGTTTCTATAGATGACTTTTTATACACTTGCCTAATTAAAAGACTTAGCATTTCTCCAAAACCAATTTTTTCTGTGATTTTCTCGGTCCATTACATGTGAATTCCACACCACCTTGTGGGGATAAGAGTGGATGAAACCAGAAATATCCGGTTGTGTTTTGGTTAACTGAATACCAAATATTGTGAAAGCATCTCTGTTTGTGTTTTCTGTATATCATCGATGGACATAATTTTTTTGAATTTTTTATCAGGAAACATTATTTCTATGCTGGAAAACAGTAATTGATTCCACATGGAGACTCCAGCTGTAAACATTCGTATTTTCTGCGGAGAAAGCTAGAGGAACTGGGTCAAACAAACATGATATTTCTGTTTGTATACATGGCATTTTATGCACATGCCTAACTAAAAGACTTTGCTTTTCCCCAAAACCATTTTTACTATGATTTTCTCGGTCCATTTCATACGAACTCCACACCATTTTGTTTGGATGTGACTGGATGAAACCAGAAATATCCAGTTGTATTTTGGCTAACTCAATCCCAGATATTGTGATAGCCTCTGTATTTGTGTTTTCCAGATATTATCTATGGACTTTATTGTTTTCAATGTTTCTTATCAGGGAACATTTAATTTTGTACTTGGAAACAATGATTGGTACCACGTTGAGACTCCAGCTGTACACATTCGTATTTTCTAGGGAGAAAGCTAGAGGAACTGCGGCAAGCAAACATATTTCTGTTTGTGAAGATGACATTTTATCCACTTTCCTAACGAAAAGACTTGCTTTCCTCCAAAAATATTTTTACTGTGATTTTCTCTGTCCTTTACATACGAATTCCACACCACGTTGTCCGATATGATTGGATGAAACCAGAAATATCCGGGTTTGTTCTGGCTAACTCAATCCCAGATATTGCTACAGCTTCTGTTTGTGTTTTCCTTATATTATCAACAGACTTTATTGTTTTGAATGTATGATATCAGAGAACATTTCATTTTGTGCTGGGAAAAACTAATTGGTTCCACATGGAGAAACCAGCTCTACTCATTTGTATTTTGTTGGGAGAAAGCTAGAGGAACTGCGGCAAACAAACATGACGTTCTCCTTGTATAGATGACATTTTATGCACTTGCCTAATGAAATGACTTTGCTTTTCTCCAAAACTATTTTTACTATCATTTTCTTGGTCCATTGCATATGAATTCCACATGATTTTGTCTGGATATGACGGGATGAAAGCAGACACATCTGGTTGTGTTTTCGCTATCTCAATCCCAGATATTGCTACAGCCTCTCTGTTTGTGTTTTCTGGACATTAGCGATGGACTTTATTGTTTTGAATGTTTTTTTAATCAGGGAGCATTTAATTTTGTGCTTGGAAACACTAATTGGTTCCACATGGAGACACCAGCTCTACACATTCGTATTTTCTAGGGAGAAATCAAGAGGAACTGCGGAAAACAAACATGACATTTCTGTTTGTGTAGATGACATTTTATGCACTTGCCTAAGGAAATCTTTGCTTTTCTCCAAAACTATTTTTACTGTGATGTTCCCAATCCATTGCATACGAATTGCACACCACTTTGTCTGGATATGACTGGATGAAACCAGAAATATCCGGTTGTGTTTTGGATAACTCAATCCCAGATATTGTGACAGTCTCTGTGTTTGTGTTTTCTGGATATCATTGACAGACTTAATGGTTTTGAATGTTTTTTTTATCAGGGAACACTTAATTTTGTGCTTGAAACACTAACGGGTTCCCCATGGAATCACGAGTTCTAACATTCGTGTTTCCTAGGGAGAAAGCTAGAGGAAATGCAGCAAACAAACATCTTATTTCTGTTTGTATAGATGACATTTTATGCACTTGCCTAAAGAAAAGACTTTGGTTTTCTCCAAAATCATTTTTACTTGGTTTTCTCGGTCTATTGCATACAAATTCCACACCACTTGGCCGGATATGACCTGATGAAAACAGAAATATCTCGTTGTGTTTTGGTTAACTGAATCCCAAATATTGTGAAAGCATCTTTGTGTGTTCTAGATATTATCAATGGACTTTATTGTTTTGAATGTTTTTTTAATCAGGGAGCATTTAATTTTGTGCTTGGAAGCACTAATGTGTTCCACATGGAGTCACCAGCTCTACACATTCGTATTTCCTAGGGAGAAAGCTAGAGGAACTGCGGCAAACAAACATGATATTCCTGTTTGTATAGATGCCATTTTATGTACTTGCCTAACGAAAATCTTTGCTTTTTGTTCAAAACCATTTTTATTGTGATATATCGGTCCTTGCATACGAATTCCAAACCACTTTGTCCGGATATGACTGGAAGAAACCAGAAATATCCAGTTGTGTTTTGGCTAACTCAATCCCAGATATTTTGAAAGCCTCTGTGTTTGTGTTTTCCAGATATTATCGAAGAACATTATTGTTTTGAATGCTTTTATCACGGAACATTTAATTTTTTGCTTGGAAACACTAATGGGTTACACATTGAGACACAAGCTCTACACATTTGTAATTTCTAGGGAGAAAGCTAGAGGAACTGTGGCAAACAAACATGATATTTCTGTTTGTATACATGACATTTTATACACTTGCCAAAGGAAAAGACATTGCTTTTCTCCAAAACCATTTTTACTGTGATTGTCTCATTCCATTGCATACGAATTCCACACCACTTTGTCAGGATATGACTGGATGAAACCAGAAATAGCCGGTTGTGTTTTGGCTAACACAATCCCACATGTTGCGAGAGCCTCTGTGTTTGTGTTTTCTGCATATTATCGATGGACTTTATTGTTTTGAAAGTTTTTTATCAGGGAACATTTAATTTTGTGCTCGGAAATACTAATGGTTTCCACATGGAGACATAAGCTCTACATATTCATATTTTGAAGGGAGAAAGCTAGAGGAACTGTGGCAAACAAAGATAATATTTCTATTTATATAGGTGACATTTTATGCACTTGCGCAATGAAAAGAATTTGATTTTCTCCAAAGCATTTTTACTGTGACTGTCTGTGTCCATTGTATACGAATTGCACACCACTTTGTCCGGTTGTGCTTTGGCTAACTCAATCCCACATGTTGCAACAGCCTCTATGTTTGTGTTTCCTGGATATTATCGAGGGTCCTTATTATTTTGAATGTTTTTTATCAGGGAACATTTAATTTTGTGCTTGGAAACACTAATTGGTTCACATGGAAACACCAGATCTACACATTCGTATTTTCTCAGGAGAAATCTAGAGGAACTGTGGCAAACAAACATGATATTTCTCTTTGTATTGGTGACATTATATGCACTTGTCTAACGAAAATGCAGGACCCCAAACCTGGGAATCCAACGCGCTCGGGTGGTCTCCCAATGACTCAAAACTCCAACCCAGTAGATGCAAAAGCAAGAGTATATTTATTAATACCTTTGAGTAAATGGGCTCCCCAGCACCTCAGGCAGTCGAGAGAGCAAGAGAGCCCTGAGCAGGGGTTACAGCAGTTTTTAAAGACAATAGCCACCTGATTAACATATGTATGTGGGACATTTGGTGATTGGCTATTTTGAAGGGCAAACTCTTGTTGCGATTTTAGTGAGGGAAGGGGTAAATTTATACAATGCTCACAGAACCTTATTGCAACTCTTTTCCGGACTCCTGCAAGTGTTATCGCGTGAGACAGTTACACAGAGCAGTTTCACAAGGCAGTTTCCCAAGGTTATTCTGCAGGCAGGTGGAGACACAGTTATCTTAAGGAATGGCTACTGTCAGCAGCCAAACTTTTTAACCCTTGCTAAAATTATTTTAATATTTATTTTAGCAAGCATCTTACATTCCGACATCTTCTTTTTGTACTGATTTTAATCTTAAAATTTTAAGGGGTTTTTCTTAGTTTAGCCATAGAGTCCCTGATGATCCCTGAATGATCAGTGTAGAAGTAGCACTTTTTTTAGAGCAGCACATAAACATTTTTTAAAAAAAAAAAAAAACAATAAGACCATCCTCCTTCTGTTCTGCAACACTACTTTTGAACGTGATGTTAAAGACTGTTCTAGCTTACCGATGGTCTGCTCTAGGTCTTCTACTGCCCTATGGAGGGCCTGAATTTTCTGGCATTGAATATTATTTTTTTTTGCAAGGGCGGCAGTGCTCTTTCCACACCTGCCGCAACCCCCTTTTTATTTAATTGAGAATGGCCTCTGTCTTAGGTTGCCCTCAGTCATTCCTGTCCTTACCCATCATCGGTAACTCTGGCAGCTTGGCCTAGAGCCCTGTCTTAGGTTGGTACAGGATGCTGAGTGTCTTACCCATCTTTGAGTACCATTCCAGCCTGACATTAGGTGAGAGATGAAACATACAGCCAAATATGAATTATTTTTTATTACAAAGGAGGTTTGGTAGCGAACTTGAACCACTTCTTCAGCTATATTGGACAGTCCAGTAGCAGTAAGATTGTTTTGGTCACTAAACATGCAAGCCTTTGCAGTCCACGATTATTTCCAAAGGCCAGTCCAGGAACACTTACTACTGATACAGCCATGGCAAGGGCAATGTCCTCTCCTATTAGGATGATGTTGCCATTACAGTCTTCAGGTGAAGCATGCCACCGACGCGCTCTATCCGCCGCTGTAAATACAGATGTCAGCATCGGGGCCACATGGCCCAGGGAGCAATTGCAGAAGTTATCAGAGGCTAATGATGTAAAGGCATATTTCCATAACATTTTGTAACTTTCTCACACCTTCTGTAACTTACTCGAACCTTTTGTAACTTACTCAAACCTTCTGTAACCCACAGTCATTTTCCAGGCAGGTTTTACCTGATTTCTTAACATGCCAAATTAGATAATTTTTTATTACCACCTAGCGGTTTGACTCCAAAGGGCAGCATTTTTTAATTTATATTTATTTTGTACCCCTTTTTTTAAAATTGCTTACACATGCATCAGTATGCAGATAACAAAATCCATCCTCACCTCCCCAAAGCCTATAGTTTATTTCCCTTTTTTACTGGCACTGATTGCAAACCTCAATAACTTGTGGAGGCTGTGCACTCCGTAACTTGTCATTTTAATTTTTACTCAATCCTGAGCAGAGAGCCCATTTGTTTGCCAAAGAGGCCAACTGAGGGTCTTTCCAGCCAGGAGCATCACAGGTTACACATACAACTTCAGTTTTCTTTTTAAAGAAAGGCATTGCTTTGTATACTTGCAGATCCTGTCGACTATGCCAATTTGTGACAGCAAATTATTTTTCTGCTGTCTGCTGTGCACAGACTTAGTTACTTTTAGTTTAATCTGCAAGAAATACGCTGCAAGCCTTGTAGTGCACACTAAAATTATTTAGAGGAAAGACAGTAAAGGAGCATAGATTAACAGAATGTTGCAATAAACATGGCTCCATTGCTATAATGATATTATAGCAAGAGGGTCCACTGATCCCTGTAGGGAGGGCCTGAGGCTTGCCCCGCTTCCAGTTTTCCCAAACTCTGTTTTTTAGTGAATTACCTTTTTTATCAGTTTTGGGGTGACATTAATTGGCCCAATGCCTTTCCTTTAGCAGCGGGGGAAATCCCAGGAGGAGCCTTATTTTGATTTTTGACTTGGACAATTTTTGTACATGTCCCTGCAGAGCGGCAGGTCCTGAATGTCCTGTTTTAAGTGAATCCATTTTGTTAATCCCTTGTCAAAGGGACTGTTACAGAACACCTCAGCCACAGTAGCCAATCAATCCATGTTTACATTGTACTTATGGTTAGCAGAATTTATAGTACTGTGGGCATCACTAGGCAATCTTCACAAAGCACCAGAAAAGGATCCATACTGAGAATCAGACATTATCAGTAATCATTACAGGCATGTTTAACATTTAGCTTGACTGTGTGTTCCCCTGGGATGAAACAGCAGCAGCAGAGGCTTGCTCTGGCTCCCTCTTAAAGCCCCCAAGGACACGGGTGGCTCATTGCTAAGGTTTTAGGCAAGCAGTGCGTCCCGTCTTGGATCTTGGCCAGAGAGCCGAGACACAAAGCATGCCCAACTGTTTATCAGAAACATTCCTTTATCCTCCTCCCCGGGAACTGGCCAGGCTCCCAAGGAGCAGGAGAAGGTCATCCGGCAGCAAAGTTACTTGTCTACCAGAGCTGAACCTAGATACAAGCCTCTCCATCCCAAAAATCTGTCCTTACATTTGGCCCTAGGGTTGCATTGAGAGGTAGACATAATTAACACATTATAAGAATGCAATACAAATTTTTTATACAAGTATACATTTAGAAAACTCAATAATATTTAAGGCATTTTAAGGATAAATTGAAACATATCTGAGGGGGAATTAGCTTCTTGGGCACCCATGTCAAGGACATAAAAAAAGTACCATTTCAATACAACAACCCAAGCTGCTGCAGACAGCCTAAGAACTGGCTAGCCAATCCCATGGCATGGAGATCTGACGCATTGTTACTTCGTAAACAGACATGTTGAGGCGCACACAGACCAATTAACAAATGCGCTAACATTTTGCATTACTCTGAAATTAGTGATTCGGGTTTCATTAAATATTTGTAACATCTCTTTTTGATAAGACAACAAATTTTTTAGCGGATGGAACATGGTGGGTAACCATTTAGCCATAATGATAGTAGCCTCTTACTATCTGTAATTGTTACATTCTTGTAGGTTTGTGCAATCTTAACTATTTGCAGCATATTTTGATTTACAATTTTTTTGTAAAGCAAACCAAGCATAATCTGTTCAAGCATTCCTATTAATAATAGGGTAGAGTTAACACATAATACAAAAATAGAATGGGTAGTCCGGACACTTTGTTACCACAATTTCTCATTTTACATAGTAATATTAATTTTACAACAGGTAACATTTACTTTAAGTAAAATATTTAAATACAGGGTGAGGGCTGTCCAGTGTACACTGATTTATATTTTTTTTTACTCCCAGTGTTTCTTATTTACAACACCCTCTTCAGCAAACCAAGGACAAAACTTTTTTTAACAGCGCTGATAAATTGCTCTACGGTTTGTTTCTTTAACCCTATCCTCTACATCTGCAATAAAGTTTTTCCAGCCTTTGTTACGGCTTGTTTTGTTTCTTTAAATGCACATTTAAATCTTTTTTGAGTACATTTTAATGTTGCTCATCCACGACTCCTTCTGCAAACCAAGGACTGACTCTTCCTATGGCATCAATGAACTGTTCTATGGCTCACCTTTTTTAACCCTATTTCCTGCATCTGTAATGGAGTCTTTATAGCCTTTATTAGGGGAGGGTCTTGGGTCAGGTCTTCCCACACGGTGATATAGGGAACCTGGTCAGGGTGTCCATGGGGTCCTGGTTGAAAGACTCATACCTTGACCTGTGAGATAATATCAGCATTAAAGGTCCTGTCCCCTAGGACAGGCCAGCCAACCTCAAAGGTCGACCATTCCAAGGAACAGAAAGTCACCCACTTTTTACTTTTGACGTCGATCGACTGATTGTGCGCGCAGTTTTGAACTTCTTTTCAGTGGCCTAAAGTAAGGCTTAAAGGGGTGGTTAGTTGTTGCCCCATGGGTACAGAGAGAGTAAAACGAATGAGGAGGGGAACAAGAAAACAGATGCACACAACACACAAGAGGAGCCGTGGCACCAAATCGGTAGCAAACTGAAAGTATAAGTTCAAATGGGAGTGGCCAGATGGCCAGACTCTCCCTGGAAAGCAGAGAGGCACTTTCTCTCTTGTTTCCCCCAAACCACCGCTGGAGCATCCCCCAGGGTGGGACCAGTGGTCTCAGGGCACATCTGCCTCCCCCACTGGTCCAATTCAAGTCCCGTACAGGCACCAAGTGCAGACTTAAACACTGACCAGACGACAAGAAGGATGGAACCAATAAAACAAGTAGCTTACCTTCAACTGGTCACAGAATTGGGTCTGGGGGCATCCAAATCCCGGACGAGCCCCCAATGAAGGACCCCAAATCTGGGAATCCAATGCGCTCGGGTGGTCACCCAAAGACCCAAAACTCCAGCCCAGTAGATGCAAAAGCAAGAGGATATTTATTAATACGTTTGCGCAAACGGGCTCCCCAGCACCTCAGGCAGTCAAGAGAGCAAGAGAGCCCTGAGCAGGGGTTACAGCAGTTTTTAAAGACAATAGCCACCTGATTGACATATGTATGCGGGGCATTTGGTGATTGGCTATTTTGAAGGGCAAACTCTTGTTGCGATTTTAGTGAGGGAAGGGGTAAGTTTATACAATGGTCACAGAACCTTATGGCAACTCTTTTCTGAACTCCTGTAGTGTTATCTCATGAGACAGTTACACAGAGCAGTTTCACAAGGCAGTTTCCCAAGGTTATTCTGCAGGCAGGTGGAGACACAGTTATCTTAAGGAATAGCTACTGTCAGCAGCCAAACTTTTTAACACTTGTTAAAATTATTTTAATATTTACTTTTAGCAAGGGTCTTACAAAAAACTTTGCTTTTCTCCAAAACCATTTTTACTGTGATTCACTGTGTGCATTGTATACGAATTCCACACAATTTTGTCCGGATATGACTGGATGAAGCCAGAAATATCAGGTTCTGTTTTGGCTAACTAAATCCCACATGTTGCGACAGACTCTGTGTTTGTGTTTTCTGCATATTATCAATGGACTTTATTGTTTTAAGTGTTTTTTATCAGGCAACATTTAATTTTGGGCTTGGAAACACTAATTGGTTCCACATGGAGACACCAGCTCTACACATTCGTATTTTGTTGAGAGAAAGCTAGATGAACTGCGGCAAACAAACATGATATTTCTGTTTGTATACGTGACATTTTATGCACTTGCCAAACGAAAAGACTTTACTTTTCTCCAAAACCATTTTTACTGTGATGTTTGCGGTCCATTGCATACGAATTCCACACCACTTTGTCCGGATATGACTGGATGAAACCACAAATATCCAGGTGTGTTTTGGCTAACTCAATCCCACATATTGGGAGAGCAACTGTGTTTGTTTTTTCAGGATATTATCGACGGACTTATTTTATTGAATGTTTATTATCAGGGACATTTAATTTTGTGCTGGGAAACAATAGTTGGTTCTGCATTGATACACCAGCTCTACACATTCGTATTTTGTAGGGACAAAGCAAGAGGAATTGCGGCAAACAACATGATATTTCTGTTTGTATAGGTGACGTTTTATGCATTTCCCTAACGAAAAGAGTTTGCTTTTCTTAAAAAAAAAATTTTTCTGTGATGTACCCTGTCCATTGCATACAAATTCCACATCACTTTGTCAGGATATGACTGGATGAAACCAGAAATATCCGGTTGTGTTTTGGCTAACTCAATCCCACATATAGCGAAGCCTCTGTGTTTGTATTTTCTGGAAATTAACGACGGACTTTATTGTTTTAAATGTTTTTAATCAGGCAACATTTAATTTTTTGCTTGGAAACACTAATTGGTTCTACATGGAGACACCAGCTCTACACATTCGTATTGTCTAGGGAGAAACCTAGAGGAACTACAGCAAGCAAACCTGATATTTCTCTTTGTATAGGTGACATTTTATGCACTTGCGTAACGAAAAGACTTTGCTTTTATTCAAAACCATCTTTACTGTGATTTTCCCAGACCATTGCATATGAATTCCACACAAATTTGTCAGGATATGACAGGATTACACCAGAAATATCCGGTTGTGTTTTGGCTATCAGAATCCCACATATTGGGACAGCCCCTGTGTTTGTGTTTTCTGCATATTATCGACGGACTTTATTATTTTAAGTGTTTTTTATAAGGGAATATTTAATTTTGTGATTGGAAACACTAATTGGTTCCACATGGAGACACCAGCTCTACACATTGGTATTTTCTAGGGAGAAAGCTAGAGGAACTGCGGCAAACAAACATGATATTTCTGTTGGTATAGGTGACATTTTACGCATTTGCCTAACACTTTGCTTTTCTCCAATACCATTTTTACTGTGATTGTCTGTGTCCATTGCATACGAATTCCACACCACTTTGTCCGTATATCACTGGATGTAACCAGAAATATCCGGTTGTGTTTTGCGTACCTCAATCCCACATGTTGCGACAGAATCTGTGTTTGTGTTTTCTGGATATTATCGACGCACTGTATTGTTTTAAATGTTTTTTATCAGGGAACATTTAATTTGGTGCTTGGAAACAATAATTGGTTCCACATGGAGACACTAGCTCTACACATTCGGAATTTCTAGGGAGATAGCTCGAGCAACTGCGGCAAACAAAAATGATATTTCTGTTTGTATCGATGATACACATTGTTACTGTGATATTCTCAGTCCATTGCATATGAATTCCACACAAGTTTGACGGGATATCACTGGATGAAACCGGAAATATCCGGTAGTGTTTTGGCTAACTCAATCCAAAATATTGCTACAGCCTCTGTGTTTGTGTTTTCTGGTTATTATCAATAGAATTATTGTTTTGAATCTTTTTATCAGGGAACATTTCATTTTGTACCGTTGAAGTACTAATTCGTTCATCATGGGAACACCAGCTTTACACATTTGTATTTTCTAGGGAAAAAGCTAGAGGAACTGCGGCACACAAACATGATATTTCTGTTTGTATAGATGACATTTTATGCAATTGCCTAATAAAAAGACTTTGCTTTTCTCCAAAACCATGTCTACTGTGATTTCTCGGTCCATTGCATATGAATTCCACACCACTTTGTCCGGATATGACTGGATGAAAACGGAAATATCCAGTTGTGTTTTGGCTAACTCAATCCGAAATATTGTGAAAGCCTCTGTGTTTGTGTTTTCTGGATATTATCGATGGACTTTATTGTTTTGAATGTTTTATATCAGGCAACATTTAATTTTGGCCTAGGAATCACTAATTGTTTCCACAAGGAGACACCAGCTCTGCACATTCGTATTTTCTAGGGAGAAAGCTAGAGGAACTGCAGCAAACCAACCTGATATTTCTGTTTGTATAGATGACATTTTATGCACTTGCCTAATGAAAAGACATTGCTTTTCTCCGAAACCATTTGTACTCTGATTTTCTCAGCCCATTGAGTACGAATTCCACACCACTTTGTCCGGATATGACTGGATGAAACCAGAAATATCCGGTTGTGTTTTGGCTAACTCAATCCATAATATTGTGAAAGCCTCTGTGTTTATGTATTCTGGACATTATCTATGGACTTTATGGTTTTGAATTTTTTATCAGGGAACATTTCATTTTGTACCGTTGAATCACTATTTCATTCATCATGGGGACACCAGCTCTACACATTCGTATTTCTAGGAAGAAAGCTAGAGGAACTGCAGCAAACAAACATCATATTTCTGTTGGTTTAGATGACATTTTATGCACTTGCCTAACGAAAAGACTTTGCTTTTCACTAAACCATTGTTACTGTGATTTTCTCGGTCCATTGCATACGAATTCCACACCAGTTCCTCCCGATATGATTGGAGGTAACCGGAAATATCCGGTTTTGTTTTGGCTAACTTAATCCCAGATATTGCTACGGCCTCTTGTTTGTGTATTCTTGATGTTTTCCACAAACTTTATTGTTTTTAATTTTGTTTTATCAGGGAACTTTTCATTTTGTGCTTGAAATCACTAATTGTTTCCACAAGGAGACACCAGCTCTACACATTTGTATGTTCTAGGGAGAAAGCTAGAGGAACTGCGGCAAACCAACCTGATATTTCTGTTTGTATAGATAACATTTTATGCACTTGCCTAATGAAAAGACATTGCTTTTCTCCAAAACTATTTGTATTCTGATTTTCTCAGTCCATTGCATATGAATTCCACACGATTTTGCCCAGATACGACTGGATTAAACCAGAAATATCCGGTTGTGTTTTCGCTAACTCAATCCGAAATATTGTGAAAGCCTCTGTGTTTTTGTTTTCTGGATAATATCGATGGACTTTATGGTTTTGAATTTTTTATCAGGGAACATTTCATTTTGTACCGTTGAAACACTAATTGGTTCTTCATGGGGACACCAGCTCTACACATTCGTATTTTCTAGGGAGAAAGCTAGAGGAACTGCGGCAAACAAACATGATATTTCTGTTTGTATAGATGACATTTTATGCACTTACCTAATGAAAATACTTTGTTTTTCTCCAATGCCATTTGTACTGTGATTTTCTCAGTCCATTGCATACGAATTCCACGCCAGTTTGTCCGGATATAACTGGATGAAACCAGAAATATCTGGTGTGTTTTGGCTAAAATAATCTGAAATATTGTGAAAATCTCTGTGTTTGTGTTTTCTGCATATTATCGATGGACTTTATGGTTTAGAATTTTTTATCAGGGAACATTTTATTTTGTACCATTGAAACACTAATTGGTTCATCATGGGGACACCAGCTCTACACATTCATATTTCTAGGTAGAAAGCTAGAGGAGTTGCGGCAATCAAACATTATACTTCTGTTTTTTATAGATGACATTTTATGCACTTGCCTAACGAAAAGACTTTGTTTCTCTCCAAAACCATTTTCATTTTGATTTTCTCAGCCCATTGCATACGAATTCCACACCAGTTTGTCCTGATATGACTTGATGAAACCAGAAATATCCGGTTGTGTTTTGGCTAACTCAATCCCACATATTGCCACATCCTCTGTGTTTGTGTTTTCTGGATATTATCAACAGACTTTAATTTTTTAATGTTTTTTATCGGGGAACATTTTATTTTGAGCTTGGATACAGTAATTGTTTCTACAGGGAGACACCAGCTCTACGTGTTATTATTTTCTAGGGAGAAAGCTAGAGGAACTGTGACAAACAAACATGATATTTCTGTTTGTCTAGATGACATTTTATGCACTTGCCTAAGGAAAAGACTTTGCTTTTCTCCAAAAGCATTTGTACTCTGATTTTCTCAGCCCATTGAGTACGAAGTCCACACCACTTTGTCCGGATATGACTGGATGAAACCAGAAATATTTGGTTGTGTTTTTGCTAACTCAATCGAAATATTGTGAATGCCTCTGTGTTTGTGTTTTCTGGATATGAACGATGGACTTTATTGTTTTTACTGTTTTTATCAGGTTACATTTAATTTTGTACTGTAGAAACACTAATTGGTTCTTCATGTTAACACCAGCTCTACACATTCATATTTTCTAGGGTGAAAGCTAGAGGAACTGCGGCACACAAACATGATATTTCTGTTTGTATTGATGACATTTTATGCACTTGCCTATCAAAAAAACTTTGCTTTTCTCCAAAACCATTTGTACTCTGATTTTCTCAGCCCATTGCATACGAATTCCACACCAGTTTGTCCGGATATGACTGGAGGAAACCCGAAATATCCGGTTTTGTTTTTGCTAACTCAATCCGAAATATTGTGAAAACATCTGTGTTTGTGTTTTCTGGGTATTATCGATGGACTTTATTGTTTTGAATGTTTTTATTAGGGAACATTTTATTTTGAGCTAGGAAAAACTAATTGGTTCTTCATGGGGACACCAGCTCTACACATTCGTATTTTCTAGGGAGAAAGCTAGAGAAACTGCGGCAAACAAACTTGATATTTCTGTTTGTATAGATTACATTTTATGCACTTGCCTAACGAAAAGACTTTGCTTTTCTCCAAAACCATTTGTACTCTGATTTTCTCAGCCCATTGCATACGAATATCAAAAGCTTTGTCCGGATATGACTGGATGAAACCGAAAATATCCGGTTTTTTTTGGCTAACCTAATCCCAGATATTGCTACAGCCTCTGTGTTTGTTTTTTTTTTGGATGTTATCAATGGACTTTATTGTATTGAATATTTTTCATCGGGTAACATTTAATTTTGAGTTTATAAGGTAATTGGTTCCACATGGGGTCACCAGATCTACACATTCGTATTCATAGGGAGAAAGCTAGAGGAAATGTGGCAAACAAACGTAATATTTCTGTTTGTATAGATGGCATTTTATGCACTTGCCTAACGAAAAGACTATGCTTTTTTTTTTCTCAGCCCATTGATTACGAATTCCACACAACTTGGTCCGGATATGACTGGATGAAACCAGAAATATCCCGTTGTGTTTTGGCTAACTCAATCCGAAACACTATGAAATCCTCTGTGTTTGTGTTTTCTGGATATTATCGATGGACTTTATGGTTTTGAAATTTTTATCAGGAACATTTCATTTTGTACCATTGAAACACTAATTGGTTCATCATGGGGACACCAGCTCTACACATTCGTATTTCTTTTTTTTTAACTTTTATTTAATGAATATAAATTTCCAAAGTACAGCTCATGGGTTACAATGGCTTCCCCCTCCCAAAACTTCCCTCCCACCCACAACCCTCCCCTTTCCCACTCCCTCTCCCCTTCCAATCACATCATGATTCATTTTCAATTCTCTTTATATACAAAAGGTCAGTTTAGTATAAATTAAGCAACGATATCAACAGTTTGACCCCATATAGCAAAACAAAGTGAAAAAAAAATACTGTTGGAGTACTAGTTATAGCATTAAAGAAGAGTGTACAGCACATTAAAGGCAGAGATCCTACATATTATTTTTTAAAAAAATTAATTAATTTTCTATGCCATTTCCAATTTAACACTTGCCTAATGAAAAGACTTTGCTTTTCTCCAAAACCATTTTTACTCTGATTTTCTCAGCCCATTGCATATGAATTCCACACCAGTTTTTCCGGATATGACTGGATGAAACTGGAAATATCCAGTTTTGTTTGGGCTAACTAAATCCCAGATATTTTGAAAGCCTGTGGGTTTGTGTTTTCAGTAAATTATCAATGGACTTTATTGTTTTGAATGTTTTTTATCGGGGAACATTTTGTTTTGAGCTTAGATACAGTAATTGGTTCCACATGGAGACACCAGCTCTACATTTTGTATTTTCTAGGGAGAAAGCTGGAGGAACTGCGGCAAACAAACATGATATTTCTGTTTGTCTAGATGACATTTTATGCACTTGCCTAATGAAAAGATTTTGCTTTATCCAAAACCATTTTTACTGTGATTTTCTTGGTCCATTGCATATGAATTCCACACAACTTTGTCAGCACATGACTGGATGAATCCAGAAATATCTGGTTGTGTTATGGCTGACTCAATCCGAAATATTGTGAAAGCCTCTATATTTGTGTTTTCTGGATATTATCGATGGACTTTATGGTTTTGAATTTTTTATCAGGCAACATTTCATTTTGTACCGTTGAAACACTAATTGGTTCATCATGGGGACACCAGCTCTACACATTCGTATTTCTAGGGAAAAAGCTAGAGGAACTGCGGCAAACAAACATGATATTTCTGTTTTTTATAGATGACATTTTATGCACTTCCCTAACGAAAAGACTTTGCTTTTCTCCAATACCATTTGTACTTTTATTTTCTCGGTCCATTACATACGAATTCCATACCAGTTTGTCCGAATATGACTTGATGAAACCAGAAATATCTGGTTGTGTTTTGCTAACTCAATCCGAAATATTGTGAAAACCTCTGTGTTTGTGTTTTCTGGATATTATCAATGGTCTTTATTATTTTGAATGTTTTTATCAGGGAACATTTAATTTTTGTACCTTTGAAACACGAATTGGTTCAGCATGGGAACACCAGCTCTACACATTCTTATTTTGTATGGAGAAAGCCAGAGGGACGGTCACAAACAAACTTGATATTTCTGATTGTATAGATGACATTTTAAACACTTGCCTAACGAAATTACTTTGCTTTTCTGCAAAACTATTTTTACTGTGAATTTCTCGGTCCATTGCATATGAACTCCACACCAGTTTTCCAGATATGACTGGATGAAACCAGAAATAAAAGGTTCTGTTTTGGCTAACTCAATGAGAGATACTGCTACAGCCTCTGTGTGTTTGTATCCCTGATATTGTCCACGGACTTTTTGTTTTGAATACTCCTGTCAGGGTACATTTAATTTTGTACATTTGAAACACTAATTGGTTCATCATGTGGACACCAGCTCTACACATTCATATTTTCTAGGGAGAAAGCTAGAGGAAAACAAACATGATATTTCTGTTTGTATAGATGACATTTTATGCACTTGCCTAAGGAAAAGACTTTACTTTTCTCCAAAACCACTTTTACTGCGATTTTCTTGGTCCATTGCCTATGAATTCCACACCAGTTTGTCTGGATATGACTGGATGAAACCGGAAATATCCAGTTTTGTTTTGGCTAACTCAATGCCAGATTTCTACAGCCTCTGTGTTTGTGTTTTCTGGATATTATCAATGGACTTTATTGTTTTGAATGTTTTTTATCGGGGAACATTTTATTTTCAGCTTGGATACAGTAATTGGTTCCACCTGGATACACCAGCTCTACACATTCGTATTTTCTAGGGAGAAAGCTAGAGGAACTGCGGCAAACAAACATGATATTTCTGTTTGTATCGATGACATTTTATGCACTTGCCTAACGAAAAGACTTTGATTTTCTCCAAATCCATTTGTACTCTGATTTTCTCAGCCCATTGCATACGAATTCCATACCAGTTTGTCTGGATATGACTGGATGAAACCGGAAATATCTGGTGGTGTTTTGGCTAACTCAATCCGAAATATTGCTACAGCCTCTGTGTTTGTGTATTCCTGATATTATCCACGGACTTAATTTTTTTCCATGTTTTTTTTTTTCAGGGAACATTTAATTTTGTGCTTGGAAACACTGGTTCCACATGGAGACAGCAGCTGAACATATTCGTATTTTCTAGGGAGAAAGCTAGAGGAACTGCCGGAAACAAACCTGATATTTCTGTTTGTATCGATGACATTTTATGCACTTGCCTAACGAAAAGACTTTGCTTTTCTCCAAAATCATTTTTACTGTGATTTTTCAGCCCATTGCATATGAATTCCACACCACTTTGTCCGGATAAGACTGGATAAACCAGAAATATCCGGTTGTGTTTTGGCTAACTCAATCCCACATATTGCTACAGCTTCTGTGTTTGTGTTTTCTGGATATTATCCATGGACTTTATAGTTTTGAATGTTTTTATCAGGGCTTGAGATGAGTGTGGACTGAGAGCTGTGTTTGGTTCCTCAGGGTTGAGGGTGTGTCAAAGATGACACTCCCAGGTTGGGTGTGGTAAATCTCTCTTTCTTTTTTTGATTTAAAAGGGAAGTAATTCCGCACAGCTGAACGTAATTGGAGGTAGTTAGCAGGCAAATGATATACCCACAGGAGCCAGAGATCGGAAGCTCTTTCCCAAGGACCACACAGGGAATCTGTGCTGCCCTCAGTGTGGGCTCCAATTCTCCTGCAGTCTCCCACTGGGTTGCCAAGTTAGATGCTAATTTCCTGTTATTTCACCCCTCCCCCCAGAGTCAGGTGTTTCTTCTAGGCTCAGGGCCGGTGCAGACCTGAGGTCGCCCTGCTTATGACGTATGTCCAAAATGGCGCCTGCTCTGTCTTGCTCGCCTTTGAGAGGTGAGCGGAGAGAGAGAAACTTGTGTCCTTATCGGTCACTTTTTTTTATTTTTTTCCTCTCTCTCTTCTAGTTAGCCTGGTGAATTTTTCCCCACGGAGTTTCAAGCCTCGTTCCCTCTAGCCTCCTCTTTCCACTTGCCCGCTGGTGTCTCGGGCTATTGATGTTCGGCTCACCTCGCGTTCCAGTGCTGGTGTGTTGAGTCTGCCGCTGGTGTCCCAAACTTGGGCTCCCACGCTCTCCACGGAGGTACATTGTGAATCACTAGTTCCGGAAGAGTTTCCTCTGCTGTTTCATCCCCTACTCTTCCTTGACCCTGCAGTATCTCCACTTATATTAAACTGTCTCTCCCTAAGACTAATAGTGTGCTACCTACCTATTCCGCCATCTTGCCGCTCATCAACGGACTTTATTGTTTTGAATGTTTTTTATCGGGGAATATTTTATTTTGAGTTGGATACAGTAATTGGTTCCACCTGGAGACACCAGCTCTACATTTTGTATATTCTAGGGAGAAAGCTAGAACAACTGCTGCAAACAAACATGATATTTCTGTTTGTATAGATGACATTTTATGCACTTATCTAACAGAAAGACTTTGCTTTTCTAAAAAACCAATTTTACTGTGATTTTCTCGGTCCATTGCATACGAATTCCACACCAGTTTGTCCGGATATGACTGCATGAAACCGGAAATCTCCGGTTTTCTTTTGGCTAACTCAATCCCAGATATTGCTACAGCCTCTGTGTTTGTGTATTCCTGATATTATCCACAGACTTTATTGTTTTGAAAGGGTTTATCAGAGAACATTTAATTTTGGGGCATGGAACCTATAATTGGTTCCACATGGAGACACCAGCTCTACACATTCGTATTTTCTACGTAAAAGTAGAGGAACTGCGGCAAACAAACATGATATTTCTGTTTGTCTAGATGACATTTTATGCACTTGCCTAACAAAAGACTTTGCTTTTCTCCAAAACCATTTTTACTGTGATTTTCTTGGTCCATTGTGTACGAATTCCACCACAGTTTGTCCGGATATGCCTGGATGAAACCAGAAATATCCGGTTGTGTTTTGGCTAACTCAATCCGAAATATTGCTATATCCTCTGTGTTTGTGTATTCCTGATATTATCCACGGACTTTATTTTTTTGACTGATTTTTTTTTCTGGGAACATTTAATTTTTTGCTTGGAAACACTAATTGGTTCCACATGGAGACACCAGCTCTACACATTCGTAGTTTCTAGGGAGAAAGCTAGAGGAACTACGGCAAACAAACATGATATTTCTGTTTGTACAGATGACATTTTAAGCACTTGCCTAATTAAAAGACTTTGCTTTTCTCCAAAAGCATTTTTACTATGATTTTCTCGGTGCATTGCATACGAATTCACAGGAGTTTGTCCGCATATGACTGGATGAAACCAAAAATATCCGGTTGTGTTTTGGCTAACTCAATCCCAGATATTGCTACAGACTCTGAGTTGGTTTTTTCTGGATATTATCAACGGACTTTATTGTTTTGAAAGTTTTTTATCGGGGAATATTTTATTTTGAGTTGGTTACAGTAATTGGTTCCACCTAGAGACACCAGCTCTACATTTGTATTTTCTAGGGAGAAAGCAATAGGAACTGTTGCAAACAAACATGATATTTCTGTTTGTATAGATGACATTTTATGCACTTACCTAACGAAAAGACTTTGCTTTTCTCCAAAACAATTTTTACTGTGATTTTCTCGGTCCATTGCTTAGCATTTCCAATCCACTTTGTCTTGATATGACTGGACGAAACCAGAAATATCCGGTTGTGGTTTTTTTTTTTTTTTTTTTGGACTAGCATTCATTCAGACTGGTAGTCATTTTTTATTTATTTATTTATTTTTTATTTTTGACAGGCAGAGTGGACAGTGAGAGAGAGACAGAGAGAAAGGTCTTCCTTTTTTGCCGTTGGTTCACCCTCCAATGGCCGCCGCGGTTGGCGCGCTGCGGCCGTTACACCGCACTGATCCGATGGCAGGAGCCAGGTGCTTCTCCTGGTCTCCCATGGGGTGCAGGACCCAAGCACTTGGGCCATCCTCCACTGCACTCCCTAGCCACAGCAGAGACCTGGCCTGGAAGAGGGGCAACCGGGACAGGATTGGTGCCCTGACCGGGACTAGAACCCGGTGTGCCGGCGCTGCAAGGTGGAGGATTAGCCTAATGAGCCGCAGCGCCGGCCATCCGGTTGTGTTTTGGCTAACTCATTCCCAGATATTGCTACAGCCTCTGTGTTTGTGTTTGCTGGATATTATCAATGGACTTTATTGTTTTGAATGTTTTTTATCGGGGAACATTTTATTTTGAGCTTGGATACAGTAATTCACTCCACAGGGAGAGATCAGCTTTACACATTCGTATTTTCTAGGGTGAAAGCTAGAGGAACTGTGGCAAACAAACATGATATTTGTTTGTTTAGACGACATTTTATGTACTTGCCTAACGAAAAGACTTTCCTTTTCTCCAAAACAATTTTTACTATGATTTTCTCAGTCCATTGCATACGAATTCCACACCAGTTTGTCCGGACATGACTGGATGAAACCGGAAATATCCGGATTTGTTTTGGATAACTCAATCCCAGATATTGCTACAGCCTCTGTTTTTCGGTTTTCTGGATATTATTCACAGACTTTATTTTTTGGAATGTTTTTTATCAGGGAACATTTTATTTTCAGCTTGGATACAGTAACTGGTTCCACAGGGAGACAACAGCTCTACGTATTAGTATTTTCTAGGGAGAAAGCTAGAGGAACTTTGGCAAACAAACATGATATTTCTGTTTGTACAGATGACATTTTATGCACTTGCCTAACGAAAACACATTGCTTTTCTCCAAACCATTGTTACTGTGATTTTCTCGGTCCATTGCATACGAATTCCACACCAGTTTGTCCGGATATGACTAGATGAAACCAGAAATATCCAGTTTTCTTTTGGCTAACTCAATCCAAAACTGTGTAAGCTTCTGTGTTTGTGTTTTCTGGATATTATCGATGGACTTTATTGTTTTCAATGTTTTTTTATCAGGGAGCATTTCATTTTGTAACGTTGAAACACTAATTGGTTCATAATGTGAACACCAGCTCAACACGTGTGTATTTAATAGGGAGAAAGCTAGAGGAACTGCGGCAAACAAACATGATATTTCTGTTTGTGTAGATGACATTTTATGCACTTGCCTAACAAAAAGACTTTGCTTTCCTCCAAACCATTGTTACTGTGATTTTCTCGGTCCATTGTGTACGAATTCCACGACAGTTTGTCCGGATATGCCTGGATGAAACCACAAATATCCGGTTGTGTTTTGGCTAACTCAATCCGAAATATTGCTACAGCCTCTGTGTTTTTATTCTGGATATTATTGATGTACTTTATGGTTTTGAATGTTTTTATCAGGGAACAATTAATTTTGTACCGTAGAAACACTAATTGGTGCATCATGGGGACACCGACTCTACACATTCGTATTTTCTAGGGAGAAAGCTAGAGGAACTGTGGCAAACAAACATGATATTTCTGTTTGTATATATGACATTTTATCTAACTCAATTCCAGATATTTCTACAGTCACTGTGTTTGTGTATTCCTGATATTATCCACAGACTTTATTGTTTTGAATGTTTTTTATCAGGGAACATTTAATTTGTGCTTGGAATCATTAACAGGTTCCACATGGAGACACCAGCTCTACACATTCGTATTTTCTAGGGAGAAAGCTAGAGGAACTGTGACAAACAAACATGATATTTCTATTTGCATAGATGACATTTTATGCCCTTGCCTAACAAAAAGACTTTGCTTTTCTCCAAAACCATTTTTACTGTGATTTTCTCGGTCCATTGAATATGAATTCCACACCAGTTTACTGGATATGACTGGATGAAACTGGACATATCCGGTTTTGTTTTGGCTTACTCAATCCCAGATATTGCTACATCCTCTGTGTTTGTGTATTCCTGATATTATCCAGAGACTTTATTGTTTGGATGTTTTTCATCAGGGAACATTTAATTTGTGCTTTGAATCCCTAATTGGTTCATCCTGGGGACACGAGCTCTACACATTCGTATTTTCTGGGGAGAAAGCTAGAGGAACTGCGACAAACAAACATATTTCTGTTTCTATAGATGACATTTTATGCACTTGCCTAACGAAAACACTTTGGTTTTCTCCCAAACCATTTTTCTGTGATATTGTCAGCCCATTGCATACGAATTCCAAACCACTTTCTCCGGATATGAATGGATAAACAAGAAATATCCGGTTGTGTTTTGGCTAATTCAATCCGAAATATTTTACAGCCTCTGTGTTTTTATTCTGGATATTATCGATGTATTTTATTGTTTTGAATGTTTTTATCAGGGAACATTTCATTTTGTACCGTTGAAACACTAATTGGTTCATCATGGGGACACCGACTCTACACATTCGTATTTTCTGGGGAGAAAGCCAGAGGAACTTCAGCAAACAAACATAATATTTCTGTTTGTATAGATGACATTTTATGCACTTGCCTAATGAAAAGACTTTGCTTTCTCCAAAACCATTTTTACTGTGATTTTCTCGGTCCATAGCATACGAATTCCACACCAGTTTGTTCGGATATCACTGGATGAAACCGGAAATATCCGGTTTTGTTTTGGCTAACTCAATCTGAAATATTGCTACAGCCTCTGTGTTTTTGTATTCCTGATATTATCCACAGACTTTATTGTTTTGAAAGGGTTTATCAGAGAACATTTAATTTTGGGGCATGGAACCTATAATTGGTTCCACATGGAGACACCAGCTCTACTATACGTATTTTCTACGGAAATGCTAGAGGAACTTCTGAAAACAAACATGATATATCTGTTTGTTTAGTTGACATTTTGCACTTGCCTAACGAAAAGAATTTGCTATTCTCCAAAACCATATTTACTGTGATTTTCTCGGTCCATTGCATACGAATTCCACACCAGTTTGCCCGGATATGACTGGATGAAACCAGAAATATCTGGTTGTGTTTACGCTAACTCCGTCCGAAATATTGCGACAGCCTCTGTGTTTGTGTTTTCTGGATATTATCAACGGACTTTATTGTTTTGAATGTTTTTTATCGGGGAACATTTTATTTGAGCTTGGATACAGTAATTGGTTCCACATGGAGACACCAGCTCTACACATTTGTAATTTCTAGGGAGAAAGCTAGAGGAACTGCGGCAAACAAACATGATATCTCTGTTTGTCTAGATGACAGTTTATGCACTTGCCTAGCGAAAAGACTTTGCTTTTCTGCAAAATCATTTTTACTGTGATTTTCTCGTTCCATTGCATACGAATTCTACGAACTTTGTCCGAATATGACTGGATGAAACCAGAAATATCCGGATTTGTTTTGGCTAACACAATCCCAGATATTACTACAGCCTCTGTGTTTGTGTATTCCTGATATTATCCACAGACTTTAATGTTTTGAATGTTTTTTATCAGGGAACATTTAATTTTGGGGCATGGAAACACTAATTGGTTCCACATGGAGACACCAGCTCTACACATTCGTATTTTCTACGTAAAAGTAGAGGAACTGCGGCAAACAAACATGATATTTCTGTTTGTCTAGATGACAGTTTATGCACTTGCCTAGCGAAAAGACTTTGCTTTTCTGCAAAATCATTTTTACTGTGATTTTCTCGTTCCATTGCATACGAATTCCACGAACTTTTTCCGAATATGACTGGATGAAACCAGAAATATCCGGATTTGTTTTGGCTAACACAATCCCAGATATTGCTACAGCCTCTGTGTTTGTGTATTCCTGATATTATCCACAGACTTTAATGTTTTGAATGTTTTTTATCAGGGAACATTTAATTTTGGGGCATGGAAACACTAATTGGTTCCACATGGAGACACCAGCTCTACACATTCGTATTTTCTACGTAAAAGTAGAGGAACTGCGGCAAACAAACATGATATTTCTGTTTGTCTAGATGACATTTTATGCACTTCCCTAACAAAAGACTTTGCTTTTCTCCAAAACCATTTTTACTGTGATTTTCTCAGTCCATTTTGTACGAATTCCACCACAGTTTGTCCGGATATGACTGGATGAAACCGGAAATATCCGGTTGTGTTTTGGCTAACTCAATCCAAAATATTACTACATCTTCTGTGTTTGTGTATTCCTGATATTATCCACGGACTTTATTTTTTTGATTGTATTTTTTTTCTGGGAACATTTAATTTTTTGCTTGGAAACACTAATTGGTTCCACATGGAGACACCAGCTCTACGTTTTGTATTTTCTAGGGAGAAAGCTAGAGGAACTGTTGCAAACAAACCTGATATTTCTGTTTGTATCGATGACATTTTATGCACTTACCTAACGAAAAGACTTTACTTTTCTCCAAAACAATTTTTACTGTGATTTTCTCGGTCCATTGCTTAGGATTTCCAAACCAATTTGTCCTGATATGACTGGACGAAACCAGAAACATCCGGTTGTGTTTTGGCGAACTCATTCCCAGATATTGCTATAGCTCTGTGTTTGTGTTTTCTGGATATTATCAATGGAATTAATTGCTTTGAATGTTTTTTATCGGGGAACATTTTATTTTGAGCTTGGATACAGTAGTTGGTTCCAAATGTAAACACCAGCTCTACACATTTGTATTTTCTAGGGAGAAAGCTAGAGGAACTGCGGCAAAAAACATGATATTTCTGTTTGTCTAGATGGCATTTTATGTACTTGCCTAACGTAAAGACTTTGCTTTTCTCCAAAATCATTTTTACTGTGATTTTCTCGGTCCATTGCCTAAGAATTCCACACCACTTTGTCAGAATATGACTGGATGAAACCGGAAATATCCGGTTTTGTTTTGGCTAACTCAATCCCAGATTGCTACAGCCTCTGTATTTGTGTATTCCTAATATTATCCACAGACTTTATTGTTTTGAATGTTTTTCATCGGGGAACATTTAATTTGTGCTTGGAATCACTAGTAGGTTCCATATGGAGACACCAGCTCTACACATTCGTATTTTCTAGGGAGAAAGCTAGAGGAACTGCGGCTAACAAACATGATATTTCTGTTTGGATCGATGAAATTTTATTCACTTGCCTAACAAAAAGACTTTGCTTTCCTCCAAAACCATTTTTTCTGTGGTTTTCTCGGTCCATTTCATACGAATTCCACAGCAGTTTACTGGATATGACTGCATGAAACCAGAAATATCTGGTTTTCTTTTGGCTAACTCAATCCCAGATATTGCTACAGCCTCTGTGTTTGTGTATTCCTGATATTATCCACGGACTTTATGGTTTTGAATTTTTTTTTTATCAGGGAACACTTAATTATGTGGTTGGAATCACTAATTGTTCCACAAGGAGACACCAGCTCTACACATTTGTGTTTTCTAGGGAGAAAGCTAGAGAACTGTGGCAAACAATCATGATGTTTCTGTTTGTATAGATGACATTTTATGCACTTGCCTAATGAAAAGACTTTGCTTTCTCCAAAACCATTTTTACTGTGATTTTCTCGGTCCATTGCATACGAATTCCACACCACTTTGTACAGATATCACTGGATAAAACCGGAAATATCCGGTTTTGTTTTGGCTAACTCAATCCCAGATATTGCTACAGCCTCTGTTTTTGTGTTTTCTGGATATTATCAATGGACTTTATTGTTTTGAATGTTTTTCATCAGGGAACATTTAATTTTTGCTGTGAATCACTAATTGGTTCATCCTGGGGACACCAGCTCTACACATTCATATTTTCCAGGGAGAAAGCTAGAGGAACTGTGACAAACAAACATAATATTTCTATTTGTATCCAGGATATTTTATCTACTTTCCTAATGAAAAGACTTTGCTTTTCTCCAAAACCATTTTTACTGTGATTTTCTTGGTCCATTGCATACGAATTCCACACCAGTTTACTGGATATGACTGGATGAAACTGGACATATCCGGTTTTGTTTTGGCTAACTCAATCCCAGATATTTCTACAGCCTCTGTGTTTGTGTATTCCTGATATTATCCACAGACTTTATTGTTTTGAATGTTTTTCATCAGGGAACATTTAATTTGTGCTTTGAATCACTAATTGGTTCATCCTGGGTACACCAGCTCTACACATTCGTATTTTCTGGGGAGAAAGCAAGAGGAACTGCGGCAAACAAACATGATATTTCTGTTTGTATTGAAAGAGTTAAGCAGGTTGGGTTTATAATGGAGCAGGTTAGGTTTAAAATGGAGTTGCTTGAGCTAACTGCATATTGTTCTGCTTCTTTGCAAATTGGCTGGGCTTGCAATAATTTTTGCAAGAAATAAAATTGCTTTCATAATATAGCTAAACTTTAGCTGAACTTGCAGTATGTAATCGTTTTAGGAACTATAAAGGCAGAAGTTAACAAAAAATTGTACCCAACCTATGTCCTGTTACAACACCACAAGTCACATTGACCCCTGTCCTTGCTTGCTCAAGCTAAAAACGAAAACCACAAGGCACGTACAGCATGTAACTTCTTCCCTTTTACCCTGGAAACCCCCTTTTACCCTGTAATACTTTAGGTTATCAAATGAAATTGTAACACTCTGGAAATATGCTAATGTTGTGGTTTTAAGCCTTAAATACTCTGTAAAATTGATGTTCGGGGCCGCTCTCTCTGCACGTCACCAGAGTGTGCTGTGAGACGGCCCATTTGCAAATGCAATAAAACTTCCTCTTGCTATAGCAACGATTGGAGTGGAGTCTGTGTTTCTGGGGTTCCGGATTGTGGGACGCCTGCTTAAGAGGTCTTACAGTATAGATGACATTTTATGCACTTGCCTAACGATAACACTTTGGTTTTCTCCCAAACCATTTTTCTGTGATTTTCTCAGCCCATTGCCTACGAATTCCAAACCACTTTCTCCGGATATGACTGGATGAAACAATAAATATCTGGTTTTGTTTTGGCTAACTCAATCCGAAATATTGCTACAGCCTCTGTGTTTTATTCTGGATATTATCGATGTACTTTATTGTTTTGAATGTTTTTATCAGGGAACATTTCATTTTGTATCATAGAAACACTAATTGGTTCATCATGGGGACACCGACTCTACACATTCGTATTTTCTAGGGAGAAAGCTAGAGGAACTGTGGCAAACAAACATGATATTTCTGTTTGTATAGATTACATTTTATGCACTTGCTTAACGAAAAGAATTTGCTTTTATCCAAAACCATTTTTCTGTGATTTTCTCGATACACTGCATACGAATTCCACAACAGTTTGCCCGGATATGACTGCATGAAACTGGAAACATCGGATTTTGTTTTTGCTAACTCAATCCCAGATATTTCTACAGCCACTGTGTTTGTGTATTCCTGATATTATCCACAGACTTTATTGTTTTGATGTTTTTTTTTCAGGGAACATTTAATTTGTGCTTTGAATCACTAATTGGTTCATCCTGGGGACACCAGCTCTACACATTCGATTTTCTGTGGAGAAAACGAGAGGAACTTCGGCAAACAAACATAATATTTCTGTTTGTATAGATGACATTTTATGCACTTGCCTAATGAAAAGACTTTGCTTTCTCCAAAACCATTTTTACTGTGATTTTCTCGGTCCATTGCATACGAATTCCACACCAGTTTGTTCGGATATCACTGCATGAAACCGGAAATATCCGGTTTTGTTTTGGCTAACTCAATCTGAAATATTGCTACAGCCTCTGTGTTTTTGTATTCCTGATATTATCCACAGACTTTATTGTTTTGAATGTTTTTTATAAGGGAACATTTAATTTGTTCATGGAAACACTAATTGGTTCCACATGGAGACACCAGCTCTACACATTCATATTTTCTAGGGAGAAAGCTAGAGGAACTGCGGCAAACAAACATGATATTTCTGTTTGTCTAGATGACATTTTATGCACTTGCCTAACGAAAAGACTTTGCTTTTCTCCAAAACCATTTTTACTGTGATTTTCTCGGTCGATTGCATATGAATTCCACACCACTTTGTCCGAATATGACTGGATGAAACCAGAAATACCCGGTTGTGTTTTGGCTAAATCAATCCGAAATATTGTGAAACCCTCTATGTTTGTGTTTTCTGGATATTATCAATGGACTTTATTGTTTTGAGTGTTTTTATCAGGGAACATTTCATTTTGTACAGTAGAAACACTAATTGGTTCGTCATGGGAGCACCAGCTCTACACATTCCTATTTTTTAATGATAAAGCTAGAAGAACTGCGGCAAACAAACATGATATTTCTGTTTGTATAGATGACATTTTATGCACTTGCCTAACGAAAAGACTTTGCTTTTCTCCAAAACCATTTTTACTGTGATTTTCTCGGTCAATTGCATATGAATTCCAAACCAACTGTTGGACATGACTGGATGAAACCAGAACTATCCGGTTGTGATTTGCATAACTCAAACCGAAATATTGTGAAAGCCTCTATGTTTGTGTTTTCTGGATATTATCAATGGACTTTATTGTTTTGAATGTTTTTATCATGTAACATTTCATTTTGTACCATTGAAACACTAATTGGTTCATCATGGGGACACCACCTCTACACATTCGTATTTTCTAGGGAGAAAGCTAGAGGAACTGCTGCAAACAACATGATAATTCTGTTTGTATAGATGACATTTTATGCACTTTCCTAACGAAAAGACTTTGCTTTTCTCAAAAACCATTTGTACTTTGATTTTCTCGGTCCACTGAATCCGAATTCCACACCACTTTGTCCGGTTATCACTGGAAGAAACCAGAAATATCTGGTTGTGTTTTGGCTAACTCAATCCGAAATATTGTGAAATCTCTGTGTTTGTGTTTTCTGGATATTAACGATGGACCTTATTAATTTGAATGTTTTAATTAGGGAACATTTCATTTTGTACCATTGAAACACTAATTGTTCATCCTGGGGACACCAGCTCTACACATTCCTATTTTCTGGGGAGAAAGCTAGAGGAACTGCGGCAAACAAACATGATATTTCTGTTTCTATCAATGACATTTTATGCACTTGCCTAACGAAAAGACTTTGCTATTCCCCAAAATGACTTCCCTGTGATTTTCTCGGGCCATTGCATAGGAATTCCACACCAGTTTCTCCGGATATGACTGGATGAAACCGGAAATATCCGGGTTTGTTCTAGCTAACTCAATCCCAGATATTGCTACAGCCTCTGTGTTTGTGTTTTCTGGATATTAACGATGGACTTTATTGTTTTGAATGTTTTTATCAGGGAAAATTTCATTTTTTACCAAAGAAACACTAATTGGTTCACCCTTGGGACACCAGCTCTACACATTCGTATTTTCTAGAGAGAAAGTTAGAGGAACTGCGGCAAACAAACATGATATTTCTGTTTGTATCGATGACATTTTATGCACTTGCCTAACGAAAAGACTTTGCTTTTCTCCAAAACCATTTTTCCTGTGATTCTCTCGGTCCATTGCATACGAATTCCACACCACGCTGTCCGGATATGACTGGAAGAAACCGGAAATATCTGGTTGTGTTTTGGATAACTTAATCCAAAATATTGTGAAAGCCTCTGTGTTTGTGTATTCCTGATATTATCCACAGACTTTATTGTTTTTAATGTTTTTTTCAGCGAACATTGAATTTTGTGCTTGGAAAAACTAATTGGTTTCTCATGGGGACACCAGCTCCAGATATTCGTATTTTCTATGGAGAATGCTAGGAACTGCGGAAAACAAACACGATATTTCTGTTTGTATAGATGACATTTTATGCACTTCCCTAACGAAAAGATTTTGCTTTTCTCCAAAACAATTTTTACTGTGATTTTCTCGGTCCATTGCATATGAATTCCACACCACTTTGTCCGGATATGACTGAATGAAACAAGAAATATTTGGTTTTTTTTGGCGAACTGAATCCCAGATATAGCTACAGCCTCTGTGTTTGTGTTTTCTGGATATTATCATTGGACTTCATTGTTTTGAATATTTTTTATCGAGAAACATTTTATTTTGAGCTTGGATACAGTAATTGCTTCCACATGGAGACACCAGCTCTACATTTTGTATTTTCTAGGGAGAAAGGTAGAGGAACTGCTGCAAACAAACATGATATTTCTGTTTGTATAGATGACATTTTATGCACTTGCCTAACGAAAAGACTTTGCTTTCTCCAAAACCATTTTTACTGTGATTTTCTCGGTCCATTGCATCTGAATTCCAAACCACGTTGTCGGACATGACTGGATGAAACCAGAAATATCCGGTTGTGCTTTGGATAACTCAATCCGAAATATTGTGAAATCTCTGTGTTTGTGTTTCCCAGATATTATCGACAAACTTTATTGTTTTGAATGTTTTTATCAGGGAACATTTCATTTTGTACCAAAGAAACACTAATTGGTTCATCCTGGGGACACCAGCTCTACACATTCCTATTTTCTGGGGAGAAAGCTAGAGGAACTGCCGCAAACAAACATGATAATTCTGTTTGGCTAGATGACATTTTATGCACATTCCCAATGAAAAGAGTTTGCTTTTCTCAAAAATCATTTTTACTGTGATTTTCTCGGTCCACTGCATCTGAATTCCACACCACTTTGTCCGGATATCACTGGAAGAAACCAGAAATATCCGGTTGTGTTTTGGCTAACTCAATCCGAAATATTGTGAAAGCCTCTGTGTTTGTGTTTTCTGGATATTATCGATGGACTTTATTGTTTTGAATGTTTTCATCAGGGAAAATTTCATTTTGTACAAAAGAAACACTAATTGGTTCCAGCTCTACACATTCCTATTTTCTGGGGAGAAAGCTAGAGGAAATGCTGCAAACAAACATGATATTTCTGTTTGTCTAGATGACATTTTATGCACTTTCCTAACGAAAAGACTTTGCTATTCCCCAAAATGACTTCCCTGTGATTTTCTCGGGCCATTGCATAGGAATTCCAAACCAGTTTCTCCGGATATGACTGGATGAAACCGGAAATATCCGGGTTTGTTCTAGCTAACTCAATCCCAGATATTGCTACAGCTTCTGTGTTTGTGTTTTCTGGATATTAACGATGGACTTTATTGTTTTGAATGTTTTTATCAGTGAAAATTTCATTTTGTACCAAAGAAACACTAATTGGTTCATCATGGGGACACCACCTCTACACATCCGTATTTTCTAGAGAGAAAGCTAGAGGAACTGCCGCAAACAAACATGATAATTCTGTTTGTATAGAATACAATTTATGCACTTTCCTAACGAAAAGATTTTGCGTTTCTCAAAAATCATTTTTACTGTGATTTTCTAAGTCCACTGCACATGAATTCCACACCACTTTGTCCATATCTGACTGGATGAAACCGGCAATATTCAGTTGTATTTTCGCTTACTCAATCCGAATATTGCTACAGCCTCTATGTTTGTGTATTCCTGATATTATCCACGGACTTTTTTTTTGAATGTTTTTATCAGGGAATATTTCATTTTGTACCGTTGAAACACTAACTGGTTCATCATGGGTATATAATCTCTACACATTCGTATTTTCTAGGGAGAAAGCTAGAAGAATTGCGACAAACAAACATGATATTTCTGTTTGTATAGATGACATTTTATGCGCTTGCCTAACGAAAGACTTTCTTTTCTCCAAAACCATTTTTACTGTGAATTTTCTGATCCATTGCATACGAATTCCACACCAGTTTTTCCGCATATGACTGGATGAAACCAGAAATATCCGGTTGTGTTTTGGCTAACTCATTCCGAAATATTGTGAAAGCCTATGTGTTTGTGTTTTCTGTATATAATCAATGGATTTTATTGTTTTGAATGTTTTTTATCGGGGAACATTTTATTTTGAGCTCTGACACAGTAATTGGTTACACATGGAGACAACAGCTCTACATATTCGTATTTTTTAGGTAGAAAGCTAGAGGAACTGCGGCAAACAATCCTTATATTTCTGTTTGTATAGATGACATTTTATGCACTTGCCTAATGAAAAGACTTTGCTTTCTCCAAAAGCATTTGTACTCTGATTTTCTCGGTCCATTGCATATGAATTCCACAAGACTTTGTCCGGATATGACTGGATGAAACCAGAAATATCCGGTTGTGTTTTGACTAACTCAATGCAAAATATTGTGAAAGCCTCTGTGTTTGTGTTTTCTGGATATTATCGAAGGACTTTATTGTTTGGAATATTTTTATCAGGGAACATTTCATTTTGTACCGTTGAAACACTAACTGTTTCCACATAGAGACACCAGCCCTGCATATTCGTATTTTCTAGGGAGAAAGCTAGAGGAACTGCACCAAAGAAACATGATATTTCTGTTTGTCTAGATGACATTTTATGCACTTGCCTAATGAAAAGACTTTGATTTTCTCCAAAACCATTTTTAGTGTGATTTTCTCGGTCCATTGCATATGAATTCCAAACCACGCTGTCCGGATATGACTGGAAGAAACCTGAAATATCTGGTTTTGTTTTGGCTAACACAATCCCAGATATTGCTACAGCCTCTGTGTTTGTGTTTTCTGGATATCATCAGTGGAATTTATTGTTTTAAAAATTTTTTTTCAGGGAACATTTTATTTTGAGCTTGGATACAGTAATTGGTTCCACATGGAGACACCAGCGCTACACATTCATATTTTCTAGGTAGAAAGCAAGAGGAACTGCGGCAAACAAACATGACAATTCTGTTTGTATAGATGACATTTTATGCACTTGCTAAACGAAAAGACCTTGCTTTTCTCCAGAACCGCTTTTACTGTGATTTTCTCGGTCCATTGCATACGAATTCCACACCAGTTTGTCCAGATACGACTGGATGAAACCAGAATTATCCGGTTGTGTTTTGGCTAACTCATTCCAAAATATTGCTACAGCTTCTGTGTTTGTGTTTTCTGGATATTATCAATGGACTTTATTGTTTTGAATGTTTTTTTATCGGGGAACATTTTATTTTGAGCTCTGATACAGTAATTGGTTCCACATGGAGACACCAGCTCTACATATTCGTGTTTTTTAGGTAGAAAGCTAGAGGAACTGTGGCAAACAATCCTTATATTTCTGTTTGTATAGATGACCATTTTATGCACTTGCCTAACAAAAAGACTTTGCTTTTCTCCAAAAGCATTTGTACTCTGATTTTCTCAGCCCATTTCCTATGAATTCCACACCAGTTTGTCTGCATATGACTGGATGAAACCAGAAATATCCAGTTGTGTTTTGACTGTCTCAATCCGAAATATTTTCATAGCCTGTATGTTTGTGTTTTCTGGATATTATCGATGGAATTTATGGTTTTGAATTTTTTATCAGGCAACATTTCATTTTGTACCTTTGAAACACTAATTGGTTCATCCTGGGGACACCAGATCTACACATTCGTATTTACTAGGGAGAAAGCTGGAGGAACTGCGGCAAGCAAACTTGAAATTTCTGTTTTTCATAGATGACATTTTATGCACTTGCCTAACGAAAAGACTTTGCTTTTCTCCAAAACCATTTGTACTTTGATTTTCTCGGTCCATTGCATACGAATTCCACACCAGTTTGTCCGGATGTGACTGGATGAAACCAGAAATATCCGGTTGTGTTTTGGCTAACTCAATACGAAATATTGTGAAAGCCTCTGTGTTTGTGTTTTCTGGATATTATCGACGGACTTTATTGTTTTGAAATTTTTTTTCAGGGAACATTTAATTTTGTGCTTGGAAACACTAACTGGTTCATCATGGGGACACCAGCTCTACACATTCTTATTTTCTAGGGCAAAAGCTAGAGGAACTTTGGCAAACAAACATAATATTTCTGTTTGTATCAATGACATTTTATGCACTTTCCTAACGAAATGACTTTGCTTTTCACCAAAACCATTTTTACTGTTAATTTTGTGATCCATTGCATACGAATACCACACCAGTTTTCCTGGATGACTGGATGAAACCGGAAATATCCAGATTTGTTTTGGCTAACTCAAAGCCAGATTTCTACATCCTCTGTTTTTGTGTTTTCTGGATATTATCAACGGACTTTATTGTTTTGAATGTTTTTTATCGGGGAACATTTTATTTTGAGCTTGGATACAGTAATTGGTTCCACCTGGAGACACCAGCTCTACACATTCGTAATTTCTAGGGAGAAAGCTAGAGGAACTGCGGCAAACAAACATGATATTTCCGTTTGTAAAGATGACATTCTATGCACTTACCTAACGAAAAAACTTTGCTTTTCTCCAAAACCATTTGTACTGTGATTTTCTCGGTCCATTGCATACGAATTCCACACCAGTTTGTCCGGATATGACTGGATGAAACCAGAAATATCCGCTTGTGTTTTGACTAACTCAATCCGAAATATTGTGAAAGCCTCTGTGTTTGTGTATTCCTGATATTATCCACGGACTTAATTTATTTCAATGTTTTTTTTCAGGGAACATTTAATTTTGTTCTTGGAAACACTGGTTCCACATGGAGACACCAGCTCTGCACATTCGTATTTCCTAGGGAGAAAGCTGGAGGAACTGCGGGAAACAAACATGATATTTCTGTTTGTCTAGATGACATTTTATGCACTTGCCTTATGAAAAGACTTTGCTTTTCTCCAAAACCATTTTTACTCTGACTTTCTTGGTCCATTGCAAGTGAATTCCAAACAACTTTGTCTGACATGACTGGATTAAGCCAGAAATATCCGGTTGAGCTTTGGCTAACTCAATCCGAAATATTGTGAAAGCCTCTGTGTTTGTGTTTTCCGGATATTATGGACGGACATCATTGTTTTGAATACTTTTATAAGGGAACATTCATTTTTGTACCATTGAAACACTAATTGGTTACACCTGGAGACACCAGCTCTACACATTCATATTTGCTAGGGAGAAATCAAGAGGAACTGTGCAAACAAACATGATATTTCTGTTTGTCTAGATGACATTTTATACACTTGCCTAACGAAAAGACTTTGCTTTTCTCCAAAACCATTTTTACTGTGATTTTCTCCGTCCATTGCATAGGAATTCCACACCACTTTGTCTGGATATGAACGGATGAAAACAGAAATATTCGGTTGTGTTTTGGCTAACTCAATCAGAAATATTGTGAAAACCTCTGTGTTTGTGTTTCTGGATATTATCGATGGACTTTATTGTTTTGAATGTTTTTATCAGGGAACATTTAATTTTGTACCGTTGAAACACTAATTGTTTCATCATGGGAACACCAGCTCTACAAATTCCGATTTTCTAGGGAGAAAGCTAGAGGAACTGCGGCAAACAAGCATGATAATTCTGTTTGTATAGATGACATTTTATGCACTTTCCTAACGAAAAGACTTTGCTTTTCTGCAAAATCATTTTTACTGTGATTTTCTTGGTCCATTGCATACGAATTCCACAACAGTTTGTCCAGATATGACTGGATGAAACAAAAAAATATCTGGTTGTGTTTTGGCTAACTCAATCCGAAATATTGCTACAGCCTTTGTGTTTGTGTTTTCTGGTTATTATCTACGGACTTAATTGTTTTGAATTTTTTTTTCTGGAAACATTTAATTTTTTGTTGGAAATACTAATTGGTTCCACATGGAGACACCAGCACTGCACATTCGTATTTTCTAGGGAGAAAGCTAGAGGAACTGTGGGAAACAAACATGACATTTCTGTTTGTATAGATGACATTTTATGCCCTTCCCTAACGAAAAGACTTTGCTTTTCTAAAAAACCAATTTTACTGTGATTTTCTCGGTCCATTGCATATGAATTCCACACCAGTTTGTCCAGATATGACTGCATGAAACCGGAAATCTCCGGTTTTCTTTTGGCTAACTCAATCCCAGATATTGCTACAGCCTCTGTGTTTGTGTATTCCTGATATTATCCACAGACATTATTGCTTTGAATGTTTTTTATCAGGGAGCATTTAATTTTGGGGCATGGGAACAATAATTGGTTCCACATTGTGACACCAGCTATACACATTCGAATTTTTTAGGGAGAAATCTAGAGGAACTGCGGCAAACAAACATGATATTGCTGTTTGTATCGATGAGAGTTTATGCACTTGCCTAATGAAAAGACTTTGCTTTTCTCCAAAATCATTTTTACTGTGATTTTCTCGGTCCATTGCATATGAATTCCACACACTTTCTCCGGATATGACTGGATGAAAAAAGAAATATCTGGTTGTGTTTTCGGTACTCAATCCGAATTATTGCTACAGACTCTGTGTTTGTGTATTCCTGATATTACCGACGGGCTTAATTTTTTTCAATGTTTTTTTTTTTCAGGGAACATTTAATTTTGTGCTTGGAAACACTGATTGGTTCCTCATGGAGACACCAGCTCCACATATTCGTATTTTCTAGGGAGAAACTATGAACTGCGGGAAACAAACATGACATTTCTGTTTGTCTAGATGACATTTTATGCACTTGCCTAACGAAAAGACTTTGCTTTTCTCCAAAACAATTTTTACTGTGATTTTCTTGGTCCATTGCATACGAATTCCACACCACTTTGTCCGGATAAGACTGGATGAAACCAGAAATATTCAGTTGTGTTTTGGCTAACTCAATCTGAAATATTGCTACAGCCTCTGTGTTTGTGTTTTCTTGATATTATCCATGGACTTTATTTTTTTGAATATTTTTATCAAGGAATATTTAATTTTGTGCTTGGAAAAAGTAATTTGTTCATCATGGGGACACCAGCTCCACACATTCATATTTTCTTTGGAGAATGCTAGAGGAACTGCGGCAAACAAACATTTTGTTTCTGTTTGTATTAATGACATTTTATCCACTTGCCTAATGAAAAGACTTTGCTTTTCTCCAAAACCATTTTTACTGTGATTTTCTTGGTCCATTGCATAGGAATTCCACACCATTTTGTCTGGATATGACTGGATGAAACCGGAAATATCTGGTTGTATTTTGGCTAACTCAATACGAAATATTGCTACAGCCTCTGTGTTTGTGTTTTCTGGATATTATCCACAAACTTCATTTTTTGGAATATTTTTATCAGGGTACATTTTATTTTGAGCTTGGATACAGTAATTGGTTCCACATGGAGACATCAGCTCTACATATTTGTATTTTCTAGGGAGAAAGCTTGAGGAACTGCAGCAAACAAACATGATATTTCTGTTTTTTATAGATGACATTTTATAAACTTGCCTAACGAAAAGACTTTGCTTTTCTCCAAAATCATTTTTACTGTGATTTTCTAGGTCCACTGATACGAATTCCACACCACTTTGTTCGGACATGACTGGATGAAACCTGAAATATCCGTTTGTGTTATGGCTAACTCAATCCGAAATATTGTGAAAGCCTATGTGTTTTTGTTTTCTGGATATTATCGAGGGACTTATTGTTTTGAATGTTTTTATCAGGGAACATTTAATTTTGTACCGTAGAATCACTAATTGATTCATCATGGGGATGCCAGCTCTACACATTCTTATTTTCTAGGCAGAAAGCTAGAGGAACTGTGACAAACAAACATGATATTTGTGTTTGTGTAGATGACATTTTATGCACTTGCCTAAGAAATTACTTTGCTATTCTCCAAAACCTTTTTGAGGGTGATGTTCTGAGTACATCGCATACCAGTTCCAAAGAACTTTGTCCAGATATGCCTGGATGAAACCAGAAATATCCTCTTGTGTTATGGCTAACTCAATCCCAGATCTTGCTGCAACCTTTCTGTGTGTATTTTCTGGATATTATCAATGGAATTTACTTTTTAGAATGAATTTCAGTAGAGGAAATTTTGTTTTGTGCTGGAAATGCTTATTGGTTTCATATGCAGGCCAAACATGTTCACATTTTTGTTTTCTACGCAGAAAGCTAGAGCAATCGTTGCAAACAAGCAGGATATTTTTATTCGTAAACATGATATTTTAGGCACTTAGCCGAGAAAAAGAGTTTGCTTTTCTGCAAAACCAGTTTGAAGGTGATTTTCTGAGTCCATTGCCTACAAGTTCCACAAAAGGTTGAATGGAAATGACTGGATGAAACCACAAATATCCTCTGTGTTATGGTAAACTCAATCCTAGATCTTGCTACAGGCTCTGCTTTGTGTTTTTTGATATTATCAATGGACTTTATGGTTTTGAATGAATTGAAGCAGGGAATACTTTCTTTGGTGCTGGGAAACACTAATTGGTTCCACATGGAGACACAAACTCAACACATCCGTGCTGTCTAGGCAGAAAACTACAGCAATTGCTGCAAACAAACATGATATTTGTGTTTGTGTAGATGACATTTGATGCACTTGCCTAAGAAAATACTTTGCTATTCTCCAAAACCAGTTTGACTGTGATTTTCTGAGTCCATTGCATACCAGCTCCACAACACTTTGTCCAGATATGCTGGATGAAACCAGAAATCTCCTCTTGTGTTATGGCTAACTCAGTCCCAGATCTTGCTACAACCTCTGTGTTTGTGTTTTCTGGATATTATCAAGGGACTTTACGTTTTAGAATGAATTTCAGTAGAGGAAATTTTGTTATGTGCTGGAAAAGCTAAGTGCTTCCATATGCAGGCCAAACGTCTTCACATTCGTGTTTTCTACACAGGAAGCTAGAGCTATCATTGCAAACAAAAAGGATATTTATATTCGTAAACATGATTTTTAGGCACTTGGCCAAGAAAAAGAGTTTGCTTTCCTCCAAAATAGTTTGAGGGTAATTTTCTCAGTCCATTGCCTACCAGTTCCACAACAGGTTGAACGGAAATGACTGGAAGAAACCACAAATATCCTCTGTGTTATGGCTAACTCAATCCTAGATCTTGCTACAGGCTCTGCTTTGTGTGTTTTGATATTATCAATGGACTTTATGGTTTTGAATGAATTGAAGCAGGGAATATTTTCTTTGGTGCTGGGAAACACTAATTAGTTCCACATGGAGACACAAACTCAACACATCCGTGCTGTCTAGGCAGAAAACTACAGCAATTGCTGCAAACAAACATGATATTTGTGTTTGTGTAGATGAGATTTGATGCACTTGCCTAAGAAAATAGTTTGCTATTCTCCAAAACCAGTTTGACTGTGATTGTCTGAGTCCATTCCATACCAGTTCCACAGCACTTTGTAAGGATATGACGGGATGAAACCAGAAATATCTGGTTCTGTTATGGCTAACTCAATCCCAGATCTTGCTACAACCTCTGTGTTTGTGTTTTCTGGATATTATCAAGGGACTTTACGTTTTAGAGTGAATTTCAGTAGAGGAAATTTTGTTTTGTGCTGGAAAAGCTAAGTGCTTCCATATGCAGGCCCAACGTGTTCACATTTGTGTTTTCTAGGCAGAAAGCTAGAGCAGTCATTGCAAACAAACAGGATATTGATGTTTGCAAACATGACTTTTTATTTATCCACTTGGCCAAGAAAAAGAGTTTGCTTTTCTCCAAAATAGTTTGAGGGTAATTTTCTGAGTCCATTGCATACCAGTTCCACAACCCTTTGTCCAGATATGACTGGATGAAACCAGAAATATCCTCTTGTGTTGTGGCTAACTCAATCCCAGATCTTGCTACAGGCTCTGCTTTGTGTTTTTTGATATTATCAATGTACTTTATGGTTTTGAATGAAATGAAGCAGGGAATATTTTCTTTGGTGCTGGGAAACACTAATTAGGTCCACATGGAGACACAAACTCAACACATTCTTGCTGTCTAGGCAGAAAACTACAGCAATTGCTAAAAACTAACATGATATTTGTGTTTGTGTAGATGACATTTGATGCACTTGCCTAAGAAAATACTTTGCTATTCCCAAAACCAGTGTGAATGTGATTATCTGAGTCCATTGCAAACCAGTTCCACAACACTTTGTGTAGATATGACTGGATGATACCAAAATATCCTCTTTTGTTACGGCTTACTCAATCCCCCATCTTTCTACAACCTCTGTGTTTGTGTTTTCTGGATATTATCAATGGACTTTACAATTTAAAATGAATTTCAGTAGAGAAAATTTTGTTTCTGCAGCAAAAGATAAGTGCTTCCATATGCAGGCCCAACGTATTCACATTTGTGTTTTCTAGGCAGAAAGCTAGAGCAATCATTGCAAACAAACATGATAGTTTTATTTGCAAACATGATTTTTTATTTATCCACCTGGCCAAGAAAAAGAGTTTTCTTTTCTCCAAAACCAGTTTGAGGGTGATTTTCTGAGTCCATTGCACACCAGTTCCAAAACACTTTGTCTGGAAATGACTGGATGAAACCAGAAATATCCTCTGTGTTATGGCTAACTCAATCCCAGATCTTGCTACAGGCTCTGCTTTGTGTTTTTGGATATTATCAATGGACTTTATGGTTTTGAATGAATTGAAGCAGGGAATACTTTCTTTGGTGCTGGGAAACAGTAATTAGTTCCACATGGAGACACAAACTCAACACATTCGTGCTGTCTAGGCAGAAAACTACAGCAATTGCTGCAAACAAACATGATATTTGTGTTTGTGTAGATGACATTTTATGCACTTGCCAAAGAAAATACTTTGCTATTCCCCAAAACCAGTTTGAATGATATGTGAGTACATTGCATACAAGTTCCACAACAAATTACCCTGAAATGAGTGGATGAAACCAGAATTATCCTCTTGTGTTATGGGTAACTCAATCCCAGATCTTGCTACAGGCTCTGCTTTGTGTGTTTTGATATTATCAATGGACTTTATGGTTTTGAATGAATTGAAGCAGGGAATATTTTCTTTGGTGCTGGGAATCAGTAATTAGTTCCACATGGAGACACAAACTCAACACATTCGTGCTGTCTAGGCAGAAAACTACAGCAATTGCTGCAAACAAACATGATACTTCTGTTTGTGTAGATGAGATTTGATGCACTTGCCTAAGAAAATACTTTGCTATTCTCCAAAACCAGATTGACTGTGATTATCTGAGTCTATTGCATACCAGTTCCACAGCACATTGTCTGGATATGACTGGATGAAACCTGAAATCTCCTCTTGTGTTATGGCTAACTCAATCCCAGATCTTGCTACAACCTCTGTGTTTGTGTTTTCTGGATATTATCAAGGGACTTTATGTTATAGAATGAATTTCAGTAGAGGAAATTTTGTTTTGTGCTGGAAAAGCTAAGTGCTTCCATATGCAGGCCCAACGTGTTCACATTTGTGTTTTCTACACAGAAAGCTAGAGCAATCATTGCAAACAAACAGGATATTGATGTTTGCAAACATGACTTTTTATTTATCCACTTGGCCAAGAAAGAGAGTTTGCTTTTCTCCAAAACCAGTTTGAGGGTGATTTTCTGAGTCCATTGCATACCAGTTCCACAACCCTTTGTCCAGATATGACTGGATGAAACCAGAAATATCCTCTTGTGTTGTGGCTAACTCAATCCCAGATCTTGCTACAGGCTCTGCTTTGTGTTTTTGGATATTATCAATGGACTTTATGGTTTTGAATGAATTGAAGCAGGGAATATTTTCTTTGGTGCTGGGAAACACTAATTAGTTCCACATGGAGACACAAACTCAACACATTCGTGCTGTCTAGGCAGAAAACTACAGCAATTGATGCAAACAAACATGATATTTGTGTTTATGTAGATGACATTTGATGCACTTGCCTAAGAAAATACTTTGCTATTCCCAAAACCAGTTTGAATGTGATTATCTGAGTCCATTGCAAACCAGTTCCACAACACTTTGTGTAGATATGACTGGATGATACCAGAAATATCCTCTTTTGTTACGGCTTACTCAATCCCCCATCTTTCTACAACCTCTGTGTTTGTGTTTTCTGGATATTATCAATGGACTTTACAATTTAAAATGAATTTCAGTAGAGAAAATTTTGTTTCTGCAGCAAAAGATAAGTGCTTCCATATGCAGGCCCAACGTATTCACATTTGTGTTTTCTAGGCAGAAAGCTAGAGCAATCATTGCAAACAAACATGATAGTTTTATTTGCAAACATGATTTTTTATTTATCCACCTGGCCAAGAAAAAGAGTTTTCTTTTCTCCAAAACCAGTTTGAGGGTGATTTTCTGAGTCCATTGCACACCAGTTCCAAAACACTTTGTCTGGAAATGACTGGATGAAACCAGAAATATCCTCTGTGTTATGGCTAACTCAATCCCAGATCTTGCTACAGGCTCTGCTTTGTGTTTTTGGATATTATCAATGGACTTTATGGTTTTGAATGAATTGAAGCAGGGAATACTTTCTTTGGTGCTGGGAAACAGTAATTAGTTCCACATGGAGACACAAACTCAACACATTCGTGCTGTCTAGGCAGAAAACTACAGCAATTGCTGCAAACAAACATGATATTTGTGTTTGTGTAGATGACATTTTATGCATTTGCCAAAGAAAATACTTTGCTATTCCCCAAAACCAGTTTGAATGATATGTGAGTACATTGCATACAAGTTCCACAACAAATTACCCTGAAATGAGTGGATGAAACCAGAATTATCCTCTTGTGTTATGGGTAACTCAATCCCAGATCTTGCTACAGGCTCTGCTTTGTGTGTTTTGATATTATCAATGGACTTTATGGTTTTGAATGAATTGAAGCAGGGAATATTTTCTTTGGTGCTGGGAAACACTAATTAGTTCCACATGGAGACACAAACTCAACACATTCGTGCTGTCTAGGCAGAAAACTACAGCAATTGCTGCAAACAAACATGATACTTCTGTTTGTGTAGATGAGATTTGATGCACTTGCCTAAGAAAATACTTTGCTATTCTCCAAAACCAGTTTGACTGAGATTATCTGAGTCTATTGCATACCAGTTCCACAGCACATTGTCTGGATATGACTGGATGAAACCTGAAATCTCCTCTTGTGTTATGGCTAACTCAATCCCAGATCTTGCTACAACCTCTGTGTTTGTGTTTTCTGGATATTATCAAGGGACTTTATGTTATAGAATGAATTTCAGTAGAGGAAATATTGTTTTGTGCTGGAAAAGCTAAGTGCTTCCATATGCAGGCCCAACGTGTTCACATTTGTGTTTTCTACACAGAAAGCTAGAGCAATCATTGCAAACAAACAGGATATTGATGTTTGCAAACATGACTTTTTATTTATCCACTTGGCCAAGAAAGAGAGTTTGCTTTTCTCCAAAACCAGTTTGACGGTGATTTTCTGAGTCCATTGCATACCAGTTCCACAACCCTTTGTCAGGATATGACTGGATGAAACCAGAAATATCCTCTTGTGTTGTGGCTAACTCAATCCCAGATCTTGCTACAGGCTCTGCTTTGTGTTTTTTGATATTATCAATGGACTTTATGGTTTTGAATGAATTGAAGCAGGGAATATTTTCTTTGGTGCTGGGAAACACTAATTAGTTCCACATGGAGACACAAACTCAACACATTCGTGCTGTCTAGGCAGAAAACTACAGCAATTGCTGCAAACAAACATGATATTTGTGTTTATGTAGATGACATTTGATGCACTTGCCTAAGAAAATACTTTGCTATTCCCAAAACCAGTTTGAATGTGATTATCTGAGTCCATTGCATACCAGTTCCACAACACTTTGTGTAGATACGACTGGATGATACCAGAAATATCCTCTTTTGTTACGGCTTACTCAATCCCAGATCTTGCTACAACCTCTGTGTTTGTGTTTTCTGGATATTACCAAGGGACATTACGTTTTAGAGTGAATTTCAGTAGAGGAAATTTTTTTATGCTGCAAATGCTAAGTGCTTCCATATGCAGGCCCAACGTGTTCACATTCGTGTTTTCTACGCAGAAAGCTAGAGCAATCGTTGGAAAAAAACATGATATTTTTTTTGCAAACATGACTTTTTATTTATCCACTTGGCCAAGAAAAAGAGTTTGCTTTTCTCCAAAACCAGTTTGAGGGTGATTTTCTGAGTCCATTGCATACCAGTTGCACAACACTTTTCAGAAATGACTGGATGAAACCAGAAATATCCTCTGTGTTGTGGCTAACTCAATCCTAGATCTTGCTACAGGCTCTGCTTTGTGTTTTTTGATATTAGCAATGGACTTTATGGTTTTGAATGAATTGAAGCAGGGAATATTTTCTTTGGTGCTGGGAAACAGTAATTAGTTCCACATGGAGACACAAACTCAACACACTCCTGCTGTCTAGGCTGAAAACTACAGCAATTGCTGCAAACTAACATGATATTTGTGTTTGTGTAGATGACATTTGATGCACTTGCCTAAGAAAATAGTTTGCTATTCTCCAAAACCAGTTTGACTGTGATTGTCTGAGTCCATTCCATACCAGTTCCACAGCACTTTGTAAGGATATGACGGGATGAAACCAGAAATATCTGGTTCTGTTATGGCTAACTCAATCCCAGATCTTGCTACAACCTCTGTGTTTGTGTTTTCTGGATATTATCAAGGGACTTTACGTTTTAGAGTGAATTTCAGTAGAGGAAATTTTGTTTTGTGCTGGAAAAGCTAAGTGCTTCCATATGCAGGCCCACCGTGTTCACATTTGTGTTTTCTAGGCAGAAAGCTAGAGCAGTCGTTGCAAACAAACAGGATATTGATGTTTGCAAACATGACTTTTTATTTATCCACTTGGCCAAGAAAAAGAGTTTGCTTTTCTCCAAAATAGTTTGAGGGTAATTTTATGAGTCCATTGCATACCAGTTCCACAACCCTTTGTCAGGATATGACTGGATGAAACCAGAAATATCCTCTTGTGTTGTGGCTAACTCAATCCCAGATCTTGCTACAGGCTCTGCTTTGTGTTTTTTGATATTATCAATGTACTTTATGGTTTTGAATGAAATGAAGCAGGAAATATTTTCTTTGGTGCTGGGAAACACTAATTAGGTCCACATGGAGACACAAACTCAACACATTCTTGCTGTCTAGGCAGAAAACTACAGCAATTGCTACAAACTAACATGATATTTGTGTTTGTGTAGATGACATTTGATGCACTTGCCTAAGAAAATACTTTGCTATTCCCAAAACCAGTTTGAATGTGATTATCTGAGTCCATTGCAAACCAGTTCCACAACACTTTGTGTAGATATGACTGGATGATACCAGAAATATCCTCTTTTGTTACGGCTTACTCAATCCCAGATCTTGCTACAAATTTTTTGTTTGTGTTTCTGGATATTATCAAGGGAATTTATGATTTAAAATGAATTTCAGTAGAGGAAATTTTTTTATGCTGCAAATGCTAAGTGCTTCCATATGCAGGCCCAACGTGTTCACATTCGTGTTTTGTAGGCAGAAAGCTAGAGCAATCGTTGCAAACAAACATGATATTTTTATTGCAAACATGACTTTTTATTTATCCACTTGTCCAAGAAAAGAGTTTGCTTTTCTCTAAAACCAGTTTGAGGGTGATTTTCTGAGTCCATTGCATACCAGTTCCACAACACTTTGTCTGCGTATGACTGGATGAGACCAGAAATATCCTCTTGTGTTATGGCTAACTCAATCCCAGATCTTGCTACAACCTCTGTGTTTGTGTATTCTGGATATTATCAAGGGACTTTATGATTTAAAATGAATTTCAGTAGAGGAAATTTTGTTTTGTGCTGGAATTGCTAAGTGCTTCCATATGCAGGACAAACGTCTTCACATTTGTGTTTTCCACACAGCAAGCTTTAGAGATCATTGCAAACAAACATGATATTTATATTTGTAAACATAACTGTTTATCCACTTGGCCAATAAAAAGACTTTGCTTTTCTCCAAAACCAGTTTGAGGGTGATTTTCTGAGTCCATTGCATACCAGTTCCACAACACTTTGCCCGGAAATGACTGGATGAAACCAGAAATATCATCTTTTGTTATGGCTAACTCAATCCCAGAACTTGCTACAACCTCTGTGTTTGTGTTTTCTGGATATTATCAATGGACTTTACGTTTTAGAATGAATTTAAGCAGGGAATATTTTCTTTGGTGCTGGGAAACACTAATTAGTTCCACATGGAGACACAAACTCAACACATCCGTGCTGTCTAGGCAGAAAACTACAGCAATTGCTGCACACAAACATGATATTTGTGTTTGTGTAGATGACATTTGATGCACTTGCCTAAGAAAATACTTTGCTATTCTCCAAAACCAGTTTGACTGTGATTTTCTGAGTCCATTGCATACCAGCTCCACAACACTTTGTCCAGATATGCTGGATGAAACCAGAAATCTCCTCTTGTGTTATGGCTAACTCAATCCCAGATCTTGCTACAACCTCTGTGTTTGTGTTTTCTGGATATTATCAAGGGACTTTACATTTTAGAATGAATTTCAGTAGAGGAAATTTTGTTATGTGCTGGAAAAGCTAAGTGCTTCCATATGCAGGCCAAACGTCTTCACATTCGTGTTTTCTACACAGGAAGCTAGAGCTATCATTGCAAACAAAAAGGATATTTATATTCGTAAACATGATTTTTAGGCACTTGGCCAAGAAAAAGAGTTTGCTTTTCTCCAAAATAGTTTGAGGGTAATTTTCTCAGTCCATTGCCTACCAGTTCCACAACAGGTTGAATGGAAATGACTGGAAGAAACCACAAATATCCTCTGTGTTATGGCTAACTCAATCCTAGATCTTGCTACAGGCTCTGCTTTGTGTGTTTTGATATTATCAATGGACTTTATGGTTTTGAATGAATTGAAGCAGGGAATATTTTCTTTGGTGCTGGGAAACACTAATTAGTTCCACATGGAGACACAAACTCAACACACTCCTGCTGTCTAGGCTGAAAACTACAGCAATTGCTGCAAACAAACATGATATTTGTGTTTGTGTAGATGACATTTGATGCACTTGCCTAAGAAAATAGTTTGCTATTCTCCAAAACCAGTTTGACTGTGATTGTCTGAGTCCATTCCATACCAGTTCCACAGCACTTTGTAAGGATATGACGGGATGAAACCAGAAATATCTCGTTGTGTTATGGCTAACTCAATCCCAGATCTTGCTACAACCTCTGTGTTTGTGTTTTCTGGATATTATCAAGGGACTTTATGATTTAAAATGAATTTCAGTAGAGGAAATTTTGTTTTGTGCTGGAATTGCTAAGTGCTTCCATATGCAGGACAAACGTCTTCACATTTGTGTTTTCCACACAGCAAGCTTTAGAGATCATTGCAAACAAACATAATATTTATATTTGTAAACATAACTGTTTATCCACTTGGCCAATAAAAAGACTTTGCTTTTCTCCAAAACCAGTTTGAGGGTGATTTTCTGAGTCCATTGCATACCAGTTCCACAATACTTTGCCCGGAAATGACTGGATGAAACCAGAAATATCATCTTTTGTTATGGCTAACTCAATCCCAGAACTTGCTACAACCTCTGTGTTTGTGTTTTCTGGATATTATCAATGGACTTTACGTTTTAGAATGAATTTAAGCAGGGAATATTTTCTTTGGTGCTGGGAAACACTAATTAGTTCCACATGGAGACACAAACTCAACACATCCGTGCTGTCTAGGCAGAAAACTACAGCAATTGCTGCACACAAACATGATATTTGTGTTTGTGTAGATGACATTTGATGCACTTGCCTAAGAAAATACTTTGCTATTCTCCAAAACCAGTTTGACTGTGATTTTCTGAGTCCATTGCATACCAGCTCCACAACACTTTGTCCAGATATGCTGGATGAAACCAGAAATCTCCTCTTGTGTTATGGCTAACTCAATCCCAGATCTTGCTACAACCTCTGTGTTTGTGTTTTCTGGATATTATCAAGGGACTTTACGTTTTAGAATGAATTTCAGTAGAGGAAATTTTGTTATGTGCTGGAAAAGCTAAGTGCTTCCATATGCAGGCCAAACGTCTTCACATTCGTGTTTTCTACACAGGAAGCTAGAGCTATCATTGCAAACAAAAAGGATATTTATATTCGTAAACATGATTTTTAGGCACTTGGCCAAGAAAAAGAGTTTGCTTTTCTCCAAAATAGTTTGAGGGTAATTTTCTCAGTCCATTGCCTACCAGTTCCACAACAGGTTGAATGGAAATGACTGGAAGAAACCACAAATATCCTCTGTGTTATGGCTAACTCAATCCTAGATCTTGCTACAGGCTCTGCTTTGTGTGTTTTGATATTATCAATGGACTTTATGGTTTTGAATGAATTGAAGCAGGGAATATTTTCTTTGGTGCTGGGAAACACTAATTAGTTCCACATGGAGACACAAACTCAACACACTCCTGCTGTCTAGGCTGAAAACTACAGCAATTGCTGCAAACAAACATGATATTTGTGTTTGTGTAGATGACATTTGATGCACTTGCCTAAGAAAATAGTTTGCTATTCTCCAAAACCAGTTTGACTGTGATTGTCTGAGTCCATTCCATACCAGTTCCACAGCACTTTGTAAGGATATGACGGGATGAAACCAGAAATATCTCGTTGTGTTATGGCTAACTCAATCCCAGATCTTGCTACAACCTCTGTGTTTGTGTTTTCTGGATATTATCAAGGGACTTTATGATTTAAAATGAATTTCAGTAGAGGAAATTTTGTTTTGTGCTGGAATTGCTAAGTGCTTCCATATGCAGGACAAACGTCTTCACATTTGTGTTTTCCACACAGCAAGCTTTAGAGATCATTGCAAACAAACATAATATTTATATTTGTAAACATAACTGTTTATCCACTTGGCCAATAAAAAGACTTTGCTTTTCTCCAAAACCAGTTTGAGGGTGATTTTCTGAGTCCATTGCATACCAGTTCCACAATACTTTGCCCGGAAATGACTGGATGAAACCAGAAATATCATCTTTTGTTATGGCTAACTCAATCCCAGAACTTGCTACAACCTCTGTGTTTGTGTTTTCTGGATATTATCAATGGACTTTACGTTTTAGAATGAATTTAAGCAGGGAATATTTTCTTTGGTGCTGGGAAACACTAATTAGTTCCACATGGAGACACAAACAACACATTCGTGCTGTCTAGGCAGAAAACTACAGCAATTGCTGCACACAAACATGATATTTGTGTTTGTGTAGATGACATTTGATGCACTTGCCTAAGAAAATATTTTGCTATTCTCCAAAACGAGTTTGACTGTGATTATCTGAGTCCATTGCATACCAGTTCCACAGCACTTTGTCCGGATATGCCTGGATGAATCCAGGAATATCCTCTTTTGTTATGGCTCACTCAATCTCAGATCTTGCTACAAACTCTGTGTTTGTGTTTTCTGGATATTATCGATGCGCTTTATTGTTTTGAATGTTTTTTATCAGGGAATATTTTATTTTATACTGGGAAACTCAAATTGGTTCCACATGGAGACAACAGCTCTACACATTCATATTTTCTAGGAGAATGCTAGATGGACTGTGGGAAACAAAGATTATATTTCTGATTGTATACATGATATTTTATGCACTTGCCTAACAAAAAGACTTTGCTTTCTTCCAAAATCATTTTCATTGTGATTTTCTCGGTCAATTGCATACGAATTCCACACAACTTTGTCCGGATATGACTGGATGAAACCGGAAATATCCGGTTTTGCTTTTGTCTAACCCAATCCCAGATATTGCGACAGCCACTGTGTTTGTATTTTCTAGATATTATCGATGGACTTTATTGTTTTGAAAGTTTTTTTTTTATCAGGGAACATTTAATTGTGTGCTATGAAACACTAACTGTTTCTACATAGGGACACCAGCTCTACACATTTGTATTTTCTAGGGAGAAAGGAAGAGATACTTTGGCAAAAAAAAACATGATATTTCTGTTTGTATAGATGAGATTTTATGCACTTGCCTAACGAAAAGTCTTTGCTTTTCTCCAAAACCATTTTTACTGTGATTTATTCGGTCCATTGCATACGAATTCTACACCACTATGTCCGGATATGAGTGGATGAAACCAGAAATATGCGGTTGTATTTTTGCTAACTGAATCCCAGATATTGCGAGAGCATCTGTGTTTGTGTTTTCTGGATATTATCGACGGACTTTATAGTTTTGAATGTTTTTATCAGGGAACATTAAATTTTGTACTGGGAATCTCTAATTGGTTCCACATGGAGACACCAGCTATACACATTCATATTTTCTAGGGAAAATGCGAGAGGAACTGCGGCAAACAAGCATGATATTTCTGTTTGTTACAGGACATTTTATGCACTTGACTAACATAAAAACTTTTCTTTTCTCCAAAGACATTTTTCTGTGATTTTCTCGGTCCATTGCATACGAATTCCACACCACATTTTCTGGATATGACTGGATGAAACCGGAAATACCCGGTTGTGTTTTGGCTAACTTATTCCCAGATATTGCGACAGTCTCTGTGTTGGTGTTTTCTGGATATTATGGATACACTTTATTGTTTTGAATGTTTTTTGTCAGGGAATATTTTATTTTATACTGGGAATCTCTAATTCGTTCCACATGGAGACACCAGCTCTACACATTCTTATTTTCTAGGAGAATGCTGGAGGATCTGTTGCAAACAATCATGATATTTCTGATTGTATAAATGATATTTTAGGAACTTGCCTAACAAAAAGACTTTGGTTTTTTCCAAAACCTTTTTCACTGTGATTTTCTCGGGCCATTGCATATGAATTCCACACCACTATGTCCGGATATGACTAGATGAAACCGGAAATATCCGCTTTTGCTTTACCTAACCCAATCGCAGATTTTGTGACAGCTCCTGTGTTTGTGTTTTGTGAATATTAGCGATGGACTTTATGGTTTTGAATGTTTTTATCAGGGAACATTTAATTTTGTACTTCGAAACACTAATTGGTTACACATGGAGACACTCGCTCTAAACATTCGTATTTTCTAAAGAGAAAGCTAGAGGAACAGCGGGAAACAAACATGATATTTTGGTTTTTATAGGTGACATTTTCTGCACTTGCCTAATGAAAAGACTCGCTTTTCTCCAAAACCATTTTTATTGTGATGTTCCCGTTCTGTTGTATATGAATTACACACCACCTGGTCCGGATATGACTGGATGAAACCGGAAATATCCGGTTGTGTTTTGGCTAACTCAATCTGAAATATTGTGAAAGCCTCTGTGTTTGTGTTTTCAGGATATTATCGATGAACCTTATTGTTTTGAATATTTTTTTATCAGGGAACATTTAATTTTGTACTGTAGAAACACTAATTCGTTCCACATGGAGACACCAGCTCTACACATTCGTATTTTCCAGGGAGAAAGCTAGAGGTACTGCAGCAAACAAACATAATATTTCTGTTTGTATAGATGACACTTTATGCACTTGCGTAACAAAAAGATTAGCTTTTCTCCAAAATCATTTTAATGTGATTTTCTTTGTTCATTGCATCCGAATTCCACACCAATTTGTCCGGATATGACTGGAGGAAACCAGAAATATCCGGTTGTGTTTTGGCTAACTCAATCCCAGATATTGCGAAAGCCTCTCTGTTTGTGTTTTCTGGATATTATCGATGGACTTCATTGTTTTCAATGTTTCTTATCAGAGAACATTTAATATTGTACTTGGAAACAATGATTGGTACCACGTGGAGACTCCAGCTCTACACATTCGTATTTTCTAGGGAGAAAGCTACAGGAAATGCGGCAAGCAAACATGATATTTCGGTTTCTATATATGTCATTTTATACACTTGCATAATGAAAAGACTTTGCTTTTCTCCAAATCCATTTTTAATGTGATTTTATCAGTCCATTGCATACTAATTCCACACCACTTTGTCCGGATATGACGAGATAGAAACAGAAATATCTGGTTGTGTTTTGGCTAACTCAATCCCAGATATTGGGATAGCTTCTGTGTTTGTGTTTTCTGGATATTATCCATGGACTTTATGTTTTGAATGTTTCTTATCAGGGAACATTTTATTTTGTGCTTGGATACAATGATTGGTTCCACATGGAGACACCAGCTCTACACATTCGTATTTTGTAGGGAGAAAGCTAGAGGTACTTCGGCAAACAAACATGATATTTCTGTTTGCATACATGACATTTTATGCACTTGCCAAACAAAAAGACTTTGCTTTCCTCTAAAAGGAGATTTAAAGTGATTTTCTCAGTCCATTGCATATGAATTCCACTCCACTTTGTCTGGATATGACTGGATGAAACCAGAAATATCCGGTTGTGTTTTGGCTAACTCAATCCCAGATACTGCAACATCCTCTCTGTGTTTTACGGATATTATCGATGGACTTTATTGTTTTGAATGTTTTTTTTTATCAGGGAACATTTAATTTTGTGCTGCGAAACACTAATTGGTTCCACATGGAGACATCAGCTCTACACATTCGTATTTTCTTCGGAGAAAGCTAGAGGAACTGCGCCTACAAACATGATATTTCTGTTGTATAGATGACATTTTGTGCACTTGCCTATCAAAAAGTCTTTGCTTTTCTCCAAAACCATTTTACTGTGAATTTCTCGGGCCATTGCATACGAATTTCACACCACTTTGCCCCGACATGACTGGATGAAACCAGATATATTCGGTTGTGTTTTGGAAACACAATCCCAGATATTGCGATAGCTTCTGTGTTGTGGTTTCTGGATGTTATCGACGGACTTTACTAATTTAATTGTTTTTTATCGGGGAATATTTAATTTTGTGCTTGGAAAAACTGATTGGTTCCACATGGAGACACCAGCTCTGCACATTCGTATATTCTAGGGAGAAAGCTAGAGGAACTGCGGCAAACAAACATGATGTATCTGTTGGTATAGATGACATTTTATGCACTTGCCTAATGAAAAGACTGCTTTCCTCCAAAACCATCTTTATGTGATTTTCTCAGTCCATTCCATACGAATTCCACACAACTTTGTCCGGATATGACTGGATGAAAGCAGCAATATCCAGTTGTGTTTTGGCTAACTCAATCCCAGACATCGCGACAGCATCTGTGTTTCTGTTTTCTGGATATTATCCACGGACTTTATTGTTTAAATGTTTTTTATCAGGGAACATTTAATTTTCGGTTTGGAAGCACTAATTGGTTCCACATGGAGACACCAGCTCTACACATTCGTATTTTCTAGGGAGTAAGCTAGAGGAACTGTGGCAAGCAAACATGATATTTCTGTTTGTATACATGACATTTTATGCACTTCCCTAACGAAAAGAGTTTGCTTTCCTTCAAAACCATCTTTACTGTGATTTTCTCTGTCCATTGCATACGAATTCCGCACCACTTTGTCTGGAAATGACTGGATGAAAGCAGAAATATCTGGTTGTGTTTTGGCTAACTGAATCCCAGATATTGGGGCAACCACTGTGTTTATGTTTTCTGGATATTATCAATGGACTTTATTGTTTTGAATGTTTTTTATCAGGGAACATTTAATTTGTTCTTGGAAACACTAATTGGTTCCACATGGAGACACCAGCGCTACACATTCATATTTTCTAGGGAGAAAGCTAGAGGAACTGCGGCAAACAAGCATGATATTTCTGTTTATATAGATGACATTTTATGCATTTGCCTAACGAAAAGTCTTTGCTTTTCTCCCAAACCATTTTTACTGTGATTTTCTCGGTCCATTGCTTACGAATTCCACACCAGTTTGTCCGGATATGACTGGATGAAACCAGAAATATCCGGGTTTTTTTGGCTATTTCAATCCCAGATATTGCTACAGCCTCTGTGTTTCGGTTTTCTGTATATTATCGACGGACTTTATTGTTTTGAATGTTTTTTATCAGGGAACATTTAATTTTTTGCTTGGAAACACTGATTGGCTCCTCATGGATACCCCAGATCTACACATTCGTATTTTCTAGGGAGAAAGCTAGAGGAACTGTGGCAAACAAACATGACATTTCTGTTTTTATAGATGACATTTTATGCACTTGCCTCAGGAAAAACTTTGCTGTCCTCCAAAACCATTTTTACTGTGATTTTCTCGGTGCATTGCATATGAATTCCACACACGTTCTCCGGATATGACTGGATGAAACTAGAAATATCCGGTTTTGTATGGCTATATCAATCCCAGAGATTACGATAGCATCTATGTTTGTGGTTTCCGGATATTATTAACAGACTTTATTGTTTTTAATGTTTTTTATCAGAGAACATTTAATTTTGTGCATGGAAACACTAATTGGTTCCACATGGAGACACCAGCTCTACACATTCATATTTTCTAGGGGGAAAGATAGAGGAACTGCGGCAAACAAACATATTTTTGTTTGTGAAGATGAGATTTATGAACTTGCCTAACGAAAAGACTTGTATTCCTCCCAAAAAATTTTTACTGTGATTTTCTTGGTCCATTACATATGAATTCCACACCACTTTGTTCGGATATGCCTGGATGAAACCAGAAATATCCGGTTGTGTTTTGGCTAACTCAATCCCAGATATTGTGAAAGCCTCTTTGTTTATGTTTTCTGGATATTATCCACTGACTTTATTGTTTTACATGTGTTTTTATCAGGTAACATGTAATTTTGTGCTTGGAAACACTAATTGGTTCCACATGGAGATACCAGCTCTACACATTCGTATTTTGTAGGTAGAAAGCTAGAGGAACTGCTGCAAACAAACATGATATTTCTGTTTGTATAGATGACATTTTATGCACTTGCCTAATGAAAACACTTTGCTTTTCTCCAAAACCATTTTACTGTGATATTCTCAGTCCATTGCATATGGATCCCACACCACTTTGTCCGGTTATGACTGAATGAAAACAGAAATATCCGGTTATGTTTTGGCTAACTAAATCCCAGCTATTGCGAAGCCACTGTGTTTGTGTTTTCTGGATATTACTGACAGAGTTTATTGTTTTGAATGTTTCTTATCAGGGAACATTTAATTTTGTGCTTGGAAACACTGATTGGTTCCACATGGAGACACCAACTCTACACAATTTTATTATCTAGGGTGAAAGCTAGAGGAAATGCGGAAAACAAACATGATATTTCTGTTTGTATAGATGACATTTTATGCACTTGCCTAATGAAAAGACTTTGCTTTTCTCCAAAACCATTTTTACTATGATTTTTTCGGACCATTGCTTACGAATTCCACACAACTTTGTCCGGATATGACTGGATGAAATCAGAAATAACTGGTTGTGTTTTGGCTAACTCAATCCCAGATATTGCTAAAGCCTCTGAGTTTGTGTTTTCTGCGTATTTTCGATGGACTTTATTGTTTTGGATGTTTTTTATCAGAGAACATTTAATTTTGTGCTTGGAATCACTAATTGGTTCCAAATGGAGAAATCAGCTCTATACAGTCGTATTTTCTAGGGAGAGAGCTAGAGGAACTGCGGCAAACAAACATGATATTTCTGTTTTTATAGATGGCATTTTATGCATTTGCCTAATGAAAAGTCTTTGCTTTTCTCCAAAACCATATTTCTGTGATTTTCTCAGTCAATTTCATACGAATTCCACCACACTTTGTGCGGATATGACTGGATGAAACCAGAAATATCTGGTTGTGTTTTGGCTAACTCAATTCCAGATATTGCGACAGCCTCTGTGTTTGTGATTTATGGATATTATCAACTGACTTTTTGTTTTGAATGTTTTTTATCAGGGAACATTTAATTTTGTGCTGGGAAACACCAATTGTTTCCACATGGAGTCACCAGCTCTACACATTCGTATTTTCTAGGTAGAGAGCTAGAGGAACTGCAGCAAACAAACATGATATTTCTGATTGTATCAATGACATTTATGCACTTGCCTAAAGAAATAACTTTGATTTTCTCCAAAACCATTTTTACTGTGATTGTCTTTGCCCGTTGCTTACAAATTCCACAAAACTTTGTTCGGATATGATTGGATGAAAACAGAAATATCCGGTTGTGTTTTGGCTAACTCACTCCCAGATTTTGCAACAGCCTCTCTGTTTGTGTTTTCTGGATACTATCGATGGACTTTATGGTTTTGAATATTCTTTATCAGGGAACATTTAATTTTGTGCTGGGAAACACTAATTGTTTCCACATGGTGACATCAGCTGTACACATTCGTATTTTCTAGGGAGAAAGCTAGAGGAACTGCCGTAAACAATCATGATATGAATGTATATGTGACCTTTTATGCACTTGCCTATCAAAAAGACTTTGCTTTTCTTCAAAACCATTTTTACTGTGATTGTCTGTGTCCACTGTATCTGAATTCCACACCACTTTGTCCGGATATGTCTGGATGAAACTAGAAATATCCAGTTGTGTTTTGGTTAACTGAATAGCAAATTTTGAAAAAGCATCTCTGTTTGTGTTTTCTGGATATCTTCGATGGACTTTCTTGTTTTGAATGTTTTTTATCAGGGAATATATAATTTTGTGCTTGGAAACACTAATGGATTCCACATGGAGACAACAGCTCTGCACATTCGTATTTTCCAGGCAGAAAGCTAGAGGAACTGGTGCAATCAAACCTGATATTTCTGTTTGTATAGATGACATTTTATGCCCTTGCCTAATGGAAAGACTTTGCTTCTCTCCAAAACCATATTTACTGTGATGTTTCTGGTCCATTGCATATGAATTCCACACCACTTTGTCCCGATATGAGTGGATGAAACTAGAAATATTTGGTTGTGTTTTGGCGAACTCAATCCAGCATATTTGGACAGCCTCTTTGTTTGTGTTTTCTGGAGATTATCGACGGACTTTATTGTTTTAAATGTTTTTTTCTCAGGGAACATTTAATTTTTTGCTGAAAACACTAAATGTATGACCATATAGACACCAGCTCTACACATTCGTTTTTTCTAGGGAGAAAGGTAGAGGAACTGCGGCAAACAAGTATGATATTTCTGTTTGTGTAGATGACATTTTATGCACTTGCCTAATGAAAAGAATTGCTCTTCTCCAAAACCATTTTTGCTGTGATGATTCCAGTCCATTGCATACGAATTCCACACCACTTTCTCTGGATATGACTGGATGAAACAATAAATATGCGGATGTGTTTTGGCTAACTCAATCGCAGATATTGCGACAGCCTCTGTGTTTGTTTTTTCTGGATATTATTGATGCACTTTTTTTTAATGTTTTCATCAGGGAGCATTTAATTTTGTACTGGGGAACACTAATTTGTTTCACATGGAGATATAAGCTCTACACATTGCTATTTTCTAGGGAGCAAACTAGAGGAACTGCGGCAAACAAACATGATATTTGTTTGTATAGATGACATTTTATTCACTTGTTTAATGAAAAGACTTTGCTTTTCTCCAAAGCCAATTTTACTGTGATTTTCTCTATTCATTCCATGTGAATTCCACACCACTTTGTGAGGATATGAGTGGATGGAACCAGAAATATCTTGTTGTGTTTTGGTTAACAGAATACCAAATATTGTGAAAGCATCTCTGTTTGTGTTTTCTGGATATCATGGATGGAGTTTATTGTTTTGAATGTTTTTTATCAGGGAACATTTAAATTTGTACTGGGAAACACTAATTGGTTCCACATAGAGAAAACAGCTCTACACATTCATATTTTCTATGGAGAAACCTAGAGGAACTGTGGCAAACAAATATGATATTTCTGTTTGTATACATGACAATTTATGCACTTGCCTAACGAAAAGACTTTGCTTTTTCCAAAACCATTTTTACTGTGATTGTATGTGTCCATTTTATATGAATGCCACACGACTTTGTCCGGATATGACTGGATGAAACCCGAAATATCCAGTTGTTTTTCGACTAACTCAATCCCAGATATTGCGACATCCTCTGTGTTTGTTTTTTCCGGATATTTTCAATGGACTTTATGGTTTTGAATGTTTTTATCAGGGAACATTTAATTTTGAGCTTGGAAACACTAATTCGTTCCACGTGGAGACACCAGCTCTACAAATTCGTATATTCTAGCGTGAAAGCTTGAGGAAATTTGGCAAACAAACATCATATTTCTCTTTTTATAGATGACCTTTTATGCACTTGCCTAAGGAAAAGACTGCTTTTCTCCAAAACCAATTTACTGTGATATTCTCGGTCCACTGCATATGAATTGCACTCCATTTTTCCCAGATATGACTGGATGAAACCAGAAATATCCGGTTGTGTTTTGGATAACTAAATTCCAGATATTGCGACAGATTCTGTGTTTGAGTATTCCAGATATTATCGATAGACTTTATTGCTTTGATTGTTTTTTTATCAGATAACATTTAATTTTGCGCTGGGAAATATTAATTGGTTCAACATGGAGACACCAGCTCTTCACATTCGTATTTTCTAGGGAGAAAGCTAGAGGAACTGCGGCAAACAAACATGATATTTCTGTTTGTATAGATGGCAATTTATGCATTTGCCTAATGAAAAACCTTTGCTTTTCTCCAAAACCATTTTTACTGCAATTTTCTCAGAAAATTTCATACGAATTCCACACAACTTTGTCAGGATATGAGTGGATGAAACTAGAAATATCCGGTTGTGTTTTGGAAATTCAATCCCACATATTGCGACAGACTCTGTGTTTGTGTTTTCAGGATATTATCGACGAATTTTATTATTTTGAATATTTTTAACAGGGAATTTTTAATTTTGTGCTTGGAAACACTAATTCGTTCCGCATGGAATCACCAGCTCTATATATTCGTATTTTCTAGGGAGAAAGCTAGAGGAACTGCTGCAAACAAACATGATATTTCTGGTTTTGTAGGTGACATTTTATGCACTTGCCTAATGAAATGATTTTGGTTTTCTGCAAAAACATTTTTACTGTGATTGTCTGTGTCCATTGTATCTGAATTCCACACCACTTTGTTCAGGATATGACTGGATGAAACCAGAAATATCCGGTTGTGTTTTGGCTAACTCAATCCCAGATATTGCTACATCCTTTTTTTTTTTAAGTTTTCTGGATATTATCTATGGACTTTATGGTTTTGAATTTTTTTCATTAGGGTAAATTTAATTTTGTGCTGGGAAAAACTAGTTGACTCCACTTGGAGACACCAGCTCTAGACTTTCGTCTTTTCTAGGGAGAAAGCTAGAGGAACTTCGGGAAATAAACATGATATTTCTGTTTGTATACATGATATTTTATGCACTTACCTAACAAAAAGACTTTGCTTTTCTCCAAAACCAATATTACTGTGATTTTCTCGGTCCATTACATGTGAATTCCACACCACTTTGTGGGGATATGAGTGGATGAAACCAGAAATATCTGTGTTTTGGTTAACTGAATACCAAATATTGTGAAAGCATCTCTGTTTGTGTTTTCTGGATATCATCGATGGACTTTATTTTTTTGAATGTTTTTTATCAGGGAACATTAATTTTTGTACTGGGAAACACTAATTGGTACCACATAGAGAAAACAGCTCTACACATTCGTATTTTCTAGGAAGAAAGTTAGAGGAACTGTGGCAAACAAACATGATATTTCTGTTTGTATACATGTCATTTTATGCACTTTCCTAAAGAAAAGTCTTTGCTTTTCTCCCAATTTTTTGTACTGTGATTTTCTCGGTCCATTGCATACAAATTCCACACCACCTTGTCCAGATATGAGTGGATGAAAACAGAAATATACGGTTGTGTTTTGGCTAACTCAATTCCAGATATTGCGACCGTCTCTGTTTTTGTTTTCCAGATATTATCGATGGACTTCATTGTTTTGAATGTTTTTTATCAGGTAACATTTAATTTTGTGCATGGAAACACTAATGTATTCCACATGGAGACACCAGCTCTACACATTAGTATTTTCTAGGGAGAAAGCTAGATGAATTGCGGCAAACAAACATGATATTTCTGTTGGTATAGGTGACATTTTATGCACTTGCCTAAAAGATTTCTTTTCTCCAAAATTTTTTACCGTGATTTTTTGGGTCCATTGCTTACGAATTCCACATCTCTTTGTCAGTATATGACTGGATGAAACAAGAACTAACCAGTTGTTTTTTGGCTAACTCAATCCCAAATATTGCGACAGCCTCTCTGTTTGTGTTTTCTGGATATTATCAATGGACTTTATTTTGAATGTTTTTATCAGGTAACATTTAATTTTGTACCATTGAAACACTAATTGGTTCCACATGGAGACACCTGCTCTACACATTGGTATTTTCTAGGGAGAAAGCTAGAGGACCTGCTGCAAACAAACATGATATTTATGTTTGTCTAGTAGACATTTTATGCACTTGCCTAATGAAAAGATTTTGCTTTTCTCCAAAATCATTTTTACTGTGATAGTCTGTGTCCATTGTATAAGAATTCCACACCACTTTGTTCAGCATATGACTGGATGAATCCAGAAATATCCGGTTTTGTTTTGGCTAACTCAATCCCAGATATTGCTACAGCCTTTAGGTTTGCGTTTTCTGGATATTATCGATGCACTTTGTGATTTTGAATTTTTTTCATCAGGGAAATTTTAATTTTGTGCTGGGAAACAATAGTTGATTCCACATGGAGACACCAGCTCTACACTTTTGTATTTTCTAGGGAGAAAGCTAGAGGAGCTGCTGCAAACAAACCTGATATTTTTGTTTGTATAGATAACATTTTATGTACCTGCCTAAAGAAAAGACTTTGGTTTTTTTCAAAACCAATTTTACTGTGATTTTCTCGGTCCATTCCATGTGAATTCCACACCACTTTGTGGGTTTATGAGTGGATGACACCAGAAATATCTGTTTGTGTTTTGGTTAACTGAATACCAAATATTGCGACAGCCTCTGTGTTTGTGTTTTCCAGATATTATGGATGGACTTTATTGTTTTGATTATATTTTATCAGAGAACATTTAATTTTGTGCTGGGAAACAATAATTGGTTCAACATGGAGACACAAACTCTACACATTTGTATCTTCTAGGGAGAAAGCTAGATGAACTGCTGCAAACAAACATGATATTTCTGTTTCTACAGATGACTTTTTATACACTTGCCTAATTAAAAGACTTTGCTTTTCTCCAAAACCAATTTTCCTGTGATTATCTCGGTCCATTGCATACAAATTCCACACCACTCTGTGGGGATAAGAGTGGTTGAAACCAGAAATATCCGGTTGTGTTTTGGTTAACTGAATACCAAATATTGTGAAAGAATTTATGTTTGTGTTTTCTGGATAACATCGATGGACTTTATTTTTTTGAATTTTTTTTATCAGGAAACAATTTTTCTATGCTGGGAAACACTAATTGATTCCACCTGAAGACTCCAGCTGTAAACATTTGTATTTTCTACGGAGAAAGCTAGAAGAACTGGGTCAAACAAACATGATATTTCTGTTTGTATACATGGCATTTTATGCACATGCCTAACGAAAAGACTTTGCTTTTCTTCAAAACCATTTTTACTATGATTTTCTCAGTCCATTTCATATGAACTCCTCACCATTTTGTTTGGATATGACTGGATGAAACCAGAAATATCCAGTTGTGTTTTGGCTAACTCAATCCCAGATATTGTGATAGCCTCTGTATTTGTGTTTTCCAGATATTATCTATGGAATTTATTGTTTTGAATGTTTTCTATCAGAGAACTTTAAATTTTGTGCTTAGAAACACTAATTGCTTCCACATAGATTCTCTAGCTCTACAAATTTGTATTTTCTAGGGAGAAAGCTAGAGGAACTGCGGCAAAGAAACATATTTCTGTTTGTGAAGATGACATTTTATCCACTTTCCTAACGAAAAGACTTGCTTTCATCCAAAAAAATTTTTACTGTGATTTTCTCTGTCCTTTACATACGAATTCCACACCACGTTGTCTGATATGATTGGATGAAACCAGAAATATCCGGGTTTGTTCTGGCTAACTCAATCCCAGATATTGCTACAGCTTCTGTTTGTGTTTTCCTTATATTATCAACAGATTTTATTGTTTTGAATGTATGATATCAGAGAACATTTCATTTGTGCTCGGAAAAACTAACTGGTTCCACATGGAGACACCAGCTCTACTCATTTGTATTTTGTTGGGAGAAAGTTAGAGGAACTGCGGCAAACAAACATGATATTTCTGTTTGTATAGATGACATTTTATGCACTTGCCTAATGAAATGACTTTGCTTTTCTCCAAAACTATTTTTAGTATCATTTTCTCGGTCTATTGCATATGAATTCCACATGATTTTGTCTGGATATGACGGGATGAAAGCAGACACATCTGGTTGTGTTTTCGCTAACTCAATCCCAGATATTGCGACAGCCTCTCTGTTTGTGTTTTCTGCACATTAGCGAAGGACTTTATTGTTTTGAATGCTTTTTTAATCATGGATCATTTAATTTTGTGCTTGGAAACACTAATTGGTTCCATATGGAGACACCAGCTCTACACATTCGTATTTTCTAGGGAGAAAGCCAGAGGAACTGCGGAAAACAAACATGATATTTCTGTTTGTGTAGATGACATTTTATGCACTTGCCTAAGGAAATCTTTGCTTTTCTCCAAAACCATTTTTACTGTGATGTTCCCAGTCCATTGCATACGAATTCCACACCAGCTTGTCCGGTTATGACTGCATGAAACAAGAAATATCCGGTTGTGTTTTGGATAACTCAATCCCAGATATTGTGACAGCCTCTGTGTTTGTGTTTTCTGGATATCATCGACAGACTTAATGGTTTTGAATGTTTTTTTATCAGGGAACACTTAATTTTGTGCTTGAAACACTAATGGGTTCCCCATGGAATCACGAGTTCTAACATTCGTGTTTCCTAGGGAGAAAGCTAGAGGAAATGCAGCAAACAAACATCTTATTTCTGTTTGTATAGATGACATTTATGCACTTGCCTAATGAAAAGACTTTGGTTTTCTCCAAAATCATTTTTACTTGGTTTTCTTGGTCTATTGCATACAAATTCCACACGACTTTGGCCAGATATGACTGGATAAAAACAGAAATATCTGGTTGTGTTTCGGTTAACTGAATCGCAAATATTGTGAAAGCATCTTGGTTTGTGTGTTCTAGATATTATCAATGGACTTTATTGTTTTGAATGTTTTTTATCAGGTAACATTTAAATTTGTGCTTGGAAGCACTAATGTCTTCCACATGGAGTCACCAGCTCTACACATTAGTATTTTTTAGGGAGAAAGCTAGAGGAACTGCGGCAAACAAACATGATATTTCTGTTTGTATAGATGACATTTTATGCACTTGCCTAATAAAATGACTTTGCTTTTCTCCAAAACTATTTTTAGTATCATTTTCTCAGTCTATTGCATATGAATTCCACATGATTTTGTCTGGATATGACGGGATGAAAGCAGACACATCTGGTTGTGTTTTCGCTAACTCAATCCCAGATATTGCGACAGCCTCTCTGTTTGTGTTTTCTGCACATTAGCGAAGGACTTTATTGTTTTGAATGCTTTTTTAATCATGGATCATTTAATTTTGTGCTTGGAAACACTAATTGGTTCCATATGGAGACACCAGCTCTACACATTCGTATTTTCTAGGGAGAAAGCCAGAGGAACTGCGGAAAACAAACATGATATTTCTGTTTGTGTAGATGACATTTTATGCACTTGCCTAAGGAAATCTTTGCTTTTCTCCAAAACCATTTTTACTGTGATGTTCCCAGTCCATTGCATACGAATTCCACACCAGCTTGTCTGGTTATGACTGCATGAAACAAGAAATATCCGGTTGTGTTTTGGATAACTCAATCCCAGATATTGTGACAGCCTCTGTGTTTGTGTTTTCTGGATATCATCGACAGACTTAATGGTTTTGAATGTTTTTTTATCAGGGAACACTTAATTTTGTGCTTGAAACACTAATGGGTTCCCCATGGAATCACGAGTTCTAACATTCGTGTTTCCTAGGGAGAAAGCTAGAGGAAATGCAGCAAGCAAACATCTTATTTCTGTTTGTATAGATGACATTTATGCACTTGCCTAACGAAAAGACTTTGGTTTTCTCCAAAATCATTTTTACTTGGTTTTCTTGGTCTATTGCATACAAATTCCACACGACTTTGGCCAGATATGACTGGATAAAAACAGAAATATCTGGTTGTGTTTCGGTTAACTGAATCGCAAATATTGTGAAAGCATCTTGGTTTGTGTGTTCTAGATATTATCAATGGACTTTATTGTTTTGAATGTTTTTTATCAGGTAACATTTAAGTTTGTGCTTGGAAGCACTAATGTCTTCCACATGGAGTCACCAGCTCTACACATTAGTATTTTTTAGGGAGAAAGCTAGAGGAACTGCGGCAAACAAACATGATATTTCTGTTTGTATAGATGCCATTTTATGTACTTGCCTAACGAAAATCTTTGCTTTTCTCAAAAACCATTTTTATTGTGATATTCTCAGTCCATTGCATACGAATTCCAAACCACTTTGTCCGGATATGACTGGATGAAACCCGAAATATCCAGTTGTGTTTTGGCTAACTCAATCCCAGTTATTTTGAAAGCCACTGTGTTTGTGTTTTCCAGATATTATTAAAGGACATTATTGTTTTGAATGCTTTTATCATGCAACATTTAATTTTGTGCTTGGAAACACTAATGGGTTGCACATTGAGACACAAGCTCTACACATTCATATTTTCTAGGGAGAAAGTTAGAGCAACTGTGGCAAACAAACATGATATTTCTGTTTGTATACATGACATTTTATGCACTTGCCTAAAGAAAAGACATTGCTTTTCTCCAAAACCATTTTTACTGTGATTTTCTCATTCCATTGCATACGAATTCCACACCACTTTGTCAGGATATGACTGGATGAAACCAGAAATATCCGGTTGTGTTTTGTCTAACTCAATCCCAGTTATTGCGACAGATTCTGTGTTTGTGTTTTCTGGATATTATCGACAGACTTTATGGTTTTAAATTTTTTTTTTATCAGGGAACATTTAATTTTGTGCTTGGAAACACTAACTGGTTCCACATGGAGACACCAGCTCTACACATTCGTATTTTTTATGGAGAAAGCTAGAGGAGTTGTGGCAAACAAACATGATATTTCTCTTTGTATAGATAACATTTTATGCACTTGCCTAGCGGATAGACTTTGCTTTTCTCCAAAACCATGTTTACTGTGATTTTCTCAGTCCATTGCGTACGAATTCCACACCACTTTGTCCGGATATGACTGGATGAATCCAGAAATATCCGGTTGTGTTTTGGGTAACTCAATCCCACATGTTGCGACAGCCTCTGTGTTTGTGTTTTCTGGATATTATCAATGGACTTTATTGTTCTGAAAGTTTTTTATCAGAGAACATTTAATTTTGTGCTTGGAAATACTAATGGTTTCCACATGGAGACATAAGCTCTACACATTCATATTTTGAAGGGAGAATGCTAGAGGAACTGTGGCAAACAAACATAATATTTCTATTTATATAGGTGACATTTTATACACTTGCGCAATGAAAAGAATTTGATTTTCTCCAAAGCATTTTTACTGTGATTGTCTGCGTCCATTGTATACGAATTGCACACCACTTTGTCCTGATATGACTGGATGAAACCAGAATATCCGGTTGTGTTTTGACTAACACAACCCCACATATTGCAACAGCATCTGTGTTTGTGTTTTCTGGATATTACCTATGGACTTTATTGTTTTGAATGTTTTTTATAATGCAGCATGTGATTTTCTGCTGGGAAACACTAATTGGTTTCACATGGAGACACCAGCTCTACACATTCATATTTTGTATGGAGAAAGCTAGAAGAACTGTGGCAAACAAACATGATATTTCTGTTTGTCTAGATGACATTTTATGCACTTGCCTAACGAAAAGACTTTGCTTTTCTCCAAAACCATTTTTACTGTGATTTTCTCATTGAATTGCATACGATTTCCACACCAGTTTGTCCGGATATGACTGGATGAAACCAGAAATATCCGGTTGTGTTTTGGCTAACTCAATCCCAGTTATTGCGACAGCCTCTTTGTTTGTGTTTCCTGGATATTATCGAGTGTCCTTATTATTTTGAATGTTTTTTATCAGGGAACATTTAATTTTGTGCTTGGAAACACTAATTGGTTCACATGGAAACACCAGATCTACACATTCGTATTTTCTCGGGAGAAAGCTAGAGGAACTGTGGCAAACAAACATGATATTTCTGTTTGTATTGGTGACATTATATGCACTTGTCTAACGAAAATGAAGGACCCCAAATCTGGGAATCCAGCGCACTCTGTTGGTTGCCCAATGACTCAAAACACCAACCCAGTAGATGCAAAAGCAAGAGTGTATTTATTAATACGTTTGCGTAAATGTGCTCCGCAGCACCTCAGCAGTCTAGAGAGCAAGAGAGCCCTGAGCAGGGGTTACAGCAGTTTTTAAAGACAATAGCCACCTGATTAACATATGTATGTGGGGCATTTGGTGATTGGCTATTTTGAAGGGCAAACTCTTGTTGCGATTTTAGTGAGGGAAGGGGTAAATTTATACAATGGTCACAGAACCTTATTGCAACTCTTTTCCGGACTCCTGCAAGTGTTATCGCGTGAGACAGTTACACAGAGCAGTTTCACAAGGCAGTTTCCCAAGGTTATTCTGCAGGCAGGTGGAGACACAGTTATCTTAAGGAATGGCTACTGTCATCAGCCAAACTTTTTAACCCTTGCTAAAATTATTTTAATATTTACTTTTAGCAAGCGTCTTACATTCCCACATCTTCTTTTTGTACTGATTTTAATCTTAAAATTTTAAGGGGTTTTTCTTAGTTTAGCCATAGAGTCCCTGATGATCCCTGAATGATCAGTGTAGAAGTAGCACTTTTTTTAGAGCAGCACATAAACATTTTTAAAAAAAAAAAAAACAATAAGACCATCCTCCTTCTGTTCTGCAACACTACTTTTGAACGTGATGTTAAAGACTGTTCTAGCTTACCGATGGTCTGCTCTAGGTCTTCTACTGCCCTATGGAGGGCCTGATATTTCTGGCGTTGAATATTATTTTTTTTTTTGCACGGGCGGTGGTGCTCTTTCCACACCTGCCGCAACCCCCTTTTTATTTAATTGAGAATGGCCTCTGTCTTAGGTTGCCCTCAGTCATTCCTGTCCTTACCCGTCATCGGTAACTCTGGCAGCTTGGCCTAGAGCCCTGTCTTAGGTTGGTACAGGATGCTGAGTGTCTTACCCATCTTTGAGTACCATTCCAGCCTGACATTAGGTGAGAGATGAAACATACAGCCAAATATCAATTATTTTTGATTACAAAGGAGGTTTGGTAGCGAACTTGAACCACTTCTTCAGCTATATTGGACAGTCCAGTAGCAGTAAGATTGTTTTGGTCACTAAACATGCAAGCCTTCGCAGTCCACGGTTATTTCCAAAGGCCAGTCCAGGAACACTTACTACTGATACAGCCATGGCAAGGGCAATGTCCTCTCCTATTAGGATGACGTTGCCATTACAGTCTTCAGGTGAAGCATGCCGCCGACGCGCTCTATCCGCCGCTGTAAATACAGATGTCAGCATCGGGGCCACATGGCCCAGGGAGCAATTGCAGAAGTTATCAGAGGCTAATGATGTAAAGGCATATTGGCTGCATAGAAAAACCCATCCCTTAGGAGCCCGCGTCCCATTCCAGTACCAGATCAGGTCCATTCCATTGATTGGTGATAGGATCCCTCCATTTCACCATTGCTCTTTTCGCAGCTATTTGTAAACAGTTAGAATTTAACAGAGACATCAAATTGAACATAATAGATTACTTTAACTCATTGCTTTAACAGAGGATCAGATTTTGATTTTATGTCAAAGAAAATAGACTAATAGTTTTATAACTGAAAATGTCTGCTTTCCATAACATTTTGTAAATTTCTCACACCTTCTGTAACTTACTTGAACCTTTTGTAACTTACTCAAACCTGTAATCCACAGTCATTTTCCAGGTTTTACCTGATTTCTTAACATGCCAAATTAGATAATTTTTTTATTACCACCTAGCAGTTTGACTCCAAAGGGCAGCATTTTTTAATTTATATTTATTTTGTACCCCCTTTTTTTAAATTGCTTACACATGCATCAGTATGCAGATAACAAAATCCATTCTCACCTCCCCAAAGCCTATAGTTTATTTCCCTTTTTTACTGGCACTGATTGCAAACCTCAATAACTTGTGGAGGCTGTGCACTCCGTAACTTGTCATTTTAATTTTTACTCAATCCTGAGCAGAGAGCCCATTTTTTTTTTTTGCCAAAGAGGCTAACTGAGGGTTTTTCCAGCCAGGAGCATCACAGGTTACACATACAACTTCAGTTTTCTTTTTAAAGAAAGGCATTGCTTTGTATACTTGCAGATCCTGTCGACTATGCCAATTTGTGACAGCAAATTATTTTTCTGCTGTCTGTTGTGCACAGACTTAGTTACTTTTAGTTCAATCTGCAAGAAATACGCTGCAAGCCTTGTAGTGCACACTAAAATTATTTAGAGGAAAGACAGTAAAGGAGCATAGATTAACAGAATGTTGCAATAAACATGGCTCCATTGCTATAATGATATTATAGCAAGAGGGTCCACTGATCCCTGTAGGGAGGGCCTGAGGCTTGCCCCACTTCCAATTTTCCCGAACTCTGTTTTTTAGTGAATTACCTTTTTTATCAGTTTTGGGGTGACATTAATTGGCCCAATGCCTTTCCTTTAGCAGCGGGGGAAAATCCCAGGAGGAGCCTTATTTTGATTTTTGACTTGGACAATTTTTGTACATGTCCCTGCAGAGCGGCAGGTCCTGAATGTCCTGTTTTTAAGTGAATCCATTTTGTTAATACCTTGTCAAAGGGACTGTTACAGAACACCTCAGCCACAGTAGCCAATCGATCCATGTTTACATTGTACTTATGGTTAGCAGAATTTATAGTACTGTGGGCATCACTAGGCAATCTTCACAAAGCACCAGAAAAGGATCCATACTGAGAATCAGACATTATCAGTAATCATTACAGGCATGTTTAACATTTAGCTTGACTGTGTGTTCCCCTGGGATGAAACAGCAGCAGCAGAGGCTTGCTCTGGCTCCCTCTTAAAGCCCCCAAGGACACGGGTGGCTCATTGCTAAGATTTTAGGCAAGCAGTGCGTCCCGTCTTGGATCTTGGCCAGAGAGCTGAGACACAAAGCATGCCCACCTGTTTATCAGAAACATTCCTTTATCCTCCTCCCTGGGAACTGGCCAGGCTCCCAAGGAGCAGGAGAAGGTCATCCAGCAGCAAAGTTACTTGTCTACCAGAGCTGAACCTAGATACAAGCCTCTCCATCCCAAAAATCTGTCCTTACATTTGGCCCTAGGGTTGCATTGAGAGGTAGACATAATTAACACATTATAAGAATGCAATACAAATTTTTTATACAAGTATACATTTAGCAAACTCAATAATATTTAAGGCATTTTAAGGATAAATTGAAACATATCTGAGGGGGAATTAGCTTCTTGGGCACCCATGTCAAGGACATAAAAAAACAGTACCATTTCAATACAACAACCCAAGCTGCTGCAGACAGCCTAAGAACTGGCTAGCCAATCCCATGGCATGGAGATCTGACGCATTGTTACTTCGTAAACAGACATGTTGAGGCGCACACAGACCAATTAACAAATGCGCTAACATTTTGCATTACTCTGAAATTAGTGATTCGGGTTTCATTAAATATTTGTAACATCTCTTTTTGATAAGACAACAAATTTTTTAGCGGATGGAACACGGTGGGTAACCATTTAGCCATAATGATAGTAGCCTCTTACTATCTGTAATTGTTACATTCTTGTAGGTTTGTGCAATCTTAACTATTTGCAGCATATTTTGATTTACAATATTTTTGTAAAGCAAACCAAGCATAATCTGTTCAAGCATTCCTATTAATAATAGGGTAGAGTTAACACATAATACAAAAATAGAATTGGTAGTCCGGACATTTTACATAGTAATATTAATTTTACAACAGGTAACATTTACTTTAAGTAAAATATTTAAATACAGGGTGTGAGCTGTCCAGTGTACACTGATTTATATTTTTTTTACTCCCAGTGTTTCTTATTTACAACACCCTCTTCAGCAAACCAAGGACAAAACTTTTTTTAACAGCGCTGATAAATTGCTCTACGGTTTGTTTCTTTAACCCTATCCTCTACATCTGCAATAAAGTTTTTCCAGCCTTTGTTACGGCTTGTTTTGTTTCTTTAAATGCACATTTAAATCTTTTTTGAGTACATTTTAATGTTGCTCATCCACGACTCCTTCTGCAAACCAAGGACTGACCATTCCTATGGCATCAATGAACTGTTCTATGGCTCACCTTTTTTAACCCTATTTCCTGCATCTGTAATGGAGTCTTTATAGCCTTTATTAGGGGAGGGTCTTGGGTCAGGTCTTCCCACACGGTGATATAGGGAACCTGGTCAGGGTGTCCATGGGGTCCTGGTTGAAAGACTCATACCTTGACCTGTGAGATAATATCAGCATTAAAGGTCCTGTCCCTAGGCCAGGCCAGCCAACCTCAAAGGTCGACCATTCCGAGGAACAGAAAGTCACCCACTTTTTACTTTTGACGTCGATCGACTGATTGTGCGCGCAGTTTTGAACTTCTTTTCAGTGGCCTAAAGTAAGGCTTAAAGGGGTGGTTAGTTGTTGCCCCATGGGTACAGAGAGAGTAAAACAAATGAGGAGGGGAACAAGAAAACAGACGCACACAACACACAAGAGTAGCCGCAGCACCAAATCGGTAGCAAACTGAAAGTACAAGTTCAAATGGGAGCGGCCAGATGGCCAGACTCTCCCTGGAAAGGAGAGAGGCACTTTCTCTCTTGTTTCCCCCAAACCACCGCTGGAGCATCCACCAGGGTGGGACCAGTCTCAGGGCACATCTGCCTCCCCCACTGGTCCGATACAAATTCAAGTCCCGTACGGGCACCAAGTGCAGACTTAAACACTGACCAGACGACAAGAAGGATGAAACCAATAAAACAAGTAGCTTACCTCCAACTGGTCATAGAATTGGGTCTGGGGGTGTCCAAATCCTGGACGAGCCCCCAGTGAAGGACCCCAAATCTGGGAATCCAATGCGCTCGGGTGGTCGCCCAAAGACCCAAAACTCCAGCCCAGTAGATGCAAAAGCAAGAAGATATTTATTAATACGTTTGCGCAAACGGGCTCCCCAGCACCTCAGGCAGTCGAGAGAGCAAGAGAGCCCTGAGCAGGGGTTACAGCAGTTTTTAAAGACAATAGCCACCTGATTGACATATGTATGTGGGGCGTTTGGTGATTGGCTATTTTGAAGGGCAAACTCTTGTTGCGATTTTAGTGAGGGAAGGGGTAAGTTTATACAATGGTCACAGAACCTGATTGCAACTCTTTTCTGAACTCCTGTAAGTGTTATCTCATGAGACAGTTACACAGAGCAGTTTCAAAAGGCAGTTTCCCAAGGTTATTCTGTAGGCAGGTGGAGACACAGTTATCTTAAGGAATAGCTGCTGTCAGCAGCCAAACATTTTAACACTTGTTAAAATTAATTTAATATTTACTTTTAGCAAGGGTCTTAAAAAAGACTTTGCTTTTCTCCAAAACCATTTTTACTGTGATTTTCTCAGTCCATTGCATACGAATTCCACACCAGTTAGTCCGGATATGACTGGATGAAACTGGAAATATCTGGGTGAATTTTGGATAACTCAATCCAAATTAATGCTACAGCCTCTGTGTTAGTGTATTCCTGATATCATCCACGGACTTTATTTTTTTCAATGTTTTTTTTCAGGGAACATTTAATTTAGTACCATTGAAACACTAATTGGTTCCGCATGGAGACACAAGATCTACACATTCGTATTTTCTACTAAGAAAGCTAGAGGAACTGCGGCAAACAAACATGATATTTCAGTTTGTCTAGATGACATTTATGCACTTGCCTAACGAAAAGACTTTGCTTTTCTCCAAAACCATTTTTACTGTGATATTCTCGGTCCATTGCATACAAATTCCACACCACATTGTCCGGATATGACTGGATGAATCCAGAAATATCCGGTAGGTTTTGCTAACTCAATCCAAAATATTGTTAAAGCCTCTGTGTTTGTGTTTTCTGGATACTTTCGATGGACTTATTGTTTTGAATGTTTTTATCAGGGAATATTTAACTTTGTATCGTTGAAACACTAATTGGTTCATCATGGGAACACCAGCTCTAAACATTCGTATTTTCTTGGTAGAAAGCTATAGGAACTGCAGCAAACAAGCATTTCATTTCTGTTTGTATAGATGATATTTATGCACTTGCCTAAAGAAAAGACTTGTCATTTCTCCAAAACCATTTTTACTGTGATTTTCTCGGTCCATTGCATACGAATTCCACATCACTTTTTCCAGATATGACTGGCTGAAACTGTAAATATCCGGTTTTGTTTTGGCTAACTCAATCCCAGATATTGCTACAGCCTCTATGTTTGTGCATTCCTAATATTATCCAGGGACTTTATTGTTTTGGATGCTTTTTTTTAAGGAACATTTAATTTTGTGCTTGGAAACACTAATTGTTTCCACATGGAGACACCAGCTCTACACATTCGTATTTGCTATAGAGAAAGCTGGAGGAACTACAGCAAACAAACATGATATTTCTCTTTGTATTGATGACATTTTATCTACTTGCCTAATGAAAAGACTTTGCTTTTCTCCAAAACCCTTTTTACTCTGATTTTCTCAGCCCACTGCATACGAATTCCACACCAGTTTGTCCGGATATGACTGGATGAAAACAGAAATATCCGGTTGTCTTTTGGCTAACTCAAAACCAGATATTGTGAAAGCCTCTGTGTTTGTGTTTTCTGGATATTATGATGGACATTATTGTTTTGAATTTTTTATCAGGGAACATTTCATTTTGTACCGTTGAAACACTAATTGGTTCATCATGGGGACACCAGCTCTACACATTCGTATTTACTACGGAGAAACCTAGAGGAACTGCGGCAAACAAACGTGAAATTTCTGTTTTTTATAGATGACATTTTATGCACTTGCCTAACGAAAAGACTTTGCTTTTCTCCAAAACCATTTGTACTCTGATTTTCTCGATCCATTGCATATGAATTCCACACGACTTTGTGCGGATATGACTGGATGAAACCAGAAATTTCCCGTTGTCTTTGGGCTAACTCAATCCGAAATATTGTGAAAGCCTCTGTGTTTGTGTTTTCTGGATATTATCGATGGACATTATTGTTTTGAATTTTTTATCAGGGAACATTTCATTTTGTATTATTGAAACACTAATTGGTTCATCATGGGGACACGAGCTCTACACATTCTTATTTCTAAGGAGAAAGCTAGAGGAACTTCGGCATCAAACATGGTATTTCTTTTTTTTATACATGACATTTTATGCACTTGCCTAACGAAAAGTCTTTGCTTTTCTCAAAAACCATGTGTACTGTGATTTTCTCGATCCATTGCATAAGAATTCCACACCACTTTGTCCAGATATGACTGGATGAAACCCGAAATATCCGTTTCTGTATTGGGTAACTCAATCCCAGATATTGCTACAGCCTCTGTGTTTGTGTTTTCTGGATATTATCCACGGACTTTATTGTTTTGAATGTTCTTTATCGGGGAACATTTTATTTTAAGCTTGGATAGAGTAATTGGTTCCACATGGAGACACCAGCCTTACATATTCATATTTTCTAGGTAGAAAGCTAGAGGAACTGCGGCAAACATGATATTTCTGTTTGTATAGATGACATTTTATGCAGTTACCTAATGAAAAGACTTTGCTTTTCTCCAAAACCATTTGTACTCTGATTTTATCGGTCCATTGCATACGAATTCAACACCAGTTTGTCCCGATATGACTGGATGAAACCAGAAATATCCGGTTTTGTTTTGGCTAACTCAATTCCAGATATTGCTATAGCCTCTGTGTTTGTGTATTCCTGATATTATCCACAGACTTTATTTTCTTGAATGTTTTTTTTATCAGGGAACATTTAATTTTGTGCTGCGAAACACTAATTGGTTCCACATGGAGACATCAGCCTTACATATTCATATTTTCTAGGCAGAAAGCTAGAGGAACTGCGGCAAACAAACAAGATATTTCTGTTTGTCTCGATGACATTTATGCACTTGCCTAACGAAAAGACTTTGCTTTTCTCCAAAACCATTTTTACTGTGATTTTCTTGGTCCATTGCATACAAATCCACACCACATTGTCCGGATATGACTGGATGAATCCAGAAATATCCGGTGGGTTTGGCGAACTCAATCCAAAATATTGTTAAAGCCTCTGTGTTTGTGTTTTCTGGATACTTTCGATGGACTTATTGTTTTGAATGTTTTTATCAGGGAACATTTAACTTTGTATCGTTGAAACGCTAATTGGTTCATCATGGGAACACCAGCTCTAAACATTCGTATTTTCTTGGTAGAAAGCTATAGGAACTGCGGCAAACAAGCATGACATTTCTGTTTGTATAGATGACATTTTATGCACTTGCCTAAAGAAAAGACTTGTCATTTCTCCAAAACCATTTTTACTGTGATTTTCTCGGTCCATTGCATACGAATTCCACATCACTTTTTCCAGATATGACTGGCTGAAACCGGAAATATCCGGTTTTGTTTTGGCTAACTCAATCCCAGATATTGCTACAGCCTCTGTGTTTGTGTACTCCTAATATTATCCAGGGACTTTATTGTTTTGGATGTTTTTCATCAGGGAACATTTAATTTTGTGCTTGGAAACACTAATTGTTTCCACATGGAGACACCAGCTCTACACATTCGTATTTGCCATAGAGAAAGCTGGAGGAACTACAACAAACAAACATGATATTTCTCTTTGTATTGATGACATTTTATCTACTTGCCTAATGAAAAGACTTTGCTTTTCTCCAAAACCATTTGTACTGTGATATTCTCGGCCCATTGCATACGCATTCCACACCACTTTGTGCGGATATGACTGGATGTAACCAGAAATATTCGGTTGTGTTATGGCTAACTCAATCCGAAATATTGTTAAAGCCTCTGTTTTTGTGTTTTCTGGATACTTTCGATGGACTTATTGTTTTGAATGTTTTTATCAGGGAACATTTAACTTTGTATCGTTGAAACACTAATTGGTTCATCATGGGAACACCAGCTCTAAACATTCGTATTTTCTTGGTAGAAAGCTATAGGAACTGCGGCAAACAAGCATGACATTTCTGTTTGTATAGATGACATATTATGCACTTGCCTAAAGAAAAGACTTGTAATTTCTCCAAAACCATTTTTACTGTGATTTTCTCGGTCCATTGCATACGAATTCCACATCACTTTTTCCAGATATGACTGGCTGAAACCGGAAATATCCGGTTTTGTTTTGGCTAACTCAATCCCAGATATTGCTACAGCCTCTGTGTTTGTGTACTCCTAATATTATCCAGGGACTTTATTGTTTTGGATGTTTTTCATCAGGGAACATTTAATTTTGTGCTTGGAAACACTAATTGTTTCCACATGGAGACACCAGCTCTACACATTCGTATTTGCCATAGAGAAAGCTGGAGGAACTACAACAAACAAACATGATATTTCTCTTTGTATTGATGACATTTTATCTACTTGCCTAATGGAAAGACTTTGCTTTTCTCCAAAACCATTTGTACTGTGATATTCTCGGCCCATTGCATACGCATTCCACATCACTTTGTGCGGATATGACTGGATGTAACCAGAAATATTCGGTTCTGTTATGGCTAACTCAATCCGAAATATTGTGAAATCCTCTGTGTTTGTTTATTCCTGATATTATCGAGGGACTTATTGTATTGAATATTTTTATCAGGGAACATTTAATTTTGCGCTTGGAAACACTAATTGGTTCCACATGGAGACACCAGCTCTACACATTCGTATTTTCTAGGGAGAAAGCTAGAGGAACTGCGGCAAACAAACATGATATTTCTGTTAGTATAGATGACATTTTATGCACTTGCCTAATGAAAAGAATTTGCTTTTCTCCAAAACCATTTTGACTGTGATTATCTCGGTCCATTGCATATGAATTCCACACCACTTTCTCCGGATATGACTGGATGAAACCAGAAATATCTGGGTGTGTTTTGGATAATTCAATCCGAAATATTGCTACAGCCTCTGTGTTTGTGTACTCCTGATATTATCCACAGACTTTATTGTTTTGAATGTTTTTTATCAGGGAACATATAATTTTGTGCTTGGAAACACTAATTGGTTCCACATGTACACACCAGCTCTATACATTCATATTTTCTACGGAGAAAGCTAGAGGAACTGCGGCAAGCAAACATGATATTTCTGTTTGTATAGATGACATTTTATGCACTTTCCTAACGAAAAGACTTTGCTTTTCTCCAAAACCATTTTCACAGTGATTTTCTTGGTCCATTGCATACGAATTCCACACCACTTTGTCCAGATATGACTGGATGAAACCAGAAATATCCGGTTGTGTTTGGCTAACTCTATCCGAAATATTGTTAAAGCCTTGAGTTTGTATTTTCTGGATATTTTTGATGGACTTATTGTTTTGAATGTTTTTATCAGTGAACATTTAATTTTGTACCGTTGAAACACTAATAGGTTCATCATGGGAACACCAGCTCTAAACATTCGTATTTTCTAGGTAGAAAGCTATAGGAACTGCGGCAAACAAACCTGATATTTCTGTTTGTATAGATGACCTTTTATGCACTTTCCTAACGAACAGTCTTTGCTTTTCTCCAAAACCATTTTTACTGTGATTTTCTTGGTCCATTGCATAAGAATTCCACATCACTTTGTCCAGATATGTCTGGATGAAACCGGAAATATCTTGTTGTGTTTTTGCTAACTCAATCCCAGATATCGCTACAGACTCTGTGTTTGTGTATTCCTGATATTATCCAGGGACTTTATTGTTTTGAATGTTTTTTATCAGGGAACATTTTATTTTGAGCTTTGAAACACTAATTTGGTCATTGGGGAACACCAGCTCTACACATTCGTATTTTCTACGGAGATAGCTAAAGGAACTGCGACAAACAAACATGATATTTCTGATTGTATCGATGATAGTTTATGCACTTGCCTAACGAAAAGACTTTACTTTTCTCCAAAACCATGTGTACTGTGATTTTCTCTATCCATTGCATAAGAATTCCACACCACTTTGTCCAGATATGACTGGATGAAACCCAAAATATCCGTTTCTGTATTGGGTAACTCAATCCCAGATATTGCTACAGCCTCTGTGTTTGTGTTTTCTGGATATTATCCACGGACTTTATTATTTTGAATGTTTTTTAACGGGGAACATTTTATTTTGAGCTTGGATAGAGTAATTGGTTCCACATGGAGACACCAGACTTACATATTCATATTTTCTAGGTAGAAAGCTAGAGGAACTGCGGCAAACAAACATGATATTTCTGTTAGTATAGATGACATTTTATGCAGTTGCCTAATGAAAAGACTTTGCTTTTCTCCAAAACCATTTGTATGTGATTTTCTCGATCCATTGCATACGAATTCCACGGACTTTGTCCGAATATGACTGGATGAAACCAGAAATATCCGGTTGTGTTTTGGCTAACTCAATCCCAGATTTTGCTACAGCCTCTGTGTTTGTGTATTCTGGATGTTATCGATGGACTTTATGGTTTTGAATTTTTTATCAGGGAACATTTCATTTTGTACCGTTGAAACACTAATTGGTTCATCATGGGGACACCAGCTCTACATATTCGTATTTCTTTTTTTTTTTAACTTTTATTTAATGAATATAAATTTCCAAAATACAGCGAAAGAGTTAAGCAGGTTGGGTTTAAAATGGAGCAGGTTAGGTTTAAAATGGAGTTGCTTGAGCTAACTGCATATTGTTCTGCTTCTGTGCAAATTGGCTGGGCTTGCAACAATGCTTTCATATGTTAGCTGAACTTTAGCTGAACTTGCAGTACGTAATCGTTTTTGTAACCATTTTAGGAACTATAAAGGCAGAAGTTAACACAAAAATTGTACCCCACCTATGTCCTGTTACAACACCACAAGTCACATTGACCCCTGTCCCTGCTTGCACAAGCTAAAAATGAAAACCACAAGGCACGTACAGCATGTAACTTCTTCCCTTTTTACCCTGGAAACCCCCTTTTACCCTGTAATCCCTTAGGTTACCAAATGAAATTATAATACTGTGGAAATATGCTAATGTTGTGGTTTTAATCCTTAAATACTCTGTAAAATTGATGTTCGGGGCCGCTCTCTCTGCACGCCACCAGAGTGTGCTGTGAGACGGCCCATTTGCAAATGCAATAAAACTTCCCTCTTGCTCTTGCAACGATTGGAGTGGAGTCTGTGTTTCTGGGGGACCGGATTGTGGGACACCTGCTTAAGGGGTCTTACAACAGCTCATGGGTTACAATGGCTTCCCCCTCCAAAAACTTCCCTCCCACCCACAACCCTCCCCTTTCCTGCTCCCTCTCCCCTTCCAATCACATCATGATTCATTTTCAATTCTCTTTATATACAAAAGATCAGTTTAGTATAAATTAGGCATCGATTTCAACAGTTTGCCCCCATATAGCAACACAAAGTGAAAAAAAAATACTGTTGGAGTACTAGTTATAGCATTAAATAAGAGTGTACAGCACATTAAAGGCAGAGATACTACATATTATTTTTTTTAAAAATTAATTAATTTTCTATGCCATTTCCAATTTAACACTTGCCTAACGAAAAGACTTTGCTTTTCTCCAAAACCATTTTTACAGTGATTTTCTCAGTCCATTGCATATGAATTCCACACCAGTTAGTCCGGATATGACTGGATGAAACCAGAAAAATCCAGTTGTGTTTTGGCTAACTCAATCCGAAATATTGTGAAAGCCTCTGTGTTTGTGTTTTCTCGATATTATCGAAGGACTTTATTGTTTGGAATATTTTTATCAGGGAACATTTTATTTTGAGCGTGGAAACACTAAATGGCTCATCATGGGGACACCAGCTCTACACATTCGTATTTTCTGGGGAGAAAGCTAGAGGAACTGTGGCAAACAAACATGATATTTCTGTTTGTATAGATGACATTTTATGCACTTGCCTAACAAAAAGACTGCATTTCTCCAAAACCATTTGTACTATGATTTTCTCGGTCCATTGCATACGAATTCCACACCAGTTTGTCCGGATATGACTGGATGAAACCAGAAATATCCGGTTTTTTTTTGGTGAACCTAATCCCAGATATTGCTACAGCCTCTGTGTTTGTGTTTTCTGGGTATTATCAATGGACTTTATTGTATTGAATGTTTTTTATCGGGGAACATTTTATTTTGAGCTTGGATAAGGTAATTGATTCCACATGGATACACCAGCTCTACATATTCATATTTTCTAGGTAGAAAGCTAGAGGAACTGCGGCAATCAAACATGATATTTCTGTTTGTATCGATGACATTTTATGCACTTTTCTAATGAAAAGACTTTGCTTGTCTCCAAAACCATTTGTACTCTGATTTTATCGGTCCATTGCATACGAATTCAACACCAGTTTGTCCCGATATGACTGGATGAAACCAGAAATATCCGGTTTTGTTTTGGCTAACTCAATTCCAGATATTGCTATAGCCTCTGTGTTTGTGTATTCCTGATATTATCCACAGACTTTATTTTCTTGAATTTTTTTTTTATCAGGGAACATTTAATTTTGTGCTGCGAAACACTAATTGGTTCCACATGGAGACATCAGCCTTACATATTCATATTTTCTAGGCAGAAAGCTAGAGGAACTGCGGCAAACAAACAAGATATTTCTGTTTGTCTCGATGACATTTATGCACTTGCCTAACGAAAAGACTTTGCTTTTCTCCAAAACCATTTTTACTGTGATTTTCTTGGTCCATTGCATACAAATCCACACCACATTGTCCGGATATGACTGGATGAATCCAGAAATATCCGGTGGGTTTGGCGAACTCAATCCAAAATATTGTTAAAGCCTCTGTGTTTGTGTTTTCTGGATACTTTCGATGGACTTATTGTTTTGAATGTTTTTATCAGGGAACATTTAACTTTGTATCGTTGAAACGCTAATTGGTTCATCATGGGAACACCAGCTCTAAACATTCGTATTTTCTTGGTAGAAAGCTATAGGAACTGCGGCAAACAAGCATGACATTTCTGTTTGTATAGATGACATTTTATGCACTTGCCTAAAGAAAAGACTTGTCATTTCTCCAAAACCATTTTTACTGTGATTTTCTCGGTCCATTGCATACGAATTCCACATCACTTTTTCCAGATATGACTGGCTGAAACCGGAAATATCCGGTTTTGTTTTGGCTAACTCAATCCCAGATATTGCTACAGCCTCTGTGTTTGTGTACTCCTAATATTATCCAGGGACTTTATTGTTTTGGATGTTTTTCATCAGGGAACATTTAATTTTGTGCTTGGAAACACTAATTGTTTCCACATGGAGACACCAGCTCTACACATTCGTATTTGCCATAGAGAAAGCTGGAGGAACTACAACAAACAAACATGATATTTCTCTTTGTATTGATGACATTTTATCTACTTGCCTAATGAAAAGACTTTGCTTTTCTCCAAAACCATTTGTACTGTGATATTCTCGGCCCATTGCATACGCATTCCACACCACTTTGTGCGGATATGACTGGATGTAACCAGAAATATTCGGTTGTGTTATGGCTAACTCAATCCGAAATATTGTTAAAGCCTCTGTTTTTGTGTTTTCTGGATACTTTCGATGGACTTATTGTTTTGAATGTTTTTATCAGGGAACATTTAACTTTGTATCGTTGAAACACTAATTGGTTCATCATGGGAACACCAGCTCTAAACATTCGTATTTTCTTGGTAGAAAGCTATAGGAACTGCGGCAAACAAGCATGACATTTCTGTTTGTATAGATGACATATTATGCACTTGCCTAAAGAAAAGACTTGTAATTTCTCCAAAACCATTTTTACTGTGATTTTCTCGGTCCATTGCATACGAATTCCACATCACTTTTTCCAGATATGACTGGCTGAAACCGGAAATATCCGGTTTTGTTTTGGCTAACTCAATCCCAGATATTGCTACAGCCTCTGTGTTTGTGTACTCCTAATATTATCCAGGGACTTTATTGTTTTGGATGTTTTTCATCAGGGAACATTTAATTTTGTGCTTGGAAACACTAATTGTTTCCACATGGAGACACCAGCTCTACACATTCGTATTTGCCATAGAGAAAGCTGGAGGAACTACAACAAACAAACATGATATTTCTCTTTGTATTGATGACATTTTATCTACTTGCCTAATGGAAAGACTTTGCTTTTCTCCAAAACCATTTGTACTGTGATATTCTCGGCCCATTGCATACGCATTCCACATCACTTTGTGCGGATATGACTGGATGTAACCAGAAATATTCGGTTCTGTTATGGCTAACTCAATCCGAAATATTGTGAAATCCTCTGTGTTTGTTTATTCCTGATATTATCGAGGGACTTATTGTATTGAATATTTTTATCAGGGAACATTTAATTTTGCGCTTGGAAACACTAATTGGTTCCACATGGAGACACCAGCTCTACACATTCGTATTTTCTAGGGAGAAAGCTAGAGGAACTGCGGCAAACAAACATGATATTTCTGTTAGTATAGATGACATTTTATGCACTTGCCTAATGAAAAGAATTTGCTTTTCTCCAAAACCATTTTGACTGTGATTATCTCGGTCCATTGCATATGAATTCCACACCACTTTCTCCGGATATGACTGGATGAAACCAGAAATATCTGGGTGTGTTTTGGATAATTCAATCCGAAATATTGCTACAGCCTCTGTGTTTGTGTACTCCTGATATTATCCACAGACTTTATTGTTTTGAATGTTTTTTATCAGGGAACATATAATTTTGTGCTTGGAAACACTAATTGGTTCCACATGTACACACCAGCTCTATACATTCATATTTTCTACGGAGAAAGCTAGAGGAACTGCGGCAAGCAAACATGATATTTCTGTTTGTATAGATGACATTTTATGCACTTTCCTAACGAAAAGACTTTGCTTTTCTCCAAAACCATTTTCACAGTGATTTTCTTGGTCCATTGCATACGAATTCCACACCACTTTGTCCAGATATGACTGGATGAAACCAGAAATATCCGGTTGTGTTTGGCTAACTCTATCCGAAATATTGTTAAAGCCTTGAGTTTGTATTTTCTGGATATTTTTGATGGACTTATTGTTTTGAATGTTTTTATCAGTGAACATTTAATTTTGTACCGTTGAAACACTAATAGGTTCATCATGGGAACACCAGCTCTAAACATTCGTATTTTCTAGGTAGAAAGCTATAGGAACTGCGGCAAACAAACCTGATATTTCTGTTTGTATAGATGACCTTTTATGCACTTTCCTAACGAACAGTCTTTGCTTTTCTCCAAAACCATTTTTACTGTGATTTTCTTGGTCCATTGCATAAGAATTCCACATCACTTTGTCCAGATATGTCTGGATGAAACCGGAAATATCTTGTTGTGTTTTTGCTAACTCAATCCCAGATATCGCTACAGACTCTGTGTTTGTGTATTCCTGATATTATCCAGGGACTTTATTGTTTTGAATGTTTTTTATCAGGGAACATTTTATTTTGAGCTTTGAAACACTAATTTGGTCATCGGGGAACACCAGCTCTACACATTCGTATTTTCTACGGAGATAGCTAAAGGAACTGCGACAAACAAACATGATATTTCTGATTGTATCGATGATAGTTTATGCACTTGCCTAACGAAAAGACTTTACTTTTCTCCAAAACCATGTGTACTGTGATTTTCTCTATCCATTGCATAAGAATTCCACACCACTTTGTCCAGATATGACTGGATGAAACCCAAAATATCCGTTTCTGTATTGGGTAACTCAATCCCAGATATTGCTACAGCCTCTGTGTTTGTGTTTTCTGGATATTATCCACGGACTTTATTATTTTGAATGTTTTTTAACGGGGAACATTTTATTTTGAGCTTGGATAGAGTAATTGGTTCCACATGGAGACACCAGACTTACATATTCATATTTTCTAGGTAGAAAGCTAGAGGAACTGCGGCAAACAAACATGATATTTCTGTTAGTATAGATGACATTTTATGCAGTTGCCTAATGAAAAGACTTTGCTTTTCTCCAAAACCATTTGTATGTGATTTTCTCGATCCATTGCATACGAATTCCACGGACTTTGTCCGAATATGACTGGATGAAACCAGAAATATCCGGTTGTGTTTTGGCTAACTCAATCCCAGATTTTGCTACAGCCTCTGTGTTTGTGTATTCTGGATGTTATCGATGGACTTTATGGTTTTGAATTTTTTATCAGGGAACATTTCATTTTGTACCGTTGAAACACTAATTGGTTCATCATGGGGACACCAGCTCTACATATTCGTATTTCTTTTTTTTTTTAACTTTTATTTAATGAATATAAATTTCCAAAATACAGCGAAAGAGTTAAGCAGGTTGGGTTTAAAATGGAGCAGGTTAGGTTTAAAATGGAGTTGCTTGAGCTAACTGCATATTGTTCTGCTTCTGTGCAAATTGGCTGGGCTTGCAACAATGCTTTCATATGTTAGCTGAACTTTAGCTGAACTTGCAGTACGTAATCGTTTTTGTAACCATTTTAGGAACTATAAAGGCAGAAGTTAACACAAAAATTGTACCCCACCTATGTCCTGTTACAACACCACAAGTCACATTGACCCCTGTCCCTGCTTGCACAAGCTAAAAATGAAAACCACAAGGCACGTACAGCATGTAACTTCTTCCCTTTTTACCCTGGAAACCCCCTTTTACCCTGTAATCCCTTAGGTTACCAAATGAAATTATAATACTGTGGAAATATGCTAATGTTGTGGTTTTAATCCTTAAATACTCTGTAAAATTGATGTTCGGGGCCGCTCTCTCTGCACGCCACCAGAGTGTGCTGTGAGACGGCCCATTTGCAAATGCAATAAAACTTCCCTCTTGCTCTTGCAACGATTGGAGTGGAGTCTGTGTTTCTGGGGGACCGGATTGTGGGACACCTGCTTAAGGGGTCTTACAACAGCTCATGGGTTACAATGGCTTCCCCCTCCAAAAACTTCCCTCCCACCCACAACCCTCCCCTTTCCTGCTCCCTCTCCCCTTCCAATCACATCATGATTCATTTTCAATTCTCTTTATATACAAAAGATCAGTTTAGTATAAATTAGGCATCGATTTCAACAGTTTGCCCCCATATAGCAACACAAAGTGAAAAAAAAATACTGTTGGAGTACTAGTTATAGCATTAAATAAGAGTGTACAGCACATTAAAGGCAGAGATCCTACATATTATTTTTTTAAAAATTAATTAATTTTCTATGCCATTTCCAATTTAACACTTGCCTAACGAAAAGACTTTGCTTTTCTCCAAAACCATTTTTACAGTGATTTTCTCAGTCCATTGCATATGAATTCCACACCAGTTAGTCCGGATATGACTGGATGAAACCAGAAAAATCCAGTTGTGTTTTGGCTAACTCAATCCGAAATATTGTGAAAGCCTCTGTGTTTGTGTTTTCTCGATATTATCGAAGGACTTTATTGTTTGGAATATTTTTATCAGGGAACATTTTATTTTGAGCGTGGAAACACTAAATGGTTCATCATGGGGACACCAGCTCTACACATTCGTATTTTCTGGGGAGAAAGCTAGAGGAACTGTGGCAAACAAACGTGATATTTCTGTTTGTATAGATGACATTTTATGCACTTGCCTAACAAAAAGACTGCATTTCTCCAAAACCATTTGTACTATGATTTTCTCGGTCCATTGCATACGAATTCCACACCAGTTTGTCCGGATATGACTGGATGAAACCAGAAATATCCGGTTTTTTTTGGTGAACCTAATCCCAGATATTGCTACAGCCTCTGTGTTTGTGTTTTCTGGGTATTATCAATGGACTTTATTGTATTGAATGTTTTTTATCGGGGAACATTTTATTTTGAGCTTGGATAAGGTAATTGATTCCACATGGATACACCAGCTCTACATATTCATATTTTCTAGGTAGAAAGCTAGAGGAACTGCGGCAATCAAACATGATATTTCTGTTTGTATCGATGACATTTTATGCACTTTTCTAATGAAAAGACTTTGCTTGTCTCCAAAACCATTTGTACTGTGATTTTCTCCGTCCATTGCATACGAATTCCGCACCAGTTTCTCTGGATATGACTGGAGGAAACTGGAAATATCAGGTTTTGTTTTGGCTAACTCAATCCCAGATATTACTCAAGGCTCTGTGTTTGTGTATTCCTGATATTATCCACGGACTTTATTGTTTTGAATGTTTTTATCAGGGAACAGTTCATTTTGTGCTTGGAATCACTAATTGTTTCCACAAGGAGACACCAGCTCTACACATACGTATTTTCTAGGGAGAAAGCTAGAGGAACTGCAGCAAACAAACATGATATTTCTGTTTGTATAGATGACATTTTATGCACTTGCCTAACAAAAGACCTTGCTTTTCTCCAAAACCATTTGTACTGTGATTTTCTCAGTCCATTGAATATGAATTCCATACCAGTTTGTCCGGATATGACTGGATGAAACAGGAAATATCCAATTTTGTATTGGCTAACTCAATCCCATATATTCCTCAGCCTCTGATTTTGTGTTTTCCGGATATTATCGACGGAGTTTAAGTTTTTGAATATTTTTTATCAGGGAACATTTAATTTTGTGCTGGGAAGAACTAATTGGTTCCACATGGAGACACCAGCTCTACACATTCATATTTTCCAAGGACAAAGCTGGAGGAACTGTGGTAAACAAACTTGATATATCTGTTTGTATAGCTGACATTTTATGCACTTGACTAACGAAAGACTTTGCTTTTCTCCAAAAGCATTTACTGTGATTTTCTCAGTATAATGCATATGAATTCCACAACATTTTGTCCGGTGATGACTGGATTATACCGGAAATATCCAGTTGTGTTTTGGCTAACTCAATGCGAAATATTGTGAAAGCCTCTGTGTTTGTGTTCTCTGGAAGAAATCGATGGATTTATTGTTTTGAATGTTTTTATCAGGGAACATTTAATTTTGCACCGTTGAAACACTAATTGGTTCATCCTGGGGACACCAGCTCTACACATTCCTATTTTTTGGGGAGAAAGCTAGAGGAACTCCGACAAACAAACATGATATTTCTGTTTGTATAGATGATATTTTATGCACTTGCCTTACGAAAAGACTTTGCTTTTCTCCAAAACCATTATTACTGTGATTTTCTCAGTCCATTGAATAAGAATTCAACACCAGTTTGTCCGGATATGACTGGATGAAACCGGAAATATTTGGTTTTCTTTTGGCTAACTCAATCCCAGATATTGCTAAAGCCTCCGTATTTGTGTTTTCTGTATATTATCGATGGATTTTATTGTTTTGAATGTTTTTTTTTAATCAGGGAACATTTAATTTTGTGCTTGGAATCACTACTTGTTTCCACAAGGAGAAACCAGCTCTACACTTTCATATTTTCTAGGGAGAAAACTAGAGGAAATGCGGCAAACAAACAGGATATTTCTGTTTGTATAGATGACATTTTATGAACTTGCCTAATGAAAATACTTTGCTTTTCTCCAAAACCATTTGTAGTGTGATTTTCTCGGTCCATTGCATATGAATTCCACAAGAGTTTCTCCGCATATGACTGGAGGAAACCAGAAATATCCGGATTTGTTTAGGCTAACTCAATCCGAAATATTGTGAAAGCCTCTGTGTTTGTATATTTCTTATATTATCCACAGACTTTATTTTTTGAAAGTTTTTTATCAGGGAACATTTCATTTTGTACCGTAGAAACACTAATTGTTTCATCATGGGAACACCCGCTCTACACATTCGTATTTTCTAGGGAGAAAGCTAGAGGAACTGCGGCAAACAAACATGATATTTCTGTTTGTATAGATGACATTTTATGCACTTGCCTAATGAAAAGAATTTGCTTTTCTCCAAAACCATTTTGACTGTGATTATCTCGGTCCATTGCATACAAATTCCACACCACTTTCTCCGGATATGACTGGATGAAACCAGAAATATCTGGGTGTGTTTTGGATAATTCAATCCGAAATATTGCTACAGCCTCTGTGTTGGTGTACTCCTGATATTATCCACAGACTTTATTGTTTTGAATGTTTTTTATCAGCGAACATTTAATTTTGTGCTTGGAAATACTAATTGGTTCCACATGTACACACCAGCTCTATACATTCATATTTTCTACGGAGAAAGCTAGAGGAACTGCGGCAAACAAACATGATATTTCTGTTTGTATAGATGACATTTTATGCACTTTCCTAACGAAAAGACTTTGCTTTTCTCCAAAACCATTTTCACAGTGATTTTCTTGGTCCATTGCATACGAATTCCACACCACTTTGTCCGGATATGACTGGATGAAACCAGAAATATCCGGTTGTGTTTCGCTAACTCTATCCGAAATATTGTTAAAGCCTTGAGTTTGTATTTTCTGGATATTTTCGATGGACTTATTGTTTTGAATGTTTTTATCAGTGAACATTTAATTTTGTACCGTTGAAACACTAATAGGTTCATCATGGGAACACCAGCTCTAAACATTCGTATTTTCTAGGTAGAAAGCTATAGGAACTGCGGCAAACAAACCTGATATTTCTGTTTGTATAGATGACCTTTTATGCACTTGCCTAACGAACAGTCTTTGCTTTTCTCCAAAACTATTTTTACTGTGATTTTCTTGGTCCATTGCATAAGAATTCCACATCACTTTGTCCAGATATGTCTGGATGAAACCGGAAATATCTTGTTGTGTTTTTGCTAACTCAATCCCAGATATTGCTACAGACTCTGTGTTTGTGTATTCCTGATATTATCCAGGGACTTTATTGTTTTGAATGTTTTTTATCAGGGAACATTTTATTTTGAGCTTTGAAACACTAATTTGGTCATCGGGGAACACCAGCTCTACACATTCGTATTTTCTACGGAGATAGCTAAAGGAACTGCGACAAACAAACATGATATTTCTGATTGTATCGATGATAGTTTATGCACTTGCCTAACGAAAAGACTTTATTTTTCTCCAAAACCATGTGTACTGTGATTTTCTCTATCCATTGCATAAGAATTCCACACCACTTTGTCCAGATATGACTGGATGAAACCCGAAATATCCGTTTCTGTATTGGGTAACTCAATCCCAGATATTGCTACAGCCTCTGTGTTTGTGTTTTCTGGATATTATCCACGGACTTTATTATTTTGAATGTTTTTTAACGGGGAACATTTTATTTTGAGCTTGGATAGAGTAATTGGTTCCACATGGAGACACCAGACTTACATATTCATATTTTCTAGGTAGAAAGCTAGAGGAACTGCGGCAAACAAACATGATATTTCTGTTAGTATAGATGACATTTTATGCAGTTGCCTAATGAAAAGACTTTGCTTTTCTCCAAAACCATTTGTATGTGATTTTCTCGATCCATTGCATACGAATTCCACGGACTTTGTCCGAATATGACTGGATGAAACCAGAAATATCCGGTTGTGTTTTGGCTAACTCAATCCCAGATTTTGCTACAGCCTCTGTGTTTGTGTATTCTGGATGTTATCGATGGACTTTATGGTTTTGAATTTTTTATCAGGGAACATTTCATTTTGTACCGTTGAAACACTAATTGGTTCATCATGGGGACACCAGCTCTACATATTCGTATTTCTTTTTTTTTTAACTTTTATTTAATGAATATAAATTTCCAAAATACAGCGAAAGAGTTAAGCAGGTTGGGTTTAAAATGGAGCAGGTTAGGTTTAAAATGGAGTTGCTTGAGCTAACTGCATATTGTTCTGCTTCTGTGCAAATTGGCTGGGCTTGCAACAATGCTTTCATATGTTAGCTGAACTTTAGCTGAACTTGCAGTACGTAATCGTTTTTGTAACCATTTTAGGAACTATAAAGGCAGAAGTTAACAAAAAAATTGTACCCCACCTATGTCCTGTTACAACACCACAAGTCACATTGACCCCTGTCCCTGCTTGCACAAGCTAAAAATGAAAACCACAAGGCACGTACAGCATGTAACTTCTTCCCTTTTTACCCTGGAAACCCCCTTTTACCCTGTAATCCCTTAGGTTACCAAATGAAATTATAATACTGTGGAAATATGCTAATGTTGTGGTTTTAATCCTTAAATACTCTGTAAAATTGATGTTCGGGGCCGCTCTCTCTGCACGCCACCAGAGTGTGCTGTGAGACGGCCCATTTGCAAATGCAATAAAACTTCCCTCTTGCTCTTGCAACGATTGGAGTGGAGTCTGTGTTTCTGGGGGACCGGATTGTGGGACACCTGCTTAAGGGGTCTTACAACAGCTCATGGGTTACAATGGCTTCCCCCTCCAAAAACTTCCCTCCCACCCACAACCCTCCCCTTTCCTGCTCCCTCTCCCCTTCCAATCACATCATGATTCATTTTCAATTCTCTTTATATACAAAAGATCAGTTTAGTATAAATTAGGCATCGATTTCAACAGTTTGCCCCCATATAGCAACACAAAGTGAAAAAAAAAATACTGTTGGAGTACTAGTTATAGCATTAAATAAGAGTGTACAGCACATTAAAGGCAGAGATCCTACATATTATTTTTTTAAAAAATTAATTAATTTTCTATGCCATTTCCAATTTAACACTTGCCTAACGAAAAGACTTTGCTTTTCTCCAAAACCATTTTTACAGTGATTTTCTCAGTCCATTGCATATGAATTCCACACCAGTTAGTCCGGATATGACTGGATGAAACCAGAAAAATCCAGTTGTGTTTTGGCTAACTCAATCCGAAATATTGTGAAAGCCTCTGTGTTTGTGTTTTCTCGATATTATCGAAGGACTTTATTGTTTGGAATATTTTTATCAGGGAACATTTTATTTAGAGCGTGGAAACACTAAATGGTTCATCATGGGGACACCAGCTCTACACATTCGTATTTTCTGGGGAGAAAGCTAGAGGAACTGTGGCAAACAAACGTGATATTTCTGTTTGTATAGATGACATTTTATGCACTTGCCTAACAAAAAGACTGCATTTCTCCAAAACCATTTGTACTATGATTTTCTCGGTCCATTGCATACGAATTCCACACCAGTTTGTCCGGATATGACTGGATGAAACCAGAAATATCCGGTTTTTTTTGGTGAACCTAATCCCAGATATTGCTACAGCCTCTGTGTTTGTGTTTTCTGGGTATTATCAATGGACTTTATTGTATTGAATGTTTTTTATCGGGGAACATTTTATTTTGAGCTTGGATAAGGTAATTGATTCCACATGGATACACCAGCTCTACATATTCATATTTTCTAGGTAGAAAGCTAGAGGAACTGCGGCAATCAAACATGATATTTCTGTTTGTATCGATGACATTTTATGCACTTTTCTAATGAAAAGACTTTGCTTGTCTCCAAAACCATTTGTACTGTGATTTTCTCCGTCCATTGCATACGAATTCCGCACCAGTTTCTCTGGATATGACTGGAGGAAACTGGAAATATCAGGTTTTGTTTTGGCTAACTCAATCCCAGATATTACTCAAGGCTCTGTGTTTGTGTATTCCTGATATTATCCACGGACTTTATTGTTTTGAATGTTTTTATCAGGGAACAGTTCATTTTGTGCTTGGAATCACTAATTGTTTCCACAAGGAGACACCAGCTCTACACATACGTATTTTCTAGGGAGAAAGCTAGAGGAACTGCAGCAAACAAACATGATATTTCTGTTTGTATAGATGACATTTTATGCACTTGCCTAACAAAAGACCTTGCTTTTCTCCAAAACCATTTGTACTGTGATTTTCTCAGTCCATTGAATATGAATTCCATACCAGTTTGTCCGGATATGACTGGATGAAACAGGAAATATCCAATTTTGTATTGGCTAACTCAATCCCATATATTCCTCAGCCTCTGATTTTGTGTTTTCCGGATATTATCGACGGAGTTTAAGTTTTTGAATATTTTTTATCAGGGAACATTTAATTTTGTGCTGGGAAGAACTAATTGGTTCCACATGGAGACACCAGCTCTACACATTCATATTTTCCAAGGACAAAGCTGGAGGAACTGTGGTAAACAAACTTGATATATCTGTTTGTATAGCTGACATTTTATGCACTTGACTAACGAAAGACTTTGCTTTTCTCCAAAAGCATTTACTGTGATTTTCTCAGTATAATGCATATGAATTCCACAACATTTTGTCCGGTGATGACTGGATTATACCGGAAATATCCAGTTGTGTTTTGGCTAACTCAATGCGAAATATTGTGAAAGCCTCTGTGTTTGTGTTTTCTGGATATTATCGATGGATTTATTGTTTTGAATGTTTTTATCAGGGAACATTTAATTTTGCACCGTTGAAACACTAATTGGTTCATCCTGGGGACACCAGCTCTACACATTCCTATTTTTTGGGGAGAAAGCTAGAGGAACTCCGACAAACAAACATGATATTTCTGTTTGTATAGATGACATTTTATGCACTTGCCTTACGAAAAGACTTTGCTTTTCTCCAAAACCATTATTACTGTGATTTTCTCAGTCCATTGAATAAGAATTCAACACCAGTTTGTCCGGATATGACTGGATGAAACCGGAAATATTTGGTTTTCTTTTGGCTAACTCAATCCCAGATATTGCTAAAGCCTCCGTATTTGTGTTTTCTGTATATTATCGATGGATTTTATTGTTTTGAGTGTTTTTTTTTTAATCAGGGAACATTTAATTTTGTGCTTGGAATCACTACTTGTTTCCACAAGGAGACACCAGCTCTACACTTTCATATTTTCTAGGGAGAAAACTAGAGGAAATGCGGCAAACAAACAGGATATTTCTGTTTGTATAGATGACATTTTATGAACTTGCCTAATGAAAATACTTTGCTTTTCTCCAAAACCATTTGTAGTGTGATTTTCTCGGTCCATTGCATACGAATTCCACAAGAGTTTCTCCGCATATGACTGGAGGAAACCAGAAATATCCGGATTTGTTTAGGCTAACTCAATCCGAAATATTGTGAAAGCCTCTGTGTTTGTATATTTCTTATATTATCCACAGACTTTATTTTTTGAAAGTTTTTTATCAGGGAACATTTCATTTTGTACCGTAGAAACACTAATTGTTTCATCATGGGAACACCCGCTCTACACATTCGTATTTTCTAGGGAGAAAGCTAGAGGAACTGCGGCAAACAAACATGATATTTCTGTTTGTATAGATGACATTTTATGCACTTGCCTAATGAAAAGAATTTGCTTTTCTCCAAAACCATTTTGACTGTGATTATCTCGGTCCATTGCATACGAATTCCACACCACTTTCTCCGGATATGACTGGATGAAACCAGAAATATCTGGGTGTGTTTTGGATAATTCAATCCGAAATATTGCTACAGCCTCTGTGTTGGTGTACTCCTGATATTATCCACAGACTTTATTGTTTTGAATGTTTTTTATCAGCGAACATTTAATTTTGTGCTTGGAAACACTAATTGGTTCCACATGTACACACCAGCTCTATACATTCATATTTTCTACGGAGAAAGCTAGAGGAACTGCGGCAAACAAACATGATATTTCTGTTTGTATAGATGACATTTTATGCACTTTCCTAACGAAAAGACTTTGCTTTTCTCCAAAACCATTTTCACAGTGATTTTCTTGGTCCATTGCATACGAATTCCACACCACTTTGTCCGGATATGACTGGATGAAACCAGAAATATCCGGTTGTGTTTGGCTAACTCTATCCGAAATATTGTTAAAGCCTTGAGTTTGTATTTTCTGGATATTTTCGATGGACTTATTGTTTTGAATGTTTTTATCAGTGAACATTTAATTTTGTACCGTTGAAACACTAATAGGTTCATCATGGGAACACCAGCTCTAAACATTCGTATTTTCTAGGTAGAAAGCTATAGGAACTGCGGCAAACAAACCTGATATTTCTGTTTGTATAGATGACCTTTTATGCACTTTCCTATCGAACAGTCTTTGCTTTTCTCCAAAACCATTTTTACTGTGATTTTCTTGGTCCATTGCATAAGAATTCCACATCACTTTGTCCAGATATGTCTGGATGAAACCGGAAATATCTTGTTGTGTTTTTGCTAACTCAATCCCAGATATTGCTACAGACTCTGTGTTTGTGTATTCCTGATATTATCCAGGGACTTTATTGTTTTGAATGTTTTTTATCAGGGAACATTTTATTTTGAGCTTTGAAACACTAATTTGGTCATCGGGGAACACCAGCTCTACACATTCGTATTTTCTACGGAGATAGCTAAAGGAACTGCGACAAACAAACATGATATTTCTGATTGTATCGATGATAGTTTATGCACTTGCCTAACGAAAAGACTTTACTTTTCTCCAAAACCATGTGTACTGTGATTTTCTCTATCCATTGCATAAGAATTCCACACCACTTTGTCCAGATATGACTGGATGAAACCCAAAATATCCGTTTCTGTATTGGGTAACTCAATCCCAGATATTGCTACAGCCTCTGTGTTTGTGTTTTCTGGATATTATCCACGGACTTTATTATTTTGAATGTTTTTTAACGGGGAACATTTTATTTTGAGCTTGGATAGAGTAATTGGTTCCACATGGAGACACCAGACTTACATATTCATATTTTCTAGGTAGAAAGCTAGAGGAACTGCGGCAAACAAACATGATATTTCTGTTAGTATAGATGACATTTTATGCAGTTGCCTAATGAAAAGACTTTGCTTTTCTCCAAAACCATTTGTATGTGATTTTCTCGATCCATTGCATACGAATTCCACGGACTTTGTCCGAATATGACTGGATGAAACCAGAAATATCCGGTTGTGTTTTGGCTAACTCAATCCCAGATTTTGCTACAGCCTCTGTGTTTGTGTATTCTGGATGTTATCGATGGACTTTATGGTTTTGAATTTTTTATCAGGGAACATTTCATTTTGTACCGTTGAAACACTAATTGGTTCATCATGGGGACACCAGCTCTACATATTCGTATTTCTTTTTTTTTTAACTTTTATTTAATGAATATAAATTTCCAAAATACAGCGAAAGAGTTTAGCAGGTTGGGTTTAAAATGGAGCAGGTTAGGTTTAAAATGGAGTTGCTTGAGCTAACTGCATATTGTTCTGCTTCTGTGCAAATTGGCTGGGCTTGCAACAATGCTTTCATATGTTAGCTGAACTTTAGCTGAACTTGCAGTACGTAATCGTTTTTGTAACCATTTTAGGAACTATAAAGGCAGAAGTTAACACAAAAATTGTACCCCACCTATGTCCTGTTACAACACCACAAGTCACATTGACCCCTGTCCCTGCTTGCACAAGCTAAAAATGAAAACCACAAGGCACGTACAGCATGTAACTTCTTCCCTTTTTACCCTGGAAACCCCCTTTTACCCTGTAATCCCTTAGGTTACCAAATGAAATTATAATACTGTGGAAATATGCTAATGTTGTGGTTTTAATCCTTAAATACTCTGTAAAATTGATGTTCGGGGCCGCTCTCTCTGCACGCCACCAGAGTGTGCTGTGAGACGGCCCATTTGCAAATGCAATAAAACTTCCCTCTTGCTCTTGCAACGATTGGAGTGGAGTCTGTGTTTCTGGGGGACCGGATTGTGGGACACCTGCTTAAGGGGTCTTACAACAGCTCATGGGTTACAATGGCTTCCCCCTCCAAAAACTTCCCTCCCACCCACAACCCTCCCCTTTCCTGCTCCCTCTCCCCTTCCAATCACATCATGATTCATTTTCAATTCTCTTTATATACAAAAGATCAGTTTAGTATAAATTAGGCATCGATTTCAACAGTTTGCCCCCATATAGCAACACAAAGTGAAAAAAAAAATACTGTTGGAGTACTAGTTATAGCATTAAATAAGAGTGTACAGCACATTAAAGGCAGAGATCCTACATATTATTTTTTTAAAAAATTAATTAATTTTCTATGCCATTTCCAATTTAACACTTGCCTAACGAAAAGACTTTGCTTTTCTCCAAAACCATTTTTACAGTGATTTTCTCAGTCCATTGCATATGAATTCCACACCAGTTAGTCCGGATATGACTGGATGAAACCAGAAAAATCCAGTTGTGTTTTGGCTAACTCAATCCGAAATATTGTGAAAGCCTCTGTGTTTGTGTTTTCTCGATATTATCGAAGGACTTTATTGTTTGGAATATTTTTATCAGGGAACATTTTATTTAGAGCGTGGAAACACTAAATGGTTCATCATGGGGACACCAGCTCTACACATTCGTATTTTCTGGGGAGAAAGCTAGAGGAACTGTGGCAAACAAACGTGATATTTCTGTTTGTATAGATGACATTTTATGCACTTGCCTAACAAAAAGACTGCATTTCTCCAAAACCATTTGTACTATGATTTTCTCGGTCCATTGCATACGAATTCCACACCAGTTTGTCCGGATATGACTGGATGAAACCAGAAATATCCGGTTTTTTTTGGTGAACCTAATCCCAGATATTGCTACAGCCTCTGTGTTTGTGTTTTCTGGGTATTATCAATGGACTTTATTGTATTGAATGTTTTTTATCGGGGAACATTTTATTTTGAGCTTGGATAAGGTAATTGATTCCACATGGATACACCAGCTCTACATATTCATATTTTCTAGGTAGAAAGCTAGAGGAACTGCGGCAATCAAACATGATATTTCTGTTTGTATCGATGACATTTTATGCACTTTTCTAATGAAAAGACTTTGCTTGTCTCCAAAACCATTTGTACTGTGATTTTCTCCGTCCATTGCATACGAATTCCGCACCAGTTTCTCTGGATATGACTGGAGGAAACTGGAAATATCAGGTTTTGTTTTGGCTAACTCAATCCCAGATATTACTCAAGGCTCTGTGTTTGTGTATTCCTGATATTATCCACGGACTTTATTGTTTTGAATGTTTTTATCAGGGAACAGTTCATTTTGTGCTTGGAATCACTAATTGTTTCCACAAGGAGACACCAGCTCTACACATACGTATTTTCTAGGGAGAAAGCTAGAGGAACTGCAGCAAACAAACATGATATTTCTGTTTGTATAGATGACATTTTATGCACTTGCCTAACAAAAGACCTTGCTTTTCTCCAAAACCATTTGTACTGTGATTTTCTCAGTCCATTGAATATGAATTCCATACCAGTTTGTCCGGATATGACTGGATGAAACAGGAAATATCCAATTTTGTATTGGCTAACTCAATCCCATATATTCCTCAGCCTCTGATTTTGTGTTTTCCGGATATTATCGACGGAGTTTAAGTTTTTGAATATTTTTTATCAGGGAACATTTAATTTTGTGCTGGGAAGAACTAATTGGTTCCACATGGAGACACCAGCTCTACACATTCATATTTTCCAAGGACAAAGCTGGAGGAACTGTGGTAAACAAACTTGATATATCTGTTTGTATAGCTGACATTTTATGCACTTGACTAACGAAAGACTTTGCTTTTCTCCAAAAGCATTTACTGTGATTTTCTCAGTATAATGCATATGAATTCCACAACATTTTGTCCGGTGATGACTGGATTATACCGGAAATATCCAGTTGTGTTTTGGCTAACTCAATGCGAAATATTGTGAAAGCCTCTGTGTTTGTGTTTTCTGGATATTATCGATGGATTTATTGTTTTGAATGTTTTTATCAGGGAACATTTAATTTTGCACCGTTGAAACACTAATTGGTTCATCCTGGGGACACCAGCTCTACACATTCCTATTTTTTGGGGAGAAAGCTAGAGGAACTCCGACAAACAAACATGATATTTCTGTTTGTATAGATGACATTTTATGCACTTGCCTTACGAAAAGACTTTGCTTTTCTCCAAAACCATTATTACTGTGATTTTCTCAGTCCATTGAATAAGAATTCAACACCAGTTTGTCCGGATATGACTGGATGAAACCGGAAATATTTGGTTTTCTTTTGGCTAACTCAATCCCAGATATTGCTAAAGCCTCCGTATTTGTGTTTTCTGTATATTATCGATGGATTTTATTGTTTTGAGTGTTTTTTTTTTAATCAGGGAACATTTAATTTTGTGCTTGGAATCACTACTTGTTTCCACAAGGAGACACCAGCTCTACACTTTCATATTTTCTAGGGAGAAAACTAGAGGAAATGCGGCAAACAAACAGGATATTTCTGTTTGTATAGATGACATTTTATGAACTTGCCTAATGAAAATACTTTGCTTTTCTCCAAAACCATTTGTAGTGTGATTTTCTCGGTCCATTGCATACGAATTCCACAAGAGTTTCTCCGCATATGACTGGAGGAAACCAGAAATATCCGGATTTGTTTAGGCTAACTCAATCCGAAATATTGTGAAAGCCTCTGTGTTTGTATATTTCTTATATTATCCACAGACTTTATTTTTTGAAAGTTTTTTATCAGGGAACATTTCATTTTGTACCGTAGAAACACTAATTGTTTCATCATGGGAACACCCGCTCTACACATTCGTATTTTCTAGGGAGAAAGCTAGAGGAACTGCGGCAAACAAACATGATATTTCTGTTTGTATAGATGACATTTTATGCACTTGCCTAATGAAAAGAATTTGCTTTTCTCCAAAACCATTTTGACTGTGATTATCTCGGTCCATTGCATACAAATTCCACACCACTTTCTCCGGATATGACTGGATGAAACCAGAAATATCTGGGTGTGTTTTGGATAATTCAATCCGAAATATTGCTACAGCCTCTGTGTTGGTGTACTCCTGATATTATCCACAGACTTTATTGTTTTGAATGTTTTTTATCAGCGAACATTTAATTTTGTGCTTGGAAACACTAATTGGTTCCACATGTACACACCAGCTCTATACATTCATATTTTCTACGGAGAAAGCTAGAGGAACTGCGGCAAACAAACATGATATTTCTGTTTGTATAGATGACATTTTATGCACTTTCCTAACGAAAAGACTTTGCTTTTCTCCAAAACCATTTTCACAGTGATTTTCTTGGTCCATTGCATACGAATTCCACACCACTTTGTCCGGATATGACTGGATGAAACCAGAAATATCCGGTTGTGTTTGGCTAACTCTATCCGAAATATTGTTAAAGCCTTGAGTTTGTATTTTCTGGATATTTTCGATGGACTTATTGTTTTGAATGTTTTTATCAGTGAACATTTAATTTTGTACCGTTGAAACACTAATAGGTTCATCATGGGAACACCAGCTCTAAACATTCGTATTTTCTAGGTAGAAAGCTATAGGAACTGCGGCAAACAAACCTGATATTTCTGTTTGTATAGATGACCTTTTATGCACTTGCCTAACGAACAGTCTTTGCTTTTCTCCAAAACTATTTTTACTGTGATTTTCTTGGTCCATTGCATAAGAATTCCACATCACTTTGTCCAGATATGTCTGGATGAAACCGGAAATATCTTGTTGTGTTTTTGCTAACTCAATCCCAGATATTGCTACAGACTCTGTGTTTGTGTATTCCTGATATTATCCAGGGACTTTATTGTTTTGAATGTTTTTTATCAGGGAACATTTTATTTTGAGCTTTGAAACACTAATTTGGTCATCGGGGAACACCAGCTCTACACATTCGTATTTTCTACGGAGATAGCTAAAGGAACTGCGACAAACAAACATGATATTTCTGATTGTATCGATGATAGTTTATGCACTTGCCTAACGAAAAGACTTTACTTTTCTCCAAAACCATGTGTACTGTGATTTTCTCGGTCCATTGAATAAGAATTCAACACCAGTTTGTCCGGATATGACTGGATGAAACCGGAAATATCCGGTTGTGTTTTGGCTAACTCAATCCCAGATATTGCTAAAGCCTCCTTATTTGTGTTTTCTGTATATTATCGATGGATTTTATTGTTTTGAATGTATTTTTTTTATCAGGGAACATTTAATTTTGTGCTTGGAATCACTGATTGTTTCCACAAGGAGACACCAGCTCTACACTTTCATATTTTCTAGGGAGAAAACTAGAGGAAATGCGGCAAACAAACAGGATATTTCTGTTTGTATAGATGACTTTTTATGAACTTGCCTAATGAAAATACTTTGCTTTTCTCCAAAACCATTTGTACTGTGATTTTCTGGGTCCATTGCATACGAATTCCACAAGAGTTTCTCCGCATATGACTGGATGAAACCGGAAATATCCGGTTGTGTTTTGGCTAACTCAATCCCAGATATTGCTCCAGCCTCTGTGTTTGTATATTTCTTATATTATCCACGGACTTTATTGTTTTGAATGTTTTTTATCAGGGAACATTTCATTTTGTACCGTAGAAACACTAATTGGTTCATCATGGGAACACCAGCTCTACACATTCGTATTTTCTAGGGAGAAAGCTAGAGGAACTGCGGCAAACCAACATGATATTTCTGTTTGTATAGATGACATTTTAAGCACTTGCCTAACGAAAAGACCTTGATTTTATCCAAAACCATTTTTACTGTGATTTTCTCCGGCCATTGCATACGAATTCCACATGACATACTCTGGATATGACTGGATGAAACCGGAAATATCTAAGTGTGTTTTGGATAATTCAATCCGAAATATTGTGATAGCCTCTGTGTTTGTGTTTTCTGGATATTATCAATGGACTTTATTGTTTTGAATGTTTTTTATCGGGGAACATTTTATTTTGAGCTTAGATACAGTAATAGTTTCCACAGGAGACACCAGCTCTACACAGTCATATTTTATAGGGAGAAAGCTAGAGGAACTGCGGCAAACCAACCTGATATTTCTGTTTGTATAGATGACAATTTATGCACTTGCCTAACAAAAAGACATTGCTTTTCTCCAAAACCATTTGTACTCTAATTTTCTCAGCCCACTGAATATGAATTCCACACCACTTTCTCCGGAGATGACTGGATGAAACCAGAAATATCCGGTTGTGTTTTGGCTAACTCAATCCGAAATATTGTGAAAGCCTCTGTGTTTGTTTATTCTGGATGTTATCGATGGACTTTATAATTTTGAGTTTTGTATCTGGGAACATTTCATTTTGTACTGTTGAAATACGAATTGGTTCATCATGGGGACACCAGCTCTACACATTCCTATCTAGGGAGAAAGCTAGATGAACTACGGTAAACAAACATGATATTTCTGTTTGTATAGATGACATTTTATGCACTTGCCTAAGGAAAAGACTTTGATTTCCTCCAATACCATGTGTACTGTGATTTTCTCTGTCCATTGCATACGAATTCCACACCAGTTTGGCCGGATATGACTAAATGAAACCGGAAATATTTGGTTTTGTTTTGGCTAACTCAATCCCAGATATTGCTAAAGCCTCTGTATTTGTGTTTTCTGTATATTATCGATGGATTTTATTGTTTTGAATGTTTTTTTATCAGGGAACATTTAATTTTGTGCTTGGAATCACTAACTGTTTCCACAAGGAGACACCAGCTCTACACATTCCTATTTTCTAGGGAGAAAACTAGAGGAACTGCGGCAAACAAACCTGATATTTCTGTTTGTATAGATGACATTTTAAGCACTTGCCTAATGAAAAGAGTTTGTTTTTCTCCAAAACCATTTGTACTGTGATTTTTCGGTCCAATGCATAGGAATTCCACAAGAGTTTCTCCGCATATGACTGGAAGAAACCAGAAATATCCGGATTTGTTTTGGCTAACTCAATCCCAGATATTGCTCCAGCCTCTGTGTTTGTATATTTCTTATATTATCCACGGACTTTATTGTTTTGAATGTTTTTTATCAGGGAACATTTCATTTTGTACCGTAGAAACACTAATTGGTTCATCATGGGAACACCAGCTCTACACATTCGTATTTTCTAGGGAGAAAGCTAGAGGAACTGCGGCAAACAAACCTGATATTTTTGTTTGTATAGATGACATTTTAAGCACTTGCCTAACGAAAAGACCTTGATTTTATCCAAAACCATTTTTACTGTGATTTTCTCAGTCCTTTGCAAACGAATACCACACAAATTTGTGCGGCCATGACTGGATGCAACCGGAAATATCCGGTTGTGTTTTGGCTAACACAATCCGAAATATTGTGAAAGTCTCTGTGTTTGTTTTTTCTGGATATTATCAATGGACTTTATTGTTTTGAATGTTTTTTTATCGGGAAACATTTTCTTTTGAGCTTGGATACAGTAATTGGTTCCACATGGAGACACCAGCTCTACGTATTATTATTTTCTAGGTAGAAAGCTAGAGGAACTGTGGCAAACAAACATGATATTTCTCTTTGTATAGATGACATTTTATGCACTTGCCTAACGAAAAGACTTTGCTTTTCTCCAAAGCCATTTGTACTCTGATTTTCTCAGTCCATTGCATACGAATTCCACACAACTTTGTCCGGATATGACTGGATGAAACCAGAAATATCCGGTTGTGTTTTGGCTAACTCAATCCGAAATATTGTGAAAGCCTCTGTGTTCTTGTTTTCTGGATATTATCGATGGACTTTATAGTTTTGAATGTTTTTATCAGGGGACATTTAATTTTGCACCGTTGAAACACTAATTGGTTTATCCTGGGGACACCAGCTCTACACATTCGTATTTTCTAGGGAGAAAGCTAGAGGAACTGCAGCAAACAAACATGATATTTCTGTTTGTATAGATGACATTTTATGCACTTGCCTAACAAAAGACCTTGCTTTTCTCCAAAACCATTTGTACTGTGATTTTCTCAGTCCATTGAATATGAATTCCATACCAGTTTGTCCGGATATGACTGGATGAAACAGGAAATATCCAATTTTGTATTGGCTAACTCAATCCCATATATTCCTCAGCCTCTGATTTTGTGTTTTCCGGATATTATCGACGGAGTTTAAGTTTTTGAATATTTTTTATCAGGGAACATTTAATTTTGTGCTGGGAGAACTAATTGGTTCCACATGGAGACACCAGCTCTACACATTCATATTTTCCAAGGACAAAGCTGGAGGAACTGTGCTAAACAAACTTGATATATCTGTTTGTATAGCTGACATTTTATGCACTTGACTAACGAAAGACTTTGCTTTTCTCCAAAAGCATTTACTGTGATTTTCTCAGTATAATGCATATGAATTCCACAACATTTTGTCCGGTGATGACTGGATTATACCGGAAATATCCAGTTGTGTTTTGGCTAACTCAATGCGAAATATTGTGAAAGCCTCTGTGTTTGTGTTCTCTGGAAGAAATCGATGGATTTATTGTTTTGAATGTTTTTATCAGGGAACATTTAATTTTGCACCGTTGAAACACTAATTGGTTCATCCTGGGGACACCAGCTCTACACATTCCTATTTTTTGGGGAGAAAGCTAGAGGAACTCCGACAAACAAACATGATATTTCTGTTTGTATAGATGACATTTTATGCACTTGCCTTACAAAAAGACTTTGCTTTTCTCCAAAACCATTATTACTGTGATTTTCTCGGTCCATTGAATAAGAATTCCACACCAGTTTGTCCGGATATGACTGGATGAAACCGGAAATATTTGGTTTTGTTTTGGCTAACTCAATCCCAGATATTGCTACAGCTTCTGTGTTTGTGTTTTGTGGATATTATCAATGGACTTTATTGTTTTGAATGTTTTTTATCGGGAAACATTTTATTTTGAGCTTGGATACAGTAATTGGTTCCAGGTGGGGACACCAGCTCTACATAGTTGTATTTGCTAGGGAGAAAGTTACAGGAACTGTGGCAAACAAACATGATATCTCTCTTTGTATAGATGACATTTTATGCACTTGCCTAATGAAAAGACTTTGCTTTTCTCCAAAACCATTTTTACTGTGATTTTCTCGGTCCATTGCATATGAATTCTACACCAGTTTGTCCGGATATGACTGGATGAAACCGGAAATATCCGGTTGTGTTTTGGCTAACTCAATCCCAGATATTTTTAAAGCCTCTGTGTTTGTGTTTTCCGGATATTATCCATGGACATTATTGTTTTGAATGTTTTTTATCAGGGATCATTTAATTTTGTGCTTGGAAACACAAATTGGTTCCAAATGGAGCCACCAGTTCTAAACATTCGTAATTTATATGGAGAAAGCTAGAGGAACTGCGGCAAACAAACATGATATTTCTGTTTGTATCGATGATATTTTATCTATTTTCCTAAAGAAAAGACTTTGCTTTTCTCCAAAACCATTTTTACTTTGATTTTCTCGGTCCATTGCATACGGATTGCACAGGAGTTTCTCTGGATATGACTGGATGAAACCGGAAATATCCAGTAGTGTTTTGGCTACCTCATCCCAGATATTGCTACAGACTCTGAGTTTGTGTTTTCTGGATATTATCAATGGACTTCATTGTTTTGAATGTTTTTTATCGGGAACATTTTATTTTGAGCTTGGATACGGTAATTGGTTCCACATGGAGACACCAGCTCTACATGTTCGTATTTTCTAGGGAGAAATGTAGAGTAACTGACAAACAAACATGATATTTCTGTTTGTATAGCTGACATTTTATCCACTTGCCTAATGAAAAGACTTTGATTTTCTCCAAAACCATTTTACTCTGATTTTCTAGATCCATTGCATAAGAATTAAACACCAATTTCTCCGGATATTACTGGATGAAACAAGAAATATCCGGTTGTGTTTTGGCTAACTCAATCCGAAATATTGTGAAAGCCTCTGTGTTTGTTTATTCTGGATGTTATCGATGGACTTTATAATTTTGAGTTTTGTATCTGGGAACATTTCATTTTGTACTGTTGAAATACGAATTGGTTCATCATGGGGACACCAGCTCTACACATTCCTATCTAGGGAGAAAGCTAGATGAACTGCGGTAAACAAACATGATATTTCTGTTTGTATAGATGACATTTTATGCACTTGCCTAAGGAAAAGACTTTGATTTCCTCCAAAACCATGTGTACTGTGATTTTCTCTGTCCATTGCATTCGAATTCCACACCAGTTTGGCCGGATATGACTAAATGAAACCGGAAATATTTGGTTTTGTTTTGGCTAACTCAATCCCAGATATTGCTAAAGCCTCCGTATTTGTGTTTTCTGTATATTATCGATGGATTTTATTGTTTTGAATGTTTTTTTATCAGGGAACATTTAATTTTGTGCTTGGAATCACTAACTGTTTCCACAAGGAGACACCAGCTCTACACATTCCTATTTTCTAGGGAGAAAACTAGAGGAACTGCGGCAAACAAACATGATATTTTTGTTTGTATAGATGACATTTTAAGCACTTGCCTAATGAAAAGAGTTTGTTTTTCTCCAAAACCATTTGTACTGTGATTTTCTCGGTCCAATGCATAGGAATTCCACAAGAGTTTCTCCGCATATGACTGGAAGAAACCAGAAATATCCGGATTTGTTTTGGCTAACTCAATCCCAGATATTGCTCCAGCCTCTGTGTTTGTATATTTCTTATATTATCCACGGACTTTATTGTTTTGAATGTTTTTTATCAGGGAACATTTCATTTTGTACCGTAGAAACACTAATTGGTTCATCATGGGAACACCAGCTCTACACATTCGTATTTTCTAGGGAGAAAGCTAGAGGAACTGCGGCAAACAAACCTGATATTTTTGTTTGTATAGATGACATTTTAAGCACTTGCCTAACGAAAAGACCTTGATTTTATCCAAAACCATTTTTACTGTGATTTTCTCAGTCCTTTGCAAACGAATACCACACAAATTTGTGCGGCCATGACTGGATGCAACCGGAAATATCCGGTTGTGTTTTGGCTAACACAATCCGAAATATTGTGAAAGTCTCTGTGTTTGTTTTTTCTGGATATTATCAATGGACTTTATTGTTTTGAATGTTTTTTTATCGGGAAACATTTTCTTTTGAGCTTGGATACAGTAATTGGTTCCACATGGAGACACCAGCTCTACGTATTATTATTTTCTAGGTAGAAAGCTAGAGGAACTGTGGCAAACAAACATGATATTTCTCTTTGTATAGATGACATTTTATGCACTTGCCTAACGAAAAGACTTTGCTTTTCTCCAAAGCCATTTGTACTCTGATTTTCTCAGTCCATTGCATACGAATTCCACACAACTTTGTCCGGATATGACTGGATGAAACCAGAAATATCCGGTTGTGTTTTGGCTAACTCAATCCGAAATATTGTGAAAGCCTCTGTGTTCTTGTTTTCTGGATATTATCGATGGACTTTATAGTTTTGAATGTTTTTATCAGGGGACATTTAATTTTGCACCGTTGAAACACTAATTGGTTTATCCTGGGGACACCAGCTCTACACATTCGTATTTTCTAGGGAGAAAGCTAGAGGAACTGCGACAAACAAACCTGATATTTTTGTTTGTATAGATGACATTTCATGCACTTGACTAACAAAAAGACTTCACTTTTTTCCAAAACCATTTTTATTCTGATTTTCTCACCCCGTTGCATAAGAATTCCACACCACTTTGTCCGGATATGACTGCATGAAACCAGAAATATCCGGTTTTATTTTGGCTAACTCAAGATATTGATATCTTTATTTTGGCTAACCCAGATATTGTGAAAGCTTCTGTGTTTGTGTTTGCTGGATATTATCAATGGAGTTTATTGTTTTGAATGTTTTTTATCGAGAAACATTTTATTTTGAGCATGGATACAGTAATTGGTTCCACATGGAGACACCAGCTCTACGTATTATTTTTTTTCTAGGTAGAAAGCTATAGGAACTGCAGCAAACAAACATGATATTTCTGTTTGTATAGGTGACATTTTATGCAGTTCCCTAACGAAAAGACATTGCTTTTCTCCAAAGCTATTTTTACTCTGATTTTCTCAGTGCATTGCATACGAATTCCACACCAGTTTGTCCGATATGACTGGATGAAACCAGAAATATCCGGTTGTGTTTTGGCTAAAGCAACCCGAAATATTGTGAAAGCCTCTGTTTGTGTTTTCTGGATATTATCCATGGACTTTATGGTTTAGAATTTTTTATCAGGGAACATTTTATTTTCTACTGTTGAAACACTAATTGGTTCATCATGGGGACACCAGCTCTACACATTCGTATTTTCTACGGAGAAACCTAGAGGAACTGCGACAAACAAACCTGATATTTCTGTTTTTTATAGATGACATTTTATGCACTTGCCTAATGAAAAGACTTTGTTTTTCTGCAAAAACTTTTTTTATTCTGATTTTCTCAACCCATTGCATATGAATCCCACACAAGTTTGACCGGATATGACTGGATGAAACCAGAAATATCCGGTGTGTTTTGACTAATTCAATTCCACATATTGCTACAGCCACTGTGTTTGTGTTTTATGAGTATTATCAACGGACTTTATTTTTTGGAATGTTTTTTATCGGGGAACATTGTATTTTGAGCTTGGATACAGTAATTGGTTCTACAGGGAGACACCAGCTCTACGTATTATTATTTTCTAGGTAGAAAGCTAGAGGAAATGCGGCAAACAAACATGATATTTCTGTTTGTATAGATGACATTTTATTCAAATGCCTAACGAAAATTCTTTGCTTTTCTCCAAAACCATTTTTACTCTGATTTTCTCGGTCTATTGCATACGAATTCCACACAACTTTGTCCGAATATGACTGGATGAAACCAGAAATATCCGGTTGTGTTTTGGCTAACTCAATCCGAAATATTGTGAAAGCCTCTGTGTTTGTGTATTCTGGATATTATCGATGGATTTTATTGTTTTGAATGTTTTTTTATCAGGGAACTTTTAATTTTGTACCGTAGAAACACTAACTGGTTCATCATGGGGACACCATCCCTACACATTCGTATTTTCTAGGGAGAAAGCTAGAGGAACTGCGGGAAACAAACTTGATATTTCTGTTTGTATCGATGACATTTTATGCACTTGCCTAACGAAAAGATTTGCTTTTCTCCAAAACCATTTGTACTGTGATTATCTCGGTCCATTGCGTACGAATTCCAAACCACTTTTTCCGGATATGACTGGATGAAAGCAGAAATATCCGGTTCTGCTTTGGCTAACTGAATCCCAAATATGGTGAAAGCCTCTGTGTTTGTGTATTCCTGATATTATCCACGGACTTTTTTTAAAATATTTTTTATTAGGAAGCATTTAATTTTGTGCTTGGAAACAGTAATTGGTTCCATATGGAGACACCTTCCCTACACATTCGTATTTTGTAGGGAGAAAGCTAGAGGAACTGCAGCAAACAAACATGATATTTCTGTTTTTATAGATGACATTTTATGCACTTGCCTAACAAAAAGACTTTGCTTTTCTCCAAAACCATTTTTACTGTGATTTTCTCGCTCCAGTGCATACAATTTCTGCACCAGTTTGTCCGAATATGACTGGATGAAACCAGAAATATCCGGTTGTGTTTGGCTAACTCAGTCCGAAATATTGTGAAAGCCTCTGTGTTTGTGTTTTCTGGATATTATCGATGGACTTTATTGTTTTGAATGTTTTTATCAGAGAACATTTATTTTGAGCTTGGAAACACTAATTGGTTCATCATGGGAGCACCAGCTCTACACATTCCTATTTTCTAGGGAGAAAGCTAGAGGAACTGTGGCAAACAAACATGACATTTCTGTTTGTATAGATGACATTTTATGCACTTGCCTAACGAGAAGACTTTGCTTTTTTCGAAAAGCATTGTGACTGTGATTATCTCGGTCCATTGCATATGAATTCCACACCAGTTTGTCCAGATATGACTGGATGAAACCGGAAATATCTGTTTTTGTTTTGCCTAACTCAATTCCAGATATTGCTACAGCCTCTGTCTTTGTGTTTTCTCGATATTATCGATGGACTTTATTGTTTTGAATGTTTTTTATCGGGGAATATTTTATTTTGAGATTGGATACAGTAATTGGTTCCACATGGAGACACCGGCTCTACATATTTGTATTTTCTAGGGAGAAAACTCGAGGATCTGTGGCAAGCAAACATGATATTTCTGTTTGTATAGATGACGTTTTATGCACTACCCTAACAAAAAGACTCTGCTTCTCTGCGAACCATTTTACTGTGAATTTCTCGGTCAATTGCATACGAATTACACACCAGTTTGTCTGGAAATGATGGGATGAAACCGGAAATATAGGGTTTTCTTTTGGCTAACCCAATCCCAGATATTGATACAGGCTCTGTGTTTTTGTATTCCTGATATTATCCACGAACTTTATTGCTTTGAATTTTTTTTCTCAGGGAACATTTAATTTCGTTTTTGGAAACACTAATTGGTTCCACATGGTGACACCAGCTCTACACATTCGTATTTTCTAGGGAGAAATCCAGAGGAACTGCGGCAAATAAACATGATATTGCTGTTTGTATAGATGACATTTTCTGCACTTGCCCATTGAAAAGACCTTGCTTTTCTCCAAAACCATTTTTACTGTGATTTTCTCAGTCCATTGCATACGAATTCCATACCACTTTGTCCGGATATAACTGGATGGAAAAAGAAATATCCGGTTTTGTTTAGGCTAACTCAATCCCAAATATGGCTACAGCCTGTGTGTTTGTGTATTCCTTATATTATCCACGGTCTTTATTGTTTTGAATGTTTTTTATCAGGGAACAATTAATTTTGGGTTTGGAAACAATAATTGGTTCCACATGGAAACAGAAGCTCTACACATTAAATTTTCGAGGGAGAAAGCTTGAGGAACTGCGACAAACAAACATGATATTTCTGTTTGTATAGATGACATTTTATGCACTTGCCTAACGAAAAGACTTTGCTTTTCTCCAAAACCATTTGTACTGTGATTTTCTCGGTCCATTGCATAGGAATTCCAAACGACTTTGTCCGGATATTTCTGTATGAAACCAGAAATATTTGGTTGTGTTTTGGCTAACTAAATCCAAAATATTGTGAAAGCCTCTGTGTTTGTGTTTTCCGGATATTATCGATGGACTTTATTGTTTTTAATTTTTTTTTTCGGTTGACATTTAATTTTGTGCTTGGAAACACCAATTGGTTCCACATGGAGACACCAGCTCTAAAACATTCATATTTTCTAGGGAGAAAGCTAGAGGAACTATTGCAAAGAAACATGATAATTCTGTTTGTATAGATGACATTTTATGCACTTGCCTAACAAAAAGACTTTGCTTTTCTCCAAAACCATTTTTACTGTGATTTTCTCGGTCCATTGCATACTAATTCCACACCAGTTTGTCAGGATATGACTGGATGAAACCGGATATATCAGGTTTTGTTTTGGCTAACTCAATCCTAGATTTTGCTACAGCCTCTATGTTTGTGTTTTCTGGATATTATTGATGGACTTTATTGTTTTGAATATTTTTATCAGGGAACATTGAATTTTGACTTTGCTGTTCTTCAAAACCATTTTTACTGTGATTTTCTTATTCCATTGCATACGAATTCCACACCAGTTTGTCCGGATAGGACTGGATGAAACCAGAAATATCCGGTTGTGTTTGGCTAACTCAATCTGAAATATTGCTACAGCCTCTTTGTTTTTTTTTTTTTTTTTACGGATATTATCCATGTACTTTATTGTTTTGAATTTTTTTTATCAGGGAACATTTAATTTTTTGCTTCGAAACACAAATTGGTTCCAAAAAGAGACACCAGTTCTACATATTCCTAATTTCTAGGGAGATAGCTTGAGGAACTGCGGCAAACAAACATGATATTTCTGTTTGTATCCATGATATTTTATCTATTTTCCTAAAGAAAAGACTTTGCTTTTCTCCATAACCATTTTTTATTAAACTTTTATTTAATGAATATAAATTTCCAAAGTATAGCTTGTGGGTTACAATGGCTTCCCCCCTCCCATAACTTCCCTCCCGCCCGCAACCCTCCCCCCTCCCTCTCCCTTTCCCCTTCCATTCATGTAAAGATTCATTTTCAATTCTCTTTGTATACAGAAGATCAATTTAGTATATATTAGGTAAAGGTTTCAACATTTTGCCCATATAGCAACATCGAGTGAAAAAACTACCATTGGATTACTAATTATAGCATTAAATAGCAATGTACAGCACATTAAAGACAGAGATCCTACATAATTTTTTTTTTCAAAATAATTAATTTTCTATGCCATTTCCATTTTAACACCAGGTTGTTTTTTTTTTTTTTTTTTTTTTTTCATTTCCAATTCTCTTTATATACAGAAGATCACTTCAGTATATAATTAGCAAAGACCTCATCAGTCTGCGCCCACACAGAAACGCAAAGTATAAAAATACTGTTTCAGTACCAGTCATAGCATCACTTGGCTTTAGACGACACATTAGGGACAGATCCCGCATGGGGTGTAAGTACACAGTGACTCCTGTTGCTGACTTAACAATTTGACACTCCTGTTCATGGCGTCAGTAATCTCCCTAGGCTCTAGTCATGAGTTGCCAGGGCTATGGAAGCCTTTAGAGTTCGCTGACTTTGGTCTTATTCCGATAGGGTCATAGTCAAAGTGGAGGTTCTCTCCTCCCTTCGGAGAAGGGTATCTCCTTCTTTGATGGCCCCGTTCTTTCCACTGGGATCTCACTCACAGAGATCATTCATTTAGGTCTTTTTTTTTTTTCCCATGATATCTTGGCTTTCCATGCCTGCTATACTCTCATGGGCTCTTCAGCCAGATCTGAATGCCTTGAGGGCTGATTCTGAGGCCGGAGTGTTGTTTAGGACATCTGCCATCCTATGAGTCTGCTGTGTATCCCACTTCCCATGTTGGATCTTTCTCTCCCTTTTTGATTCTATCAGTTAGTATTAGCAGATACTTGTCTTGTTTGTGTGATCTCTTTGACTCTTAGACCTATCAGAGCTATCAATTGTGAGCTGAAATTGATCACTTGGACTAGTGCGATGGCATTGGTACATGCCATCTTTATGGAATTGTGTTGGAACCCCCTGCACATTTCTAACTCCACCATTTGCGGCCAGTCCGATTGTCCCTGTTAAATCTAAGAGTGGAAAAAGAGAGGGAGGAGATGAACAATTTGGAACATGTCCATAACCATTTTTAATGTGATTTTCTCTGTCCATTGCATACGAATTCCACACCAGTTTGTCCGGATATGACTGGATGAAACAGGAAAAACCAGGTAGTGTTTTGGCTAACTCAATTCCAGATATTGTTAACAACTCTGTGTTTGTGTTTTCCAGATACTATCGAGGAACTTTATTGTTCTGAATGTTTTTTATCGGGGAATATTTTATTTTGTTCTTGGATACAGTAATTGGTTCCACATGGAGACACCAGCTCTACATATTCGTATTTTCTAGGGAGAAATGTAGAGTAACTGAAAAACATGATATTTCTGTTTGTATAGCTGACATTTTATCCACTTGCCTAATGAAAAGACTTTGCTTTTCTCCAAAACCATTTTTACTCTGATTTTCTTGATCCATTGCACAAGAATTCAACAACACTTTGTCTGGATATGAATTGATGAAACCGGAAATATCCGGTTGTGTTTTCCTTAACTCAATCCCAGATATTGCTACAGCCTCTGTGTTTGTGCTTTCTGGATATTATTGATGGACTTTATTGTTTTGAATATTTTTATCAGGGAACATTTATTTTTATACCGAAGAAACACTAATTGGTTCATCATGGGGACACCAGCTCTACACATTCGTATTTTCTAGGGAGAAAGCTAGAGGAACTGCAGCAAACATGATATTTATGTATGCGTAGATGACATTTAATGCACTTACCTAACGAAAAGATTTGCTTTTCTCCAAAACCATTTTTACTGTGATTTTCTCGGTTCATTTCAAACGAATTCCACACCAGTTTTTCCGGGTATGAATGGAGTAAACCGGAGATATCCAATTTTGTTTTGGCTAACTCAATTCCAGATATTGCCACAGACTCTGTGTTTGTGTTTTCCGGAAATTATCAATGGACTTTATTGTTTTAATGTTTTTTTACCAGGGAACATTTTTTTGCAGCTTGGATACAGTAATTGCTTCCACATGGAGACACCAGCTCTACATAGTCGTATTTGCTAGGGAGAAAGTTACAGGAACTGTGGCAAACAAACATGATATCTCTCTTTGTATAGATGACATTTTATGCACTTGCCTAATGAAAAGACTTTGCTTTTCTCCAAAACCGTTTTTACTGTGATTTTCTCGGTCCATTGCATATGAATTCTACACCAGTTTGTCCGGATATGACTGGATGAAACCGGAAATATCCGGTTGTGTTTTGGCTAACTCAATCCCAGATATTTTTAAAGCCTCTGTGTTTGTGTTTTCCGGATATTATCCATGGACATTATTGTTTTGAATGTTTTTTATCAGGGATCATTTAATTTTGTGCTTGGAAACACAAATTGGTTCCAAATGGAGACACCAGTTCTAAACATTCGTAATTTATATGGAGAAAGCTAGAGGAACTGCGGCAAACAAACATGATATTTCTGTTTGTATCGATGATATTTTATCTATTTTCCTAAAGAAAAGACTTTGCTTTTCTCCAAAACCATTTTTACTTTGATTTTCTCGGTCCATTGCATACGGATTGCACAGGAGTTTCTCTGGATATGACTGGATGAAACCGGAAATATCCAGTAGTGTTTTGGCTACCTCATCCCAGATATTGCTACAGACTCTGAGTTTGTGTTTTCTGGATATTATCAATGGACTTCATTGTTTTGAATGTTTTTTTATCGGGGAACATTTTATTTTGAGCTTGGATACGGTAATTGGTTCCACATGGAGACACCAGCTCTACATGTTCGTATTTTCTAGGGAGAAATGTAGAGTAACTGACAAACAAACATGATATTTCTGTTTGTATAGCTGACATTTTATCCACTTGCCTAATGAAAAGACTTTGATTTTCTCCAAAACCATTTTACTCTGATTTTCTAGATCCATTGCATAAGAATTAAACACCAATTTCTCCGGATATTACTGGATGAAACAAGAAATATCCGGTTGTGTTTTGGCTAACTCAATCCGAAATATTGTGAAAGCCTCTGTGTTTGTTTATTCTGGATGTTATCGATGGACTTTATAATTTTGAGTTTTGTATCTGGGAACATTTCATTTTGTACTGTTGAAATACGAATTGGTTCATCATGGGGACACCAGCTCTACACATTCCTATCTAGGGAGAAAGCTAGATGAACTGCGGTAAACAAACATGATATTTCTGTTTGTATAGATGACATTTTATGCACTTGCCTAAGGAAAAGACTTTGATTTCCTCCAAAACCATGTGTACTGTGATTTTCTCTGTCCATTGCATTCGAATTCCACACCAGTTTGGCCGGATATGACTAAATGAAACAGGAAATATTTGGTTTTGTTTTGGCTAACTCAATCCCAGATATTGCTAAAGCCTCCGTATTTGTGTTTTCTGTATATTATCGATGGATTTTATTGTTTTGAATGTTTTTTTATCAGGGAACATTTAATTTTGTGCTTGGAATCACTAACTGTTTCCACAAGGAGACACCAGCTCTACACATTCCTATTTTCTAGGGAGAAAACTAGAGGAACTGCGGCAAACAAACATGATATTTTTGTTTGTATAGATGACATTTTAAGCACTTGCCTAATGAAAAGAGTTTGTTTTTCTCCAAAACCATTTGTACTGTGATTTTCTCGGTCCAATGCATAGGAATTCCACAAGAGTTTCTCCGCATATGACTGGAAGAAACCAGAAATATCCGGATTTGTTTTGGCTAACTCAATCCCAGATATTGCTCCAGCCTCTGTGTTTGTATATTTCTTATATTATCCACGGACTTTATTGTTTTGAATGTTTTTTATCAGGGAACATTTCATTTTGTACCGTAGAAACACTAATTGGTTCATCATGGGAACACCAGCTCTACACATTCGTATTTTCTAGGGAGAAAGCTAGAGGAACTGCGGCAAACAAACCTGATATTTTTGTTTGTATAGATGACATTTTAAGCACTTGCCTAACGAAAAGACCTTGATTTTATCCAAAACCATTTTTACTGTGATTTTCTCAGTCCTTTGCAAACGAATACCACACAAATTTGTGCGGCCATGACTGGATGCAACCGGAAATATCCGGTTGTGTTTTGGCTAACACAATCCGAAATATTGTGAAAGTCTCTGTGTTTGTTTTTTCTGGATATTATCAATGGACTTTATTGTTTTGAATGTTTTTTTATCGGGAAACATTTTCTTTTGAGCTTGGATACAGTAATTGGTTCCACATGGAGACACCAGCTCTACGTATTATTATTTTCTAGGTAGAAAGCTAGAGGAACTGTGGCAAACAAACATGATATTTCTCTTTGTATAGATGACATTTTATGCACTTGCCTAACGAAAAGACTTTGCTTTTCTCCAAAACCATTTGTACTCTGATTTTCTCAGTCCATTGCATACGAATTCCACACAACTTTGTCCGGATATGACTGGATGAAACCAGAAATATCCGGTTGTGTTTTGGCTAACTCAATCCGAAATATTGTGAAAGCCTCTGTGTTCTTGTTTTCTGGATATTATCGATGGACTTTATAGTTTTGAATGTTTTTATCAGGGGACATTTAATTTTGCACCGTTGAAACACTAATTGGTTTATCCTGGGGACACCAGCTCTACACATTCGTATTTTCTAGGGAGAAAGCTAGAGGAACTGCGACAAACAAACCTGATATTTTTGTTTGTATAGATGACATTTCATGCACTTGACTAACAAAAAGACTTCACTTTTTTCCAAAACCATTTTTATTCTGATTTTCTCACCCCGTTGCATAAGAATTCCACACCACTTTGTCCGGATATGACTGCATGAAACCAGAAATATCCGGTTTTATTTTGGCTAACTCAAGATATTGATATCTTTATTTTGGCTAACCCAGATATTGTGAAAGCTTCTGTGTTTGTGTTTGCTGGATATTATCAATGGAGTTTATTGTTTTGAATGTTTTTTATCGAGAAACATTTTATTTTGAGCATGGATACAGTAATTGGTTCCACATGGAGACACCAGCTCTACGTATTATTTTTTTTCTAGGTAGAAAGCTATAGGAACTGCAGCAAACAAACATGATATTTCTGTTTGTATAGGTGACATTTTATGCAGTTCCCTAACGAAAAGACATTGCTTTTCTCCAAAGCTATTTTTACTCTGATTTTCTCAGTGCATTGCATACGAATTCCACACCAGTTTGTCCGATATGACTGGATGAAACCAGAAATATCCGGTTGTGTTTTGGCTAAAGCAACCCGAAATATTGTGAAAGCCTCTGTTTGTGTTTTCTGGATATTATCCATGGACTTTATGGTTTAGAATTTTTTATCAGGGAACATTTTATTTTCTACTGTTGAAACACTAATTGGTTCATCATGGGGACACCAGCTCTACACATTCGTATTTTCTACGGAGAAACCTAGAGGAACTGCGACAAACAAACCTGATATTTCTGTTTTTTATAGATGACATTTTATGCACTTGCCTAATGAAAAGACTTTGTTTTTCTGCAAAAACTTTTTTTATTCTGATTTTCTCAACCCATTGCATATGAATCCCACACAAGTTTGACCGGATATGACTGGATGAAACCAGAAATATCCGGTGTGTTTTGACTAATTCAATTCCACATATTGCTACAGCCACTGTGTTTGTGTTTTATGAGTATTATCAACGGACTTTATTTTTTGGAATGTTTTTTATCGGGGAACATTGTATTTTGAGCTTGGATACAGTAATTGGTTCTACAGGGAGACACCAGCTCTACGTATTATTATTTTCTAGGTAGAAAGCTAGAGGAAATGCGGCAAACAAACATGATATTTCTGTTTGTATAGATGACATTTTATTCAAATGCCTAACGAAAATTCTTTGCTTTTCTCCAAAACCATTTTTACTCTGATTTTCTCGGTCTATTGCATACGAATTCCACACAACTTTGTCCGAATATGACTGGATGAAACCAGAAATATCCGGTTGTGTTTTGGCTAACTCAATCCGAAATATTGTGAAAGCCTCTGCGTTTGTGTATTCTGGATATTATCGATGGATTTTATTGTTTTGAATGTTTTTTTATCAGGGAACTTTTAATTTTGTACCGTAGAAACACTAACTGGTTCATCATGGGGACACCATCCCTACACATTCGTATTTTCTAGGGAGAAAGCTAGAGGAACTGCGGGAAACAAACTTGATATTTCTGTTTGTATCGATGACATTTTATGCACTTGCCTAACGAAAAGATTTGCTTTTCTCCAAAACCATTTGTACTGTGATTATCTCGGTCCATTGCGTATGAATTCCAAACCACTTTTTCCGGATATGACTGGATGAAAGCAGAAATATCCGGTTCTGCTTTGGCTAACTGAATCCCAAATATGGTGAAAGCCTCTGTGTTTGTGTATTCCTGATATTATCCACGGACTTTTTTAAAATATTTTTTATTAGGAAGCATTTAATTTTGTGCTTGGAAACAGTAATTGGTTCCATATGGAGACACCTTCCCTACACATTCGTATTTTGTAGGGAGAAAGCTAGAGGAACTGCAGCAAACAAACATGATATTTCTGTTTTTATAGATGACATTTTATGCACTTGCCTAACAAAAAGACTTTGCTTTTCTCCAAAACCATTTTTACTGTGATTTTCTCGCTCCAGTGCATACAATTTCTGCACCAGTTTGTCCGAATATGACTGGATGAAACCAGAAATATCCGGTTGTGTTTGGCTAACTCAGTCCGAAATATTGTGAAAGCCTCTGTGTTTGTGTTTTCTGGATATTATCGATGGACTTTATTGTTTTGAATGTTTTTATCAGAGAACATTTATTTTGAGCTTGGAAACACTAATTGGTTCATCATGGGAGCACCAGCTCTACACATTCCTATTTTCTAGGGAGAAAGCTAGAGGAACTGTGGCAAACAAACATGACATTTCTGTTTGTATAGATGACATTTTATGCACTTGCCTAACGAGAAGACTTTGCTTTTTTCGAAAAGCATTGTGACTGTGATTATCTCGGTCCATTGCATATGAATTCCACACCAGTTTGTCCAGATATGACTGGATGAAACCGGAAATATCTGTTTTTGTTTTGCCTAACTCAATTCCAGATATTGCTACAGCCTCTGTCTTTGTGTTTTCTCGATATTATCGATGGACTTTATTGTTTTGAATGTTTTTTATCGGGGAATATTTTATTTTGAGATTGGATACAGTAATTGGTTCCACATGGAGACACCGGCTCTACATATTTGTATTTTCTAGGGAGAAAACTCGAGGATCTGTGGCAAGCAAACATGATATTTCTGTTTGTATAGATGACGTTTTATGCACTACCCTAACAAAAAGACTCTGCTTCTCTGCGAACCATTTTACTGTGAATTTCTCGGTCAATTGCATACGAATTACACACCAGTTTGTCTGGAAATGATGGGATGAAACCGGAAATATAGGGTTTTCTTTTGGCTAACCCAATCCCAGATATTGATACAGGCTCTGTGTTTTTGTATTCCTGATATTATCCACGAACTTTATTGCTTTGAATTTTTTTTCTCAGGGAACATTTAATTTCGTTTTTGGAAACACTAATTGGTTCCACATGGTGACACCAGCTCTACACATTCGTATTTTCTAGGGAGAAATCCAGAGGAACTGCGGCAAATAAACATGATATTGCTGTTTGTATAGATGACATTTTCTGCACTTGCCCATTGAAAAGACCTTGCTTTTCTCCAAAACCATTTTTACTGTGATTTTCTCAGTCCATTGCATACGAATTCCATACCACTTTGTCCGGATATAACTGGATGGAAAAAGAAATATCCGGTTTTGTTTAGGCTAACTCAATCCCAAATATGGCTACAGCCTGTGTGTTTGTGTATTCCTTATATTATCCACGGTCTTTATTGTTTTGAATGTTTTTTATCAGGGAACAATTAATTTTGGGTTTGGAAACAATAATTGGTTCCACATGGAAACAGAAGCTCTACACATTAAATTTTCGAGGGAGAAAGCTTGAGGAACTGCGACAAACAAACATGATATTTCTGTTTGTATAGATGACATTTTATGCACTTGCCTAACGAAAAGACTTTGCTTTTCTCCAAAACCATTTGTACTGTGATTTTCTCGGTCCATTGCATAGGAATTCCAAACGACTTTGTCCGGATATTTCTGTATGAAACCAGAAATATTTGGTTGTGTTTTGGCTAACTAAATCCAAAATATTGTGAAAGCCTCTGTGTTTGTGTTTTCCGGATATTATCGATGGACTTTATTGTTTTTAATTTTTTTTTTTCGGTTGACATTTAATTTTGTGCTTGGAAACACCAATTGGTTCCACATGGAGACACCAGCTCTAAAACATTCATATTTTCTAGGGAGAAAGCTAGAGGAACTATTGCAAAGAAACATGATAATTCTGTTTGTATAGATGACATTTTATGCACTTGCCTAACAAAAAGACTTTGCTTTTCTCCAAAACCATTTTTACTGTGATTTTCTCGGTCCATTGCATACTAATTCCACACCAGTTTGTCAGGATATGACTGGATGAAACCGGATATATCAGGTTTTGTTTTGGCTAACTCAATCCTAGATTTTGCTACAGCCTCTATGTTTGTGTTTTCTGGATATTATTGATGGACTTTATTGTTTTGAATATTTTTATCAGGGAACATTGAATTTTGACTTTGCTGTTCTTCAAAACCATTTTTACTGTGATTTTCTTATTCCATTGCATACGAATTCCACACCAGTTTGTCCGGATAGGACTGGATGAAACCAGAAATATCCGGTTGTGTTTGGCTAACTCAATCTGAAATATTGCTACAGCCTCTTTGTTTTTTTTTTTTTTTTTACGGATATTATCCATGTACTTTATTGTTTTGAATTTTTTTTATCAGGGAACATTTAATTTTTTGCTTCGAAACACAAATTGGTTCCAAAAAGAGACACCAGTTCTACATATTCCTAATTTCTAGGGAGATAGCTTGAGGAACTGCGGCAAACAAACATGATATTTCTGTTTGTATCCATGATATTTTATCTATTTTCCTAAAGAAAAGACTTTGCTTTTCTCCATAACCATTTTTTATTAAACTTTTATTTAATGAATATAAATTTCCAAAGTATAGCTTGTGGGTTACAATGGCTTCCCCCCTCCCATAACTTCCCTCCCGCCCGCAACCCTCCCCCCTCCCTCTCCCTTTCCCCTTCCATTCATGTAAAGATTCATTTTCAATTCTCTTTGTATACAGAAGATCAATTTAGTATATATTAGGTAAAGGTTTCAACATTTTGCCCATATAGCAACATCGAGTGAAAAAACTACCATTGGATTACTAATTATAGCATTAAATAGCAATGTACAGCACATTAAAGACAGAGATCCTACATAATTTTTTTTTTCAAAATAATTAATTTTCTATGCCATTTCCATTTTAACACCAGGTTGTTTTTTGTTTTTTTTTTTTTTTTTCATTTCCAATTCTCTTTATATACAGAAGATCACTTCAGTATATAATTAGCAAAGACCTCATCAGTCTGCGCCCACACAGAAACGCAAAGTATAAAAATACTGTTTCAGTACCAGTCATAGCATCACTTGGCTTTAGACGACACATTAGGGACAGATCCCGCATGGGGTGTAAGTACACAGTGACTCCTGTTGCTGACTTAACAATTTGACACTCCTGTTCATGGCGTCAGTAATCTCCCTAGGCTCTAGTCATGAGTTGCCAGGGCTATGGAAGCCTTTAGAGTTCGCTGACTTTGGTCTTATTCCGATAGGGTCATAGTCAAAGTGGAGGTTCTCTCCTCCCTTCGGAGAAGGGTATCTCCTTCTTTGATGGCCCCGTTCTTTCCACTGGGATCTCACTCACAGAGATCATTCATTTAGGTCTTTTTTTTTTTTCCCATGACATCTTGGCTTTCCATGCCTGCTATACTCTCATGGGCTCTTCAGCCAGATCTGAATGCCTTGAGGGCTGATTCTGAGGCCGGAGTGTTGTTTAGGACATCTGCCATCCTATGAGTCTGCTGTGTATCCCACTTCCCATGTTGGATCTTTCTCTCCCTTTTTGATTCTATCAGTTAGTATTAGCAGATACTTGTCTTGTTTGTGTGATCTCTTTGACTCTTAGACCTATCAGAGCTATCAATTGTGAGCTGAAATTGATCACTTGGACTAGTGCGATGGCATTGGTACATGCCATCTTTATGGAATTGTGTTGGAACCCCCTGCACATTTCTAACTCCACCATTTGCGGCCAGTCCGATTGTCCCTGTTAAATCTAAGAGTGGAAAAAGAGAGGGAGGAGATGAACAATTTGGAACATGTCCATAACCATTTTTAATGTGATTTTCTCTGTCCATTGCATACGAATTCCACACCAGTTTGTCCGGATATGACTGGATGAAACAGGAAAAACCAGGTAGTGTTTTGGCTAACTCAATTCCAGATATTGTTAACAACTCTGTGTTTGTGTTTTCCAGATACTATCGAGGAACTTTATTGTTCTGAATGTTTTTTATCGGGGAATATTTTATTTTGTTCTTGGATACAGTAATTGGTTCCACATGGAGACACCAGCTCTACATATTCGTATTTTCTAGGGAGAAATGTAGAGTAACTGAAAAACATGATATTTCTGTTTGTATAGCTGACATTTTATCCACTTGCCTAATGAAAAGACTTTGCTTTTCTCCAAAACCATTTTTACTCTGATTTTCTTGATCCATTGCACAAGAATTCAACAACACTTTGTCTGGATATGAATTGATGAAACCGGAAATATCCGGTTGTGTTTTCCTTAACTCAATCCCAGATATTGCTACAGCCTCTGTGTTTGTGCTTTCTGGATATTATTGATGGACTTTATTGTTTTGAATATTTTTATCAGGGAACATTTATTTTTATACCGAAGAAACACTAATTGGTTCATCATGGGGACACCAGCTCTACACATTCGTATTTTCTAGGGAGAAAGCTAGAGGAACTGCAGCAAACATGATATTTATGTATGCGTAGATGACATTTAATGCACTTACCTAACGAAAAGATTTGCTTTTCTCCAAAACCATTTTTACTGTGATTTTCTCGGTTCATTTCAAACGAATTCCACACCAGTTTTTCCGGGTATGAATGGAGTAAACCGGAGATATCCAATTTTGTTTTGGCTAACTCAATTCCAGATATTGCCACAGACTCTGTGTTTGTGTTTTCCGGAAATTATCAATGGACTTTATTGTTTTAATGTTTTTTTACCAGGGAACATTTTTTTGCAGCTTGGATACAGTAATTGCTTCCACATGGAGACACCAGCTCTACATAGTCGTATTTGCTAGGGAGAAAGTTACAGGAACTGTGGCAAACAAACATGATATCTCTCTTTGTATAGATGACATTTTATGCACTTGCCTAATGAAAAGACTTTGCTTTTCTCCAAAACCGTTTTTACTGTGATTTTCTCGGTCCATTGCATATGAATTCTACACCAGTTTGTCCGGATATGACTGGATGAAACCGGAAATATCCGGTTGTGTTTTGGCTAACTCAATCCCAGATATTTTTAAAGCCTCTGTGTTTGTGTTTTCCGGATATTATCCATGGACATTATTGTTTTGAATGTTTTTTATCAGGGATCATTTAATTTTGTGCTTGGAAACACAAATTGGTTCCAAATGGAGACACCAGTTCTAAACATTCGTAATTTATATGGAGAAAGCTAGAGGAACTGCGGCAAACAAACATGATATTTCTGTTTGTATCGATGATATTTTATCTATTTTCCTAAAGAAAAGACTTTGCTTTTCTCCAAAACCATTTTTACTTTGATTTTCTCGGTCCATTGCATACGGATTGCACAGGAGTTTCTCTGGATATGACTGGATGAAACCGGAAATATCCAGTAGTGTTTTGGCTACCTCATCCCAGATATTGCTACAGACTCTGAGTTTGTGTTTTCTGGATATTATCAATGGACTTCATTGTTTTGAATGTTTTTTTATCGGGGAACATTTTATTTTGAGCTTGGATACGGTAATTGGTTCCACATGGAGACACCAGCTCTACATGTTCGTATTTTCTAGGGAGAAATGTAGAGTAACTGACAAACAAACATGATATTTCTGTTTGTATAGCTGACATTTTATCCACTTGCCTAATGAAAAGACTTTGATTTTCTCCAAAACCATTTTACTCTGATTTTCTAGATCCATTGCATAAGAATTAAACACCAATTTCTCCGGATATTACTGGATGAAACAAGAAATATCCGGTTGTGTTTTGGCTAACTCAATCCGAAATATTGTGAAAGCCTCTGTGTTTGTTTATTCTGGATGTTATCGATGGACTTTATAATTTTGAGTTTTGTATCTGGGAACATTTCATTTTGTACTGTTGAAATACGAATTGGTTCATCATGGGGACACCAGCTCTACACATTCCTATCTAGGGAGAAAGCTAGATGAACTGCGGTAAACAAACATGATATTTCTGTTTGTATAGATGACATTTTATGCACTTGCCTAAGGAAAAGACTTTGATTTCCTCCAAAACCATGTGTACTGTGATTTTCTCTGTCCATTGCATTCGAATTCCACACCAGTTTGGCCGGATATGACTAAATGAAACAGGAAATATTTGGTTTTGTTTTGGCTAACTCAATCCCAGATATTGCTAAAGCCTCCGTATTTGTGTTTTCTGTATATTATCGATGGATTTTATTGTTTTGAATGTTTTTTTATCAGGGAACATTTAATTTTGTGCTTGGAATCACTAACTGTTTCCACAAGGAGACACCAGCTCTACACATTCCTATTTTCTAGGGAGAAAACTAGAGGAACTGCGGCAAACAAACATGATATTTTTGTTTGTATAGATGACATTTTAAGCACTTGCCTAATGAAAAGAGTTTGTTTTTCTCCAAAACCATTTGTACTGTGATTTTCTCGGTCCAATGCATAGGAATTCCACAAGAGTTTCTCCGCATATGACTGGAAGAAACCAGAAATATCCGGATTTGTTTTGGCTAACTCAATCCCAGATATTGCTCCAGCCTCTGTGTTTGTATATTTCTTATATTATCCACGGACTTTATTGTTTTGAATGTTTTTTATCAGGGAACATTTCATTTTGTACCGTAGAAACACTAATTGGTTCATCATGGGAACACCAGCTCTACACATTCGTATTTTCTAGGGAGAAAGCTAGAGGAACTGCGGCAAACAAACCTGATATTTTTGTTTGTATAGATGACATTTTAAGCACTTGCCTAACGAAAAGACCTTGATTTTATCCAAAACCATTTTTACTGTGATTTTCTCAGTCCTTTGCAAACGAATACCACACAAATTTGTGCGGCCATGACTGGATGCAACCGGAAATATCCGGTTGTGTTTTGGCTAACACAATCCGAAATATTGTGAAAGTCTCTGTGTTTGTTTTTTCTGGATATTATCAATGGACTTTATTGTTTTGAATGTTTTTTTATCGGGAAACATTTTCTTTTGAGCTTGGATACAGTAATTGGTTCCACATGGAGACACCAGCTCTACGTATTATTATTTTCTAGGTAGAAAGCTAGAGGAACTGTGGCAAACAAACATGATATTTCTCTTTGTATAGATGACATTTTATGCACTTGCCTAACGAAAAGACTTTGCTTTTCTCCAAAGCCATTTGTACTCTGATTTTCTCAGTCCATTGCATACGAATTCCACACAACTTTGTCCGGATATGACTGGATGAAACCAGAAATATCCGGTTGTGTTTTGGCTAACTCAATCCGAAATATTGTGAAAGCCTCTGTGTTCTTGTTTTCTGGATATTATCGATGGACTTTATAGTTTTGAATGTTTTTATCAGGGGACATTTAATTTTGCACCGTTGAAACACTAATTGGTTTATCCTGGGGACACCAGCTCTACACATTCGTATTTTCTAGGGAGAAAGCTAGAGGAACTGCGACAAACAAACCTGATATTTTTGTTTGTATAGATGACATTTCATGCACTTGACTAACAAAAAGACTTCACTTTTTTCCAAAACCATTTTTATTCTGATTTTCTCACCCCGTTGCATAAGAATTCCACACCACTTTGTCCGGATATGACTGCATGAAACCAGAAATATCCGGTTTTATTTTGGCTAACTCAAGATATTGATATCTTTATTTTGGCTAACCCAGATATTGTGAAAGCTTCTGTGTTTGTGTTTGCTGGATATTATCAATGGAGTTTATTGTTTTGAATGTTTTTTATCGAGAAACATTTTATTTTGAGCATGGATACAGTAATTGGTTCCACATGGAGACACCAGCTCTACGTATTATTTTTTTTCTAGGTAGAAAGCTATAGGAACTGCAGCAAACAAACATGATATTTCTGTTTGTATAGGTGACATTTTATGCAGTTCCCTAACGAAAAGACATTGCTTTTCTCCAAAGCTATTTTTACTCTGATTTTCTCAGTGCATTGCATACGAATTCCACACCAGTTTGTCCGATATGACTGGATGAAACCAGAAATATCCGGTTGTGTTTTGGCTAAAGCAACCCGAAATATTGTGAAAGCCTCTGTTTGTGTTTTCTGGATATTATCCATGGACTTTATGGTTTAGAATTTTTTATCAGGGAACATTTTATTTTCTACTGTTGAAACACTAATTGGTTCATCATGGGGACACCAGCTCTACACATTCGTATTTTCTACGGAGAAACCTAGAGGAACTGCGACAAACAAACCTGATATTTCTGTTTTTTATAGATGACATTTTATGCACTTGCCTAATGAAAAGACTTTGTTTTTCTGCAAAAACTTTTTTTATTCTGATTTTCTCAACCCATTGCATATGAATCCCACACAAGTTTGACCGGATATGACTGGATGAAACCAGAAATATCCGGTGTGTTTTGACTAATTCAATTCCACATATTGCTACAGCCACTGTGTTTGTGTTTTATGAGTATTATCAACGGACTTTATTTTTTGGAATGTTTTTTATCGGGGAACATTGTATTTTGAGCTTGGATACAGTAATTGGTTCTACAGGGAGACACCAGCTCTACGTATTATTATTTTCTAGGTAGAAAGCTAGAGGAAATGCGGCAAACAAACATGATATTTCTGTTTGTATAGATGACATTTTATTCAAATGCCTAACGAAAATTCTTTGCTTTTCTCCAAAACCATTTTTACTCTGATTTTCTCGGTCTATTGCATACGAATTCCACACAACTTTGTCCGAATATGACTGGATGAAACCAGAAATATCCGGTTGTGTTTTGGCTAACTCAATCCGAAATATTGTGAAAGCCTCTGCGTTTGTGTATTCTGGATATTATCGATGGATTTTATTGTTTTGAATGTTTTTTTATCAGGGAACTTTTAATTTTGTACCGTAGAAACACTAACTGGTTCATCATGGGGACACCATCCCTACACATTCGTATTTTCTAGGGAGAAAGCTAGAGGAACTGCGGGAAACAAACTTGATATTTCTGTTTGTATCGATGACATTTTATGCACTTGCCTAACGAAAAGATTTGCTTTTCTCCAAAACCATTTGTACTGTGATTATCTCGGTCCATTGCGTATGAATTCCAAACCACTTTTTCCGGATATGACTGGATGAAAGCAGAAATATCCGGTTCTGCTTTGGCTAACTGAATCCCAAATATGGTGAAAGCCTCTGTGTTTGTGTATTCCTGATATTATCCACGGACTTTTTTAAAATATTTTTTATTAGGAAGCATTTAATTTTGTGCTTGGAAACAGTAATTGGTTCCATATGGAGACACCTTCCCTACACATTCGTATTTTGTAGGGAGAAAGCTAGAGGAACTGCAGCAAACAAACATGATATTTCTGTTTTTATAGATGACATTTTATGCACTTGCCTAACAAAAAGACTTTGCTTTTCTCCAAAACCATTTTTACTGTGATTTTCTCGCTCCAGTGCATACAATTTCTGCACCAGTTTGTCCGAATATGACTGGATGAAACCAGAAATATCCGGTTGTGTTTGGCTAACTCAGTCCGAAATATTGTGAAAGCCTCTGTGTTTGTGTTTTCTGGATATTATCGATGGACTTTATTGTTTTGAATGTTTTTATCAGAGAACATTTATTTTGAGCTTGGAAACACTAATTGGTTCATCATGGGAGCACCAGCTCTACACATTCCTATTTTCTAGGGAGAAAGCTAGAGGAACTGTGGCAAACAAACATGACATTTCTGTTTGTATAGATGACATTTTATGCACTTGCCTAACGAGAAGACTTTGCTTTTTTCGAAAAGCATTGTGACTGTGATTATCTCGGTCCATTGCATATGAATTCCACACCAGTTTGTCCAGATATGACTGGATGAAACCGGAAATATCTGTTTTTGTTTTGCCTAACTCAATTCCAGATATTGCTACAGCCTCTGTCTTTGTGTTTTCTCGATATTATCGATGGACTTTATTGTTTTGAATGTTTTTTATCGGGGAATATTTTATTTTGAGATTGGATACAGTAATTGGTTCCACATGGAGACACCGGCTCTACATATTTGTATTTTCTAGGGAGAAAACTCGAGGATCTGTGGCAAGCAAACATGATATTTCTGTTTGTATAGATGACGTTTTATGCACTACCCTAACAAAAAGACTCTGCTTCTCTGCGAACCATTTTACTGTGAATTTCTCGGTCAATTGCATACGAATTACACACCAGTTTGTCTGGAAATGATGGGATGAAACCGGAAATATAGGGTTTTCTTTTGGCTAACCCAATCCCAGATATTGATACAGGCTCTGTGTTTTTGTATTCCTGATATTATCCACGAACTTTATTGCTTTGAATTTTTTTTCTCAGGGAACATTTAATTTCGTTTTTGGAAACACTAATTGGTTCCACATGGTGACACCAGCTCTACACATTCGTATTTTCTAGGGAGAAATCCAGAGGAACTGCGGCAAATAAACATGATATTGCTGTTTGTATAGATGACATTTTCTGCACTTGCCCATTGAAAAGACCTTGCTTTTCTCCAAAACCATTTTTACTGTGATTTTCTCAGTCCATTGCATACGAATTCCATACCACTTTGTCCGGATATAACTGGATGGAAAAAGAAATATCCGGTTTTGTTTAGGCTAACTCAATCCCAAATATGGCTACAGCCTGTGTGTTTGTGTATTCCTTATATTATCCACGGTCTTTATTGTTTTGAATGTTTTTTATCAGGGAACAATTAATTTTGGGTTTGGAAACAATAATTGGTTCCACATGGAAACAGAAGCTCTACACATTAAATTTTCGAGGGAGAAAGCTTGAGGAACTGCGACAAACAAACATGATATTTCTGTTTGTATAGATGACATTTTATGCACTTGCCTAACGAAAAGACTTTGCTTTTCTCCAAAACCATTTGTACTGTGATTTTCTCGGTCCATTGCATAGGAATTCCAAACGACTTTGTCCGGATATTTCTGTATGAAACCAGAAATATTTGGTTGTGTTTTGGCTAACTAAATCCAAAATATTGTGAAAGCCTCTGTGTTTGTGTTTTCCGGATATTATCGATGGACTTTATTGTTTTTAATTTTTTTTTTTCGGTTGACATTTAATTTTGTGCTTGGAAACACCAATTGGTTCCACATGGAGACACCAGCTCTAAAACATTCATATTTTCTAGGGAGAAAGCTAGAGGAACTATTGCAAAGAAACATGATAATTCTGTTTGTATAGATGACATTTTATGCACTTGCCTAACAAAAAGACTTTGCTTTTCTCCAAAACCATTTTTACTGTGATTTTCTCGGTCCATTGCATACTAATTCCACACCAGTTTGTCAGGATATGACTGGATGAAACCGGATATATCAGGTTTTGTTTTGGCTAACTCAATCCTAGATTTTGCTACAGCCTCTATGTTTGTGTTTTCTGGATATTATTGATGGACTTTATTGTTTTGAATATTTTTATCAGGGAACATTGAATTTTGACTTTGCTGTTCTTCAAAACCATTTTTACTGTGATTTTCTTATTCCATTGCATACGAATTCCACACCAGTTTGTCCGGATAGGACTGGATGAAACCAGAAATATCCGGTTGTGTTTGGCTAACTCAATCTGAAATATTGCTACAGCCTCTTTGTTTTTTTTTTTTTTACGGATATTATCCATGTACTTTATTGTTTTGAATTTTTTTTATCAGGGAACATTTAATTTTTTGCTTCGAAACACAAATTGGTTCCAAAAAGAGACACCAGTTCTACATATTCCTAATTTCTAGGGAGATAGCTTGAGGAACTGCGGCAAACAAACATGATATTTCTGTTTGTATCCATGATATTTTATCTATTTTCCTAAAGAAAAGACTTTGCTTTTCTCCATAACCATTTTTTATTAAACTTTTATTTAATGAATATAAATTTCCAAAGTATAGCTTGTGGGTTACAATGGCTTCCCCCCTCCCATAACTTCCCTCCCGCCCGCAACCCTCCCCCCTCCCTCTCCCTTTCCCCTTCCATTCATGTAAAGATTCATTTTCAATTCTCTTTGTATACAGAAGATCAATTTAGTATATATTAGGTAAAGGTTTCAACATTTTGCCCATATAGCAACATCGAGTGAAAAAACTACCATTGGATTACTAATTATAGCATTAAATAGCAATGTACAGCACATTAAAGACAGAGATCCTACATAATTTTTTTTTCAAAATAATTAATTTTCTATGCCATTTCCATTTTAACACCAGGTTGTTTTTTGTTTTTTTTTTTTTTCATTTCCAATTCTCTTTATATACAGAAGATCACTTCAGTATATAATTAGCAAAGACCTCATCAGTCTGCGCCCACACAGAAACGCAAAGTATAAAAATACTGTTTCAGTACCAGTCATAGCATCACTTGGCTTTAGACGACACATTAGGGACAGATCCCGCATGGGGTGTAAGTACACAGTGACTCCTGTTGCTGACTTAACAATTTGACACTCCTGTTCATGGCGTCAGTAATCTCCCTAGGCTCTAGTCATGAGTTGCCAGGGCTATGGAAGCCTTTAGAGTTCGCTGACTTTGGTCTTATTCCGATAGGGTCATAGTCAAAGTGGAGGTTCTCTCCTCCCTTCGGAGAAGGGTATCTCCTTCTTTGATGGCCCCGTTCTTTCCACTGGGATCTCACTCACAGAGATCATTCATTTAGGTCTTTTTTTTTTTTCCCATGATATCTTGGCTTTCCATGCCTGCTATACTCTCATGGGCTCTTCAGCCAGATCTGAATGCCTTGAGGGCTGATTCTGAGGCCGGAGTGTTGTTTAGGACATCTGCCATCCTATGAGTCTGCTGTGTATCCCACTTCCCATGTTGGATCTTTCTCTCCCTTTTTGATTCTATCAGTTAGTATTAGCAGATACTTGTCTTGTTTGTGTGATCTCTTTGACTCTTAGACCTATCAGAGCTATCAATTGTGAGCTGAAATTGATCACTTGGACTAGTGCGATGGCATTGGTACATGCCATCTTTATGGAATTGTGTTGGAACCCCCTGCACATTTCTAACTCCACCATTTGCGGCCAGTCCGATTGTCCCTGTTAAATCTAAGAGTGGAAAAAGAGAGGGAGGAGATGAACAATTTGGAACATGTCCATAACCATTTTTAATGTGATTTTCTCTGTCCATTGCATACGAATTCCACACCAGTTTGTCCGGATATGACTGGATGAAACAGGAAAAACCAGGTAGTGTTTTGGCTAACTCAATTCCAGATATTGTTAACAACTCTGTGTTTGTGTTTTCCAGATACTATCGAGGAACTTTATTGTTCTGAATGTTTTTTATCGGGGAATATTTTATTTTGTTCTTGGATACAGTAATTGGTTCCACATGGAGACACCAGCTCTACATATTCGTATTTTCTAGGGAGAAATGTAGAGTAACTGAAAAACATGATATTTCTGTTTGTATAGCTGACATTTTATCCACTTGCCTAATGAAAAGACTTTGCTTTTCTCCAAAACCATTTTTACTCTGATTTTCTTGATCCATTGCACAAGAATTCAACAACACTTTGTCTGGATATGAATTGATGAAACCGGAAATATCCGGTTGTGTTTTCCTTAACTCAATCCCAGATATTGCTACAGCCTCTGTGTTTGTGCTTTCTGGATATTATTGATGGACTTTATTGTTTTGAATATTTTTATCAGGGAACATTTATTTTTATACCGAAGAAACACTAATTGGTTCATCATGGGGACACCAGCTCTACACATTCGTATTTTCTAGGGAGAAAGCTAGAGGAACTGCAGCAAACATGATATTTATGTATGCGTAGATGACATTTAATGCACTTACCTAACGAAAAGATTTGCTTTTCTCCAAAACCATTTTTACTGTGATTTTCTCGGTTCATTTCAAACGAATTCCACACCAGTTTTTCCGGGTATGAATGGAGTAAACCGGAGATATCCAATTTTGTTTTGGCTAACTCAATTCCAGATATTGCCACAGACTCTGTGTTTGTGTTTTCTGGAAATTATCAATGGACTTTATTGTTTTAATGTTTTTTTACCAGGGAACATTTTTTTGCAGCTTGGATACAGTAATTGCTTCCACATGGAGACACCAGCTCTACATAGTCGTATTTGCTAGGGAGAAAGTTACAGGAACTGTGGCAAACAAACATGATATCTCTCTTTGTATAGATGACATTTTATGCACTTGCCTAATGAAAAGACTTTGCTTTTCTCCAAAACCGTTTTTACTGTGATTTTCTCGGTCCATTGCATATGAATTCTACACCAGTTTGTCCGGATATGACTGGATGAAACCGGAAATATCCGGTTGTGTTTTGGCTAACTCAATCCCAGATATTTTTAAAGCCTCTGTGTTTGTGTTTTCCGGATATTATCCATGGACATTATTGTTTTGAATGTTTTTTATCAGGGATCATTTAATTTTGTGCTTGGAAACACAAATTGGTTCCAAATGGAGACACCAGTTCTAAACATTCGTAATTTATATGGAGAAAGCTAGAGGAACTGCGGCAAACAAACATGATATTTCTGTTTGTATCGATGATATTTTATCTATTTTCCTAAAGAAAAGACTTTGCTTTTCTCCAAAACCATTTTTACTTTGATTTTCTCGGTCCATTGCATACGGAAGGCACAGGAGTTTCTCTGGATATGACTGGATGAAACCGGAAATATCCAGTAGTGTTTTGGCTACCTCATCCCAGATATTGCTACAGACTCTGAGTTTGTGTTTTCTGAATATTATCAATGGACTTCATTGTTTTGAATGTTTTTTATCGGGGAACATTTTATTTTGAGCTTGGATACGGTAATTGGTTCCACATGGAGACACCAGCTCTACATGTTCGTATTTTCTAGGGAGAAATGTAGAGTAACTGACAAACAAACATGATATTTCTGTTTGTATAGCTGACATTTTATCCACTTGCCTAATGAAAAGACTTTGATTTTCTCCAAAACCATTTTACTCTGATTTTCTAGATCCATTGCATAAGAATTAAACACCAATTTCTCCGGATATTACTGGATGAAACAAGAAATATCCGGTTGTGTTTTGGCTAACTCAATCCGAAATATTGTGAAAGCCTCTGTGTTTGTTTATTCTGGATGTTATCGATGGACTTTATAATTTTGAGTTTTGTATCTGGGAACATTTCATTTTGTACTGTTGAAATACGAATTGGTTCATCATGGGGACACCAGCTCTACACATTCCTATCTAGGGAGAAAGCTAGATGAACTGCGGTAAACAAACATGATATTTCTGTTTGTATAGATGACATTTTATGCACTTGCCTAAGGAAAAGACTTTGATTTCCTCCAAAACCATGTGTACTGTGATTTTCTCTGTCCATTGCATTCGAATTCCACACCAGTTTGGCCGGATATGACTAAATGAAACAGGAAATATTTGGTTTTGTTTTGGCTAACTCAATCCCAGATATTGCTAAAGCCTCCGTATTTGTGTTTTCTGTATATTATCGATGGATTTTATTGTTTTGAATGTTTTTTTATCAGGGAACATTTAATTTTGTGCTTGGAATCACTAACTGTTTCCACAAGGAGACACCAGCTCTACACATTCGTATTTTCTAGGGAGAAAACTAGAGGAACTGCGGCAAACAAACCTGATATTTCTGTTTGTATAGATGACATTTTAAGCACTTGCCTAATGAAAAGAGTTTGTTTTTCTCCAAAACCATTTGTACTGTGATTTTCTCGGTCCAATGCATAGGAATTCCACAAGAGTTTCTCCGCATATGACTGGAAGAAACCAGAAATATCCGGATTTGTTTTGGCTAACTCAATCCCAGATATTGCTCCAGCCTCTGTGTTTGTATATTTCTTATATTATCCACGGACTTTATTGTTTTGAATGTTTTTTATCAGGGAACATTTCATTTTGTACCGTAGAAACACTAATTGGTTCATCATGGGAACACCAGCTCTACACATTCGTATTTTCTAGGGAGAAAGCTAGAGGAACTGCGGCAAACAAACCTGATATTTTTGTTTGTATAGATGACATTTTAAGCACTTGCCTAACGAAAAGACCTTGATTTTATCCAAAACCATTTTTACTGTGATTTTCTCAGTCCTTTGCAAACGAATACCACACAAATTTGTGCGGCCATGACTGGATGCAACCGGAAATATCCGGTTGTGTTTTGGCTAACACAATCCGAAATATTGTGAAAGTCTCTGTGTTTGTTTTTTCTGGATATTATCAATGGACTTTATTGTTTTGAATGTTTTTTTATCGGGAAACATTTTCTTTTGAGCTTGGATACAGTAATTGGTTCCACATGGAGACACCAGCTCTACGTATTATTATTTTCTAGGTAGAAAGCTAGAGGAACTGTGGCAAACAAACATGATATTTCTCTTTGTATAGATGACATTTTATGCACTTGCCTAACGAAAAGACTTTGCTTTTCTCCAAAGCCATTTGTACTCTGATTTTCTCAGTCCATTGCATACGAATTCCACACAACTTTGTCCGGATATGACTGGATGAAACCAGAAATATCCGGTTGTGTTTTGGCTAACTCAATCCGAAATATTGTGAAAGCCTCTGTGTTCTTGTTTTCTGGATATTATCGATGGACTTTATAGTTTTGAATGTTTTTATCAGGGGACATTTAATTTTGCACCGTTGAAACACTAATTGGTTTATCCTGGGGACACCAGCTCTACACATTCGTATTTTCTAGGGAGAAAGCTAGAGGAACTGCGACAAACAAACCTGATATTTTTGTTTGTATAGATGACATTTCATGCACTTGACTAACAAAAAGACTTCACTTTTTTCCAAAACCATTTTTATTCTGATTTTCTCACCCCGTTGCATAAGAATTCCACACCACTTTGTCCGGATATGACTGCATGAAACCAGAAATATCCGGTTTTATTTTGGCTAACTCAAGATATTGATATCTTTATTTTGGCTAACCCAGATATTGTGAAAGCTTCTGTGTTTGTGTTTGCTGGATATTATCAATGGAGTTTATTGTTTTGAATGTTTTTTATCGAGAAACATTTTATTTTGAGCATGGATACAGTAATTGGTTCCACATGGAGACACCAGCTCTACGTATTATTTTTTTTCTAGGTAGAAAGCTATAGGAACTGCAGCAAACAAACATGATATTTCTGTTTGTATAGGTGACATTTTATGCAGTTCCCTAACGAAAAGACATTGCTTTTCTCCAAAGCTATTTTTACTCTGATTTTCTCAGTGCATTGCATACGAATTCCACACCAGTTTGTCCGATATGACTGGATGAAACCAGAAATATCCGGTGTGTTTTGACTAATTCAATTCCACATATTGCTACAGCCACTGTGTTTGTGTTTTATGAGTATTATCAACGGACTTTATTGTTTGGAATGTTTTTTATCGGGGAACATTGTATTTTGAGCTTGGATACAGCAATTGGTTCTACAGGGAGACACCAGCTCTACGTATTATTATTTTCTAGGTAGAAAGCTAGAGGAAATGCGGCAAACAAACATGATATTTCTGTTTGTATAGATGACATTTTATTCAAATGCCTAACGAAAATTCTTTGCTTTTCTCCAAAACCATTTTTACTCTGATTTTCTCGGTCTATTGCATACGAATTCCACACAACTTTGTCCGAATATGACTGGATGAAACCAGAAATATCCGGTTGTGTTTTGGCTAACTCAATCCGAAATATTGTGAAAGCCTCTGCGTTTGTGTATTCTGGATATTATCGATGGATTTTATTGTTTTGAATGTTTTTTTATCAGGGAACTTTTAATTTTGTACCGTAGAAACACTAACTGGTTCATCATGGGGACACCATCCCTACACATTCGTATTTTCTAGGGAGAAAGCTAGAGGAACTGCGGGAAACAAACTTGATATTTCTGTTTGTATCGATGACATTTTATGCACTTGCCTAACGAAAAGATTTGCTTTTCTCCAAAACCATTTGTACTGTGATTATCTCGGTCCATTGCGTACGAATTCCAAACCACTTTTTCCGGATATGACTGGATGAAAGCAGAAATATCCGGTTCTGCTTTGGCTAACTGAATCCCAAATATGGTGAAAGCCTCTGTGTTTGTGTATTCCTGATATTATCCACGGACTTTTTTTAAAATATTTTTTATTAGGAAGCATTTAATTTTGTGCTTGGAAACAGTAATTGGTTCCATATGGAGACACCTTCCCTACACATTCGTATTTTGTAGGGAGAAAGCTAGAGGAACTGCAGCAAACAAACATGATATTTCTGTTTTTATAGATGACATTTTATGCACTTGCCTAACAAAAAGACTTTGCTTTTCTCCAAAACCATTTTTACTGTGATTTTCTCGCTCCAGTGCATACAATTTCTGCACCAGTTTGTCCGAATATGACTGGATGAAACCAGAAATATCCGGTTGTGTTTGGCTAACTCAGTCCGAAATATTGTGAAAGCCTCTGTGTTTGTGTTTTCTGGATATTATCGATGGACTTTATTGTTTTGAATGTTTTTATCAGAGAACATTTATTTTGAGCTTGGAAACACTAATTGGTTCATCATGGGAGCACCAGCTCTACACATTCCTATTTTCTAGGGAGAAAGCTAGAGGAACTGTGGCAAACAAACATGACATTTCTGTTTGTATAGATGACATTTTATGCACTTGCCTAACAAGAAGACTTTGCTTTTTTCGAAAAGCATTGTGACTGTGATTATCTCGGTCCATTGCATATGAATTCCACACCAGTTTGTCCAGATATGACTGGATGAAACCGGAAATATCTGTTTTTGTTTTGCCTAACTCAATTCCAGATATTGCTACAGCCTCTGTCTTTGTGTTTTCTCGATATTATCGATGGACTTTATTGTTTTGAATGTTTTTTATCGGGGAATATTTTATTTTGAGATTGGATACAGTAATTGGTTCCACATGGAGACACCGGCTCTACATATTTGTATTTTCTAGGGAGAAAACTCGAGGATCTGTGGCAAGCAAACATGATATTTCTGTTTGTATAGATGACGTTTTATGCACTACCCTAACAAAAAGACTCTGCTTCTCTGCGAACCATTTTACTGTGAATTTCTCGGTCAATTGCATACGAATTACACACCAGTTTGTCTGGAAATGATGGGATGAAACCGGAAATATAGGGTTTTCTTTTGGCTAACCCAATCCCAGATATTGATACAGGCTCTGTGTTTTTGTATTCCTGATATTATCCACGAACTTTATTGCTTTGAATTTTTTTTCTCAGGGAACATTTAATTTCGTTTTTGGAAACACTAATTGGTTCCACATGGTGACACCAGCTCTACACATTCGTATTTTCTAGGGAGAAATCCAGAGGAACTGCGGCAAATAAACATGATATTGCTGTTTGTATAGATGACATTTTCTGCACTTGCCCATCGAAAAGACCTTGCTTTTCTCCAAAACCATTTTTACTGTGATTTTCTCAGTCCATTGCATACGAATTCCATACCACTTTGTCCGGATATAACTGGATGGAAAAAGAAATATCCGGTTTTGTTTAGGCTAACTCAATCCCAAATATGGCTACAGCCTGTGTGTTTGTGTATTCCTTATATTATCCACGGTCTTTATTGTTTTGAATGTTTTTTATCAGGGAACAATTAATTTTGGGTTTGGAAACAATAATTGGTTCCACATGGAAACAGAAGCTCTACACATTAAATTTTCGAGGGAGAAAGCTTGAGGAACTGCGACAAACAAACATGATATTTCTGTTTGTATAGATGACATTTTATGCACTTGCCTAACGAAAAGACTTTGCTTTTCTCCAAAACCATTTGTACTGTGATTTTCTCGGTCCATTGCATAGGAATTCCAAACGACTTTGTCCGGATATTTCTGTATGAAACCAGAAATATTTGGTTGTGTTTTGGCTAACTAAATCCAAAATATTGTGAAAGCCTCTGTGTTTGTGTTTTCCGGATATTATCGATGGACTTTATTGTTTTTAATTTTTTTTTTTCGGTTGACATTTAATTTTGTGCTTGGAAACACCAATTGGTTCCACATGGAGACACCAGCTCTAAAACATTCATATTTTCTAGGGAGAAAGCTAGAGGAACTATTGCAAAGAAACATGATAATTCTGTTTGTATAGATGACATTTTATGCACTTGCCTAACAAAAAGACTTTGCTTTTCTCCAAAACCATTTTTACTGTGATTTTCTCGGTCCATTGCATACTAATTCCACACCAGTTTGTCAGGATATGACTGGATGAAACCGGATATATCAGGTTTTGTTTTGGCTAACTCAATCCCAGATTTTGCTACAGCCTCTATGTTTGTGTTTTCTGGATATTATTGATGGACTTTATTGTTTTGAATATTTTTATCAGGGAACATTGAATTTTGACTTTGCTGTTCTTCAAAACCATTTTTACTGTGATTTTCTTATTCCATTGCATACGAATTCCACACCAGTTTGTCCAGATAGGACTGGATGAAACCAGAAATATCCGGTTGTGTTTGGCTAACTCAATCTGAAATATTGCTACAGCCTCTTTGTTTTTTTTTTTTTTTACGGATATTATCCATGTACTTTATTGTTTTGAATTTTTTTTTATCAGGGAACATTTAATTTTTTACTTCGAAACACAAATTGGTTCCAAAAAGAGACACCAGTTCTACATATTCCTAATTTCTAGGGAGATAGCTTGAGGAACTGCGGCAAACAAACATGATATTTCTGTTTGTATCCATGATATTTTATCTATTTTCCTAAAGAAAAGACTTTGCTTTTCTCCATAACCATTTTTAATGTGATTTTCTCTGTCCATTGCATACGAATTCCACACCAGTTTGTCCGGATATGACTGGATGAAACAGGAAAAACCAGGTAGTGTTTTGGCTAACTCAATTCCAGATATTGTTAACAACTCTGTGTTTGTGTTTTCCAGATACTATCGAGGAACTTTATTGTTCTGAATGTTTTTTATCGGGGAATATTTTATTTTGTTCTTGGATACAGAATTTGGTTCCACATGGAGACACCAGCTCTACATATTCGTATTTTCTAGGGAGAAATGTAGAGTAACTGAAAAACATGATATTTCTGTTTGTATAGCTGACATTTTATCCACTTGCCTAATGAAAAGACTTTGCTTTTCTCCAAAACCATTTTTACTCTGATTTTCTTGATCCATTGCACAAGAATTCAACAACACTTTGTCTGGATATGAATTGATGAAACCGGAAATATCCGGTTGTGTTTTCCTTAACTCAATCCCAGATATTGCTACAGCCTCTGTGTTTGTGCTTTCTGGATATTATTGATGGACTTTATTGTTTTGAATATTTTTATCAGGGAACATTTATTTTTATACCGAAGAAACACTAATTGGTTCATCATGGGGACACCAGCTCTACACATTCGTATTTTCTAGGGAGAAAGCTAGAGGAACTGCAGCAAACATGATATTTATGTATGCGTAGATGACATTTAATGCACTTACCTAACGAAAAGATTTGCTTTTCTCCAAAACAATTTTTACTGTGATTTTCTCGGTTCATTTCAAACGAATTCCACACCAGTTTTTCCGGGTATGAATGGAGTAAACCGGAGATATCCAATTTTGTTTTGGCTAACTCAATTCCAGATATTGCCACAGACTCTGTGTTTGTGTTTTCTGGAAATTATCAATGGACTTTATTGTTTTAATGTTTTTTTACCAGGGAACATTTTTTTGCAGCTTGGATACAGTAATTGCTTCCACATGGAGACACCAGCTCTACATAGTCGTATTTGCTAGGGAGAAAGTTACAGGAACTGTGGCAAACAAACATGATATCTCTCTTTGTATAGATGACATTTTATGCACTTGCCTAATGAAAAGACTTTGCTTTTCTCCAAAACCGTTTTTACTGTGATTTTCTCGGTCCATTGCATATGAATTCTACACCAGTTTGTCCGGATATGACTGGATGAAACCGGAAATATCCGGTTGTGTTTTGGCTAACTCAATCCCAGATATTTTTAAAGCCTCTGTGTTTGTGTTTTCCGGATATTATCCATGGACATTATTGTTTTGAATGTTTTTTATCAGGGATCATTTAATTTTGTGCTTGGAAACACAAATTGGTTCCAAATGGAGACACCAGTTCTAAACATTCGTAATTTATATGGAGAAAGCTAGAGGAACTGCGGCAAACAAACATGATATTTCTGTTTGTATCGATGATATTTTATCTATTTTCCTAAAGAAAAGACTTTGCTTTTCTCCAAAACCATTTTTACTTTGATTTTCTCGGTCCATTGCATACGGATTGCACAGGAGTTTCTCTGGATATGACTGGATGAAACCGGAAATATCCAGTAGTGTTTTGGCTACCTCATCCCAGATATTGCTACAGACTCTGAGTTTGTGTTTTCTGGATATTATCAATGGACTTCATTGTTTTGAATGTTTTTTATCGGGGAACATTTTATTTTGAGCTTGGATACGGTAATTGGTTCCACATGGAGACACCAGCTCTACATGTTCGTATTTTCTAGGGAGAAATGTAGAGTAACTGACAAACAAACATGATATTCCTGTTTGTATAGCTGACATTTTATCCACTTGCCTAATGAAAAGACTTTGATTTTCTCCAAAACCATTTTACTCTGATTTTCTAGATCCATTGCATAAGAATTAAACACCAATTTCTCCGGATATTACTGGATGAAACAAGAAATATCCGGTTGTGTTTTGGCTAACTCAATCCGAAATATTGTGAAAGCCTCTGTGTTTGTTTATTCTGGATGTTATCGATGGACTTTATAATTTTGAGTTTTGTATCTGGGAACATTTCATTTTGTACTGTTGAAATACGAATTGGTTCATCATGGGGACACCAGCTCTACACATTCCTATCTAGGGAGAAAGCTAGATGAACTGCGGTAAACAAACATGATATTTCTGTTTGTATAGATGACATTTTATGCACTTGCCTAAGGAAAAGACTTTGATTTCCTCCAAAACCATGTGTACTGTGATTTTCTCTGTCCATTGCATTCGAATTCCACACCAGTTTGGCCGGATATGACTAAATGAAACAGGAAATATTTGGTTTTGTTTTGGCTAACTCAATCCCAGATATTGCTAAAGCCTCCGTATTTGTGTTTTCTGTATATTATCGATGGATTTTATTGTTTTGAATGTTTTTTTATCAGGGAACATTTAATTTTGTGCTTGGAATCACTAACTGTTTCCACAAGGAGACACCAGCTCTACACATTCGTATTTTCTAGGGAGAAAACTAGAGGAACTGTGGCAAACAAACCTGATATTTTTGTTTGTATAGATGACATTTTAAGCACTTGCCTAATGAAAAGAGTTTGTTTTTCTCCAAAACCATTTGTACTGTGATTTTCTCGGTCCAATGCATAGGAATTCCACAAGAGTTTCTCCGCATATGACTGGAAGAAACCAGAAATATCCGGATTTGTTTTGGCTAACTCAATCCCAGATATTGCTCCAGCCTCTGTGTTTGTATATTTCTTATATTATCCACGGACTTTATTGTTTTGAATGTTTTTTATCAGGGAACATTTCATTTTGTACCGTAGAAACACTAATTGGTTCATCATGGGAACACCAGCTCTACACATTCGTATTTTCTAGGGAGAAAGCTAGAGGAACTGCGGCAAACAAACCTGATATTTTTGTTTGTATAGATGACATTTTAAGCACTTGCCTAACGAAAAGACCTTGATTTTATCCAAAACCATTTTTACTGTGATTTTCTCAGTCCTTTGCAAACGAATACCACACAAATTTGTGCGGCCATGACTGGATGCAACCGGAAATATCCGGTTGTGTTTTGGCTAACACAATCCGAAATATTGTGAAAGTCTCTGTGTTTGTTTTTTCTGGATATTATCAATGGACTTTATTGTTTTGAATGTTTTTTTATCGGGAAACATTTTCTTTTGAGCTTGGATACAGTAATTGGTTCCACATGGAGACACCAGCTCTACGTATTATTATTTTCTAGGTAGAAAGCTAGAGGAACTGTGGCAAACAAACATGATATTTCTCTTTGTATAGATGACATTTTATGCACTTGCCTAACGAAAAGACTTTGCTTTTCTCCAAAGCCATTTGTACTCTGATTTTCTCAGTCCATTGCATACGAATTCCACACAACTTTGTCCGGATATGACTGGATGAAACCAGAAATATCCGGTTGTGTTTTGGCTAACTCAATCCGAAATATTGTGAAAGCCTCTGTGTTCTTGTTTTCTGGATATTATCGATGGACTTTATAGTTTTGAATGTTTTTATCAGGGGACATTTAATTTTGCACCGTTGAAACACTAATTGGTTTATCCTGGGGACACCAGCTCTACACATTCGTATTTTCTAGGGAGAAAGCTAGAGGAACTGCGACAAACAAACCTGATATTTTTGTTTGTATAGATGACATTTCATGCACTTGACTAACAAAAAGACTTCACTTTTTTCCAAAACCATTTTTATTCTGATTTTCTCACCCCGTTGCATAAGAATTCCACACCACTTTGTCCGGATATGACTGCATGAAACCAGAAATATCGGGTTTTATTTTGGCTAACTCAAGATATTGATATCTTTATTTTGGCTAACCCAGATATTGTGAAAGCTTCTGTGTTTGTGTTTGCTGGATATTATCAATGGAGTTTATTGTTTTGAATGTTTTTTATCGAGAAACATTTTATTTTGAGCATGGATACAGTAATTGGTTCCACATGGAGACACCAGCTCTACGTATTATTTTTTTTCTAGGTAGAAAGCTATAGGAACTGCAGCAAACAAACATGATATTTCTGTTTGTATAGGTGACATTTTATGCACTTGCCTAACGAAAAGACATTGCTTTTCTCCAAAGCTATTTTTACTCTGATTTTCTCAGTGCATTGCATACGAATTCCACACCAGTTTGTCCGATATGACTGGATGAAACCAGAAATATCCGGTGTGTTTTGACTAATTCAATTCCACATATTGCTACAGCCACTGTGTTTGTGTTTTATGAGTATTATCAACGGACTTTATTGTTTGGAATGTTTTTTATCGGGGAACATTGTATTTTGAGCTTGGATACAGCAATTGGTTCTACAGGGAGACACCAGCTCTACGTATTATTATTTTCTAGGTAGAAAGCTAGAGGAAATGCGGCAAACAAACATGATATTTCTGTTTGTATAGATGACATTTTATTCAAATGCCTAACGAAAATTCTTTGCTTTTCTCCAAAACCATTTTTACTCTGATTTTCTCGGTCTATTGCATACGAATTCCACACAACTTTGTCCGAATATGACTGGATGAAACCAGAAATATCCGGTTGTGTTTTGGCTAACTCAATCCGAAATATTGTGAAAGCCTCTGCGTTTGTGTATTCTGGATATTATCGATGGATTTTATTGTTTTGAATGTTTTTTTATCAGGGAACTTTTAATTTTGTACCGTAGAAACACTAACTGGTTCATCATGGGGACACCATCCCTACACATTCGTATTTTCTAGGGAGAAAGCTAGAGGAACTGCGGGAAACAAACTTGATATTTCTGTTTGTATCGATGACATTTTATGCACTTGCCTAACGAAAAGATTTGCTTTTCTCCAAAACCATTTGTACTGTGATTATCTCGGTCCATTGCGTACGAATTCCAAACCACTTTTTCCGGATATGACTGGATGAAAGCAGAAATATCCGGTTCTGCTTTGGCTAACTGAATCTCAAATATGGTGAAAGCCTCTGTGTTTGTGTATTCCTGATATTATCCACGGACTTTTTTTAAAATATTTTTTATTAGGAAGCATTTAATTTTGTGCTTGGAAACAGTAATTGGTTCCATATGGAGACACCTTCCCTACACATTCGTATTTTGTAGGGAGAAAGCTAGAGGAACTGTGGCAAACAAACATGATATTTCTGTTTTTATAGATGACATTTTATGCACTTGCCTAACAAAAAGACTTTGCTTTTCTCCAAAACCATTTTTACTGTGATTTTCTCGCTCCAGTGCATACAATTTCTGCACCAGTTTGTCCGAATATGACTGGATGAAACCAGAAATATCTGGTTGTGTTTGGCTAACTCAGTCTGAAATATTGTGAAAGCCTCTGTGTTTGTGTTTTCTGGATATTATCGATGGACTTTATTGTTTTGAATGTTTTTATCAGAGAACATTTATTTTGAGCTTGGAAACACTAATTGGTTCATCATGGGAGCACCAGCTCTACACATTCCTATTTTCTAGGGAGAAAGCTAGAGGAACTGTGGCAAACAAACATGACATTTCTGTTTGTATAGATGACATTTTATGCACTTGCCTAACGAGAAGACTTTGCTTTTTTCGAAAAGCATTGTGACTGTGATTATCTCGGTCCATTGCATATGAATTCCACACCAGTTTGTCCAGATATGACTGGATGAAACCGGAAATATCTGTTTTTGTTTTGCCTAACTCAATTCCAGATATTGCTACAGCCTCTGTCTTTGTGTTTTCTCGATATTATCGATGGACTTTATTGTTTTGAATGTTTTTTATCGGGGAATATTTTATTTTGAGATTGGATACAGTAATTGGTTCCACATGGAGACACCGGCTCTACATATTTGTATTTTCTAGGGAGAAAACTCGAGGATCTGTGGCAAGCAAACATGATATTTCTGTTTGTATAGATGACGTTTTATGCACTACCCTAACAAAAAGACTCTGCTTCTCTGCGAACCATTTTACTGTGAATTTCTCGGTCAATTGCATACGAATTACACACCAGTTTGTCTGGAAATGATGGGATGAAACCGGAAATATAGGGTTTTCTTTTGGCTAACCCAACCCAGATATTGATACAGGCTCTGTGTTTTTGTATTCCTGATATTATCCACGAATTTATTGCTTTGAATTTTTTTTATCAGGGAACATTTAATTTCGTTTTTGGAAACACTAATTGGTTCCACATGGAGACACCAGCTCTGCACATTCGTATTTTCTAGGGAGAAAGCTAGAGGACCTGCTGCAAATGTATAGATGACATTTTATGCACTTGCCTAACGAAAAGACTTTGCTTTTCTCCAAAAGCATTTGTACTTTGATTTGCTAAGTCCATTGCATACGAATTCTACACCAGTTTGTCCGGATATGACTGGATGAAACTAGAAATATCCGGTTGTGGTTTGGCTAACTCAATCCGAAATATTGTGAAAACCTCTGTGTTTGTGTTTTCTGGATATTATTGATGGACTTTATTGTTTTGAATGTTTTTATCAGCGAACATTTTATTTTGAGCTTGGAAACACTAATTCGTTCATCATGGAGACACCAGCTCTACACATTCCTATTTTCTAGGGAAAAACCTAGAGGAACTGCGGCAACCAAACGTGATATTTCTGTTTGTATAGATGACATTTTATGCACTTGCCTAACAAAATGACTTTGCTTTTCTCCAAAACCATTTTTCCTCTGATTTTCTCAGCCCATTGCATACGAATTCCACAATACTTTGTCCGGATATGACTGGATGAAACCAGAAATATCCGGTTGTGTTTTGGCTAACTCAATCCCAGATATTGTGAAAGCCTGTGTGTTTGTGTTTTCTGTAAATTATCAATGCACTTTATTGTTTTGAATGTTTTTTTTGGGGGAACATTTTGTTTTGAGCTTAGATAGAGTAATTTGTTCCAAATGGAGACACCAGCTCTACATTTTGTATTTTCTAGCTAGAAAGCTGGAGGAAGTGCGACAAACAAACATGATATTTCTGTTTGTATAGATGATATTTTATGCACTTACCTAATGAAAAGACTTTGCTTTTCTCCAAAACCAATTTTAATGTGATTTTCTCGATACATTGCATACGAATTCCACACAATTTGTCCGGAAATGACTGGATGAAACCAGAAATATCCGGTTTTGTTTTGGCTAATTCAATCCCAGATATTGCTACAGACACTGTGTTTGTGTTTTCTAGATATCATCAATGGACTTTATTGTATTGAATGTTTTTTATCAGGGAACATTTAATTTTGCACCTTTGAAACACGAATAGGTTCAGCATGAGAACACTAGCTCTACACATTCTTATTTTGTATGGAGAAAGCCAGAGGAACTGTCGCAAACAAACTTGATATTTCTGTTTGTATAGATGACATTTTATGCACTTGCCTAACGAAAAGACTTTGCTTTTCTCCAAAACCATTTGTATTGTGAATTTCTCGGTCCATTGCATACGAATCCCAAACCACTTTGTCCGGATATGACTGGATGAAACCAGAAATATCTGATTGTGTTTTGGCTAACTCAATCTGAAATATTGTGATAGCCTCTGTGTTTGTGTTTTCTGGATATTATCGATGGACTTTATTGTTTTGAAATTTTCTTTCAGGGAACATTTAATTTTGTGCTTGGAAACACTAATTGGATCATCATGGGGACACCGGGTCAACACATTCGTATTTTCTAGGGAGAAAGCTAGAGGACCTGCGGCAAACAAACATGATATTTCTCTTTGTATCGATGACATTTTATGCACTTTCCTAACGAAATGACTTTGCTTTTCTCCAAAACCATTTTTACTGTGATTTTTTCGGTTGATTGCCTATGAATACCACACCAGTTTTTCTGGATATGACTGGATGAAACCGGAAATATCCAGTTTTGTTTTGGCTAACTCAATGCCAGCTTTCTACAGCCTCTGTGTTTGTGTTTTCTGGATATTATCAACGGACTTTATTGTTTTGAATGTTTTTTATCAGGGAACATTTTATTTTGAGCTTGGATACGGTAATTGGTTCCAGCTGGAAACACCAGCTGTACACATTTGTATTTTCTAGGGAGAAAGCTTGAGGAACTCTGGCAAACAAACATGATATTTCTGTTTTTTATAGATGACATTTTATGCACTTGCCTAACAAAAAGACTTTGCTTTTCTCCAAAACCATTTGTACTGTGATTTTCTCGGTCCATTGCATACGAATTCCACACCAGTTTGTCCGGATATGACTGGATGAAACCGGAAATATCCGGTTGTGTTGACTAACTCAATCCGAAATATTGCTACAGCCTCTGTGTTTGTGTATTCCTGATATTATCCACGGACTGAATTTTTTTCAATGTTTTTTTTCAGGGAACATTTAATTTTGTGCTTGGAAACACTGGTTCCACATAGAGACACCAGCTCCACTTATTCGTATTTTCTAGGGAGAAAGCTAGAGGAACTGCGAAAAACAAACATGATATTTCTGTTTGTATAGATGACATTTTATGCCCTTGCCTAACGAAAAGACTTTGCTTTTTGCTAAAACCATTTTTACTGTGAATTTCCCGGTCCATTGCATACGAATTAAACACCAGTTTTTCCGGATATGACTGGATGAAACCGGAAATATCCGGTTTTGTTTTGGCTAACTCAATACCAGATATTGCTACAGCCTCTGTGTTTGTGTTTTCTGGATATTAACAATGGACTTTATTGTTTTGAATGTTTTTTATCGGCGAACATTTTATTTTGAGCTTGGATAGAGTAAATGCTTCCACATGGAGACACCAGCTCTACATTTTGTATTTTGTAGGGAGAAAGGTAGAGGAACTTTTGAAAGCAAACCTGATATTTCTGTTTGTATTGATGACATTTTATGCACTTGTTTTATGAAAAGACTTTGCTTTTCCCCGAAACCATTTTTACTCTGACATTCTGGGTCCATTGCATGTGAATTCCAAACGACTTTGTCTGTCATGACTGGATTAAACCAGAAATATCCGGATGTACTTTGGCTAACTCATTCTGAAATATTGTGAATGCTTCTGTGTTTGTGTTTTCTGGATATTATCGACAGACATCATTGTTTTGAATATTTTTACAAGGGAACATTCATTTTTGTACCATTGAAACACTAATTGGTTACACCTGGAGACACCAGCTCTACACATTCGTATTTGCTAGGGAGAAATCAAGAGGAACTGCGGCAAACAAACATGATATTTCTGTTTGTCTAGATGACATTTTATGCACTTGCCTAAAGAAAAGACTTTGCTTTTCTCCAAAACCATTTTTACTCTGATTTTCTCGGTCCATTGCATACGAATTCCACACGACCTTGTCCGGATATGAATGGATGAAAACAGAAATATCCGGTTGTGGTTTGGCTAACTCAATCCGAAATATTGTGAAAACCTCTGTGTTTGTGTTTCTGGATATTATCGATGGACTTTATTGTTTTGAATGTTTTTATCAGGGAACATTTAATTTTGTGCCGTTGAAACACTAATTGCTTCATCATGGGAACACTAGCTCTACACATTCCTATTTTCTAGGGAGAAAGCTAGAGGAACTGTGGCAAACAAGCATGATAATCCTGTTTGTATAGATGACATTTTATGCACTTTCCTAACGAAAAGACTTTGCTTTTCTCCAAAATCATTTTTACTGTGATTTTCTCGGTCCATTGCATACGAATTAAACACCAGTTTTTCCGGATATGACTGGATTAAACCAGAAATATCTGGTTGTTTTTGGCTAACTCAATCTGAAATATTGCTACAGCCTCTGTGTTTGTGTATTCCTGATATTATCCATGGACTTTATTTTTTTGAATTTTTTTTTTAGGGAACATTTAATTTTTTGCTTAGAAACAATAATTGGTTCCACATGGAGACACCAGCTCTGCACATTCATATTTGCTAGGGAGAAATCAAGAGGAACTGCAGCAACGAAACATGATATTTCTGTTTGTCTAGATGACATTTTATGCACTTCCCTAATGAAAAGACTTTGCTTTTCTAAAAAATCATTTTTACTATGAATTTCTCGGTCCATTGCATACAAATTCCACACCAGTTTGTCCGAATATGACTGCATGAAACCGGAAATCTCCGGTTTTCTTTTGGCTAACTCAATCCTAGATATTGCTACAGCCTCTGTGTTTGTGTATTCCTGATATTATCCACAGACTTTATTGTTTTCATTGTTTTTTATCAGGGAACATTTATTTTTGGGTCATGGGAACAATAATTGTTTCCACATGGAGACACCAGCTCTACACTTCGTATTTTTTAATGAGAAAGCTAGAGGACCTGCGGAAAACAAACATGATATTTCTGTTTGTATCGATGAGAGTTTATGCACTTGCTTAATGAAAAGACTTTGCTTTTCTCCAAAATAATTTTTACTGTGATTTTCTCGGTCCATTGCATATGAATTCCACACCACTTTTTCCTGATATGACTGGATGAAACCAGAAATATCTGGTTCTGTTTTCGGTAACTCAATAATAATTATTGCTACAGATTCTGTGTTTGTGTATTCCTGATATTATCCATGGATTTTATTTTTTTGAAACTTTTTTTTTTCTGGAAACATTTAATTTTTTGTTGGAAACACTAATCGGTTCCACATGGAGACACCAGCTCTACAGATTCCTATTTTCTAGGGAGAAAGCTAGAGCAACTGCGGGAAACATAATGATAATTCTGTTTGTATACATGACATTTTATGCACTTGCCTAACGAAAAGATTTTGCTTTTCTCCAAAATCATTTTTACTGTGATTTTCTCGGTGCATTGCATACGAGTTCCACACCACTTTGTCCGGATATGACTGGATGAAACCGGAAATATCTGGTTTTGTTTTGGCTAACCCAATCCCAGATATTGCTACAGCCTCTGTGTTTGTGTTTTCTGGTTGTTATCAATAGACTTTATTGTTTTGAAAGTTTTTTATCGGGGAACATTTTATTTTGAGCTTCGATAAGGTAACTGGTTCCACATGAAGACACCAGCTCTACATATTTGTATTTTCTAGGGAGAATGCTAGAGGAACTGCGAAAAACAAACATGATATTTCTGTTTGTATAGATGACATTTTATGCCCTTGCCTAACGAAAAGACTTTGCTTTTCTCCAAAACCATTTTTACTTTGAATTTCCCGGTCCATTGCATACGAATTCCACACGACTTTGTCCGGATATGACTGGATGAAACCGGAAATATCTGGTTTTGTTTTGGCTAACTCAATCCCAGATATTGCTACAGCCTCTGTGTTTGTGTTTTCTGGATATTATCAATGGACTTTATTGTTTTGAATGATTTTTATTGGGGAACATTTTATTTTGAGCTTCGATACAGTAATTGGTTCCACATGGAGACACCAGCTCTACATTTTGTATTTTGTAGGGAGAAAGGTAGAGGAACATTTGAAAGCAAACCTGATATTTCTGTCTGTATTGATGACATTTTATGCACTTGTTTTATGAAAAGACTTTGCTTTTCTCCAAAACCATTTTTATTCTGACGTTCTCGGTCCATTGCATGTGAATTCCAAACGACTTTGCCGGACATGACTGGATGAAACCAGAAATATCCGGTTGTGCTTTGGCTAACTCATTCTGAAATATTGTGAATGCCTCTGTGTTTGTGTTTTCCAGATATTATCGACGGACTTCATTGTTTGAATATTTTTATAAGGGAACATTCATTTTTCTACCCTTGAAACACTAATTGGTTACATCTGGAGACACCAGCTCTACACATTCGTATTTGCTAGGGGGAAAGCAAGAGGAACTGCGGCAAACAAACATGATATTTCTGTTTGTCTAGATGACATTTTATGCACTTGCCTAAAGAAAAGACTTTGCTTTTCTCCAAAACCATTTTTACTGTGATTTTCTCAGTCCATTGCATATGAATTCCACACCACTTTGTCCAGATATGACTGGATGAAACACGATATATCCAGTTTTGTTTTGGCTAACTCAATCCCAGATATTTCTACAGCCTCTGTGTTTGTGTTTCTGGATATTATCAATGGACTTTATTGTTTTGAATTTTTTTAATCGGGTAAGATTTTATTTTGAGCTTGGATAAAGTAATTGGTTTCATATGGAGACACCAGCTCTACGTATGATCATATTCTAGGTAGAAAGCTAGAGGAAATGCGGCAAGCAATCATGATATTTCTAATTGTATAGATGACATTTTATGCACTTGCTTAACGAAAAGACTGTCCTTTTCTCCAAAACAATTTGTACTCTGATTTTCACGGTCCATTGCATACGAATTCCACACCAATTTGTCTGGATATGACTGGATGAAACCAGAAATATTCAGTTGTGTTTTGGCTAACTCAATCCGAAATAGTGTGAAAACCTCTGTGTTTGTGTTTTCTGGATATAACGATGGACTTTATTGTTTTGAATGTTTTTATCAGGGAACATTTCATTTTGAACCGTTGAAACACTAATTGGTTCAGCATGGGAACACCAGCTCTAAACATTCCTATTTCTAAGGAGACAGCTAGAGGAACTGCGGCAAACAAACATTATATTTCTGTTTGTATAGATGACATTTTATGCACTTGCCTAACGAAAAGACTTTGCTTTTCTCAAAACCATTTGTACTGTGATTTTCTCGGTCCATTGCATACGAATTCCACACCAGTTTGTCCGGATATGACTGGATGAAACCAAAAATATCTGGTTGTGTTTTTGCTAACTCAATCCCAGCTATTGCTACAGCCTCTGTGTTTGTGTATTGATGATATTATCCACGGATTTTATTGTTTTCAATGTTTATTTTTTTCAGGGAACATTTAATTTTTTGCTTGGAAACACTAATTGATTCCACATGGAGACACCAGCTCTACACATTCGTATTTCCTAGGGAGAAAGCTAGAGGAACTGCAGCAAACAAACATCATATTTCTGTTTGTCTAGATGAACTTTTTATGCACTTGCCTAACGAAAAGACTTTGCTTTTCTCCAAAACCATTTGTACTGTGATTCTCTGGGTGCATTGCAAATGCATGCCACACCAGTTTGTCTGGATATGACTGGATGAAACCGGAAATATCTGGTTTTGTTTTGGCTAACTCAATCCCAGATATTGCTACAGCCTCTGTGTTTGTGGTTTCTGGATATTATCAACGGACTTTACTTTTTCATATGTTTTTTATCGGGGAACATTTTATTTTGAGATTGGTTACAGTAATTGGTTCCACATGGAGACACCAGATCTACACATTCGTATTTTCTGTGGAGAAAACTAGAGGAACTGTGGCAAACAAACATGATATTTCTGTTTGTATCGATGACATTTTATGCACTTGCCGAATGAAAAGACTTTGCTTTTCTCCAAAACCATTTTTACTGTGATTTTCTAAGTCCATTGCATACGAATTCCACACCAGTTTGTCTGGATATGACAGGATGAAACCAGAAATATCTGGTTGTGTTTTGGCTAACTCAATCCGAAATATTGTGAAAGACTCTGTGTTTGTGTATTCCTGATATTATCCATGGACTTAATTTTTTTCAATTTTTTTTTTCAGGGAACATTTAGTTTTGTGCTTGGAAACACTGATTGGTTCCACATGGAGACACCAGCTCCACATATTCGTATTTTCTAGGGAAAAAACTAGGAACTGCGGGAAACAAACATGATATTTCTGTTTGTATTGATGGCATTTTATGCACTTGCCTAACGAAAAGACTTTGCTTTTCTCCAAAACAATTTGTACTCTGATTTTCTCAGCCTAAAGCATATGAATTACACACCAGTTTGTCTGGATATGACTGGATGAAACCAGAAATATCCAGTTGTGTTATGGCTAACTCAATCCGAAATATTGCTACAGCCTCTGTGTTTTTGTTTTCTGGATATTATCGAGGGACTTATTGTTTTGAATGTTTTTGTCAGGGAACATTTAACTTTGTACCATAGAAACACTAATTGATTCAAAAGGGGACGCAAGCTCTACACATTTGTATTTTCTAAGGAGAAAGCTAGAGGAACTGTGGCAAACAAACATGGTATTTCTGTTTGTCTAAATGACATTTTATGCACTTGCCAAACGAAAAGACTTTGCTTTTCTCCAAAACCATTTGTACTGTGATTTTCTCCGTCCATTGCATACGAATTCCACACCAGTTTCTCTGGATATGACTGGTTGAAACCAGAAATATCGGATTGTGTTTTTGCTAACTCAATCCCAGATATTGCTACAGCCTCTGTGTTTGTGTATTCCTGATATTTTGCACGGATTTATTTTTTTCAATGTTTTTTTTTCAGGGAACATTTAATTTTGTGCTTGGAAACACTAATTGGTTCCACATGGAGGCAACAGCTCTACACATTCATATTTTCTAGTGAGAAAGCTAGAGGAACTGTGGCAAACAAACATGATATTTCTGTTTGTATAGATGACATTTTATGCATTGCCTAACGAAAAGACTTTGCTTTTCTCCAAAACCATTTTTACTGTGATTCTCTTGGTCCATTGCATATGAATTCCACACCAGTTTGTCCGGATATGACTGGAAGAAACCGGAAATATCCGGTTTTGTTTTTGCTAACTCAATCCCAGATATTGCTACAGCCTCTGTGTTTGTGTTTTCTGGATATTATCAACGGACTTTTTTTTTTATATGTTTTTTATCGGGGAACATTTTATTTTGAGCTTGGATACAGTAATTGGTTCCACATTGATATACCAGATCTACACATTCGTATTTTCCAGGGAGAAAGCTAGAGGAACTGCGGCCAACAAACATGATATTTCTGTTTGTCTACATGACATGTTATGCACTTGCCTAATGAAAAGACTTTCCTTTTCTCCAAAACCATTTTTACTGTGATTTTCTCGGTCCATTTAATACGAAATCCATACCACTTTGTCCGGATATGACTGGATGAAACCGGCAAAATCTTGTTGTGTTTTGGCTAACTCAATCCGAAATATTGTGAAAGCCTCTCTGTTTGTGTTTTCTGGGTATTATCGATGGACTTTATTGTTTTGAATGTTTTTATCAGGGAACATTTAATTTTGTACCATTGAAACACTAATTGGTTCCACATGGAGACACCAACTCGACACATTCTTATTTTCTAGGGAGAAAGCTAGAGGAACTGCAGCAAACAAACATGACATTTGTGTTTGTATAGATGACATTTTATCTACTTGCATAACGAAAAGACTTTGTTTTTCTCCAAAACCATTGTTACTGTGATTTCCTCGGTCCATTGCATATGATTTCCACACCAGTTTTTCTGGATATGAATGGATGAAACCGGAAATATCCGGTTTTTTTTGTCTACCTCAATCCCAGATATTGCTACAGCATCTGTGTTTGTGTATTCCTGATATTATCCACGGACTTTATTGTTTTGAATGTTTTTTTTCAGAGAACATTTAATTCTGTGCTTGGAATCACTAATTGGTTCCACAAGGAGACACCAGCTCTACACATTCGTATTTCTAGGGAGAAAGCTAAAGGAACTGCTGCAAACAAACATGATATTTCTGTTTGTATCGAAGATATTTTATGCACTTGCCTAAAGAAAAGACTTTGCTTTTCTCCAAAACCATTTTTACTGTGATTCTCTCGGTCCATTGCATATGAATTCCACACCAGTTTGTCCGGATATGACTGGATGAAACCGGAAATATCCGTTTTTGTTTTGGCTAACTCAATCGCAGATATTGCTACAGCCTCTGTGTTTGTGTTTTCTGGATATTATCAATGGACTTTATTTTTTTATATTTTTTTTTATCGGGGAACATTTTATTTTGAGCTTGGATATAGTAATTGGTTCCACATTGAGATACCAGATCTACACATTCGTATTTTCTAGGAAGAAAGCTAGAGGAACTGTGGCAAACCAACCTGATATTTCTGTTTGTATATATGACATGTTATGCACTTGCCTAACGAAAAGACTTTGCTTTTCTCCAAAACCATTTTTACTGTGATTTTCTCGGTCCATTGCATACGAATTCCACACCAGTTTGTCTGGAAATGACGGGATGAAACCAGAAATATCTGGTTGTGTTTTGGCTAACTCAATTCGAAATATTGTGAAAGCCTCTCTGTTTGTGTATTCCTGATATTATCGAAACTTTATTGTTTTGAATGTTTTTTATCAGCGAACATTTTATTTTCGGCTTGGGTACAGTAATTGGTTCCACATGGAGACACCATCTCTACACATTCGTATTTTCTATGGAGAATGCTAGAGGAACTGCTGCAAACAAACATGATATTTGTGTTTGTCTAGATGACATTTTATCTACTTGCATAACGAAAAGAATTTGCTTTTCTCCAAAACCATTGTTACTGTGATTTTCTCGGTCCATTGCATACGACCACACCACTTTGTCCGCATATGATTGGATGAAACAGGAAATATCCGGTTTCTTTTTGGCTAACTCAATTCCAGATATTGCTACAGCCTCTGTGTTTGTGTATTAATGATATTGTCCATGGATTTTATTGTTTTGAATGTTTTTTTATCCGGGAACATTTAATTTTATGCTTGGAATCTCTAATTGGTTCCACAAGGAAACACCAGCTCTGCTCATTCGTATTTTCCAGGGAGAAAGCTAGAGGAACTGCGGCCAACAAACATGATATTTCTGTTTGCCTACATGAAATTTTATGCACTTGCCTAATGAAAAGACTTTCCTTTTCTCCAAAACCATTTTTACTGTGATTTTCTCGGTCCATTTAATACGAAATCCATACCACTTTGTCCGGATATGACTGGATGAAACCGGCAAAATCTTGTTGTGTTTTGGCTAACTCAATCCGAAATATTGTGAAAGCCTCTCTGTTTGTGTTTTCTGGGTATTATCGATGGACTTTATTGTTTTGAATGTTTTTATCAGGGAACATTTAATTTTGTACCATTGAAACACTAATTGGTTCCACATGGAGACACCGGCTGGACACATTCTTATTTTCTAGGGAGAAAGCTAGAGGAACTGCAGCAAACAAACTTGATATTTGTGTTTGTATAGATGACATTTTATCTACTTGCATAACGAAAAGAATTTGCTTTTCACCAAAACCATTGTTACTGTGATTTTCTTGGTCCATTGCATACGAATTCCACACCACTTTGTCCGCATATGACTGGATGAAACAGGAAATATCCGGTTTCTTTTTGGCTAACTCAATTCCAGATATTGCTACAGCCTCTGTGTTTGTGTATTCCTGATATTGTCCATGGATTTTATTGTTTTGAATGTTTTTTTATCCGGGAACATTTAATTTTATGCTTGGAATCACTAATTGGTTCCACAAGGAGACACCAGCTCTACACATTCGTATTTTCTAAGGAGAAAGCTAAAGGAACTGTGAAAAACAAACATGATATTTCTGTTTGTATCGAAGATATTTTATGCACTTGCCTAACGAAAAGAATTTGCTTTTCTCTAAAACCATTTTTACTGCGATTTTCTCGGTACACTGCATACGAATTCCACACCATTTTGTCCGGATATGACTGGATGAAACCGGAAATATTCGGTTTTGTTTTGGGTAACTCAATACCAGATATTGCTACAGCCTCGGTGTTTCTGTATTCCTGATTTATCAATGGACTTTATTCTTTTTAATGTTTTTATCAGGGAGCATTTAATTTGTCCTAGGAAACACTAATTTGTTTCACATGGAGACACAAGCTCTACACATTCGTATTTTGTAGGGAGAAAGTCAGAGGAAATGTGGCAAATAAACATGATATTTCTGTTTGTATAGATGACATTTTATGCACTTGCCTAACGAAAAGACTTTGCTTTTCCCCAAAAACTTTTTTTTACTGTGATTTTCTCGGTCCATTGCATACGAATTCCACACCACTTTGTCCGGATATGACTGGATGAAACTGGAAATATCCGGTTTTGTTTTGGATAACTCAATACCAGACATTGCTACAGCCTCTGTGTTTTTGTATTCCTGATTTTTCCATGGACTTTATTGTTTTTAATATTTTTATCAGGGATCATTTAATTTGTCCTAGGAAACACTAATTGGTTCCACATGGAGACACCATCTCTACACATTCATATTTTTAGGGAGAAAGCTAGAGGAACTGCGGAAAACAAACATGATATTTCTGTTTGTATAGATGACATTTTATGCACTTGCCTAATGGAAAGACTTTACTTTTCTCCAAAACCATTTTTACTGTGATTTTCTCGGTCCATTGCATACGAATTCTACACCACTTTGTCCAGGTATGAAGGGATGAAAGCAGAAATATCCGGTTGTGTTTCGGCTAACTCAAACCCAAATATTGTGAAAGCCTCTGTGTTTGTGTTTTCTGGATATTATCGATGGACTTTATGGTTTTGAATGTTTTTATCAGGGAACATTTACTTTTGTGCTTGGAAACACTAATTGGTTCCACATGGAGACACCTGCTCTATACATTCGTATATTCTAGGAAGATATCTAGAGGAACCGCGGCAAACAAACATGATATTTCTGTTTGTAAAGATGACATTTTATGCACTGGCCTAATGAAAAGACTTTGCTTTTCTCCAAAACCGTTTTTACTGTGATTTTTCGGTCCATTGCATATGAATTCCACACCACTTTGTCCGGATATGCCTGGATGAAACCGGAAATATCCGGTTGTGTTTTGACTAACTCAATCCGAAATTATTGAAAGCATCTGTGTTTGTGTTTTCTGGATATTATCGATAGACTTTATGGTTTTGAATGTTTTATCAGGGAACATTTAATTTTGTACCATAGAAACACTAATTGGTTCTACAGGGAGACACCAGCTCTACACATTCGTATTTTCTAGGGAGAAAGCTGGAGGAACTTCGGAAATCAAACATGACTTTTCTGTTTGTATAGATGGCCTTTTTTGCAGTTGCATAATGAAAAGACTTTGCTTTTCTCCAAATCCGTTTTTACTGTGATTTTCTCGGTCCATTGCATACGAATTCCACACAACTTTGTCCAGATATGACTGGCTGAAACCAGAAATATCCAGTTGTGTTTTGGCTAATTCAATCCCAGATATTGCTACAGCCTCGGTGTTTGTGTTTTCTGGATACTACTGACGGACTTTATTGTTTTGAATGTTTTTATCAGGGAACATTTAATTTTGTGCTAGGAAACACTAATTGGTTCCACATGGAGACACTAGCTCTGCACATTCATATTTTCTAGGGAGAAAGCTAGAGAAAATGCAGCAAACAAACATGCTATTTCTGTTTCTATAGATGACATTTTATGCACTTGCCTAACGAAAAGACTTTGCTTTTCTCCAAAACAATTTTTACCTTGATTTTCTCAGTCCATTGCATACGAATTCCACACCATTTTGTCCAGAAATGACTGGATGAAACCAGAAATATTCGGTTGTGTTTTGGCTAACTCAATCCCACATATTGCTACAGCCTCTGTGTTTTTGTTTTCTGGATATTATCAACGGACTTTATTGTTTTGAATGTTTTTATCAGGGTATATTTAATTTTGTACCGTAGAAACACTAATTGACACCACATGGAGACACCAGCTCTATACATTCGTATTTTCTAGGGAGAAAGCTAGAGGAACTGCAGCAAACAAACATGATATTTCTGTTTGTATAGATGATGTTTTATGCACTTTCCTAAAGAAAAGACTTTGCTTTTCTCCAAAACCATTTTTACTGTGATTTTCTCGGTTCATTGCATCCGAATTCCATGCCACTCTCTCTGCATATGATTGAATGAAACCAGAAATATCCGGTTGTGTATCGGCTAAATCAATCCGAAATATTGTGAAAGCCTCTCTGTTTGTTTTCTCCGGATATTATCGATGTACTTTATTGTTTTGAATGCTTTTTTATCAGGGAACATTTAATTTTGTACCATAGAAACACTAATTGTTTCCACATGGAGAAACCAGCTCTGAAATCCGTATTTTCCTGGGGAAACTAAAGGAACTGCGGCAAACAAACATGATATTTCTGTTTGAATAGATGACATTTTATACACTTGCCTAACGAAAAGACTTTCTTTTTCTTCAAAACCATTTATACTGTGATTGTCTTGGTCCATTGTATACAAATTCCACACCACTTTGTCCGGCTCTGCCTGGATGAAATCAGAATTATCCGGTTGTGTTTTGGCTACCTCAATCCCAGATATTGCTACAGGCTCTGTGATAATACTTTCTGGATATTATTGACAGGCTTTATTGTTTGAATTTTTTTATCAGGGAACATTTAATTTTGTGCTGGGAAACAGTATTTGACTCCACATGGAGACACCAGCTCTACACATTCCTATTTTCTAGGGAGAAATCTGCAGGAACTGCAGCAAACAAACGTGATATTTCTGTTTGTATAGATGACATTTTATACACTTGCCTAACGAAAAGACTTTGCTTTTCTCCAAAACCATTTTTATCTTGATTTTCTCGGTCCATTGCATACGAATTCCACACCACTTTGTCCGGATATGACTGGATGAAAAAATAAATATCCGGTTGTGTTTTGCCTATCTCAATCCAAAATATTGTGAAAGACTCTGTGTTTGTGTTTTCAGGATATTATCGAAAGACTTTATATTTTGAATGCACTTGCCTAAGAAAATACTTTGCTATTCTCCAAAACCCGTTTGACTGTGATTATCTGAGTACACTGCATACCAGTTCCACAACACTTTGTTTGCGTATGCCTGGATGAAACCACAAATATCCTCTGTGTTATTGCTAACTTAATCCAAGATCTTGCTACAGGCTCTGCTTTCTGTTTTTTGATATTATCAATGGACTTTATGGTTTTGAATGAATTGAAGCAGGGAATATTTTCTTTGGTGCTGGGAAGCACTAATTAGTTCCACATGGAGACACAAACTCAACACATTCTTGCTGTCTAGGCAGAAAACTACAGCAATTGCTGCAAACAAACATGATATTTGTGTTTGTGTTGAGGACATTTTATGCACTTGCATAAGAAAATACTTTTCGATTCTCCAAAACTTGTTTGACTGTGATAATCTGAGTCCATTGCATACCAGTTCCACAGCACTTTGCCCAGATATGCCTGGATGAAACCAGAAATGTATCCTCTTGTGTTATGGCTAACTCAATCCCAGATCTTGCTACAACTTCTGTGTTCGTGTTTTCTGTATATTATCAATGGACTTTACATTTTAGAATGAATTTCAGTAAAGGAAATTTTGTTTTGAGCTGGAAATGATAAGTGCTTCCATATGCAGGCGAAATGTATTCACATTCGTGTTTTCTATGCAGAAAACTTGAGCAATCATTGCAAACAAACATGAGAATTATATTTGTAAACATGATTTTTTTTCCACTTGGCCAAGAAAAAGAGTTTGCTTTTCTCCAAAACCAGTTTGAGGGTGATTTTTTGAGACCATTGCATATTAGTTCCACAACACTTGTCCGGGTATGACTGGATGAAACCAGAGATATCCTCTAGTGTTATAGCTAACTTAATCCCAGATCTTGCTACAGGCTCTGCTTTGTGTTTTTTGATATTAGCAATGGACATTATGGTTTTGAATGAATTGAAGCAGGGAATATTTTCTTTGGTGCTGGGAAACACTGATTAGTTCCACATGGAGACACAAACTCAACACATTCGTGCTGTCTAGGCAGAAAACTACAGCAATTGTTGCAAACAAACATGATATTTGTGTTTGTGTAGATGACATTTTATGCACTTGCCTAAGAAAATACTTTGTATTCTCCAAAACCAGTTTGACTGTGATTATCTGAGTCCGTTGTATACCAGTTCCACAGCACTTTGCCCAGATATGCCTGGATGAAACCAGAAATATCCTCTTGTGTTATGGCTAACTCAATCCCAGATCTTGTTACAACCTCTTTGTTTGTGTTTTCTGGATATTATCAATGGACTTTACGTTTTAGAAGGAATTTCAGTAGAGGAAATTTTTTTTCGTGCTGGAAAAGCTAAGTGCTTCCATATGCAGGACAAAAGTCTTCACATTCCTGTTTTCTACAAAGGAAGCTAGAGCTATCAGTGCAAACAAAAAGGATATTTATATTCATAAACATTTTTTTAGGCACTTAGCCAAGAAAAAGAGTTTGCTTTTCTCCAAAACCAGTTTGAGGGTGATTTTCTGAGTCCATTTCCTACCATTTCCACAACAGGTTGAATGGAAATGACTGGATGAAACCACAAATATCCTCTGTGTTATGGCTAACTCAATCCCAGATCTTGCTACAACCTCTGTGTTTGTGTTTTCTGGATATTATCAATGGACTTTACGTTTTAGAATGAATTTCAGTAGAGGAAATTTTTTTTTGTGCTGGAAAAGCTAAGTGCTTCCATATGCAAGCCAAATTTCTTCACATTAGTGTTTTCTACACAGGAAGCTAGAGCTATCCTTGCAAACAAAAAGGATATTTATATTCATAAACATGATTTTTAGGCACTTGGCCACGAAAAAGAGTTTGCTTTTCTCCAAAACCCGTTTGAGGGTGATTTTCTGAGTCGATTGTATACCAGTTCCACAACCCTTTGTCTGGATATGACTGGATGAAACCAGAAATATCCTCTTGTGTTGTGGCTAACTCAATCCCAGATTTGTTACAACCTCTTTGTTTGTGTTTTCTGGATATTATCAATGGACTTTACGTTTTAGAATGAATTTCAGTAGAGGAAATTTTGTTTCGTGCTGGAAAAGCTAAGTGCTTCCATATGCAGGACAAAAGTCTTCACATTCCTGTTTTCTACAAAGGAAGCTAGAGCTATCAGTGCAAACAAAAAGGATATTTATATTCGTAAACATTTTTTTAGGCACTTGGCCAAGAAAAAGAGTTTGCTTTTCTCCAAACCAGTTTGAGGGTGATTTTCTGAGTCCATTTCCTACCATTTCCACAACAGGTTGAATGGAAATGACTGGATGAAACCACAAATATCCTCTGTGTTATGGCTAACTCAATCCCAGATCTTGCTACAACCTCTGTGTTTGTGTTTTCTGGATATTATCAATGGACTTTACGTTTTAGAATGAATTTCAGTAGAGGAAATTTTTTTTTTGTGCTGGAAAAGCTAAGTGCTTCCATATGCAAGCCAAACGTCTTCACATTAGTGTTTTCTACACAGGAAGCTAGAGCTATCCTTGCAAACAAAAAGGATATTTATATTCATAAACATGATTTTTAGGCACTTGGCCAAGAAAAAGAGTTTGCTTTTCTCCAAAACCCGTTTGAGGGTGATTTTCTGAGTCGATTGTATACCAGTTCCACAACCCTTTGTCTGGATATGACTGGATGAAACCAGAAATATCCTCTTGTGTTGTGGCTAACTCAATCCCAGTCTTGCTACAACCTCTGTGTTTGTGTTTTCTGGATATTATCAATGGACTTTACGTTTTAGAATGAATTTCAGTAGAGGAAATTTTGTTTTGTGCTGGAAATGCTAATTGGTTTCATATGCAGACCAAACGTGTTCGCATTTGTGTTTTCTATGCAGAAAGCTAGAGGAATCCTTGCAAACAAACGGGATATTGAAATTTGCAAACATGACTTTCAATCCACTTGGCCAAGAAAAAGAGTTTGCTTTTCTCCAAAACCAGTTTGAGGGTGATTTTCTGAGTCCATTGCATACCAGTACCACAACAGGTTGAATGGAAATGACTGGATGAAACCACAAATATCCTCTGTGTTATGGCTAACTCAATCCTAGATCTTGCTACAGGCTCTGCTTTGTGTTTTTTGATATTATCAATGGACTTTATGGTTTTGAATGAATTGAAGCAGGGAATATTTTCTTTGGTGCTGGGAAGCACTAATTAGTTCCACATGGAGACACAAACTCAACACATTCATGCTGTATAAGCAGATAACTACAGCAATTGCTGCAAACAAACATGATATTTGTGTTTGTGTAGATGATATTTTATGCACTTGCCTAAGAAATTACTTTGCTATTCTCCAAAACCTTTTTGAGGGTGATGTTCTGAGTCCATTGCATACCAGTTCCACAGCACTTTGTCCAGATATGCCTGGATGAAACCAGAAATATCCTCTTGTGTTATGGCTAACTCAATCCCAGATCTTGCTACAACCTCTCTGTGTGTGTTTTCTGGATATTATCAATGGACTTTACGATTTAAAATGAATTTCAGTAGAGGAAATTTTTTTATGCTGCAAATGCTAAGTGCTTCCATATGCAGGCCCAACGTGTTCACATTCGTATTTTCTAGGCAGAAAGCTAGAGCAATCGTTGCAAACAAACATGATATTTTTATTTGCAAACATGACTTTTTATTTACCCACTTGGCCAAGAAAAAGAGTTTGCTTTTCTCCAAAACCAGTTTGAGGGTGATTTTCTGAGTCCATTGCATAAAAGTTGCACAACCCTTTGTCCGGATATCAGTGGATGAAACCAGAAATATCGGTTGTTTTATGGCTAACTCAATCCCAGATCTTGCTACAGGCTCCGCTTTGTGTTTTTTGATATTATCAATGGACTTTTTAGTTTTGAATGAATTGAAGCAGGGAATATTTTCTTTGGTGCTTGGAAACTCTAATTAGCTCCCCATGGAGACACAAACTCAACACATTCTTACTCTCTAGGCTGAAAACTACAGCAATTGCTGCAAACAAACATGATATTTTTGTTTGTGTAGATGACATTTGATGCACTTGCCTAATAAAATAATTTGCTATTCCCCAAACCCAGTTTGACTGTGATTATCTGAGTCCATTGCATACCAGTTCCACAACACTTTTTGTAGATATGACTGGATGATACCAGAAATATCCTCTTGTGTTATGGCTTACTCAACCCCAGATCTTGCTACAACCTCTGTGTTTGTGTTTTCTGGATATTATCAATGGACTTTACGATTTAAAATGAATTTCAGTAGAGGAAATTTTTTTATGCTGCAAATTCTAAGTGCTCCCATATGCAGGCCCAAGGTGTTCACATTCGTATTTTCTAGGCAGAAAGCTAGAGCAATCGTTGCAAACAAACATGATATTTTTATTTGCAAACATGACTTTTTATTTACCCACTTGGCCAAGAAAAAGAGTTTGCTTTTCTCCAAAACCAGTTTGAGGGTGATTTTCTGAGTCCATTGCATACCAGTTCCACAACACTTTGCCCGGAAATGACTGGATGAAACCAGAAATATCCTCAATAGTTGTGGCTAACTCAATCCCAGATCTTGCTACAGGCTCCGCTTTGTGTTTTTTGATATTATCAATGGACTTTATGGTTTTGAATGAATTGAAGCAGGGAATATTTTCTTTGGTGCTTGGAAACACTAATTAGTTCCACATGGCGACACAAACTCAACAAATTCGTGCTGTATAGGCAGAAAACTAAAGCAATTGCTGCAAACATGATATTTGTGTTTGTATAGATGACATTTTATGCACTTGCCTAAGAAAATATTTTGCTATTCTCCAAAACCAGTTTGACTGTGATTATCTGAGTCCATTGCATACCAGTTCCACAGTACATTGTCCAAATATGACTGGATGAAACAAAAAACCTCTTCTGGTATTATGGCTAACTCAATCCCAGATCTTGTTACAACCTCTGTGTTTGTGTTTTCTGGATATTATCAATGGACTTTACGATTTAAAATGAATTTCAGTATAGGAAATTTTGTTTTGTGCTGGAAAGCTAAGTGCGTCCATATGCAGGCCCAACGTGTTCACATTTGTGTTTTCTACGCAGAAAGCTAGAGCAATCGTTGCAAACAAACAGGATATTGCTGTTTGCAAACATGACTTTTTATTTACCCACTTGGCCAAGAAAAAGAGTTTGCTTTTCTCCAAAACCAGTTGGAGGGTGATTTTCTGAGTCCATTGCATACCAGTTCCACAACACTTTGCCCGGAAATGACTGGATGAAACAAGAAATATCCTCTTGTGTTGTGGCTAACTCAATCCCAGATCTTGCTACAGGATCTGCTTTGTGTTTTTTGATATTAGCAATGGACTTTATGGTTTTGAATGAATTGAAGCAGGGAATATTTTCTTTGGTGCTGGGAAACAGTAATTAGCCCCCCATGGAGACACAAACTCAAAACATTCGTGCAGTCTAGGCAGAAAACTACAGCAATTGCTGCAAACTAACATGATATTTGTGTTTGTGTAGATGACATTTGATGCACTTGCCTAAGAAAATACTTTGTATTCTCCAAAACCAGTTTGACTCTGATTATCTGAGTCCATTGCATACCAGTTCCACAGCACTTTGTGTGGATATGACTGGATGAAACCTGAAATCTCCTCTTGTGTTATGGCTCACTCAATCCCAGATCTTGCTACAAACTCTGTGTTTGTGTTTTCTGGATATTATCAAGGGACTTTACGTTTTAGAATGAATTTCAATAGCGGAAATTTTGTTTTGTGCTGGAAAAGCTAAGTGCTTCCATATGCAGGCCCAACGTGTTCACATTTGTGTTTTCTACGCAGAAAGCTAGAGCAATCGTTGCAAACAAACAGGATATTGATGTTTGCAAACATGACTTTTTATCCACTTGGCCAAGTAAAAGAGTTTGCTTTTCTCCAAAACCAGTTTGAGGGTGATTTTCTGAGTCCATTGCATACCAGTTCCACAACCCTTTGTCCGGATATGACTGGATGAAACCAGAGATATCCTCTAGTGTTATGGCTAACTCAATCCCAGATCTTGCTACAGGCTCTGCTTTGTGTTTTTTGATATTATCAATGGACTTTATGGTTTTGAATGAATTGAAGCAGGGAATATTTTCTTTGGTGCTTAGAAACACTAATTAGCTCCCCATGGAGACAAAAACTCAACACATTCTTGCTCTCTAGGCTGAAAGCTACAGCAATTGCTGCAAACAAACATGATATTTTTGTTTGTGTAGATGACATTTGATGCACTTGCCTAATAAAATAATTTGCTATTCCCCAAACCCAGTTTGACTGTGTTTATCTGAGTCCATTGCATACCAGTTCCACAACACTTTTTGTAGATATGACTGGATGATACCAGAAATATCCTCTTGTGTTATGGCTTACTCAACCCCAGATCTTGCTACAACCTCTGTGTTTGTGTTTTCTGGATATTATCAATGGACTTTACGATTTAAAATGAATTTCAGTAGAGGAAATTTTTTTATGCTGCAAATGCTAAGTGCTTCCATATGCAGGACAAACGTGTTCACATTCGTATTTTCTAGGCAGAAAGCTAGAGTAATCGTTGCAAACAAACAGGATATTGATGTTTGCAAACATGACTTTTTATTTATCCACTTGGCCAAGAAAAAGAGTTTGCTTTTCTCCAAAACCAGTTTGAGGGTGATTTTCTGAGTCCATTGCATGCCAGTTCCACAACCCTTTGCCCGGAAATGACTGGATGAAACAAGAAATATCCTCAGTAGTTGTGGCTAACTCAATCCCAGATCTTGCTACAGGCTCTGCTTTGTGTTTTTTGATATTAGCAATGGACTTTATGGTTTTGAATGAATTGAAGCAGGGAATATTTTCTTTGGTGCTGGGAAGCACTAATCAGTTCCACATGGAGACGCAAACTCAACACATTCATGCTGTCTAGGCAGAAAACTACAGCAATTGCTGCAAACTAACATGATATTTGTGTTTGTGTAGATGACATTTTATGCACTTGCCTAAGAAAATATTTTGCTATTCTCCAAAACCAGTTTGACAGTGATTATCTGAGTCCATTGCATACCAGTTCCATAGTACATTGTCCAGATATGCCTGGATGAAACCAGAAATATCCTCTTGTGTTATGGCTCACTCAATCTCAGATCTTGCTACCAACTCTGTGTTTGTGTTTTCTGGATATTATCGATGCACTTTATAGTTTTGAATGTTTTTTATCAGGGAATATTTTATTTTATACTGGGAAAATCAAATTGGTTCCACATGGAGACAACAGCTCTACACATTCCTATTTTCTAGGAGAATGCTAGATGAACTGTGGGAAACAAAGATGATATTTCTGATTGTATACATGATATTTTATGCACTTGCCTAATGAAAAGATTTTGCTTTCTTCCAAAACCATTTTCACTGTGATTTTTTTTTTTATCAGGGAACATTTAATTGTGTGCTATGAAACACTAACTGGTTCTACATGGGGACTCCAGCTCTACAGATTCGTATTTTCTAGGGAGAAAGCTAGAGGAACTGCGACAAACAAACATGATATTTCTGTTTGTATAGATGATATTTTATGCACTTGCCTAACGAAAAGTCTTTGCTTTTCTCCAAAACCATTTTTACTGTGATTTTCTTGGTCCATTGCATACAAATTCCACACCAGTTTTTCCGGATATGACTGGATGAAACCGGAAATACCCGGTTGTGTTTTGGCTAACTTATTCCCAGATATTGCGACAGTCTCTGTGTTGGTGTTTTCTGGATATTATCGATACACTTTATTGCTTTGAATGTTTTTTATCAGGGAATATTTTATTTTGTACTGGGAAACTCTAATTCGTTCCACATGGAGACACCAGCTCTACACATTCTTATTTTCTAGGAGAATGCTAGAGGATCTGTTGGAAACAAACATGATATTTCTGATTGTATACATGATATTTAATGCACTTGCCTAACAGAAAGACTTTGGTTTTTTCCAAAACCTTTTTCACTGTGATTTTCTCGGCCCATTGCATACGAATTCCACACCACTTTGTCCGGATATGACGGGATGAAACCGGAAATATCCGGTTTTGCTTTGGTGAACCCTATCGCAGTTATTGCGACAGCTCCTGTGTTTGTGTTTTCTGGATATTATCGATGGACTTTTCAATGTTTTTTATCAGGAAACATTTAATTTTGTACTTGGAAACACTAATTGATTCCAGATTGAGACACTCGCTCTACACATTCGGATTTCCTAAGGAGAAAGCTAGAGGAACAGCGGGAAACAAACATGATATTTTGTTTTCTATAGGTGACATTTTCTGCACTTGCCTAATGAAAAGATTCGCTTTTCTCCAAAACCATTTTTATTGTGATGTTCCCGGTCTGTTGTATATGAATTACACACTACTTTGTCCGTATATGACTGGATGAAACCAGAAATTTCCGGTTGTGTTTTGGCTAACTCAATCCCACATATTACGACAGCCACTGTGTTTGTGTTTTCTGGATATTATCGATGGTCTTTAACGTTTTGAATGTTTTTTATCAGGGAACATTTAGTTTTGAACTGGGAAACAATAGTTGGTGCAACATAGAGACACCAGCTCTACACATTCGTATTTTCTAGGGAGAAATCAAGAGGATCTGTGGCAAACAAACATGATATTTTTGTTTGTATAGATGACATTTTAAGCACTTTCCTAACTAAAAGACTTTGCTTTCTCCAAAACCATTTGTACTGTGATTTTCTCAGTCGATTGCATGCGAATTCCACACCACTTTGTCCGGATATGACTGGATGAAACCAGAAATATCCGGTTCTGTTTTGTCTAACTTAATCCCAGATATTGTTACAGCCTCTGTGTTTGTATTTTCTGGATATTATCGTTGGAATTTATTGTTTTGAATGTTTTTTATCCGTGAACATTTAATTTTTTGCTTAAAACACTAATTGATTCCACATGGAGACACCAGCTCTACACATTCGTGTTTTCTAGGGAGAAAGCTAGAGGAACTTTCCAAACAAACATGATATTTCTGTTTGTGTAGATGACATTTTATGCACTAGCCAAAGGAAAAGACTTTGCTTTTCTCCAAAACCATTTTTATTGTGATTTTCTTGGTCCTTTGCATATGAATTGCACTCCACTTTGTACAGGTATGCCTGGATGAAACCAGAAATATCCAGTTGTGTTGTGGCTAACTCAATCCCAGATATTGCTACAGCCTCTGTGTTTGTGTTTTCTGGATATTCTCAATGGACTTTATTGTTTTGAGTGTTTTTATCTGGGTACATTTTATTTTGTACCTTAGAAACACTGGTTGACTCCACATGGAGACATAAGCTCTACACATTCATATTCAAGGGAGGAAGCTAGAGGAACTGTGGGAAACAAAGATGATATTTCTGTTTCTTTAGATAACATTTTGTGAACTTGCCGAAGGAAAAGTCATTGCTTTTCTCCAAAACCATTTTTACTGTTACTATCTGGGTCCATTGCATACAAATTCCACACCACTTTGTCCGGGTATGACTTTAGGAAACCAATAATATCCGGTTGTGTTTTGGCTAACTCAATCCCAGATATTGCTACAGCCTCTGTTTATATGTTTTCTGTATATTATGAATGGACTTTATTGTTTTGAATGTTTTTTATCATGGTCATTTAATTTTGTGCTGGGAAAAGCTCGATGAGTCCATATGGAGACCCCAGATCTGCAAATTCGTATTTTCTACGGAGAAAACTATAGGAACTGCGGCAAACAATCATGATATTTCTGTTTGTATAGATGACATTTTATGCAGTTGCCTAACGAAAAGACTTTGCTTTTCTACAAAACCATATTTATTGTGATTTTTCTGTCCATTGTATATGAATTCCACTCCACTTTGTCCGGAGATGACTGGATGAAACCAGAAATATCCGGGCGTGTTTTGGCTCACTCAATTCCAGATATTGCTGTAGCCTCTGTGTTTCTGTTTTCCAGATATTATCGACAGACTTTATGTTTTGAATGTTTTTTTTTATCAGTGAACATTTAATTTTGTGCTGGGAAACACTAATTGACTCCACATGGAGACACCAGCTCTACACATTCGTATTTTCTAGGCAGAAAGCTAGAGGAAGTGTGGCAAACAAACATGATATTTCTGTTTGTATACATGACATTTTATGCACTTCCCTAACGAAAAGAGTTTGCTTTCCTTCAAAACCATCTTTACTGTGATTTTCTCTGTCTATTGCATACGAATTCCCCACCACTTTGTCCGGAAATGACTGGATGAAAGCAGAAATATCTGGTTTTGTTTTGGCTAACTGAATCCCAGACATTGGGACAACTACTGTGTTTATGTTTTCTGGATATTATCAATGGACTTTATTGTTTTGAATGCTTTTTTTTCATCAGGGATCCTTTAATTTTGTGCTTGGAAACAATAATGTGTTCCACATGGATACACCAGCTCTACACATTCGTATTTTCTAGGCAGAAAGCTACAGGAATTGAAGCAAACAAGCATGGTATTTCTGTTTGTATAGATGACATTTTATGCAGTTGCCAAATGAAAATACATTGCTTTTCTCCAAAACCATTTTTATTGTGATTTTCTCGGTCCATTGCATATGAATTCCACACTACTTTGTCCGGATATGACTGGATGAAACCAGAAATATCCAGTTGTGTTTTGGCTAATTCAATCCCAGATATTGCAACATCCTCTGTGTTTCTGTTTTCTGGATATTATCGAGGGACTTTATTGTTTTGAATGTTTTTTATCAGGTAACATTTAATTTTTTGCTTGGAAACACTGATTGGCTCCACATGGATAACCCAGATCTACACATTCATATTTTCTAGGGAGAAAGCTAGAGGAACTGTGGCAAACAAACATGACATTTCTGTTTTTATAGATGACATTTTATGCACTTGCCTCAGGAAAACACTTTGCTGTCCTCCAAAACCATTTTTACTGTGATTTTCTCGGTGCATTGCATGTGAATTCCACACACTTTCTCTGGATATGACTGGATGAAACTAGAAATATCCGGTTTTGTTTGGCTATATCAATCCCAGAGATTACGAAAGCATCTATGTTTGTGTTTTCTGGATATTATCGACAGACTTTATTTTTTTTTTTGAATGTTTTTTATCAGAGAACATTTAATTTTGTGCATGGAAACACTAATTGGTTCCACATGGAGACACCAGCTCTACACATTCGTATTTTCTAGGGGGAAAGATAGAGAAACTGTTGCAAACAATCATATTTCCATTTTTGAAGATGAGATTTATGAACTTGCCTAACGAAAAGACTTGCATTCCTCCCAAAAAAATTTTACTCTGATTTTCTTGGTCCATTACATATGAATTCCATACCACTTTGTCTGGATATGGCTGGATGAAACCATAAATATCCAGTTGTGTTTTGGCTAACTCAATCCCAGATATTGTGAAAGCCTCTGTGTTTGTGTTTTCTGAATATTATCCACTGACTTTATTTTTTTAAAGGTTTTTTATCAGGTAACATTTAACTTTGTGCTTGGAAACACTAATTGGTTCCACATGGAGACACCAGCTCTACACATTCGTATTTTGTAGGTAGAAAGCTAGAGGAACTGCGGCAAACAAACATGATATTTCTGGTTTTGTAGGTTACATTTTATGCACTTGCCTAATGAAAACACTTTGCTTTTCTCCAAAACCATTTTACTGTGATATTCTCATTCCATTGCATATGGATCCCACACTACTTTGTCCGGTTATGACTGAATGAAAACAAAAATATCCGGTTATGTTTTGGCTAACTCAATCCCAGCTATTGCGAAGCCACTGTGTTTGTGTTTACTGGATATTATCGACAGACTTTATTGTTTTAAATGTTTCTTATCAGGGAACATTTAATTTTGTACTTGGAAACACTGCTTGGTTCCACATGGAGACACCAGCTCTACACAATTTTATTATCTAGGGAGAAAGCTAGAGGAACTGCGGAAAACAAACATGATATATCTGTTTGTATACATGACATTTTATGCATATGCCTAACGAAAATCTTTGCTTTTCGCCAAAACCATTTTTACTATGATTTTCTCAGTCCATTGCACACGAATTCCACACCACTTTGTCCGGATATGACTGGATGTAACCAGAAATAACTGGTTGTGTTTTGGCTAAATCAATCCCAGATATCGCTAAAGCCTCTGAGTTTGTGTTTTCTGCATATTATCAATGGCCTTTATTGTTTTCGATGTTTTTTATCAGAGAACATTTAATTTTGTGCTTGGAATCACTAATTGGTTCCAAATGGAGATCAGCTCTATACAGTCGTATTTTCTAGGGAGAGAGCTAGAGGAACTGCGGCAAACAAACATGATATTTCTGTTTTTATAGATGGCATTTTATGCATTTGCCTAATGAAAAGTCTTTGCTTTTCTCCAAAACCATTTTTCTGTGATTTTCTCAGTCAATTTCATACGAATTCCACCACACTTTGTGCGGATATGACTGGATGAAACCAGAAATATTTGGTTGTGTTTTACCAACTCAATCCCAGATATTTCGACAGCCTCTGTGTTTGTGTTTTCTGGATATTATCAACTGACTTTTTGTTTTGAATGTTTTTTATCAGGCAACATTTAATTTTGTGCTGGGAAACACTAATTGGTTCCACATGGAGTCACCAGCTCTACACATTCGTATTTTCTAGGTAGAGAGCTAGAGGAACTGCGGCAAACAAACATGATATTTCTGTTTGTATCGATGACATTTTATGCACTTGCCTAAATAAATAACTGTGCTTTTCTCCAAAACCATTTTTACTGTGATTGTCTTTGCCCATTGCTTACGAATTCCACACAACTTTGTTCGGATATGACTGGATGAAACCAGAAATATCCGGTTGTGTTTTGGCTAACTCACTCCCAGACTTTGCAACAGCCTCTCTGTTTGTGTTTTCTGGATATTATCGATGGACTTTATGGTTTTGAATATTCTTTATCAGGGAACATTTAATTTTGTGCTGGGAAACACTAATTGTTTCCACATGGTGACATCAGCTGTACACATTCGTATTTTCTAGGGAGAAAGCTAGAGGAACTGCCATAAACAATCATGATATGAATTTATATGTGACCTTTTATGCACTTGCCTAACAAAAAGACTTTGCTTTTCTCCAAAACCATTTTTACTGTGATTGTCTGTGTCCACTGTATCCGAATTCCACACCACTTTGTCCGGATATGTCTGGATGAAACTAGAAATATCCAGTTGTGTTTTGGTTAACTGAATAACAAATATTAAAAAAGCATCTCTGTTTGTGTTTTCTGGATATCTTCGATGGACTTTCTTGTTTTCAATTTTTTTATCAGGGAATATATAATTTTGTGCTTGGAAACACTAATGGATTCCACATGGAGACAACAGCTCTACACATTCGTATTTTCCAGGCAGAAAGCTAGAGGAACTGGTGCAATCAAACCTGATATTTCAGTTTGTCTAGATGACATTTTATGCCCTTGCCTAATGGAAAGACTTTGCTTCTCTCCAAAACCATATTTACTGTGATGTTTCTGGTCCATTGCATATGAATTCCACACCACTTTGTCCCGATATGAGTGGATGAAACTAGAAATATCCGGTTGTGTTTTTGCAAACTCAATCCTGCATTTTTGGCAGCCTCTGTGTTTGTGTTTTCTGGATATTATCGACGGACTTTATTGTTTTAAATGTTTTTTTCTCAGTGAACATTTAATTTTGTGCTGGAAAACACTAATTGTTTGACCATATAGACACCAGCTCTACACATTCGTATTTTCTAGGGAAAAAGGTAGAGGAACTGCGGTAAACAAGTATGATATTTCTGTTTGTGTAGATGATATTTTATGCACTTGCCTAATGAAAAGAATTGCTCTTCTCCAAAACCGTTTTTACTGTGATGATTCCAGTCCATTGCATACGGATTCCACACCACTTTCTCTGGATATGACTGGATGAAACAATAAATATGTAGATGTGTTTTGGCTAACTCAATCGCAGATATTGCGACAGCCTCTGTGTTTGTTATTTCTGCATATTATTGATGCACTTTTTGTTTTGAATGTTTTTATTAGGGAGCATTTAATTTTGTACTGGGGAACACTAATTGGTTTCACATGGAGACATAAGCTCTACACATTCTTATTTTCTAGAGAGAAAACTAGAGGAACTGCGGCAAACAAACAGGATATTTGTTTGTATAGATGATATTTTATTCACTTGCCTAATGAAAAGACTTTGCTTTTCTCCGAAGCCAATTTTACTGTAATTTTCTCTGTTCATTCCATGTGAATTCCACACCACTTTGTGAGGATATGAGAGGATGAAACCAGAAATATCTTGTTGTGTTTTGGTTAACTGAATACCAAATATTGTGAAAGCATCTCTGTTTGTGTTTTCTGTATATCATGGATGGAGTTTATTTTTTTGAATGTTTTTTATCAGGGAACATTTAAATTTGTACTGGGAAACACCAATTGGTTCCACATAGAGAAAACAGCTCTACACATTCATATTTTCTATGGAGAAACCTAGAGGAACTGTGGCAAACAAACATGATATTTCTGTTTGTATACATGACAATTTATGCACTTGCCTAACGAAAACACTTTGCTTTGTCCAAAACCATTTTTACTGTGATTGTATGTGTCCATTTTATATGAATTCCACATGACTTTGTCCGGATATGACTGGATGAAACCCGAAATATCCAGTTGTGTTTCGGCTACTCAATCCCAGATATTGCGACATCCTCTGTGTTTGTTTTTTCCGGATATTTTCGATGGACTTTATGGTTTTGAATGTTTTTATCAGGGAACATTTAATTTTGAGCTTGGAAACACTAATTCGTTCCACGTGGAGACACCGGCTCTACAAATTCGTATATTCTAGCGTGAAAGATTGAGGAAATTTGGCAAACAAACATGATATTTCTCTTTTTATAGATGACCTTTTACGCACTTGCCTAATGAAAAGATTTTGCTTTTCTCCAAAAACATTTTTACTGTGATTGTCTGTGTCCATCGTATCCAAATTCCACACCACTTTGTTCAGGATATGAATGGATGAAACCATAAATATCCAGTTGTGTTTTGGCTAACTCAATCCCAGATATTGTGAAAGCCTCTGTGTTTCTGTTTTCTGAATATTATCCACTGACTTTATTTTTTTAAAGGTTTTTTATCAGGTAACATTTAACTTTGTGCTTGGAAACACTAATTGGTTCCACATGGAGACACCAGCTCTACACATTCGTATTTTGTAGGTAGAAAGCTAGATGTACTTCGGGAAACAAACATGATATTTCTGTTTGTATACATGACATTTTATGCACTTACCTAACAAAAAGACTTTGCTTTTCTCCAAAACCAATTTTACTGTGATTTTCTCGGTCCATTACTTGTGAATTCCACACCACTTTGTGGGGATATGAGTGGATGAAACCAGAAATATCTGTTTGTGTTTTGGTTAACTGAATACCAAATATTGTGAAAGCATCTCTGTTTGTGTTTTCTGGATATCATCGATGGACTTTATTTTTTTGAATGTTTTTTTATCAGAGAACATTAATTTTTGTACTGGGAAACACTAATTCGTACCACATAGAGAAAACAGCTCTACACATTCGTATTTTCTAGGAAGAAAGTTAGAGGAACTGTGGCAAACAAACATGATATTTCTGTTTGTATACATGATATTTTATGCACTTTCCTAAAGAAAAGTCTTTGCTTTTCTCCCAATTTTTTGTACAGTGATTTTCTCGGTCCATTGCATACAAATTCCACACCACCTTGTCCAGATATGAGTGGATGAAAACAGAAATATACGGTTGTGTTTTGGCTAACTCAATCCCAGATATTGCGACCGTCTCTGTTTTTGTGTTCCAGATATTATCGAAGGACTTCATTGTTTTGAATGTTTTTTATCAGGTAAAATTTAATTTTGAGCTTGGAAGCACTAAGTGTTCCACATGGAGACACCAGCTCTAAAAATTCGTATTTTCTAGGGAGAAAGCTAGATGAACTGCGGCAAACAAACATGGTATTTCTGTTGGTATAGGTGACATTTTATGCACTTGCCTAAAAGATTTCTTTTCTCCAAAATTTTTTACCGTGATTTTCTGGGTCCATTGCATACGAATTCCACATCTCTTTGTCAGTATATGACTGGATGAAACCAGAACTATCCGGTTGTTTTTTGGCTAACTCAATCCCAAATATTGCGACAGCCTCTCTGTTTGTGTTTTCTGGATATTATCGATGGAATTTATTGTTTTGAATGTTTTTATCAGGGAACATTTAATTTTGTGCTTGGAAACACTAATTGGTTCCACATGGAGACACCAGCTCTACACATTCGTATTTTCTAGGGGGAAAGCTAGAGGAACTGTGGCAAACAAACATGATATTTCTGGTTTTGTAGGTGACATTTTATGCACTTGCCTAATGAAAAGATTTTGCTTTTCTCCAAAACCATTTTTACTGTGATAGTCTGTGTCCATTGTATAAGAATTCCACACCACTTTGTTCAGGATATGACTGGATGAATCCAGAAATATCCGGTTTTGTTTTGGCTAACTCAATCCCAGATATTGCTACAGCCTCTAGGTTTGCGTTTTCTGGATATTATCGATGCACTTTATGGTTTTGAATTTTTTTCATCAGGGAAATTTTAATTTTGTGCTGGGAAACAATAGTTGATTCCACACTTTTTATTTTCTAGGGAGAAAGCTAGAGGAGCTGCTGCAAACAAACCTGATATTTTTGTTTGTATAGATAACATTTTATGCACCTGCCTAACGAAAGGACTTTGGTTTTTTTCAAAACCAATTTTACTGTGATTTTCTCGGTCCATTCCATGTGAATTCCACACCACTTTGTGGGTTTATGAGTGGATGACACCAGAAATATCTGTTTGTGTTTTGGTTAACTGAATACCAAATTTTGGGATAGCCTCTGTGTTTGTGTTTTCCAGATATTATGGATGGACTTTATTGTTTTGATTATATTTTATCAGAGAACATTTAATTTTGTGCTGGGAAACACTAATTGGTTCAACTTGGAGACACAAACTCTATACATTTGTATCTTCTAGGGAGAAAGCTAGACGAACTGCTGCAAACAAACATGATATTTCTGTTTCTATAGATGACTTTTTATACACTTGCCTAATTAAAAAACTTTGCTTTTTCCAAAACCAATTTTCCTGTGATTATCTCGGTCCATTGCATACAAATTCCACACAACTTTGTGGGGATAAGAGTGGATGAAACCAGAAATATCCGGTTGTGTTTTGGTTAACTCAATACCAATAGTGTGAAAGAATTTATGTTTGTGTTTTCTGGATATCATCGATGGATTTTATTTTTTTGAATTTTTTTTATCAGGGAACATTATTTCTATGCTGGGAAACACTAATTGATTCCACATGGAGACTCCAGCTCTAAACATTCGTATTTTCTATGAAGAAAGCTAGAGGAACTGGGTCAAACAAACATGATATTTCTGTTTGTATACATGGCATTTTATGCACATGCCTAACGAAAAGACTTTGCTTTTCTCCAAAACCATTTTTACTATGATTTTCTCGGTCCATTTCATATGAACTCCACACCATTTTGTTTGGATATGACTGGATGAAACCAGAAATATCCAGTTGTGTTTTGGCTAACTGAATCCCAGATATTGTGATAGCCTCTGTATTTGTGTTTTCCAGATATTATCTATGGACTTTATTGTGTTCAATGTTTCTTATCAGGGAACATTTAATTTTGTACTTGGAAACAATGATTGGTACCACATGTAGACTCCAGCTGTACACATTCGTATTTTCTACGGAGAAAGCTAGAGGAACTGTGGCAAACAAACATATTTCTGTTTGTGAAGATGACATTTTATCCACCTTCCTAACGAAAAGACTTTTTTCCTCCAAAAAAATTTTTACTGTGATTTTCTCTGTCCTTTACATACGAATTCCACACCACGTTGTCCGATATGATTGGATGAAACCAGAAATATCCGGGTTTTTTCTGGCTAACTCAATCCCAGATATTGCTACAGCTTCTGTTTGTATTTTCCTTATATTATCAACAGACTTTATTGTTTTGAATGTATGATATCAGAGAACATTTAATTTTGTGCTGGGAAAAACTAATTGGTTCCACATGGAGACACCAGCTCTACTCATTTGTATTTTGTTGGGAGAAAGCTAGAGGAACTGCGGCAAACAAACATGATATTTCTGTTTGTATAGATGACATTTTATGCACTTGCCTAATGAAATGACTTTTCTTTTCTCCAAAACTATTTTTACTATCATTTTCTCGGTCCATTGCATATGAATTCCACATGATTTTGTCTGGATATGACGGGATGAAAGCAGACACATCTGGTTGTGTTTTCGCTAACTCAATCCCAGATATTGCTACAGCCACTCTCTTTGTGTTTTCTGGACATTAGCGATGGACTTTATTGTTTTGAATGTTTTTTTAATCAGGGATCATTTAATTTTGTGCTTGGAAACACTAATTGGGGTCTCAGGGCACATCTGCCTCCCCCACTGGTCCGATACAAATTCAAGTCCCGTACGGGCACCAAGTGCAGACTTAAACACTGACCAGACGACAAGAAGGATGGAACCAATAAAACAAGTAGCTTACCTCCAACTGGTCACAGAATTGGGTCTGGGGGCATCCAAATCCCGGACGAGCCCCCAATGAAGGACCCCAAATCTGGGAATCCAATGCGCTCGGGTGGTCGCCCAAAGACCCAAAACTCCAGCCCAGTAGATGCAAAAGCAAGAGGATATTTATTAATAGGTTTGCGCAAACGGGCTCCCCAGCACCTCAGGCAGTCGAGAGAGCAAGAAATCCCTGAGCAGGGGTTACAGCAGTTTTTAAAGACAAGAGCCACCTGATTGACATATGTATGCGGGGCGTTTGGTGATTGGCTATTTTGAAGGGCAAACTCTTGTTGCGATTTTAGTGAGGGAAGGGGTAAGTTTATACAATGGTCACAGAACCTTATTGCAACTCTTTTCCGGACTCCTGCAAGTGTTATCTCATGAGACAGTTACACAGAGCAGTTTCACAAGGCAGTTTCCCAAGGTTATTCTGCAGGAAGGTGGAGACACAGTTATCTTAAGGAATAGCTACTGTCAGCAGCCAAACTTTTTAACCGTTGTTAAAATTATTTTAATATTTACTTTTAGCAAGGGTCTTAAAAAAGACTTTGCTTTTCTCCAAAACCATTTTTACTGTGATTCACTGTGTGCATTGTATACGAATTCCACACCATTTTGTCCGGATATGACTGGATGAAACCAGAAATACCAGGTTCTGTTTTGGCTAACTCAATCCCACATGTTGCGACAGCCACTGTGTTTGTGTTTTCTGCATATTATCTATGAAATTTATTGTTTTAAATGTTTTTTATCAGGCAACATTTAATTTTGGGCTTGGAAACACTAATTGGTTCCACATGGAGACACCAGCTCTACACATTCGTATTTTGTTGGGAGAAAGCTAGATGAACTGCAGCAAACAAACATGATATTTCTGTTTGTATATGTGACATTTTATGCACTTGCCAAACGAAAAGACTTTACTTTTCTCCAAAACCATTTTTATTGTGATGTTTGTGGTACATTTCATACGAATTCCACACCACTTTGTCCGGATATGACTGGATGAAACCACAAATATCCGGGTGTATTTTGGCTAACTCAATCCCACATATTGGGAGAGCCACTGTGTTTGTGTTTTCTGGATATTATCGATGGACTTATTTTATTGAATGTTTATTATCAGGGACATTTAATTTTGTGCTGGGAAACAATAGTTGGTTCCGCATGCATACACCAGCTCTACACATTCATATTTTGTAGGGACAAAGCAAGAGGAACTGCGGCAAACAACTTGATATTTCTGTTTGTATAGGTGACGTTTTATGCATTTCCCTAACGAAAAGAGTTTGCTTTTCTTAAAAAAAAATTTTACTGTGATGTACCCTGTCCATTGCATACAAATTCCACATCACTTTGTCAGGATATGATTGGATGAAACCAGAAATATCCGGTTGTTTCTTGGCTAACAAAATCCCACATATAGCGAAGCCTCTGTGTTTGTATTTTCTGGAAATTAACGATGGACTTTATTGTATTAAATGTTTTTAATCAGGCAACATTTCATTTTGGGCTTGCAAAAACTAATTGGTTCCACATGGAGACACCAGCTCTACACATTCGTATTGTCCAGGGAGAAACCTAGAGGAACTACAGCAAGCAAACCTGATATTTCTCTTTGTATAGGTGACATTTTATGCACTTGCGTAACGAAAAGACTTTGCTTTTATTCAAAACCATTTTTACTGTGATTTTCCCGGTCCATTGCATATGAATTCCACACAAATTTGTCAGGATGTGACAGGATTACACCAGAAATATCCGGTTGTGTTTTGGCTATCTGAATGCCACATATTGGGAGAGCCTCTGTGTTTCTGTTTTCTGCATATTATCGACGGACTTTATTATTTTAAGTGTTTTTTATAAGGGAACATTTAATTTTGTGCTTGGAAACACTAATTGGTTCCACATGGAGACACCAGCCCTACACATTGGTATTTTCTAGGGAGAAAGCAAGAGGAACTGCGGCAAACAAACATGATATTTCCGTTGGTATAGGTGACATTTTACGCATTTGTCTAACAGAAACACTTTGCTTTTCTCCAATACCATTTTTACTGTGATTGTCTGTGTCCATTGCATACGAATTCCACACCACTTTGTCCGTATATCACTAGATGTAACCAGAAATATCCGGTTGTGTTTTGCCTACCTCAATCCCACATGTTGCGACAGACTCTGTGTTTGTGTTATCTGGATATTATCGACGGACTTTATTGTTTTAAACGTTTTTTTATCAGGGAACACTTAATTTTGTTCTTGGAAACACTAATTGGTTCCACATGGAGACACCAGCTCTACACATTCGTATTTTCTAGGGAAAAAGCTAGAGGAACTGTGACAAACAAACATGATATTTCTGTTTGTATAGATGACATTTTATGCACTTGCCTAACAAAAAGACTTTGCTTTTCTCCAAACCATATTTATTGTGATTTTCTCGGGTCATTGCATACGAATTCCACACCAGTTTGTCCGGATATGTCTGGATGAAACCGGAAATATCCGGTTCTGTTTTGGCTAACTCAATCCCAGATATTGCTACAGCCTCTGTGTATTTGTATTCCTGATATTATCCACGGACTTTATTGTTTTGAAGGTTTTTTATTAGGGAACATTAAATTGTGTGCTTTGAAAGACTAATGGGTTCCACATGGAGACACCAGCTCTACACATTCGTATTTTCTAGGGAGGAAGCTAGAGGAACTGCAGCAAACAAACATGATATTTCTGTTTATATCGATGGCATTTTATGCACTTGCCTAATGAAAAGACTTTGCTTTTCTCCAAACCATTTTGACTGTGATTTTCTCGGTCCATTGCATACGAATTCCACACCAGTTTTGGCGGATATGTCTGTATGAAAAGGGAAATATCTGCTTTTGTTTTGGCTAACTCAATCCCAGATATTACTACAGCATCTCAGTTTGTGTTTTCTGGATATAATCAACGGAATTTATTGTTTTGAATTTTTTTATTGGGGAACATTTTGTTTTGAGCTTGCATACAGCAATTGGTTCCACATGGAGACATCAGCTGAAAATATTCGTATTTTCTAGAGAGAAAGCTAAAGGAATTGCCGCAAACAAACTTGATATTTCTGTTTGCACAGATGACATTTGATGCACTTGCCTAACGAAAAGACTTTGCTTTTCTCCAAAACCATTTCTACTGTGATTTTCTCGGTCCATTGCATACGAATTCCACACCAGTTTGTGCAGATATGACTGGATGAAACCGGAAATATCCGGTTTTGTTTTGGCTAACTCAATCCCAGATATTGCTACAGCCTCTGTGTTTGTGTATTCCAGATATTATCCACGGACTTTTTGTTTTGAATATTTTTATCAGGGTACATTTAATTTTTTGCTTGGAAACACAAATTGCTTTATAATGGAGACACCAGCTCTACAAAATCGTAATTTCTAGAGAAATAGCTACAGGAACTGTGGAAAACAAACATGATATTTCTGTTTGTATCGATGATATTTTATCTATTTTCCTAAAGAACAGACTTTGCTGTTCTCCAAAACAATTTTTACTGTGATTTTCTCGGTCCATTGCATACGAATTCCACACCAGTTTGTCGGAATATGACCTGATGAAACCGGAAATATCCGGTAGTGTTTTGGCTTACTCAATCCGAAATATTGCTACAGCTTCAGTGTTTGTGTTTTCTGGATACTATCAATGGACTTTATTGTTTTGAATATTTTTTATGTGGGAACATTTTATTTTGAGCTTGGATACAGTAATTGGTTCCACATGGAGACACCAGCTCTACATATTCGCATTTTCTAGGGAGAAATGTAGAGTATCTGAAAACAAATATGATATTTCTGTTTGAATAGCTGACATTTTATCCACTTGCCTAATGAAAAGACTTTGCTTTTCTATAAAACCATTTTTACTCTGATTTACTCAATGCATTGCATAAGAATTCAACACCACTTTGTCCGGATATTACTGGATGAAACCAGAAATATCCGGTTGTGTTTTGGCTAACTCAATCCGAAATATTGTGAAAGCCTCTGTGTTTGTGTTTTCTGGATATTATCGATGGACTTTATTGTTTTGAATGTTTTTATCAGGGAACATTTAATTGTGTACCGTAGAAATACTAATTGGTTCATCATGGGGACACCAGCTCTACACATTCGTATTATCTAGGGAGAAAGCTTGAGGATCTGCGGCAAACAAAGATGATAATTCTGTTTGTATAGATGACATTTTATGCACTTGCCTAACAAAAAGACTTTGCTTTTCTCCAAAACCATTTTTACTGTGATTTTCTCGGTCCATTGCATACAAATTCCACACGACATTGTCCGGATATGACTGGATGAAACCGGAAATATTCGGTTTTGTTTTGGCTAACTCAATCCCAGATATTGCTACAGCCTCTGTGTTTGTGTATTCCTGATATTATCCACAGACTGTATTGTTTTGAATGTTTTTTATCAGGGAACATTTAATTTTGTGCTTGGAAACAATAATTGTTTCCACATGCAGACACCAGTTCTAAGCATTCGTATGTTCTACAGAGAAAGCTAGAGGAACTGCGAAACAGAAACATGATAATTCTGTTTGTATAGATGACATTTTATGCACTTGCCTAACGAAAAGACTTTGCTGTTCTCCAAAACCACTTGTATTGTGATTTTTTCGGTCCATTGCATACGAATCCCACACCAGTTTGTCCGGGTATGACTGGATGAATCCAGAAATATCCGGTTATGTTTTGGCTAACTCAATCCGAAATAGTGTGAAAGCCTCAGTGTTGTTTTTTTCTGGATATTATCGATGGTCTTTATTATTTTGAATGTTTTTATCAGGGAACATTTAATTTTGCACCGTTGAAACTCGAATTGGTTCATCATGGGAACACCAGCTCTACGCATTTGTATTTACTATGGAGATAGCTAGAGGAACTGCCGCAAACAATCCTGATATTTCTGTTTGTATAGATGACATTTTATGCACTTGCCTAACATAAAGACTTTGCTTTTCTCCAAAACCATTTTTACTGTGATTTTCTCGGTCCATTGCATACGAATTCCACACCAGTTTTTCCGGATATGACTGGATGAAACCAGAAATATCCGGTTGTGTTTTGGCTAACTCAATCCGAAATATTGTGAAAGGCAATGTGTTTGTGTTTTCCGGATATTATCAATGGACTTTATTGTTTGAGTTTTTTTTATCAGGGAACATTTTATTTTGAGCTTGGATACAGTAATTGGTTCCACATGGGGACACCAGCTCTGCATATTCGTATTTTCTAGGTAGAAAGCTAGAGGAACTGCGGCAAACAAACATGATATTTCTGTTTGTATAGATGACATTTTATGCACTTGCCTATCAAAATGACTTTGCTTTTCTCCAAACCATATTTATTGTGATTTTCTCGGTCCATTGCATACGAATTCCACACCACTTTCTCCGGAGATGACTGGATGAAACCGGAAATATCCGGTTCTGTTTTGGCTAACTCAATCCCAGATATTGCTACAGCCTCTGTGTTTGTGTATACCTTATATAATCACGGACTTCTTTGTTTTGAATATTTTTATCAGTGTACATTTAATTTTGTACCTTTGAAACACTAATTGGTTCATCATGCGGACACCAGCTCTACACATTGATATTTTCTAGGGAGAAAGCTAGAGGAAAACAAACATGATATTTCTGTTTGTATAGATGACATTTTATGCACTTGCCTAACGAAAAGTCTTTGCTTTTCTCCAAAACCATATTTACTGTGATTTTCTCGGTGCATTGCATACGAATTCCACATCACTTTGTCCCGATATGACTGGATGAAACCGGAAATATCTTGTTGTGTTTTTGCTAACTCAATCAGAAATATTGCTACAGCCTCTGCGTTTGTGTATTCCTGATATTATCCATGGAATTCATTTTTTGAATGTTGTTTTTTCAGGGAACATTTAATTTTGTGCTTGGAAACACTAATTGGTTCCACATGGAGATACCAGCTCTACACATTCATATTTTCCAGGGAGAAAGCTAGAGGAACTGTGGCAAGCAAACATGATAATTCTGTTTGTATAGATGAGATTTTATGCACTTGCCTAACGAAAGACTTTGCTTTTCTCCAAAACCATTTTTACTGTGATTTTCTCGGTCCATTACATACGAATTCCACACCAGTTTGTCCAGATATGACTGAATGAAACCAGAAATATTCGGTTGTGTTTTGGCTAACTCAGTCGGAAATATTTCTAGAGCCTCTGTGTTTGTGTTTTCAGGATATTATTGATGGACTTATTGTTTTGAATGCTTTTATCAGGAAACATTTAATTTTGTACCATTGAAACACGAATTGGTTCATCATGTAACACCAGCTCTACACATTCGTATTTTCTAAGGAGAAAGCTAGAAGAACTGCGGCAAACAAACATGATATTTCTGTTTGTCTAGATGACATTTCATGCACTTGCCTAACAAAAAGACTTTGTTTTTCTCCAAAACCATTTGTAGTGTGATTTTCTCGGTCCATTGCATACGAATTCCCCACCAGTTTGTGCGGATATGACTGGATGAAACCGGAAATATCTGGTTTTGTTTTGGCTAACTCAATCCCAGATATTGCTACAGCCTCTGTGTTTGTGTATTCCTACATAATCATGGACTTTTTGTTTTGAATATTTTTATCAGGGTACATTTAATTTTGTACCTTTGAAACACTAATTGGTTCATCATGCGGACACCAGCTCTACACATTGGTATTTTCTAGGGAGAAAGCGAGAGGAAAATAAACGTGATATTTCTGTTTGTATAGATGACATTTTATACACTTGCTTAACGAAAGACTTTGCTTTCCTCCAAAACCATTTTGACTGTGATTTTCTCGGTCCGTTGCATACAAATTCCACACCAGATTGTCCGGATATGACTGGATGAAACCAGAAATATCCGGTTGTGTTTTGGCTAACTCAATCAGAAATATTTTGAAAGCCTCTGTGTTTGTGTTTTCTGGATATTGTCAACAGACTTCATTGTTTTGAGTGTTTTTTTTTTTTTCAGGGAACATTTAATTTTGTACCGTTGAAACACTAATTGGTTCCACATGGGGATACCAGCACTACACATTCGTAATTTCTAGGTAGAAAGCTAGAGGAACTGCGGCAAACAAACTTGATATTTTTGTTTGTCTAGATGACATTTTATGCACTTGCCTAACGAAAAGACGTTGCTGTTATCCCAAACAATTTTTACTGTGATTTTCTCAGTCCATTGCATACGAATTCCACACCAGTTTGTCTAGATATGACTGGATGAAACCGGAATTATCTGGTTCTGCTTTGGCTAATTGAATCCGAAATATGGTGAAAACCTCCTTGTTTGTGTTTTCCGGGTATTATCTATGGACTTTATTGTTTTGAATGTTTTTTATCAGGGAACATTTAATTTTGTACCGTAGAAACACTAATTGGTTCCAAATGGAGACACCAGCTCCACACATTCGTATTTTCTAGAGAGAAAGCTAGAGGAACTGCAGCAAACAAACATGATATTTCTGTTTGTATCGATGACATTTCATGCACTTGCCTAACGAAAGACTTTGCTTTTCTCCAAAACCATTTTTACTGTGATTTTCTCGGTCCATTGCGTACGAATTCCACACCAGTTTGTCCGGATATGACTGGATGAAACGGGAAATATCTGGGTGAATTTTGGATAACTCAATCCGAATTATTGCTACAGCCTCTATGTTAGTGCATTCCTGATATTATCCACGGACTTTATTTTTTTTCAATGTTTTTTTTTTTCAGGGAACATTTAATTTTGTACCATTGAAACACTAATTGGTTCCATATGGAGACACAAGATCTACACATTCATATTTTCTACGGAGAAAGCTAGAAGAACTGCTGCAAACAAACATAATATTTCTGTTTGTCTAGATGACATTTTATGCACTTGCCTAACGAAAGACTTTGCTTTTCTCCAAAACCATTTTTACTCTGATTTTCTCTACCCATTGAATACGAATCCCACACCAGTTTGTCCGGATATGACTGGATGAAACCAGAAATATCTGGTTCTGTTTCAGCTAACTCAATCCGAAATATTGTGAAAGCCTCTGTGTTTGTGTTTTCTGGATATTATTGATGCAAATTATGGTTTTGATTTTTTATCAGGGAACATTTTATTTTGAGCTTGGAAACACTAATTGGTTCATCATGGGGACACCAGCTCTACACATTCTTATTTTCTAGGTAGAAAACTAGAGGAACTGCGGCAAACAAACATGATATTTCTGTTTGTATCGATGACATTTTATGCACTTGCCTAACGAAAAGACTTTGCTTTTCTCCAAAACCATTTCTACTGTGATTTTCTCGGTCCATTACATACGAATTCCACACCAGTTTGTCCGGATATGACTGGATGAAACCAGAAATATCCGGTTGTCTTTTGGCTAACTCAATCCCAGATATTGTGAAAGCCTCTGTGGTTGTATTTTCTGGATACCATCAATGGACTTTATTGTTTTGAAAGTTTTTTACCGGGAAACATTGTATTTTGAGCTTGGATACAGTAATTGGTTTGACATGGAGACACCAGCTCTATGTATTATTGTTTTCTAGGTAGAAAGCTAGAGGAACTGTGGCAAACATGATATTTCTGTTTGTCTAGATGACATTTTATTCAGTTGCCAAACGAAAAGGCTTTGCTTTTCTCCAAAACCATTTGTACTCTGATTTTGTCGATCCATTGCATACGAATTCCACACGACTTTGTGCAGATATGACTGGATGAAACCTGAAATATCCGGTTGTGTTTTGGCTATCTCAATCGCAGTATTGTGAAAGCCTCTGTGTCTGTGTTTTTTGATATTACCATTTGACTTTATTGTATTTAATGTTTTTTATCGGGAAACATTTTATTTTGAGCTTGGATACAGTAATTGGTTCCACATGGAGACACCAGCTCCACATATTCGTAGTTTCTAGGTAGAAAGCTAGAGGAACTGTGGCAAACAAACATGATATTTCTGTTTGTATAGATGACATTTTATGCACTTTTCTAATGAAAAGACTTTGCTTATCTCCAAAACCATTTGTTCTGTGATTTCCTCAGTGCATTGCATACGAATTCCACACCAGTTTGTCCTGATATGACTGGATGAAACCGGAAATATCAGGTTTTGTTTTGGCTAACACAATCTCAGATATTGCACAATGCTCTGTGTTTGTGTATTCCTGATATTATCCATGGATTTTATTGTTTTGAATGTTTTTTATCAGGGAACATTTAATTTTGTGTTTAGAATCACTAATTGTTTCCACAATGAGACACCAACTCTACACATTCGTATTTTCTAGGGAGAAAGCTAGAGGAACTGCGGCAAACCAACCTGATATTTCTGTTTGTATAGATAAAATTTTATGCACTTGCCTAATGAAAAGACATTGCTTTTCTCCAAAACCATTTGTACTCTGATTTTCTCAGTCCATTGCTTACGAATTCCACACCACTTTGTCCGGATATGACTGGATGAAACCAGAAATATCCGGGTGTGTTTTGGCTAACTTAATCCGAAATATTGTGAAAGTCTCTGTGTTTGTGTATACTGGACATTATCGATGGCCTTTATGGTTTTCAATTTTTTATTAGGGAACATTTCATTTTGTACCGTTGAAACACTAATTGGTTCATCAGGGGGACACAGCTCTACACATTCTTGTTTCTAGGGAGAAAGCTAGAGGAACTGCGGCAAACAAACATGATATTTCTGTTTGTATAGATGACATTTTATGCACTTGCCTAACGAAAAGACTTTGCTTTTCTCCAAAACCATCTGTACTGTATTTTCTTGGCGCATTGCAAAAGAATTCCACACCAGTTTGTCCGGATATGACTGGATGAAACCCAAAATATCCGGTATTGTTTTGGCTAACTCAATCCCAGATATTGCTACAACCTCTGTGATGGTGTTTTCTGGATATTATACACGACTTTATTGTTTTGAATGTTTTTTATCGGGGAACATTTTATTTTGAGCTTGGATAGAGTAATTGGTTCCAAATGGAGACTCCAGCCTTACATATTCATATTTTCTAGGTAGAAATCTAGAGGAACTGCGGCAAACAAATGTTATAGTTCTGTTTGTATAGATGACATTTTATGCACTTGTCTAACGAAAAGACTTTGCTTTTCTCCAAAACCATTTTTACTCTGATTTTCTGTCTATTGCATACGAATTTTACACCAGTTTGTCCGGATATGACTGGATTAAAACAGAAATATCCGGTTTGTTTTGGCTAACTCAATCCGAAATATGGTGAAAACCCCTGTGTTTGTGTTTTCTGGATATTATCAATGGACTTTATTGTTTTGAATGTTTTTATCAGGGAACATTTTATTTTGAGCTTGGAAAAACTAATTGGTTCATCATGGGACACCAGCTCTACACATTCGTATTTTCTACGGAGAAAGCTAGAGGAACTACGGCAAACAAACATGATATTTCTGTTTGTATCGATGATATTTTATGCACTTGCCTAACGAAAAGACTTTGCTTGTCTCCAAAACCATTTTTATTCTGATTTTCTCGGTCCATTGCATACGAATTCCACACCAGTTTATCGGATATGACTGGAGGAAACCAGTTAATATCCGGTTTTGTTTTGGGTAACTTAATCCCAGATATTGCTACAGCCTCTTTGTTCGTGTATTCTTGATATTTTATACAGACTTTATTGTTTTGAATGTTTTTTTTTTTATCAGGGAACATTTAATTTTGTGCTTGGAATCACTAATTGTTTCCACAAGGAAACACCAGCTCTAAATATTCATATTTTCTAGTGAGAAAGCTAGAGGAACTGCGGCAAACCAACCTGATATTTCTGTTTGGATCGATGAGATTTTATGCACTTGCCTAACGAAAAGACTTTGCTTTTCTCCAAAACCATTTGCACTCAGATTTTCTCAATCCATTGCATACGAATTCCACACCAGTGTGTCCAGGTAAGACTGGATGAAACCAGAAATATCCGGTTGTGTTTTGGCTATCACAATCCGAAATATTGTGAAAACCTCTGTGTTTGTGTTTTCTGGATATTATCGATGGACTTTATTGTTTTGAATGTTTTTATCAGGGAACATTTTATTTTGAGCTTGGAAACACTAATTGGTTCATCATGGGGACACCAGCACTACACATTCGTATTTTCTAGGGAGAAATCTAGAGGAACTGCGGCAAACAAACGTGATATTTCTGTTTGTATAGATTACATTTTATGCACTTGCCTAACAAAAAGTCTTTTCTTTTCTCCAAAACCATTTGTACTGTGATTTTCTCAGTCCATTGCATACGAATTCCACACCAGTTTATCAGATATGACTGGATGAAACCAGAAATATCCGGTTTTGTTTTGGCTAACTCAATCCAAAGATTGCTACAGCCTCTGTGTTTCTGTATTCCTGATACTATCCACAGACTTTATTGTTTTGAATGTATTTTATCAAGGAACATTTAATTTGTGCTTGGAATCACTAAGTGGTTCCAAATAGAGACACCACCTCTACACATTTGTATTTTCAAAGGAGAAAGCTAGAGGAACTGTGGAAATCAAACATGATATTTCTGTTTGTATAGATGACATTTTATGCACTTGCCTAATGAAAAGACCTTGCTTTTCTCCAAACCATTGTTACTGTGATTTTCTCTATCCATTGCATACGAATCCCACACCAGTTTGTCCAGATATGTCTGGAGTTAAACGGAAATATCCGGTTTGGTTTGGCTAACTCAATCCCAGATATTGCTACAGCCTCTGTGTTTGTGTTTTCTGGATATTATCAATGGACTTTATTGTTTTAAATGTTTTTTTATCGGTGAACATTTTATTTTGAGCTTGGATACAGTAATTGGTTCCACATGGAGACACCAGCTCTACATATTCGTGCTTTCTAGGAAGAAAGCTAGAGGAACTGAGGCAAACAAACATGATATTTCTGTTTGCATAGATGACATTTTATGCACTTGCCTAATGAAAAGACATTGCTTTTCTACAAAACCATTTGTAATCTGATTTTCTCAGCCCATTGAGTATGAAGTCCACACCACTTTATCGGGATATGACTGGATGAAACCCGAAATATCCGGTTGTGTTTTGGCTAACTCAATCCGAAATATTGTGAAAGCCTCTGTGTTTGTGTTTTCTGGATATTATCGATAGATTTTATCGTTTAGAATTTTTTATCAGGGAACATTTCATTTTGTACTGTTGAAACACTAATTGGTTCATCATAGGGACACCAGCTCTAAACATTCGTATTTCTAGGTAGAAAGCTAGAGGAACTGCAACAAACAAACATGATATTTCTGTTTGTATAGATGACATTTTATCTACTTGCCTAACGAAAACACTTTGCTTTTCTCCAAAACCATTTGTACTCTGATTTGCTCAGTCCATTGCATACGAATTCCACACCAGTTTGTCCGGATATGACTGCATGAAACCAGAAATATCCGGTTGTGTTTTGGCTAACTCAATCCGAAATATTATGAAAACCTCTGTGTTTGTGTTTTCTGGATATTATCGATGGACTTTATTGTTTTGAATGTTTTTATCAGGGAACATTTTATTTTGAGCTTGGAAACACTAATTGGTTCATCATGGGGACACCAGCACTGCACATTCATATTTTCTAGGGAGAAAGCTAGAGGAACTGCGGCAAACCAACCTGATATTTCTGTTTGGATCGATGAGATTTTATGCACTTGCCTAACGAAAAGACTTTGCTTTTCTCCAAAACCATTTGCACTCAGATTTTCTCAATCCATTGCATACGAATTCCACACCAGTGTGTCCAGGTAAGACTGGATGAAACCAGAAATATCCGGTTGTGTTTTGGCTATCACAATCCGAAATATTGTGAAAACCTCTGTGTTTGTGTTTTCTGGATATTATCGATGGACTTTATTGTTTTGAATGTTTTTATCAGGGAACATTTTATTTTGAGCTTGGAAACACTAATTGGTTCATCATGGGGACACCAGCACTGCACATTCATATTTTCTAGGGAGAAAGCTAGAGGAACTGCGGCAAACAAACTTAATATTTCTGTTTGTATAGATTACATTTTATGCACTTGCCTAAGGAAAAGACTTTACTTTTGTCCAAAACCATTTTTATTCTGATTTTCTCAGCCCATTGCATACGAATTCCACACCAGTTTATCGGATATGACTGGATGAAACCAGAAATATCCGTTTTTTTTTTGGCTAACCTAATCCCAGATATTGCTACAGCCTCTGTGTTTGTGTTTTCTGGATATTATCAATGGACTTTATTGTTTTGAATATTTTTTATCGGGTAACATTTTATTTTGACCTTGGATACAGTAATTGGTTTCACATGGAGACACCAGCTCCACATATTCGTGTTTTCTTGGTAGAAAGCTAGAGGAACTGCGGCAACCAAACGTGATATTTCTGTTGGTATAGATGACATTTTATGCACTTGCCTAATGCAAAGACATTGCTTTTCTCCAAAACCATTTGTACTCTGATTTTCTCAGTCCATTGAGTACGAATTTCACACAACTTGGTCTGGATATGACTGGATGAAACCAGAAATATCCGGTTGTGTTTTGGCTAACTCAATCTGAAATATTATGAAAACCTCTGTGTTTGTGTTTTCTGGATATTATCGATGGACTTTATTTTTTTGAATGTTTTTATCAGGGAACATTTTATTTTGAGCTTGGAAACACTAATTGATTCATCATGGGGACACCAGCACTGCACATTCGTATTTTCTAGGAAGAAAGCTAGAGGAACTGCGGCAAACAAACTTAATATTTCTGTTTGTATCGATTACATTTTATGCACTTGCCTAAGGAAAAGACTTTACTTTTGTCCAAAACCATTTTTATTCTGATTTTCTCAGCCCATTGCATATGAATTCCACACCAGTTTATCGGATATGACTGGATGAAACCAGAAATATCCGTTTTTTTTTTGGCTAACCTAATCCCAGATATTGCTACAGCCTCTGTGTTTGTGTTTTCTGGATATTATCAATGGACTTTATTGTTTTGAATATTTTTTATTGAGGAACATTTTATTTTGACCTTGGATACAGTAATTAGTTTCACATGGAGACACCAGCTCCACATATTCGTGTTTTCTTGGTAGAAAGCTAGAGGAACTGCGGCAACCAAACGTGATATTTCTGTTGGTATAGATGACATTTTATGCACTTGCCTAATGCAAAGACATTGCTTTTCTCCAAAACTATTTGTACTCTGATTTTCTCAATTCATTGAGTACGAATTTCACACAACTTGGTCTGGATATGACTGGATGAAACCAGAAATATCCGGTTGTGTTTTGGCTAACTCAATCCGAAATACTATGAAAGCCTCTGTGTTTGTGTTTCCTGGATATTATCAATAGACTTTATCGTTTAGAATTTTTTATAAGGGAACATTTCATTTTGTACCATTGAAACACTAATTGGTTCATCATGGGGACACCAGCTCTACACAATCGTATTTCTTTTTTTTTAACTTTTATTTAATGAATATAAATTTCCAAAGTATAGCTCATGGGTTACAATGGCTTCCCCCTCCCAAAACTTCCTTCCCACCCACAACCCTCCCCTTTCCCGCTCCCACCAATCACATCATGATTCATTTTCAATTCTCTTTATATAGGAAATATCAGTTTAGTATAAACTAGGCAACGATTTCAACAGTTTGCCCCCATATAGCAACAAAAAGTGAAAAAAAATACTGTTGGAGTACTAGTTATATCATTAAATGAGAGTGTACAGCACATTAAAGGCAGAGATCCTACATATTATTTTTTTAAAAAATTAATTAATTTTCTATGCCATTTCCAATTTAACATTTGCCTAACGAAAAGATTTTGCTTTTCTCCAAAACCATTTACTCTGATTTTCTCAGTCCATTGCATACGAATTCCACAGCAGTTAGTCCAGATATGACTGGATGAAACCAGAAAAATCCAGTTTTGTTTTGGCTAACTCAATCTGAAATATTGTGAAAACCTCTGTGTTTGTGTTTTCTGGATATTATCGATGGACTTTATTGTTTTGAATGTTTTTAACAGGGAACATTTAATTTTGTAACATAGAAACACTAATTGGTTCCACATGGAGACACCAGCTCTGCACATTCGTATTTTCTAGGGGGAAAGCTGGAGGAACTACAGCAAACAAACATGATATTTCTGTTTGTATAAATGACATTTTATGCACTTGCCTAACGAAAAGACTTTGCTTTTCTCCAAAACCATTTGTACTGTGATTTTCTCGGTCCATTGCATACGAATGCCACACCACTTTGTCCAGATATGACTGGATGGAAGCAGAAATATCCGGTTGTGTTTTGGCGAACTCAATCCAAAATATTGCTACAGCCTCTGTGTTTGTGTTTTCCGGATATTATCGACGGACTTTATTTTTTTGAATGTTTTTAACAAGGAACATTTAATTTTGTACCGTTGAAACACTGATTGTTTCATAATGATAACACCAGCTCTACATATTCGTATTTTCTGGGGAGAAAGCTAGAGGAACTGCAGTAAACATGATATTTAGGTATGTGTAGATGACATTTAATGCACTTGCCTTACGAAAAGACTTTGCTTTTCTCCAAAACCATTTGTACTGTGATTTTCTCGGTCCATTGCATACGAAATCCACAGGAGTTTGTCCAGATATGACTGGATGAAACCAGAAATATTCCATTGTACTTTGGCGAACTCAATCCCACATATTGCTACTGCCTCTGTGTTTGCATTTTCTGGATATTATCAATGAATTTTATTGTTTTGAATGTTTTTTTACTGGGGAACATTTTACTGGGGAACAATTTTACTGGGAAACACTTTATTTTGAGCTTGGAAAGACTTTGCGTTTCTCCAAAACCATTTTTACGGTGATTTTCTTGGTTCATTGCATAGGAATTCTACATGAGTTTGTCCGGATATGACTGCGTGAAACCGGAATTATCCGGTAGTGTTTTGGCTAACACAATCCGAAACCATTTTACTGTGATTTTCTCGGTCCATTGCATATGAATTCCACACCAGTTTGACCGGATATGAAGGTGTGAAACCGGAAATACCCGGTTTTGTGTTAGCTAACTCAATCCCAGATATTGCTACAGGCTCTGTGTTTGTGTATTCCTGATATTATCCATGGACTTTATTGTTTTGAATGTTTTTATCAGGGAACATTTAATTTTGTACCGTTGAAACTCTAATTGGTTCCACATGGAGACACCAGCGCTACACATTCGTATTTTCTAGGGAGAAAGCTAGAGGAACTGTGGGAAACAAACATGATATTTCTGTTTGTATCTATGACATTTTATGCACTTGCCGAAGGAAAAGGCTTTGCTTTTCTCCAATTCCATTTTTACTATGGTTTTTCGGTACATTGCATATGAATTCCAGACCAGATTGTCCGGATATGACTGGATGAAACCGGAAATATCCGGTTTTGTTTTGAATAACGCAATCCCACATATTGCTACAGCCTCTGTGTTTCTGTATTCCTGATATTATACACAGACTTTATTGTTTTGAATGTTATTTATCAGGGAACATTTAAATTTGTACTATAAAAACACTAATTGGTTCCCCATGCAGACACCAGCTCTACACATTGGTATTTTCTAGGGAGAAAGCTAGAGGAACTGTGGCAAACAAACATGATATTTCTGTTTGTATACATGATATTTTATACACTTTCCTAATGAAAAGACTTTGCTTTTCTCCAAAACCATTTTTACTCTGATTTTCTCGGTCCATTGCATATGAATTCCACACCAGTTTGTCCATATATGACTGGAAGAAACAGGAAATATCTGGTTTTGATTTGCCTAATTCAATTCCAGATATTTCTACAGCCTCTGTGTTTGTGTATTCCTGATATTATCCACGGATTTATTGTTTTCAATGTTTTTTATCGGGGAACATATTTGTTTGTGCTTTGAAACACTAATTGGTTACACATGGAGACAACAGCTCTACACATTCGTATTTTCTAGGGAGAATGCTAGAGGAACTGCGGCAAACAAACTTGATATTCCTGTTTGTATCGATATTTTATGCACGTGCCTAACGAAAAGACTTTGCTTTTCTCCAAAACCATTTTTACTCTGATTTTCTCACCCCATTGCATACGAATTCCACACCACTTTGTGGGGATATGACTGGATGAAACCGGAAATATCTGGTTTTTTTTTGGCTAACTCAATCCCAGATATTGCTACAGCCTCTGTGTTGGTGTTTTCTGGATATCATCAATGGACTTTATTGTTTTGCAATTTTTTTATCGGGGAACATTTTATTTTGAGCTTGGATACAGTAATTGGTTCCACATGGAGACACCAGTGCTACACATTCATATTTTCTAGGTAGAAAGCAAGAGGAACTGCGGCAAACAAACATGATATTTCTGTTTGAACAGATGACATGTTATGCACTTGCCTAACGAAAAGACCTTGCTTTTCTCCAGAACCATTTTTACTGTGATTTTCTCGGTCCAAAGCATACAAATTCCACACCAGTTTGTCCTGATATGACTGGATGAAACCAGAAATATCCGGCTTTGTTTTGGCTAACTCAATCCCAGATATTGCTACAGCTTCTGTGTTTGTGTTTTGTGGATATTATCAATGGACTTTATTGTTTTGAATGTTTTTTATCGGGAAACATTTTATTTTGAGCTTGGATACAGTAATTGGTTCCAGGTGGGGACACCAGCTCTACGTATTATTATTTTCTAGGTAGAAACCTAGAGGAACTGCAGGAAATAAACGTGATATTTCTGTTTGTATAGATGACATTTTATGCACTTGCCTAACGAAGTGACTTTGATTTTCTCCAAAACCATTTTTACTCTGATTTTCTCAGCCCATTGCATACGAATACCACACCAGTTTTTCCGGATATGACTGGATGAAACCGGAAATATCCAGTTTTGTTTGGGCTAACTCAATCCCAGCTATTGCTACAGCCTCTGTGTTTGTGTTTTGTGGATATTATCAATGGACTTTATTGTATTGAATGTTTTTTATCGGGGAACATTTTATTTTGAGCTCTGATACAGTAATTGATTACACATGGAGATACCAGCTATACATATTCGTATTTTCTAGGTAGAAAGCTAGAGGAACTGCGGGAAACCAACATGATATTTCTGTTTTTATCGATGACATTTTATGCACTTGCCTAACGAAAAGACTTTGCTTTTCTCCAAAACCATTTGTACTCTTTTTTCTCAGCCCATTGCATATGCATTCCACACCAGTTTGTCTGGATATGACTGGATGACACCAGAAATATCCGGTTGTGTTTTGGCTAACTCAATCTGAAATATTGTGTAAGCCTATGTGTTTCTGTTTTCTGGATATTATTGATGGACTTTATGGTTTTGAATCTTTATCAAGGAACATTTCATTTTGTACCGTTTAAACACTAATTGTTTCCAATTTGAGACACCAGTTCTGCATATTCGAATTTCTAGGGGGAAAGCTAGAGGAACTGCGGCTAACAAACCTGATATTTCTGTTTATATAGGTGACATTTTATGCACTTGCCTAACGAAAAGACTTTGCTTTTCTCCAAAACCATTTTTACTGTGATTTTCTCGGTCCATTGCATATGAATTCAACAAGTCTTTGTCCCTATATGAATGGATGAAACCTGAAATATCTGGTTTTGTTTTGTCTAACTCAATCCCAGATATTGCTACAGCCTCTGTGTTGGTTTTTTCTGGATATCATCAATGGACTTTATTGTTTTGAAATTTTCTTTTGTCGGGGAACATTTAATTTTGAGCTTGAATACAGTAATTGGTTCCACATGGAGACACCAGCGCTACAAATTCATATTTTCTAGGTAGAAAACAAGAAGAACTGCGGAAAACAAACATGATATTTCTGTTTGTATAGATGACATTTTATGCACTTGCCTAATGAAAAGACCTTGCTTTTCTCCAGAACCGTTTTTACTGTGATTTTCTCAGCCCATTGCATATGAATTCCAAACCAGTTTGTCTGGATATTTCTGGAAGAAACCAGAAATATCCGCTTGTGTTTTGGCTTACTCAATCCGAAATATTGTGAAAGCCTCTGTGTTTGTGTTTTCTGGATATTATTGATGGACTTTATTGTTTTGAATTTTTTATCAGGCAACATTTAATTTTGTACCATTTAAACACTAATTGGTCCATCATGGGGACACCAGCTCTAAACGTTTGTATTACTAGGGAGAAAGCTAGAGAAACTGCGGCTAACAAACATGATATTTCTGTTTGTATAGATGACATTTTATGTACTTGCCTAACGAAAATGCTTTGGTTTTCTCCAAAACCATGTGTACTGTGATTTTATCGATCCATTGCATACGAATTCCACACGACTTTCTCCGGATATGACTGGATGAAACCTGAAATATCTGGTTTTTTTTTTTGGCTAACTCAATCCCAGATATTGCTACAGCCTCTGTGTTGGTGTTTTCTGGATATCATAAATGAACTTTATTGTTTTGAATGTTTTTTATCGGGGAACCTTTTATTTTGTGCTTGGAAACACTAATTGGTTCCACATGGATACACCAACTCTACATATTTGTATTTTCTAGGTAGAAAGATAGAGGAACTGCGGGAAACAAACATGATATTTCTGTTTGTATAGAAGACATTTTATGCACTTGCCTAACGAAAAGACTTTGCTTTTCTCCAAAACCATCTGTACTCTGATTTTCTCAGCCCATTGCATATGAATTCCACACCAGTTTTTCTGGATATGACTGCATGAATCCAGAAATATCCGGTTGTGTTATGGCTAACTCAATCCGAAATATTGTGAAAGCCTCTATGTTTGTGTTTTCTGGATATTATCGATGGACTATATGGTTTTGAATTTTTTATCAGGCAACATTTCATTTTGTACCGTTGAAACACTAATTGGTTCATCATGGGGACACCAGCTCTACACATTCATATTTCTAGGGAGAAAGCTAGAGGAACTGCGGCAAACAAGCATGATATTTCTGTTTTTTATAGATGACATTTTATGCACTTCCCTAACGAAAAGACTTTGCTTTTCTCCAAAACCATTTGTACTTTGATTTTCTCGGTCCATTGCATACTAATTCCACACCAGTTTGTCCGAATATGACTGGATGAAACCAGAAATATCCGGTTGTGTTTTGGCTAACTCAATCCGAAATATTGTGAAAACCTCTGTGTTTGTGTTTTCTGGATATTATCGATGGTCTTTATTATTTTGAATGTTTTTATCAGGGAACATTTAATTTTGTACGTTTCAAACACGAATTGGTCAGCATGGGAACACGAGCTCTACACATTCTTATTTTGTATGGAGAAAGCCAGAGGGACTGTCGCAAACAAACTTGATATTTCTGTTTGTATAGATGACATTTTATGCACTTGCCTAACGAAATGACTTTGCTTTTCTCCAAAACTATTTTTACTGTGAATTTCTCGGTCCATTGCATACGAACTCCACACCAGCTTGTCCAGATATGACTGGATGAAACCAGAAATAAAAGGTTCTGTTTTGGCTAACTCAATGAGGGATATTGCTACAGCCTCTGTGTATTTGTATCCCTGATATTGTCCACAGACTTTTTGTTTTGAATATTTTTATCAGGGTACATTTAATTTTGTACATTTGAAACACTAATTGGTTCATCATGTGGACACCAGCTCTACACATTCATATTTGCTAGGGAGAAAGCTAGAGGAAAACAAACATGATATTTCTGTTTGTATAGATGACATTTTATGCACTTGCCTAACGAAAAGACTTTGCTTTTCTCCAAAACCATTTGTATTGTGATTTTCTCGGTCCATTGCATATGAATTCCCCACCAGTTTGTCAGGATATGACTGGATGAAACCGGAAAAATCCAGTTTTGTTTTGGCTAACTCAATGCCAGATTTCTACAGCCTCTATGTTTTTGTTTTCTAGATATTATCAATGGACTTTATTGTCTTGAATGTTTTTTATCAGGGAACATTTTATTTTGAGCTTGGATACAGTAATTGGTTCCACATGGAGACACCAGCTCTACACATTCGTATTTTCTAGGGAGAAAGCTAGAGGAACTGCTGCAAACAAACATGATATTTCTGTTTGTATAGATGACATTTTATGCACTTGCCTAACGAAAAGACTTCGCTTTTCTCCAAAACCATTTGTACTGTGATTTTCTCGGTCCATTGCATACGAATTCCACACAAGTTTGTCTGGATATGACTGGATGAAACTGGAAATATCTGGTTGTGTTTTGGCTAACTCAATCTGAAATATTGCTACAGCCTCTGTGTTTGTGTATTCCTGATATTATCCATGGACTTAATTTTTTCAATGTTTTTTTTTTTCAGGGAACATTTAATTTTGTGCTAGGAAACACTGGTTCCACATGGAGACAACAGCTCCAAATATTCGTGTTTTCTAGGGAGAAAGCTAGGAACTGCGGGAAACAAACATGATATTTCTGTTTGTATCGATGACATTTTATGCACTTGCCTAACGAAAAGACTTTGCTTTTCTCCAAAATCATTTTTACTGTGATTTTTCAGCCCATTGCATATGAATTCCACACCACTTTGTCCGGATAAGACAGGATAAACCAGAAATATCTGGTTGTGATTTGGCTAACTCAATCCCAGCTATTGCTACAGCTTCTGTGTTTGTGTTTTCTGGATATTATCAATGGACTTTATAGTTTTGAATGTTTTTATCAGGGAACATTTAATTTTGTACCGTTGAAACACGAATTGGTTCAGCATGGGAACACCCGCTCTACACATTCTTATTTTGTGTGGAGAAAGCCAGAGGAACTGTCGCAAACAAACTTGATACTTCTGTTTGTATAGATGACATTTTATGCACTTGCCTAACGAAATGACTTTGCTTTTCTCCAAAACTATTTTTACTGTGAATTTCTCAGTCCATTGCATACGAACTCCACACCAGTTTGTCCAGATATGACTGGATGAAACCAGAAATAAAATGTTCTGTTTAGGCTAACTCAATGACAGATATTGCTACAGCCTCTGTATATTTGTATTCCTGATATTATCCACGGACTTTTTGTTTTGAATATCTTTATCAGGGTACATTTAATTTTGTACATTTGCAAAACTAATTGGTTCATCATGTGGACACCAGCTCTACACATTCATATTTTCTAGGGTGAAAGCTAGAGGAAAACAAACATGATATTTCTGTTTGTATAGATGACATTTTATGCACTTGCCCAACGAAAAGACTTTGCTTTTCTCCAAAACCATTTTTACTGTGATTTTCTCGGTCCATTGCATACGAACTCCAAACCACTTTGTCCGGATATGACTGGATGAAACCAGAAATATCTGATTGTGTTTTGGCTAACTCAATCCGAAATATTGTGAAATCCTCTGTGTTTGTGTTTTCTGGATATTATCGATGGACTTTATTGTTTTGAAATTTTTTTTCAGGGAACATTTAATTTTGTGCTTGGAAACACTAATTGGTTCATCATGGGGACACCAGCTCTACACATTCTTATTTTCTAGGAAGAAAGCTAGAGGAACTGCGGCAAAGAACCATGATATTTCAGTTTGTATAGATGACATTTTATGCACTTTCGTAACGAAATGACTTTGCTTTTCTCCAAAACCATTTTTACTGTGATTTTCTCAGTCTATTGCATACGAATACCACACCAGTTTTTCCGGATATGACTGTATGAAACCGGAAATATCCGGTTGTGTTTTGGCTAACTCAATGCCAGATTTCTTTTTCTTTTTTCTTTTTCTTTTTTTTTTTAATTTTTGACAGGCAGAATGGACAGTGAAAGAGAGACAGAGAGAAAGGTCTTACTTTTGCTGTTGGTTCACCCTCCAATGGCCTCCGCGGTAGGCGGGCTGTGGCCCGCGCACCGCACTAATCCGATGGCAGAAGCAGGTACTTATCCTGGTCTCCCATGTGGTGCAGGGCCCGAGCACTTGGGCCATGCTCCACTGCACTCCCTGGCCACAGCAGAGAGCTGGCCTGGAAGAGGGGCAACCGGGACAGGATCGGTCCCCCGACCGGGACTAGAACGCGGTGTGCTGGCGCCGCAAGACAGAGGATTAGCCTAGTGAGCCGGGGCGCCATCAATGCCAGATTTCTACAGCCTCTGTGTTTGTGTTTTCTGGATATTATCAACGGACTTTATTGTTTTGAATGTTTTTTATCGGGGAACATTTTATTTTGAGCTTGGGTACAGTAATTGGTTCCACCTTTAGATAGCAGCTCTACACATTTGTATTTTCTAGGGAGAAAGATAGAGGAACTGCGGCAAACAAACATAATATTTCTGTTTGTATAGATGACATTTTATGCACTTGCCTAACGAAATAACTTTGCTCTTCTCCAAAACTATTTTTACTGTGAATTTCTCAGTCCATTGCATACGAACTCCACACCAGTTTTCCAGATATGACGGGATGAAACCAGATATAAAAGGTTCTGTTTTGGCTAACTCAATGAGAGATATTGCTACAGCCTCTGTGTATTTGTATTCTTGATATTATCCATGGACTTTTTGTTTTGAATATTTTTATCAGGGTACATTTAATTTTGTACATTTGAAACACTAATTGGTTCATCATGTGGACACCAGCTCTACACATTCATATTTTCTAGGGAGAAAGCTAGAGGAAAACAAACATGATATTTCTGTTTGCATAGATGACATTTTATGCACTTGCCTAACGAAAAGACTTTGCTTTTCTCCAAAACCATTTGTACTGTGATTTTCTCGGTCCATTGCATACGAACTCCAAACCACTTTGTCCGGATATGACTGGATGAAACCAGAAATATCCGATTGTGTTTTGGCTAACTCAATCCGAAATATTGTGAAAGCCTCTGTGTTTGTGTTTTCTGGATATTATCGATGGACTTTATTGTTTTGAAATTTTTTTTCAGGGAACATTTAATTTTTTGCTTGGAAACACTAATTGGTTCTTCATGGGGACACCAGCTCTACACATTCATATTTTCTAGGGAGAAAGCTAGAGGAACTACGGCAAACAAACATGATATTTCTGTTTGTATCGATGACATTTTATGCACTTGCCTAACGAAATGACTTTGCTTTTCTCCAAAACCATTTTTACTGTGATTTACTCGGTCGATTGCATACGAATACCACACCAGTTTTTCCGGATATGACTGGATGAAACCGGAAATATCCGGTTGTGTTTTGGCTAACTCAATGCCAGATTTCTACAGCCCCTGTGTTTTTGTTTTCTGGATATTATCAATGGACTTTATTGTTTTGAATATTTTTTATCGGGGAACATTTTATTTTGAGCTTGGATACAGTAATTGGTTCCACGTGGAGACACCAGCTCTACACATTTGTATTTTCTAGGGAGAAAGCTAGAGGAACTGCGGCATAGAAACATGATATTGCTGTTTGTATAGATGACATTTTATGCACTTGCCTAATGAAAAGACTGTGCTTTTCTCGAAAACTATTTGTACTGTGATTTTCTCGGTCCATTGCATACGAATTCCACACGAGTTTGTCCGGATATGACTGGATGAAACTGGAAATATCTGGTTGTGTTTTGGCTAACTCAATCTGAAATATTGCTACAGCCTCTGTGTTTGTGTATTCCTGATATTATCTACGGATTTAATTTTTTTCAATGTTTTTTTTTTCAGGGAACATTTAATTTTGTGCATGGGAACACTGATTGGTTCCACATGGAGACACCAGCCTTACATATTCATATTTTCTAGGGTGAAAGCTAGGAACTGCGGGAAACAAACATGATATTTCTGTTTGTATCGATGACATTTTATGCACTTTCCTAAGGAAAAGACTTTGCTTTTCTCCTACACCATTTATACTCTGATTTTCTCAGCCCATTGCATATAAATTCCAAACCACTTTGTCCGGATAAGACTGGATGAAACCAGAAATATCAGGTTGTGTATGCCTAACACAATCTGAAATATTGCTACAGCTTCTGTGTTTTTGTTTTCTGGTTATTATCGAGGGACTTATTGTTGTGAATGTTTTCATCAGGGAACACTTAATTTTGTACCGTAGAAACACTAATTGATTCAAAAGGGGACACCAGCTCTACACATTTGTATTTTCTAGGGAGAAAGCTAGAGGAACTACGGCAAACAAACATGATATTTCTGTTTGTATTGATGAAATTTTATGCACTTGCCTAATGAAAAGACTGTGCTTTTCTCGAAAACTATTTGTACTGTGATTTTCTTGGTCCATTGCATACAAATTCCACACCAGTTTGTCCGGATATGACTGGATGTAGCCAGAAATATCTGGTTATGTTTTGGCTAACTCAATCCGAAATATTGCTACAGCCTCTGTGTTTGTGTATTCCTGATATTACCCACGGACTTAATTTTTTTCAATTTTTTTTTCAGGGAACATTTAATTTTGTGCTTGGAAACACTGATTGGTTCCACATGGAGACACCAGCTCCACATATTCGTATTTTCTATGGAGAAAACTAGGAACTGCAGGAAACAAACATAATATTTCTGTTTATATCGATGATATTTTATGCACTTGCCTAACGAAAAGACCTTGCTTTTCTCCAAAACCTTTTGTACTGTGATTTTCTCGGTCCATTGCATACGAATTCCATACCACTTTGTCCCGATATGACTGGATGAAACCAAAAATATCCGGTTGTGTTTTGGCTAACTGAATCCGAAATATTGCTACAGCCTCTGTATTTGTGTTTTCTGGATATTATCAATGGACTTTATTGTTTTGAAAATTTTTTTATCGGGGAACATTTTATTTTGAGCTTGGATACAGTAATTGGTTCCACATGGAGACATCAGCTCTACTTATTCATATGTTCTAGGGAGAAAGCTTGAGGAAGTGCGGCAAACAAACATTTTATTTCTGTTTGTATAGATGACATTTTATGCACTTGCCTAACTAAAAGACCTTGCTTTTCTCCAAAACTATTTGTACTGTGATTTTCTCGGTCCATTGCATATGAATTCCACATCAGTTTGTCCGGATATGACTGGATGAAACCGGAAATATCCTGGTTTGTTCTGGCTAACTCAATCCCAGATATTGCTACAGCCTCTGTGTTTGTGTTTTCTGGATATTATCAATGGACTTTATTTTTTTGTATGTTTTTTATCGGGGAACATTTTATTTTAAGCTTGGATACAGTAATTGGTTCCACATGGAGACACCAGCTCTACACATTCGTATTTTCTGCGGCGCAACCTAGAGGAACTATGGCAAACATACATGATGTTTCTGTTTGTCTAGATGACATTTTATGCACTTGCCTAACGAAAAGACTTTGCTTTTCTCCAAAACCATTTTTACTATGATTTTCTCGATACACTGCATACGAATTCCACACCACTTTGTCCTCATATGACTGGATGAAACCAGAAATCTCCGGTTGTGTTTTAGCTAACTCAATCCGAAATATTGTGAAAGCCTCTGTGTTTGTGTTTTCTGGATATTATCGACGGACTTTATCCTTTTGATTGTGTTTTTCAGGGAACATTTCATTTTTTACCATTGAAACACTAATTGGTTCCACATGGACACACCAGCTCTACACATTCGTATTTTCTAGGGAGAAAACTAGAGGAACTGCAGCATACATACATGATATTTCTGTTTGTATAGATGGCATTTTATGCAATGCCCTAACGAAAAGACTTTGCTTTTCTCCAAAACCATTTTTACTGTGATTTTCTCGGTCCATTGCATAAGAATTCCACAGGAGTTTGTCCGGATATGACTGGATAAAACCGGAAATATCGGGTTTTGGTTTGGCTAACTCAATCCCTGATATTGCTACAGCCTCTGTGTTTGTATATTCCTGATATTATCCACAGCTTTATTGATTTGAATTTTTTTTATCAGGGAAAATTTAATTTCTTTTTTGGAAACACTAATTGGTTCCACATAGAGACACCAGCTCTACGCATTTATATATGACTGGATGAAACCGGAAATATCCGGTTTTGTTTTGGCTAACTCAATTCCAGATATTGCTACAGCTTCTGTGTTTGTGTTTTCTGGATATTATCCAAAGATTTTATTTTTTGGAATGTTTTTTATTGGGGAACATTTTATTTTGTGCTTGTATACAGTAACTGGTTCCACAGGGAGACACCAGCTCTACATATTTGTATTTTCTAGGGAGAATGCTAGAGGAACAGTAGGAAACAAACATGATATTTCTGGTTGTGTAGATGACATTTTATGCAATTGCCTAACGAAAAGACTTTGCTTTTCACCAAAATCATTTTTACTGTGATTTTCTTGGTCCGTTGCATACGAATTCCACACCAGTTTGTCTGGATATTACTGGATGAAACCGGAAATATCCGGTTGTGTTTTGGGAAACTCAAACCGAAATATTGTGAAAGTTTCTGTGTTTGTGTTTTCTGGAAATATTAAACGGACTTTATTGTTTTGAAAGTTTTTATCAGGGAACGTTTCATTTTGTACTGTTGAAACACTAATTGTTTCATCATGGGGACACCAGCTCTACACATTTATAATTTCAAGGAGAAAGCTAGAGGAACTGCGGCAAACAAACCTGATATTTCTGTTTGTATTGATGACATTTTATGCACTTGCCTATCGAAAAGACTTTGGTTTTCTCCAAAACCATTTTTACTCTGATTTTCTCCGTTCATTGCATACCAATTCCACACCAGTTTACCAGATATGAATGGATGAAACCAGAAATAGCCAGGTGTGTTTTGGCTAACTCAATGCGAAATATGTGAAAGTTTCTTTTTTTTTTTGTTTTCTGGATATTATGGATGGACGTTATTGTTTTGAATGTTTTTATCAGGGAACATTTAATTATGTACCGTAGAAACACTAATTGGTTCATCATGGGGACACCAGCTCTACACATTCGTATTTTCTCGGGAGAAAGCTAGAGGAACTGTGGCAAACAAACATGATATTTCTGTTTGTATAAATGACATTTTATGCATTGCCTAACGAAAAGACTTTGCTTTTCTCCAAAACCAATTTTACTGTGATTTTCTCGGTCCATTGTCTATGAATTCTACACCAGTTTATCCGGCTCTGACTGGATGAAACCGGATATTTCGGGTTTTGGTTTGGCTAACCCAATCCCAGATATTGCAACAGCCTTTTTGTTTGTGTATTCCTGATATTATCCACGGATTTTATTGTTTTTAATATTTTTTATCAGGGAACATTTAATTTTGGGGCATGGAAATACTAATTGGTTCCACATGGAGACACCAGCTCTACACATTCGTATTTTCTAGGGAGAAAGCTAGAGGAACTGCCACAAACAAACATGATATTTCTGTTTGTCTAGATGACATTTTATGCACTTGCCTAACGAAAAGACTTTGCTTTTCTCCAAAAACATTTTTACTATGATTTTATCAGCCCATTGCATACGAATTCCAAACTACTTTGTCTGGATATGACTGGATGAAACCCGAAATATCCGGTGGAGTTTTGGATAACTCATTCCGAAATATTGTGAAAGCCTCTGTGTATGGGTATTCCTGATATTATCAATGGACTTCATTGTTTTGAATGTTTTTATCAGGGAACATTTAATTTTGTACCGTTGAAACTCTAATTGGTTCATCATGGGGACACCAGCTCTACAAATTCGTATTTTCTACGGAGAAATCTAGAGGAACTTTGGAGAACAAACATGATATTTCTGTTTGTATACATGACAATTTATGCACTTGCCTAACGAAAACACTTTGCTTTGTCCAAAACCATTTTTACTGTGATTGTATGTGTCCATTTTATACGAATTCCACACGACTTTGTCCGGATATGACTGGATGAAACCCGAAATATCCAGTTGTGTTTCGACTAATTCAATCCCAGATATTGCGACATCCTCTGTGTTTGTTTTTTCCGGATATTTTCAATGGACTTTATGGTTTTGAATGTTTTTATCAGGGAACATTTAATTTTGAGCTTGGAAACACTAATTCATTCCACGTGGAGACACCAGCTCTACAAATTCGTATATTCTAGCGTGAAAGCTTGAGGAAATTTGGCAAACAAACATGATATTTCTCTTTTTATAGATGACCTTTTATGCACTTGCCTAACGAAAAGACTGCTTTTCTCCAAAACCATTTTTACTCTGATTTTCTCCGTCAACTGCATACGAATTGCACTCCATTTTTTCCAGATATGATTGGATGAAACCAGAAATATCCGGTTGTGTTTTGGATAACTAAATTCCAGATATTGCGACAGATTCTGTGTTTGAGTTTTCCAGATATTATCGATGGACTTTATTCTTTTGATTGTTTTTTATCAGAGAACATTTAATTTTGTGCTGGGAAATACTAATTGGTTCAACATGGAGACACCAGCTCTTCACATTCGTATTTTCTAGCCAGAATGCTAGAGGAACTGGGGCAAACAAACATGATATTTCTGTTTGTATAGATGACATTTTATGCATTTGCCTAATGAAAAGCCTTTGCTTTTCTCCAAAACCATTTTTACTGCAATTTTCTCAGAAAATTTCATATGAATTCCACACAACTTTGTCAGGATATGAGTGGATGAAACCAGAAATATCTGTTTGTGTTTTGGTTAACTGAATACCAAATATTGTGAAAGCATCTCTGTTTGTTTTTTCTGGATATCATTGATAGACTTTATTTTTTTGAATGTTTTTTATCAGGGAACATTAATTTTTGTACTGGGAAACACTAATTGGTACCACGTAGAGAAAACAGCTCTACACATTCGTATTTTCTAGGAAGAAAGTTAGAGGAACTGTGGCAAACAAACATGATATTTCTGATTGTATAGATGACATTTTATGCACTTTCCTAAAGAAAAGTCTTTGCTTTTCTCCCAATTTTTTGTACTGTGATTTTCTCGGTCCATTGCATACAAATTCCACACCACCTTGTCCAGATATGAGTGGATGAAAACAGAAATATACGGTTGTGTTCTGGATAACTCAATCCCAGATATTGTGACAGCCTCTGTGTTTGTGTTTTCTGGATATCATCCACAGACTTAATGGTTTTGAGTGTTTTTTTTTCTCAGGGAACACTTAATTTTGTGCTTGAAACACTAACGGGTTCCCCATGGAATCACGAGTTCTAACATTCGTATTTCCTAGGGAGAAAGCTAGAGGAAATGCAGCAAACAAACATCTTATTTCTGTTTGTATAGATGACATTTTATGCACTTGCCTAACGAAAAGACTTTGGTTTTCTCCAAAATCATTTTTACTTGGTTTTCTTGGTCTATTGCATACAAATTCCACACCACTTTGGCCGGATATGACTGGATGAAACCAGAAATACCCAGTTGTGTTTTGGCTAACTCAATCCCAGATATTTTGAAAGCCTCTGTGTTTGTGTTTTCCAGATATTATCGAAGGACATTATTGTTTTGAATGCTTTTATCAGGGAACATTTAATTTTGTGCTTGGAAACACTAACTGGTTCCACATGGAGACACCAGCTCTACACATTCGTATTTTGTATGGAGAAAGCTAGAGGAGCAGTGGCAAACAAACATGATATTTCTGTTTGTATAGATGACATTTTATGCACTTACCTAACGGATAGACTTTGCTTTTCTCCAAAACCATGTTTACTGTGATTTTCTCGGTCCATTGCCTACGAATTCCACACCACTTTGTCCGGATGTGACTGGATGAAACCAGAAATATCCAGTTGTGTTTTGGCTAACTCAATCCCACATGTTGCGACAGCCTCTGTGTTTGTGTTTTCTGGATATTATCGATGGACTTTATTGTTTTGAAAGTTTTTTATCAGGGAACATTTAATTTTGTGCTTGGAAATACTAATGGTTTCCACATGGAGACATAAGCTCTGCACATTCATATTTTGAAGGGAGAAAGCTAGAGGAACTGTGGCAAACAAACATAATATTTCTATTTATATAGGTGAAATTTTATGCACTTGCATAATGAAAAGAATTTGATTTTCTCCAAAGCATTTTTACTGTGATTGTCTGCGTCCATTGCATACGAATTCCACACCACTTTGTCCGGATATGACTGGATGAAGCCAGAATATCCAGTTGTGTTTTGGCTAACACAATCCCACATATTGCGACAGCATCTGTGTTTGTGTTTTCTGGATATTATCTATGGATTTTATTGTTTTGAATGTTTTTTATAAGGCAACATTTAATTTTCTGCTGGGAAACACTAATTGGTTTCACATGGAGACACCAGCTCTACACATTCATATTTTCTAGGGAGAAAGCTAGAGGAACTGTGGCAAAGAAACAAGATATTTCTGTTTGTATAGATGACATTTTATGCACTTGCCTAACGAAAAGACTTTGCTTTTCTCCAAAACCATTTTTACTGTGATTGTCTTTGCCCATTGCTTACGAATTCCACACAACTTTGTTCGGATATGACTGGATGAAACCAGAAATATCCGGTTGTGTTTTGGATAACTCAATCCCAGATATTGTGACAGCCTCTCTGTTTGTGTTATCTGTATATTATCGATGGACCTTATGGTTTTGAATATTCTTTATCAGGGAACATTTAATTTTGTGCTGGGAAACACTAATTGTTTCCACATGGTGACATCAGCTGTACACATTCGTATTTTCTAGGGAGAAAGCTAGAGAAACTGCAGTAAACAATCATGATATGAATGTATATGTGACCTTTTATGCACTTCCCTATCAAAAAGACTTTGCTTTTCTCCAAAACCATTTTTACTGTGATTGTCTGTGTCCACTGTATCTGAATTCCACACCACTTTGTCCGGATATGTCTGGATGAAACTAGAAATATCCAGTTGTGTTTTGGTTAACTGAATAGCAAATATTGAAAAAGCATCTCTGTTTGTGTTTTCTGGATATCTTCGATGGACTTTATTGTTTTGAATGTTTTTTATCAGGGAATATATAATTTTGTGCTTGGAAACACTAATGTATTCCACATGGAGACAACAGCTCTGCACATTCGTATTTTCCAGGCAGAAAGCTAGAGGAACTGGTGCAATCAAACCTGATATTTCAGTTTGTCTAGATGACATTTTATGCCCTTGCCTAATGGAAAGACTTTGCTTCTCTCCAAAACCATATTTACTGTGATGTTTCTGGTCCATTGCATATGAATTCCAAACCACTTTGTCCCGATATGAGTGGATGAAACTAGAAATATCCGGTTGTGTTTTGGCGAACTCAATCTAGCATATTTGGACAGCCTATGTGTTTGTGTTTTCTGGATATTTTCGACAGACTTTATTGTTTTAAATGCTTTTTCTCAGGGAACATTTAATTTTGTGCTGGAAAACACTAATTGTTTGACCATATAGACACCAGCTCTACACATTCCTATATTCTAGGGAGAAAGGTAGAGGAACTGCGGCAAACAAGTATGATGTTTCTGTTTGTGTAGATGACATTTTATGCACTTGCCTAATGAAAAGAATTGCTCTTCTCCAAAACCATTTTTACTGTGATGATTCCAGTCCATTGCATACGAATTCCACACCACTTTCTCTGGATATGACTGGATGAAACAATAAATATGCGGATGTGTTTTGGCTAACTCAATCGCAGATATTGTGACAGCCTCTATGTTTGTATTTTCTGGATATTATCAACGGACTTTATTGTTTTGAATGTTTTTTATCGGGGAACATTTTATTTGAGCTTGGATACAGTAATTGGTTCCACATGGAGACACCAGCTCTACACATTTGTAATTTCTAGGGAGAAAGCTAGAGGAACTGCGGCAAACAAACATGATATCTCTGTTTGTCTAGATGACAGTTTATGCACTTGCCTAGCGAAAAGACGTTGCTTTTCTGCAAAATCATTTTTACTGTGATTTTCTCGTTCCATTGCATACGAATTCTACGAACTTTGTCCGAATATGACTGGATGAAACCAGAAATATCCGGATTTGTTTTGGCTAACACAATCCCAGATATTGCTACAACCTCTGTGTTTGTGTATTCCTGATATTATCCACAGACTTTAATGTTTTGAATGTTTTTTATCAGGGAACATTTAATTTTGGGGCATGGAAACACTAATTGGTTCCACATGGAGACACCAGCTCTACACATTCGTATTTTCTACGTAAAAGTACAGGAACTGCGGCAAACAAACATGATATTTCTGTTTGTCTAGATGACAGTTTATGCACTTGCCTAGCGAAAAGACTTTGCTTTTCTGCAAAATCATTTTTACTGTGATTTTCTCGTTCCATTGCATACGAATTCCACGAACTTTGTCCGAATATGACTGGATGAAACCAGAAATATCCGGATTTGTTTTGGCTAACACAATCCCAGATATTGCTACAACCTCTGTGTTTGTGTATTCCTGATATTATCCACAGACTTTAATGTTTTGAATGTTTTTTATCAGGGAACATTTAATTTTGGGGCATGGAAACACTAATTGGTTCCACATGGAGACACCAGCTCTACACATTCGTATTTTCTACGTAAAAGTAGAGGAACTGCGGCAAACAAACATGATATTTCTGTTTGTCTAGATGACATTTTATGCACTTCCCTAACAAAAGACTTTGCTTTTCTCCAAAACCATTTTTACTGTGATTTTCTCAGTCCATTTTGTACGAATTCCACCACAGTTTGTCCGGATATGACTGGATGAAACCGGAAATATCCGGTTGTGTTTTGGCTAACTCAATCCAAAATATTACTACATCTTCTGTGTTTGTGTATTCCTGATATTATCCACGGACTTTATTTTTTTGATTGTATTTTTTTTCTGGGAACATTTAATTTTTTGCTTGGAAACACTAATTGGTTCCACATGGAGACACCAGCTCTACGTTTTGTATTTTCTAGGGAGAAAGCTAGAGGAACTGTTGCAAACAAACCTGATATTTCTGTTTGTATCGATGACATTTTATGCACTTAGCTAACGAAAAGACTTTACTTTTCTCCAAAACAATTTTTACTGTGATTTTCTCGGTCCATTGCTTAGGATTTCCAAACCAATTTGTCCTGATATGACTGGACGAAACCAGAAATATCCGGTTGTGTTTTGGCGAACTCATTCCCAGATATTGCTATAGCTCTGTGTTTGTGTTTTCTGGATATTATCAATGGAATTAATTGCTTTGAATGTTTTTTATCGGGGAACATTTTATTTTGAGCTTGGATACAGTAGTTGGTTCCAAATGTAAACACCAGCTCTACACATTTGTATTTTCTAGGGAGAAAGCTAGAGGAACTGCGGCAAAAAACATGATATTTCTGTTTGTCTAGATGGCATTTTATGTACTTGCCTAACGTAAAGACTTTGCTTTTCTCCAAAATCATTTTTACTGTGATTTTCTCGGTCCATTGCCTAAGAATTCCACACCACTTTGTCAGAATATGACTGGATGAAACCGGAAATATCCGGTTTTGTTTTGGCTAACTCAATCCCAGATTGCTACAGCCTCTGTATTTGTGTATTCCTGATATTATCCACAGACTTTATTGTTTTGAATGTTTTTCATCGGGGAACATTTAATTTGTGCTTGGAATCACTAGTAGGTTCCATATGGAGACACCAGCTCTACACATTCGTATTTTCTAGGGAGAAAGCTAGAGGAACTGCGGCTAACAAACATGATATTTCTGTTTGGATCGATGAAATTTTATTCACTTGCCTAACAAAAAGACTTTGCTTTCCTCCAAAACCATTTTTTCTGTGGTTTTCTCGGTCCATTTCATACGAATTCCACAGCAGTTTACTGGATATGACTGCATGAAACCAGAAATATCTGGTTTTCTTTTGGCTAACTCAATCCCAGATATTGCTACAGCCTCTGTGTTTGTGTATTCCTGATATTATCCACGGACTTTATGGTTTTGAATTTTTTTTTATCAGGGAACACTTAATTATGTGGTTGGAATCACTAATTGTTCCACAAGGAGACACCAGCTCTACACATTTGTGTTTTCTAGGGAGAAAGCTAGAGAACTGCGGCAAACAATCATGATGTTTCTGTTTGTATAGATGACATTTTATGCACTTGCCTAATGAAAAGACTTTGCTTTCTCCAAAACCATTTTTACTGTGATTTTCTCGGTCCATTGCATACGAATTCCACACCACTTTGTACAGATATCACTGGATAAAACCGGAAATATCCGGTTTTGTTTTGGCTAACTCAATCCCAGATATTGCTACAGCCTCTGTTTTTGTGTTTTCTGGATATTATCAACGGACTTTATTGTTTTGAATGTTTTTCATCAGGGAACATTTAATTTTTGCTTTGAATCACTAATTGGTTCATCCTGGGGACACCAGCTCTACACATTCATATTTTCCAGGGAGAAAGCTAGAGGAACTGTGACAAACAAACATAATATTTCTATTTGTATCCAGGATATTTTATCTACTTTCCTAATGAAAAGACTTTGCTTTTCTCCAAAACCATTTTTACTGTGATTTTCTTGGTCCATTGCATACGAATTCCACACCAGTTTACTGGATATGACTGGATGAAACTGGACATATCCGGTTTTGTTTTGGCTAACTCAATCCCAGATATTTTGAAAGCCTCTGTGTTTGTGTATTCCTGATATTATCCACAGACTTTATTGTTTTGATTGTTTTTCATCAGGGAACATTTAATTTGTGCTTTGAATCACTAATTGGTTCATCCTGGGTACACCAGCTCTACACATTCGTATTTTCTGGGGAGAAATCAAGAGGAACTGCGGCAAACAAACATGATATTTCTGTTTGTATTGAAAGAGTTAAGCAGGTTGGGTTTAAAATGGAGCAGGTTAGGTTTAAAATGGAGTTGCTTGAGCTAACTGCATATTGTTCTGCTTCTTTGCAAATTGGCTGGGCTTGCAATAATTTTTGCAAGAAATAAAATTGCTTTCATATTATAGCTAAACTTTAGCTGAACTTGCAGTATGTAATCGTTTTAGGAACTATAAAGGCAGAAGTTAACAAAAAATTGTACCCAACCTATGTCCTGTTACAACACCACAAGTCACATTGACCCCTGTCCTTGCTTGCTCAAGCTAAAAACGAAAACCACAAGGCACGTACAGCATGTAACTTCTTCCCTTTTACCATGGAAACCCCCTTTTACCCTGTAATACTTTAGGTTATCAAATGAAATTGTAACACTCTGGAAATATGCTAATGTTGTGGTTTTAAGCCTTAAATACTCTGTAAAATTGATGTTCGGGGCCGCTCTCTCTGCACGTCACCAGAGTGTGCTGTGAGACGGCCCATTTGCAAATGCAATAAAACTTCCTCTTGCTATAGCAACGATTGGAGTGGAGTCTGTGTTTCTGGGGTTCCGGATTGTGGGACGCCTGCTTAAGAGGTCTTACAGTATAGATGACATTTTATGCATTTGCCTAACGATAACACTTTGGTTTTCTCCCAAACCATTTTTCTGTGATTTTCTCAGCCCATTGCCTACGAATTCCAAACCACTTTCTCCGGATATGACTGGATGAAACAAGAAATATCTGGTTTTGTTTTGGCTAACTCAATCCGAAATATTGCTACAGCCTCTGTGTTTTATTCTGGATATTATCGATGTACTTTATTGTTTTGAATGTTTTTATCAGGGAACATTTCATTTTGTATCATAGAAACACTAATTGGTTCATCATGGGGACACCGACTCTACACATTCGTATTTTCTAGGGAGAAAGCTAGAGGAACTGTGGCAAACAAACATGATATTTCTGTTTGTATAGATTACATTTTATGCACTTGCTTAACGAAAAGAATTTGCTTTTCTCCAAAACCATTTTTCTGTGATTTTCTCGATACACTGCATACGAATTCCACAACAGTTTGCCCGGATATGACTGCATGAAACTGGAAACATCGGATTTTGTTTTTGCTAACTCAATCCCAGATATTTCTACAGCCACTGTGTTTGTGTATTCCTGATATTATCCACAGACTTTATTGTTTTGATGTTTTTTTTTCAGGGAACATTTAATTTGTGCTTTGAATCACTAATTGGTTCATCCTGGGGACACCAGCTCTACACATTCGATTTTCTGTGGAGAAAACGAGAGGAACTTCGGCAAACAAACATAATATTTCTGTTTGTATAGATGACATTTTATGCACTTGCCTAATGAAAAGACTTTGCTTTCTCCAAAACCATTTTTACTGTGATTTTCTCGGTCCATTGCATACGAATTCCACACCAGTTTGTTCGGATATCACTGCATGAAACCGGAAATATCCGGTTTTGTTTTGGCTAACTCAATCTGAAATATTGCTACAGCCTCTGTGTTTTTGTATTCCTGATATTATCCACAGACTTTATTGTTTTGAATGTTTTTTATAAGGGAACATTTAATTTGTTCATGGAAACACTAATTGGTTCCACATGGAGACACCAGCTCTACACATTCATATTTTCTAGGGAGAAAGCTAGAGGAACTGCGGCAAACAAACATGATATTTCTGTTTGTCTAGATGACATTTTATGCACTTGCCTAACGAAAAGACTTTGCTTTTCTCCAAAACCATTTTTACTGTGATTTTCTCGGTCGATTGCATATGAATTCCACACCACTTTGTCCGAATATGACTGGATGAAACCAGAAATACCCGGTTGTGTTTTGGCTAAATCAATCCGAAATATTGTGAAACCCTCTATGTTTGTGTTTTCTGGATATTATCAATGGACTTTATTGTTTTGAGTGTTTTTATCAGGGAACATTTCATTTTGTACAGTAGAAACACTAATTGGTTCGTCATGGGAACACCAGCTCTACACATTCCTATTTTTTAATGATAAAGCTAGAAGAACTGCGGCAAACAAACATGATATTTCTGTTTGTATAGATGACATTTTATGCACTTGCCTAACGAAAAGACTTTGCTTTTCTCCAAAACCATTTTTACTGTGATTTTCTCAGTCAATTGCATATGAATTCCAAACCAACTGTCGGACATGACTGGATGAAACCAGAACTATCCGGTTGTGATTTGCATAACTCAAACCGAAATATTGTGAAAGCCTCTATGTTTGTGTTTTCTGGATATTATCAATGGACTTTATTGTTTTGAATGTTTTTATCATGTAACATTTCATTTTGTACCATTGAAACACTAATTGGTTCATCATGGGGACACCACCTCTACACATTCGTATTTTCTAGGGAGAAAGCTAGAGGAACTGCTGCAAACAACATGATAATTCTGTTTGTATAGATGACATTTTATGCACTTTCCTAACGAAAAGACTTTGCTTTTCTCAAAAACCATTTGTACTTTGATTTTCTCGGTCCACTGAATCCGAATTCCACACCACTTTGTCCGGTTATCACTGGAAGAAACCAGAAATATCTGGTTGTGTTTTGGCTAACTCAATCCGAAATATTGTGAAATCTCTGTGTTTGTGTTTTCTGGATATTATCGATGGACCTTATTAATTTGAATGTTTTAATTAGGGAACATTTCATTTTGTACCATTGAAACACTAATTGTTCATCCTGGGGACACCAGCTCTACACATTCCTATTTTCTGGGGAGAAAGCTAGAGGAACTGCGGCAAACAAACATGATATTTCTGTTTCTATCAATGACATTTTATGCACTTGCCTAACGAAAAGACTTTGCTATTCCCCAAAATCATTTCCCTGTGATTTTCTCGGGCCATTGCATAGGAATTCCACACCAGTTTCTCCGGATATGACTGGATGAAACCGGAAATATCCGGGTTTGTTCTAGCTAACTCAATCCCAGATATTGCTACAGCCTCTGTGTTTGTGTTTTCTGGATATTAACGATGGACTTTATTGTTTTGAATGTTTTTATCAGGGAACATTTAATTTTATGCTTGGAAACACCAATAGGTTCCACATGGAGACACCAGCTCTACAAATTCATATTTTCTAGGGAGAAAGCTAGAGAAACTGTGGCAAAGAAACATGATATTTCTGTTTCTATAGGTGATATTTTATGCACTAGCATAACAAAAAGACTTTGCTTTTCCAAAACCATTTTTACAGTGATTACCTCGGTCCATTGCATACAAATTCCACACCACTTTCTCTGGATATCACTGGATGAAACCAGGAATATCCGGTTGTGTTTTGGCTAACTCAAACCCAGATATTGTGAAAGCCTCTGTGTTTGTGTTCTCTGGATATTATCGAAGGACTTATTGTTTTGAATGTTTTTATCAGGGAACATTTAATGTTGTACCGTTGAAACACGAATTGGTTCCTCATGGGGACACCAGCTCTACACATTCGTATTTACTATGGAGAAACCTAGAGGAACTGTGGCAAACAAACATGATATTTCTGTTTGTATAGATGACATTTTATGCTCTTGCCTAACGAAAAGACTTTGCTTTTCTCCAAAATCATTTCCCTGTGATTTTCTCGGTCCATTGCATACGAATTCCACACCAGTTTCTCCGGATATGACTGGATGAAACCAGAAATATCTGGTTGCGTTTTGGCTAACTCAATCCGAAATATTGTGAAAGCCTCTGTGTTTGTGTTTTCTGGATAGTATCGATGGACTTTATTCTTTTGAATGTTTTTATCAGGGAACATTTCATTTTCTACCAAAGAAACACTAATTGATTCATCCTGGGGACACCAGCTCTACACATTCATATTTTCTAGAGAGAAAGCTAGAGGAACTGCGGCAAACAAACATGATAATTCTGTTTGTATAGATGATATTTTATGCACTTTCCTAACGAAAAGACTTTGCTTTTCTCCAAAATAATTTTTACTGTGATTTTCTCGGTCCACTGCATCCGAATTCCACACCACTTTGTCCGGATATCACTGGATGAAACCGGAAATATCCGGTTGTGTTTTGGCTAACTCAATCTGAAATATTGTGAAAGATTCAGTGTTTGTGTTTTCAAGATATTATTGATGGACTTATTGTTTTGAATGTTTTTATCAGGGAACACTTCATTTTGTACCGTAGAAACACTAATTGGTTCATCATTGGAACACCAGCTCTACACATTCTTATTTTCTGGAGAGAAAGGTAGAGGAACTGCCGCAAACAAACATGATAATTCTGTTTGTATAGATTACAATTTATGCGCTTTCCTAACGAAAAGACTTTGTGTTTCTCAAAAATCATTTTTACTGTGATTTTCTAAGTCCACTGCACATGAATTCCAGACCACTTTGTCCGTATCTGACTGGATGAAACCGGAAATATCCAGTTGTGTTTTCGCTTACTCAATCCGAATATTGCTACAGCCTCTGTGTTTGTGTATTCCTGATATTATCCACGGACTTTTTTTTTTTTGAATGTTTTTATCAGGGAACATTTCATTTTATACCGTTGAAACTCTAACTGGTTCATCATGGGTATATCAGCTCTACACATTCGTATTTTCTAGGGAGAAAGCTAGAAGAATTGCGACAAACAAACATGATATTTCTGTTTCTATAGATGACATTTTATGCGCTTGCCTAACGAAAAGACTTTCTTTTCTCCAAAACCATTTTTACTGTGAATTTTCTGATCCATTGCATATGAATTCCACACCAGTTTGTCTGGATATGACTGGATGAAACCAGAAATATCCGGTTGTGTTTTGGCTAGCTCAATCCCAGATATTGCTACAGCCTCTGTGTTTGTGTTTTCTGGATATTATCAATGGACTTCATTGTTTTGAATGTTTTTTATCGGGGAACATTTTATTTTGAGCTGGGATAGAGTAGTTGCTTCCACATGGAGACACCTGCTCTACATTTTGTATTTTCTAGGGAGAAAGGTAGAGGAACTGCTGCAAACAAACATGATATTTCTGTTTGTATAGATGACATTTTATGCACTTGCCTAACGAAAAGACTTTGCTTTTCTCCAAAACAATTTTTACTCTGATTTTCTCGGTCCATTGCATCTGAATTCCAAACCACTTTGTCGGACATGACTGGATGAAACCAGAAATATCCGGTTGTGCTTTGAATAACTCAATCCGAAATATTGTGAAAGTCTCTGAGTTTGTGTTTTCTGGATATTATCGATGGACTTTATTGTTTTGAATGTTTTTATCAGGGAACATTTCATTTTGTACCGTAGAAACACTAATTCATTCATCATGGGAACACCAGCTCTATGCATTCGTATTTTCTAGAGAGAAAGCTAGAGGAACTGCGGCAAATACACATGATAATTCTGTTTGTATAGATGACATTTCATCCTCTTGCCTAATGAAAAGACTTTGCTTTTCTCCATAATGATTTTTACTGTGATTTTCGCGGTCCACTGCATACGAATTCAACACCAGTTTCTCCGGATATGACTGGATGAAACCAGAAATATCTGGTTGCGTTTTGGCTAACTCAATCCGAAATATTGTGAAAGCCTCTGTGTTTGTGTTTTCTGGATAGTATCAATGGACTTTATTGTTTTGAATGTTTTTATCAGGGAACATATAATTTTGTACCATTGAAACACTAATTGGTTCATCCTGGGGACACCAGCTCTACACATTACTATTTTCTGGGGAGAAAGCTAGAGGAACTGCCGCAAACAAACATGATAATTCTGTTTGTATAGATGATATTTTATGCACTTTCCTAACGAAAAGACTTTGCTTTTCTCAAAAATCATTTTTACTGTGATTTTCTCGGTCCACTGCATCCGAATTCCACACCACTTTGTCCGGATATCACTGAAGGAACCAGAAATATCCGGTTGTGTTTTGGCTAACTCAATCCGAAATATTGTGAAAGCCTCTGTGTTTGTGTTTTCTGGATTTTAACGATGGAGTTTATTGTTTTGAATGTTTTTATCAGGGAAAATTTCATTTTGTACCAAAGAAACACTAATTGGTTCATCCTGGGGACACCAGCTCTACACATTCGTATTTTCTGGGGAGAAAGCTAGAGGAACTGCGGCAAACAAACATGATATTCCTGTTTGTATCGATGACATTTTATGCAGTTCCCTAACGAAAAGACTTTGCTATTCTCCAAAATCATTTTTACTGTGATTTTCTCGGTCCATTGCATAGGAATTCCACACCAGTTTCTCCGGATATGACTGGATGAAACCGGAAATATCCGGGTTTGTTCTTTCTAACTCAATCCCAGATATTGCTACAGCCTCTGTGTTTGTGTTTTCTGGATATTAACGATGGAGTTTATTGTTTTGAATGTTTTTATCAGGGGAAATTTCATTTTGTACCAAAGAAACACTATTGGTTAATCCTTGGGACACCAGCTCTACACATTCATATTTTCTAGAGAGAAAGCTAGAGGAACTGCGGCAAACAAACATGATATTTCTGTTTGTATCGATGACATTTTATGCTCTTGCCTAACGAAAAGACTTTGCTTGTCTCCAAAACCATTTTTCCTGTTATTTTCTCGGTCCATTGCATACGAATTCCACACCACGCTGTCCGGATATGACGGGATGAAACCAGAAATATCTGGTTGCGTTTTGGCTAACTCAATCCGAAATATTGTGAAAGCCTCTGTACTTGTGTATTCCTGATATTATCCACAGACTTTATTGTTTTGAATGTTTTTTTCAGCGAACCTTTAATTTTGTGCTTGGAAAAACTAATTGGTTCCTCATGGGGACACCAGCTCTACACATTCATATTTTCTATGGAAAATGCCAGGAACTGTGGCAAACAAACATGATATTTCTGTTTGTATAGATGACATTTTATGCTCTTGCCTAACGAAAAGACTTTGCTTTTCTCCAAAATCATTTTTACTGTGATTTTCTCGGTCCATTGCATACGAATTCAACACCAGTTTCTCCGGATATGACTGGATGAAACCAGAAATATCTGGTTGCGTTTTGGCTAACTCAATCCGAAATATTGTGAAAGCCTCTGTGTTTGTGTTTTCTGGATAGTATCGATGGACTTTATTCTTTTGAATGTTTTTATCAGGGAACATTTCATTTTCTACCAAAGAAACACTAATTGATTCATCCTGGGGACACCAGCTCTACACATTCCTATTTTCTGGGGAGAAAGCTAGAGGAACTGCGGCAAACAAACATGATAATTCTGTTTGTATAGATGACATTTTATGCACTTTCCTTACGAAAAGACTTTGCTTTTCTCCAAAATAAATTTACTGTGATTTTCTCGGTCCACTGCATCCGAATTCCACACCACTTTGTCCGGATATGACTGGATGAAACCGGAAATATCCGGTTGTGTTTTGGCTAACTCAATCTGAAATATTGTGAAAGATTCAGTGTTTTTTGTTTTCAAGATATTATTGATGGACTTATTGTTTTGAAAATTTTTATCAGGGAACACTTCATTTTGTACCGTAGAAACACTAATTGGTTCATCATGGGGACACCAGCTCTACACATTCCTATTTTCTGGGGAGAAAGCTAAGGGAACTGCCGCAAACAAACATGATAATTCTGTTAGTATAGATTACAATTTATGCACTTTCCTAACGAAAAGACTTTGCTTTTCTCAAAAATCATTTTTTATTGTGATTTTCTAAGTCCACTGCACATGAATTCCACACCACTTTGTCCGTATCTGACTGGAAGAAACCGGAAATATCCAGTTGTGTTTTCGCTTACTCAATCCGAATATTGCTACAGCCTCTGTGTTTGTGTATTCCTGATATTATCCACGGACTTTTTTTTTTTGAATGTTTTTATCAGGGAACATTTCATTTTGAACCGTTGAAACTCTAACTGGTTCATCATGGGTATATCAGCTCTACACATTCGTATTTTCTAGGTAGAAAGCTAGAAGAATTGCGACAAACAAAGATGATATTTCTGTTTCTATAGATGACATTTTATGCGCTTGCCTAACGAAAAGACTTTCTTTTCTCCAAAACCATTTTTACTGTGAATTTTCTGATCCATTGCATACGAATTCCACACCAGTTTGTCTGGATATGACTGGATGAAACCAGAAATATCCGGTTGTGTTTTGGCTAGCTCAATCCCAGATATTGCTACAGCCTCTGTGTTTGTGTTTTCTGGATATTATCAATGGACTTCATTGTTTTGAATGTTTTTTATTGGGGAACATTTTATTTTGAGCTGGGCTAGAGTAGTTGCTTCCACATGGAGACACCAGCTCTACATTTTGTATTTTCTAGGGAGAAAGGTTGAGGAACTGCTGCAAACAAACATGATATTTCTGTTTGTATAGATGACATTTTATGCACTTGCCTAACGAAAAGACTTTGCTTTTCTCCAAAACCATTTTTACTCTGATTTTCTCGGTCCATTGCATCTGAATTCCAAACCACTTTGTCGGACATGACTGGATGAAACCAGAAATATCCGGTTGTGCTTTGGATAACTCAATCCGAAATATTGTGAAAGTCTCTGAGTTTGTGTTTTCCAGATATTATCGATGGACTTTATTGTTTTGAATGTTTTTATCAGGGAACATTTCATTTTGTACCGTAGAAACACTAATTCATTCATCATGGGAACACCAGCTCTATGCATTCGTATTTTCTAGAGAGAAAGCTAGAGGAACTGCGGCAAATACACATGATAATTCTGTTTGTATAGATGACATTTTATGCACGTGCCTAACGATAAGACTTTGCTTTTCTCCAAAATCATTTTTACTGTGATTTTCTCGGTCCACTGCATACGAATTCCACACCAGTTTCTCCGGATATGACTGGATGAAACCAGAAATATCTGGTTGCGTTTTGGCTAACTCAATCCGAAATATTGTGAAAGCCTCTGTGTTTGTGTTTTCTGGATAGTATCGATGGACTTTATTGTTTTGAATGTTTTTATCAGGGAACACTTCATTTTGTACCGTAGAAACACTAATTGGTTCATCATGGGGACACCAGCTCTACACATTCCTATTTTCTGGGGAGAAAGCTAGAGGAACTGCCGCAAACAAACATGATAATTCTGTTTGTATAGATGATATTTTATGCACATTCCTAACGAAAAGACTTTGCTTTTCTCAAAAATCATTTTTACTGTGATTTTCTCGGTCCACTGCATCCGAATTCCACACCACTTTGTCCGGATATCACTGAAGGAACCAGAAATATCCGGTTGCGTTTTGGCTAACTCAATCCGAAATATTGTGAAAGCCTCTGTGTTTGTGTTTTCTGGATTTTAACGATGGACTTTATTGTGTTGAATGTTTTTATGAGAGAAAATTTCATTTTGTACCAAAGAAACACTAATTGGTTCATCCTGGGGACACCAGCTCTACACATTCGTATTTTCTGGGGAGAAAGCTAGAGGAACTGCTGCAAACAAACATGATATTTCTGTTTGTATCGATGACCTTTTATGCACTTCCCTAACGAAAAGACTTTGCTATTCTCCAAAATCATTTCCCTGTGATTTTCTCGGTCCATTGCATAGGAATTCCACACCAGTTTCTCCGGATATGACTGGATGAAACCGGAAATATCCGGGTTTCTTCTAGCTAACTCAATCCCAGATATTGCTACAGCCTCTGTGTTTGTGTTTTCTGGATATTAACGATGGACTTTATTGTTTTGAATGTTTTTATCAGGGAAAATTTCATTTTGTACCAAAGAAACACTAATTGGTTAATCCTTGGGACAACAGCTCTACACATTCATATTTTCTAGAGAGAAAGCTAGAGGAACTGCGGCAAACAAACATGATATTTCTGTTTGTATCGATGACATTTTATGCACTTGCCTAACGAAAAGACTTTGCTTTTCTCCAAAATAATTTTTACTGTGATTTTCTCGGTCCACTGCATCCGAATTCCACACCACTTTGTCCGGATATCACTGGATGAAACCGGAAATATCCGGTTGTGTTTTGGCTAACTCAATCTGAAATATTGTGAAAGATTCAGTGTTTGTGTTTTCAAGATATTATTGATGGACTTATTGTTTTGAATGTTTTTATCAGGGAACACTTCATTTTGTACCGTAGAAACACTAATTGGTTCATCATTGGAACACCAGCTCTACACATTCTTATTTTCTGGAGAGAAAGGTAGAGGAACTGCCACAAACAAACATGATAATTCTGTTTGTATAGATTACAATTTATGCACTTTCCTAACGAAAAGACTTTGTGTTTCTCAAAAATCATTTTACTGTGATTTTCTAAGTCCACTGCACATGAATTCCACACCACTTTGTCCGTATCTGACTGGATGAAACCGGAAATATCCAGTTGTGTTTTCGCTTACTCAATCCGAATATTGCTACAGCCTCTGTGTTTGTGTATTCCTGATATTATCCACGGACTTTTTTTTTTTGAATGTTTTTATCAGGGAACATTTCATTTTATACCCTCGAAACTCTAACTGGTTCATCATGGGTATATCAGCTCTACACATTCGTATTTTCTAGGGAGAAAGCAAGAAGAATTGCGACAAACAAACATGATATTTCTGTTTCTATAGATGACATTTTATGCGCTTGCCTAACGAAAAGACTTTCTTTTCTCCAAAACCATTTTTACTGTGAATTTTCTGATCCATTGCATATGAATTCCACACCAGTTTGTCTGGATATGACTGGATGAAACCGGAAATATCCGGGTTTGTTCTAGCTAACTCAATCCCAGATATTGCTACAGCCTCTGTGTTTGTGTTTTCTGGATATTATCGATGGACTTTATTGTTTTGAATGTTTTTATCAGGGAACATTTCATTTTGTACCGTAGAAACACTAATTCATTCATCATGGGAACACCAGCTCTACGCATTCGTATTTTCTAGAGAGAAAGCTAGAGGAACTGTGGCAAATACACATGATAATTCTGTTTGTATAGATGACATTTTATGCTCTTGCCTAACGAAAAGACTTTTCTTTTCTCCAAAATCATTTTTACTGTGATTTTCTCGGTCCACTGCATACGAATTCCACACCAGTTTCTCCGGATATGACTGGATGAAACCAGAAATATCTGGTTGCGTTTTGGCTAACTCAATCCGAAATATTGTGAAAGCCTCTGTGTTTGTGTTTTCTGGATATTATCAATGGACTTCATTGTTTTGAATGTTTTTATCAGGGAACATATAATTTTGTACCGTTGAAACACTAATTGGTTCATCCTGGGGACACCAGCTCTACACATTCCTATTTTCTGGGGAGAAAGCTAGAGGAACTGCAGCAAACAAACATGATAATTCTGTTTGTATAGATGACATTTTATGCACTTTCCTAACGAAAAGACTTTGCTTTTCTCCAAAACCAATTTTTACTGGATTTTCTCGGTCGATTGCATATGAATTCCACACCAGTTTGTCTGGATATGACTGGATGAAACCGGAAATATCCGGGTTTGTTCTAGCTAACTCAATCCCAGATATTGCTACAGCCTCTGTGTTTGTGTTTTCTGGATATTATCGATGGACTTTATTGTTTTGAATGTTTTTATCAGGGAACATTTCATTTTGTACCGTAGAAACACTAATTGGTTCATCCTGGGTACACCAGCTCTACACATTCCTATTTTCTGGGGAGAAAGCTAGAGGAACTGCCGCAAACAAACATGATAATTCTGTTTGTATAGATGATATTTTATGCACTTTCCTAATGAAAAGACTTTGCTTTTCTCAAAAATAATTTTTACTGTGATTTTCTCGGTCCACTGCATCCGAATTCCACACCACTTTGTCCGGATATCACTGAAGGAACCAGAAATATCCGGTTGTGTTTGGCTAACTCAATCCGAAATATTGTGAAAGCCTCTGTGTTGGTGTTTTCTGGATTTTAACGATGGACTTTATTGTTTTGAATGTTTTTATGAGAGAAAATTTCATTTTGTACTGTTGAAACACTAATTGGTTCATCCTGGGAACACCAGCTCTACACATTCGTATTTTCTGGGGAGAAAGCTAGAGGAACTGCGGCAAACAAACATGATATTTCTGTTTGTATCGATGACCTTTTATGCACTTCCCTAACGAAAAGACTTTGCTATTCTCCAAAATCATTTCCCTGTGATTTTCTCGGTCCATTGCATAGGAATTCCACACCAGTTTCTCCGGATATGACTGGATGAAACCAGAAATATCCGGGTTTCTTCTAGCTAACTCAATCCCAGATATTGCTACAGCCTCTGTGTTTGTGTTTTCTGGATATTAACGATGGACTTTATTGTTTTGAATGTTTTTATCAGGGAAAATTTCATTTTGTACCAAAGAAACACTAATTGGTTAATCCTTGGGACACCAGCTCTACACATTCATATTTTCTAGAGAGAAAGCTAGAGGAACTGCGGCAAGCAAACATGATATTTCTGTTTGTATCGATGACATTTTATGCACTTGCCTAACGAAAAGACTTTGCTTGTCTCCAAAACCATTTTTCCTGTGATTTTCTCGGTCCATTGCATACGAATTCCACACCACGCTGTCCGGATATGACGGGATGAAACCAGAAATATCTGGTTGCGTTTTGGCTAACTCAATCCGAAATATTGTGAAAGCCTCTGTACTTGTGTATTCCTGATATTATCCACAGACTTTATTGTTTTGAATGTTTTTTTCAGCGAACATTTAATATTGTGCTTGGAAAAACTAATTGGTTCCTCATGGGGACACCAGCTCTACACATTCGTATTTTCTATGGAAAATGCCAGGAACTGTGGCAAACAAACATGATATTTCTGTTTGTATAGATGACATTTTATGCTCTTGCCTAACGAAAAGACTTTGCTTTTCTCCAAAATCATTTTTACTGTGATTTTCTCGGTCCATTGCATACGAATTCAACACCAGTTTCTCCGGATATGACTGGATGAAACCAGAAATATCTGGTTGCGTTTTGGCTAACTCAATCCGAAATATTGTGAAAGCCTCTGTGTTTGTGTTTTCTGGATAGTATCGATGGACTTTATTCTTTTGAATGTTTTTATCAGGGAACATTTCATTTTCTACCAAAGAAACACTAATTGATTCATCCTGGGGACACCAGCTCTACACATTCCTATTTTCTGGGGAGAAAGCTAGAGGAACTGCGGCAAACAAACATGATAATTCTGTTTGTATAGATGACATTTTATGCACTTTCCTAACGAAAAGACTTTGCTTTTCTCCAAAATAAATTTACTGTGATTTTCTCGGTCCACTGCATACGAATTCCACACCACTTTGTCCGGATATGACTGGATCAAACCGGAAATATCCGGTTGTGTTTTGGCTAACTCAATCTCAGATATTGCTACAGCCTCTGTGTTTGTGTTTTCTGGATATTGTCAATGGACTTCATTGTTTTGAATGTTTTTTATCGGGGAACATTTTATTTTGAGCTGGGATAGAGTAGTTGCTTCCACATGGAGACACCTGCTCTACATTTTGTATTTTCTAGGGAGAAAGGTAGAGTTACTGCTGCACGCAAATATGATATTTCTGTTTGTATAGATGAAAATTTATTCACTTGCCTAATGAAAAGACTTTGCTTTTCTCCAAAACCATTTTTGCTGTGATTTTCTCGGTCCATTGCATATGAATTCCAAACGACTTTGTCGGACATGACTGGATGAAACCAGAAATATCCAGTTGTGCTTTGGATAACTAAATCCGAAATATTGTGAAAGTCTCTGTGCTTGTGTTTTCCAGATAATATCGATGGACTTTATTGTTTTGAATGTTTTTATCAGGGACATTTCATTTTGTACCAAAGAAAAAATAATTGTTTCATCCTGGGGACACCAGCTCTACACATTCGTATTTTCTGGGGAGAAAGCTAGAGAAACTGTGGCAAGCAAACGTGATAACTCTGTTTGTATAGATGACATTTTATGCACTTTCCTAACGAAAAGACTTTGCTTTTCTCAAAAATAATTTTTACTGTGATTTTCTCGGTCCACTGCATCCGTATTCCACACCACTTTGTCCGGATATCACTGGATGAAACCGGAAATATCCGGTTGTGTTTTGGCTAACTCAATCTGAAATATTGTGAAAGATTCAGTGTTTGTGTTTTCAAGATATTATTGATGGACTTATTGTTTTGAATGTTTTTATCAGGGAACACTTCATTTTGTACCGTAGAAACACTAATTGGTTCATCATTGGAACACCAGCTCTACACATTCTTATTTTCTGGAGAGAAAGGTAGAGGAACTGCCACAAACAAACATGATAATTCTGTTTGTATAGATTACAATTTATGCACTTTCCTAACGAAAAGACTTTGTGTTTCTCAAAAATCATTTTACTGTGATTTTCTAAGTCCACTGCACATGAATTCCACACCACTTTGTCCGTATCTGTCTGGATGAAACCGGAAATATCCAGTTGTGTTTTCGCTTACTCAATCCGAATATTGCTACAGCCTCTGTGTTTGTGTATTCCTGATATTATCCACGGACTTTTTTTTTTTGAATGTTTTTATCAGGGAACATTTCATTTTATACCCTCGAAACTCTAACTGGTTCATCATGGGTATATCAGCTCTACACATTCGTATTTTCTAGGGAGAAAGCTAGAAGAATTGCGACAAACAAACATGATATTTCTGTTTCTATAGATGACATTTTATGCGCTTGCCTAACGAAAAGACTTTCTTTTCTCCAAAACCATTTTTACTGTGAATTTTCTGATCCATTGCATATGAATTCCACACCAGTTTGTCTGGATATGACTGGATGAAACCAGAAATATCCGGTTGTGTTTTGGCTAGCTCAATCCCAGATATTGCTACAGCCTCTGTGTTTGTGTTTTCTGGATATTATCAATGGACTTCATTGTTTTGAATGTTTTTTATTGGGGAACATTTTATTTTGAGCTGGGCTAGAGTAGTTGCTTCCACATGGAGACACCAGCTCTACATTTTGTATTTTCTAGGGAGAAAGGTAGAGGAACTGCTGCAAACAAACATGATATTTCTGTTTGTATAGATGACATTTTATGCACTTGCCTAACGAAAAGACTTTGCTTTTCTCCAAAACCATTTTTACTCTGATTTTCTAGGTCCATTGCATCTGAATTCCAAACCACTTTGTCGGACATGACTGGATGAAACCAGAAATATCCGGTTGTGCTTTGGATAACTCAATCCGAAATATTGTGAAAGTCTCTGAGTTTGTGTTTTCCAGATATTATCGATGGACTTTATTGTTTTGAATGTTTTTATCAGGGAACATTTCATTTTGTACCGTAGAAACACTAATTCATTCATCATGGGAACACCAGCTCTATGCATTCGTATTTTCTAGAGAGAAAGCTAGAGGAACTGCGGCAAATACACATGATAATTCTGTTTGTATAGATGACATTTTATGCACGTGCCTAACGATAAGACTTTGCTTTTCTCCAAAATCATTTTTACTGTGATTTTCTCGGTCCACTGCATACGAATTCCACACCAGTTTCTCCGGATATGACTGGATGAAACCAGAAATATCTGGTTGCGTTTTGGCTAACTCAATCCGAAATATTGTGAAAGCCTCTGTGTTTGTGTTTTCTGGATAGTATCGATGGACTTTATTGTTTTGAATGTTTTTATCAGGGAACACTTCATTTTGTACCGTAGAAACACTAATTGGTTCATCATGGGGACACCAGCTCTACACATTCCTATTTTCTGGGGAGAAAGCTAGAGGAACTGCCGCAAACAAACATGATAATTCTGTTTGTATAGATGATATTTTATGCACATTCCTAACGAAAAGACTTTGCTTTTCTCAAAAATCATTTTTACTGTGATTTTCTCGGTCCACTGCATCCGAATTCCACACCACTTTGTCCGGATATCACTGAAGGAACCAGAAATATCCGGTTGCGTTTTGGCTAACTCAATCCGAAATATTGTGAAAGCCTCTGTGTTTGTGTTTTCTGGATTTTAACGATGGACTTTATTGTGTTGAATGTTTTTATGAGAGAAAATTTCATTTTGTACCAAAGAAACACTAATTGGTTCATCCTGGGGACACCAGCTCTACACATTCGTATTTTCTGGGGAGAAAGCTAGAGGAACTGCTGCAAACAAACATGATATTTCTGTTTGTATCGATGACCTTTTATGCACTTCCCTAACGAAAAGACTTTGCTATTCTCCAAAATCATTTCCCTGTGATTTTCTCGGTCCATTGCATAGGAATTCCACACCAGTTTCTCCGGATATGACTGGATGAAACCGGAAATATCCGGGTTTGTTCTAGCTAACTCAATCCCAGATATTGCTACAGCCTCTGTGTTTGTGTTTTCTGGATATTAACGATGGACTTTATTGTTTTGAATGTTTTTATCAGGGAAAATTTCATTTTGTACCAAAGAAACACTAATTGGTTAATCCTTGGGACAACAGCTCTACACATTCATATTTTCTAGAGAGAAAGCTAGAGGAACTGCGGCAAACAAACATGATATTTCTGTTTGTATCGATGACATTTTATGCACTTGCCTAACGAAAAGACTTTGCTTTTCTCCAAAATAATTTTTACTGTGATTTTCTCGGTCCACTGCATCCGAATTCCACACCACTTTGTCCGGATATCACTGGATGAAACCGGAAATATCCGGTTGTGTTTTGGCTAACTCAATCTGAAATATTGTGAAAGATTCAGTGTTTGTGTTTTCAAGATATTATTGATGGACTTATTGTTTTGAATGTTTTTATCAGGGAACACTTCATTTTGTACCGTAGAAACACTAATTGGTTCATCATTGGAACACCAGCTCTACACATTCTTATTTTCTGGAGAGAAAGGTAGAGGAACTGCCACAAACAAACATGATAATTCTGTTTGTATAGATTACAATTTATGCACTTTCCTAACGAAAAGACTTTGTGTTTCTCAAAAATCATTTTACTGTGATTTTCTAAGTCCACTGCACATGAATTCCACACCACTTTGTCCGTATCTGACTGGATGAAACCGGAAATATCCAGTTGTGTTTTCGCTTACTCAATCCGAATATTGCTACAGCCTCTGTGTTTGTGTATTCCTGATATTATCCACGGACTTTTTTTTTTTTGAATGTTTTTATCAGGGAACATTTCATTTTATACCCTCGAAACTCTAACTGGTTCATCATGGGTATATCAGCTCTACACATTCGTATTTTCTAGGGAGAAAGCTAGAAGAATTGCGACAAACAAACATGATATTTCTGTTTCTATAGATGACATTTTATGCGCTTGCCTAACGAAAAGACTTTCTTTTCTCCAAAACCATTTTTACTGTGAATTTTCTGATCCATTGCATATGAATTCCACACCAGTTTGTCTGGATATGACTGGATGAAACCGGAAATATCCGGTTGTGTTTTGGCTAACTCAATCCCAGATATTGCTACAGCCTCTGTGTTTGTGTTTTCTGGATATTATCAATGGACTTCATTGTTTTGAATGTTTTTTATCGGGGAACATTTTATTTTGAGCTGGGATAGAGTAGTTGCTTCCACATGGAGACACCTGCTCTACATTTTGTATTTTCTAGGGAGAAAGGTAGAGGAACTGCTGCAAACAAACATGATATTTCTGTTTGTATAGATGACATTTTATGCACTTGCCTAACGAAAAGACTTTGCTTTTCTCCAAAACCATTTTTACTCTGATTTTCTCGGTCCATTGCATCTGAATTCCAAACCACTTTGTCGGACATGACTGGATGAAACCAGAAATATCCGGTTGTGCTTTGGATAACTCAATCCGAAATATTGTGAAAGTCTCTGAGTTTGTGTTTTCCAGATATTATCGATGGACATTATTGTTTTGAATGTTTTTATCACGGAACATTTCATTTTGTACCACTGAAACCCTAACTGGTTCATCATGGGTATATCAGCTCTACACAATCCTATTTTCTGGGGAGAAAGCTAGAGGACTGCGGCAAACAAACATGATAATTCTGTTTGTATAGATGATATTTTATGCACATTCCTAACGAAAAGACTTTGCTTTTCTCAAAAATCATTTTTACTGTGATTTTCTCGGTCCACTGCATCCGAATTCCACACCACTTTGTCCGGATATCACTGAAGGAACCAGAAATATCCGGTTGCGTTTTGGCTAACTCAATCCGAAATATTGTGAAAGCCTCTGTGTTTGTGTTTTCTGGATTTTAACGATGGACTTTATTGTGTTGAATGATTTTATGAGAGAAAATTTCATTTTGTACCAAAGAAACACTAATTAGTTCATCCTAGGGACACCAGCTCTACACATTCGTATTTTCTGGGGAGAAAGCTAGAGGAACTTCTGCAAACAAACATGATATTTCTGTTTGTATCGATGACCTTTTATGCACTTCCCTAACGAAAAGACTTTGCTATTCTCCAAAATCATTTCCCTGTGATTTTCTCGGTCCATTGCATAGGAATTCCACACCAGTTTCTCCGGATATGACTGGATGAAACCGGAAATATCCGGGTTTGTTCTAGCTAACTCAATCCCAGATATTGCTACAGCCTCTGTGTTTGTGTTTTCTGGATATTAACGATGGACTTTATTGTTTTGAATGTTTTTATCAGGGAAAATTTCATTTTGTACCAAAGAAAAAATAATTGGTTAATCCTTGGGACACCAGCTCTACACATTCATATTTTCTAGAGAGAAAGCTAGAGGAACTGCGGCAAACAAACATGATATTTCTGTTTGTATCGATGACATTTTATGCACTTGCCTAACGAAAAGACTTTGCTTTTCTCCAAAACCATTTTTCCTGTGATTTTCTCGGTTCATTGCATACGAATTCCACACCACGCTGTCCGGATATGACTGGATGAAACCAGAAATATCTGGTTGCGTTTTGGCTAACTCAATCCGAAATATTGTGAAAGCCTCTGTACTTGTGTATTCCTGATATTATCCACAGACTTTATTGTTTTGAATGTTTTTTTCAGCGAACATTTAATTTTGTGCTTGGAAAAACTAATTGGTTCCTCATGGGGACACCAGCTCTACACATTCGTATTTTCTATGGAAAATGCCAGGAACTGTGGCAAACAAACATGATATTTCTGTTTGTATAGATGACATTTTATGCTCTTGCCTAACGAAAAGACTTTGCTTTTCTCCAAAATCATTTTTACTGTGATTTTCTCGGTCCATTGCATACGAATTCAACACCAGTTTCTCCGGATATGACTGGATGAAACCAGAAATATCTGGTTGCGTTTTGGCTAACTCAATCCGAAATATTGTGAAAGCCTCTGTGTTTGTGTTTTCTGGATAGTATCGATTGACTTTATTCTTTTGAATGTTTTTATTAGGGAACATATAATTTTGTACCATTGAAACACTAATTGGTTCATCCTGGGGACCCCAGCTCTATACATTCCTATTTTCTGGGGAGAAAGCTAGAGGAACTGCCGCAAACAAACATGATAATTCTGTTTGTATAGATGACATTTTATGCACTTTCCTAACGAAAAGACTTTGCTTTTCTCCAAAATAATTTTTACTGTGATTTTCTCGGTCCACTGCATACGAATTCCACACCACTTTGTCCGGATATGACTGGATGAAACCGGAAATATCTGGTTGTGTTTTGGCTAACTCAATCTGAAATATTGTGAAAGATTCAGTGTTTTTTGTTTTCAAGATATTATTGATGGACTTATTGTTTTGAATGTTTTTATCAGGGAACACTTCATTTTGTACCGTAGAAACACTAATTGGTTCATCATGGGGACACCAGCTCTACACATTCCTATTTTCTTGGGAGAAAGCTAGAGGAACTGCCGCAAACAAACATGATAATTCTGTTTGTATAGATTACAATTTATGCACTTTCCTAACGAAAAGACTTTGTGTTTCTCAAAAATCATTTTTACTGTGATTTTCTAAGTCCACTGCACATGAATTCCACACCACTTTGTCCGTATCTGACTGGATGAAACCGGAAATATCCAGTTGTGTTTTCACTTACTCAATCCGAATATTGCTACAGCCTCTGTGTTTGTGTATTCCTGATATTATCCACGGACTTTTTTTTTTTTGAATGTTTTTATCAGAGAACATTTCATTTTGAACCGTTGAAACACTAACTGGTTCATCATGGGTATATCAGCTCTACACATTCGTATTTTCTAGGTAGAAAGCTAGAAGAATTGCGACAAACAAACATGATATTTCTGTTTCCATAGATGACATTTTATGCGCTAGCCTAACGAAAAGACTTTCTTTTCTCCAAAACCATTTTTACTGTGAATTTTCTGATCCATTGCATACGAATTCCACACCAGTTTGTCTGGATATGACTGGATGAAACCAGAAATATCCGGTTGTGTTTTGGCTAACTCAATCCCAGATATTGCTACAGCCTCTGTGTTTGTGTTTTCTGGATATTATCAATGGACTTCATTGTTTTGAATGTTTTTTATCGGGGAACATTTTTGAGCTGGGATAGAGTAATTGCTTCCACATGGAGACACCAGCTCTACATTTTGTATTTTCTAGGGAGAAAGGTAGAGGAACTGCTGCAAACAAACATGATATTTCTGTTTGTATAGATGACATTTTATGCACTTGCCTAACGAAAAGACTTTGCTTTTCTCCAAAACCAATTTTTACTGTGATTTTCTCGGTCCATTGCATATGAATTCCACACCAGTTTGTCTGGATATGACTGGATGAAACCGGAAATATCCGGGTTTGTTCTAGCTAACTCAATCCCAGATATTGCTACAACCTCTGTGTTTGTGTTTTCTGGATATTAACGATGGACTTTATTGTTTTGAATGTTTTTATCAGGGAAAATTTCATTTTGTACCAAAGAAACACTAATTGGTTAATCCTTGGGACACCAGCTCTACACATTCATATTTTCTAGAGAGAAAGCTAGAGGAACTGCGGCAAGCAAACATGATATTTCTGTTTGTATTGATGACATTATATGCACTTGCCTAACGAAAAGACTTTGCTTGTCTCCAAAACCATTTTTCCTGTGATTTTCTCGGTCCATTGCATACGAATTCCACACCACGCTGTCCGGATATGACGGGATGAAACCAGAAATATCTGGTTGCGTTTTGGCTAACTCAATCCGAAATATTGTGAAAGCCTCTGTACTTGTGTATTCCTGATATTATCCACAGACTTTATTGTTTTGAATGTTTTTTTCAGCGAACATTTAATATTGTGCTTGGAAAAACTAATTGGTTCCTCATGGGGACACCAGCTCTACACATTCGTATTTTCTATGGAAAATGCCAGGAACTGTGGCAAACAAACATGATATTTCTGTTTGTATAGATTTCTGATTGTATAGATTTCTGTTTGTATAGAAAAGACTTTGCTTTTCTCCAAAATCATTTTTACTGTGATTTTCTCGGTCCATTGCATACGAATTCAACACCAGTTTCTCCTGATATGACTGGATGAAACCAGAAATATCTGGTTGCGTTTTGGCTAACTCAATCCGAAATATTGTGAAAGCCTCTGTGTTTGTGTTTTCTGGATATTATCGATGGACTTCATTGTTTTGAATGTTTTTATCAGGGAACATATAATTTTGTACCAAAGAAACACTAATTGGTTCATCCTGGGGACACCAGCTCTACACATTCGTATTTTCTGGGGAGAAAGCTAGAGGAACTGCGGCAAACAAACATGATAATTCTGTTTGTATAGATGACATTTTATACACTTTCCTAACGAAAAGACTTTGCTTTTCTCCAAAATAATTTTTACTGTGATTTTCTCGGTCCACTGCATCTGAATTCCACACCACTTTGTCCGGATATCACTGGATGAAACTGGAAATATCCGGTTGTGTTTTGGCTAACTCAATCTGAAATATTGTGAAAGATTCAGTGTTTGTGTTTTCAAGATATTATTGATGGACTTATTGTTTTGAATGTTTTTATCAGGGAACACTTCATTTTGTACCGTAGAAACACTAATTGGTTCATCATGGGGACACCAGCTCTACACATTCATATTTTCTGGAGAGAAAGGTAGAGGAACTGCCACAAACAAACATGATAATTCTGTTTGTATAGATTACAATTTATGCGCTTTCCTAACGAAAAGACTTTGTGTTTCTCAAAAATCATTTTTACTGTGATTTTCTAAGTCCACTGCACATGAATTCCACACCACTTTGTCCGTATCTGACTGGAAGAAACCGGAAATATCCAGTTGTGTTTTCGCTTACTCAATCCGAATATTGCTACAGCCTCTGTGTTTGTGTATTCCTGATATTATCCACGGACTTTTTTTTTTTGAATGTTTTTATCAGGGAACATTTCATTTTATACCGTTGATACTCTAACTGGTTCATCATGGGTATATCAGCTCTACACATTCGTATTTTCTAGGGAGAAAGCTAGAAGAATTGTGACAAACAAACATGATATTTCTGTTTGTATAGATGACATTTTATGCGCTTGCCTAACGAAAAGACTTTCCTTTCTCCAAAACCATTTTTACTGTGAATTTTCTGATCCATTGCATACGAATTCCACACCAGTTTGTCTGGATATGACTGGATGAAACCGGAAATATCCGGTTGTGTTTTGGCTAACTCAATCCCAGATATTGCTACAGCCTCTGTGTTTGTGTTTTCTGGATATTATCAATGGACTTCATTGTTTTGAATGTTTTTTATCGGGGAACATTTTATTTTGAGCTGGGATAGAGTAGTTGCTTCCACATGGAGACACCAGCTCTACATTTTGTATTTTCTAGGGAGAAAGGTAGAGGAACTGCTGCAAACAAACATGATATTTCTGTTTGTATAGATGACATTTTATGCACCTGCCTAACGAAAAGACTTTGCTTTTCTCCAAAACCATTTTTACTCTGATTTTCTCGGTCCATTGCATCTGAATTCCAAACCACTTTGTCGGACATGACTGGATGAAACCAGAAATATCCGGTTGTGCTTTGGATAACTCAATCCGAAATATTGTGAAAGTCTCTGTGTTTCTGTTTTCTGGATATTATCGATGGACTTTATTGTTTTGAATGTTTTTATCAGGGAACATTTCATTTTGTACCGTAGAAACACTGATTCATTCATCATGGGAACACCAGCTCTACGCATTTGTATTTTCTAGAGAGAAAGCTAGAGGAACTGCGGCAAATACACATGATAATTCTGTTTGTATAGATGACATTTTATGCTCTTGCCTAACGATAAGACTTTACTTTTCTCCAAAATCATTTTTACTGTGATTTTCTCGGTCCATTGCATACGAATTCAACACCAGTTTCTCCGGATATGACTGGATGAAACCAGAAATATCTGGTTGCGTTTTGGCTAACTCAATCCGAAATATTGTGAAAGCCTCTGTGTTTGTGTTTTCTGGATAGTATCGGTGGACTTTATTGTTTTGAATGTTTTTATCAGGGAACATATAATTTTGTACCGTTGAAACACTAATTGGTTCATCCTGGGGACACCAGCTCTACACATTCCTATTTTCTGGGGAGAAATCTACAGGAACAGCGCAAACAAACATGATAATTCTGTTTGTATAGATGATATTTTATGCACATTCCTAACGAAAAGACTTTGCTTTTCTCAAAAATCTTTTTTACTGTGATTTTCTCGGTCCACTGCATCCGAATTCCACACCACTTTGTCGGATATCACTGAAGGAACCAGAAATATCCGGTTGTGTTTTGGCTAACTCAATCCGAAATATTGTGAAAGCCTCTGTGTTTGTGTTTTCTGGATTTTAACGATGGACTTTATTGTTTTGAATGTTTTTATGAGAGAAAATTTCATTTTGTACCAAAGAAACACTAATTGGTTAATCCTTGGGACACCAGCTCTACACATTCATATTTTCTAGAGAGAAAGCTAGAGGAACTGCGGCAAGCAAACATGATATTTCTGTTTGTATCGATGACATTTTATGCACTTGCCTAACGAAAAGACTTTGCTTGTCTCCAAAACCATTTTTCCTGTGATTTTCTCGGTCCATTGCATACGAATTCCACACCACGCTGTCCGGATATGACGGGATGAAACCAGAAATATCTGGTTGCGTTTTGGCTAACTCAATCCGAAATATTGTGAAAGCCTCTGTACTTGTGTATTCCTGATATTATCCACAGACTTTATTGTTTTGAATGTTTTTTTCAGCGAACATTTAATATTGTGCTTGGAAAAACTAATTGGTTCCTCATGGGGACACCAGCTCTACACATTCGTATTTTCTATGGAAAATGCCAGGAACTGTGGCAAACAAACATGATATTTCTGTTTGTATAGATGACATTTTATGCTCTTGCCTAACGAAAAGACTTTGCTTTTCTCCAAAATCATTTTTACTGTGATTTTCTCGGTCCATTGCATACGAATTCAACACCAGTTTCTCCTGATATGACTGGATGAAACCAGAAATATCTGGTTGCGTTTTGGCTAACTCAATCCGAAATGTTGTGAAAGCCTCTGTGTTTGTGTTTTCTGGATATTATCGATGGACTTTATTGTTTTGAATGTTTTTATCAGGGAACATATAATTTTGTACCAAAGAAACACTAATTGGTTCATCCTGGGGACACCAGCTCTACACATTCGTATTTTCTGGGGAGAAAGCTAGAGGAACTGCGGCAAACAAACATGATAATTCTGTTTGTATAGATGACATTTTATACACTTTCCTAACGAAAAGACTTTGCTTTTCTCCAAAATAATTTTTACTGTGATTTTCTCGGTCCACTGCATCTGAATTCCACACCACTTTGTCCGGATATCACTGGATGAAACCGGAAATATCCGGTTGTGTTTTGGCTAACTCAATCTGAAATATTGTGAAAGATTCAGTGTTTGTGTTTTCAAGATATTATTGATGGACTTATTGTTTTGAATGTTTTTATCAGGGAACACTTCATTTTGTACCGTAGAAACACTAATTGGTTCATCATGGGGACACCAGCTCTACACATTCATATTTTCTGGAGAGAAAGGTAGAGGAACTGCCACAAACAAACATGATAATTCTGTTTGTATAGATTACAATTTATGCGCTTTCCTAACGAAAAGACTTTGTGTTTCTCAAAAATCATTTTTACTGTGATTTTCTAAGTCCACTGCACATGAATTCCACACCACTTTGTCCGTATCTGACTGGAAGAAACCGGAAATATCCAGTTGTGTTTTCGCTTACTCAATCCGAATATTGCTACAGCCTCTGTGTTTGTGTATTCCTGATATTATCCACGGACTTTTTTTTTTTGAATGTTTTTATCAGGGAACATTTCATTTTATACCGTTGATACTCTAACTGGTTCATCATGGGTATATCAGCTCTACACATTCGTATTTTCTAGGGAGAAAGCTAGAAGAATTGCGACAAACAAACATGATATTTCTGTTTGTATAGATGACATTTTATGCGCTTGCCTAACGAAAAGACTTTCCTTTCTCCAAAACCATTTTTACTGTGAATTTTCTGATCCATTGCATACGAATTCCACACCAGTTTGTCTGGATATGACTGGATGAAACCGGAAATATCCGGTTGTGTTTTGGCTAACTCAATCCCAGATATTGCTACAGCCTCTGTGTTTGTGTTTTCTGGATATTATCAATGGACTTCATTGTTTTGAATGTTTTTTATCGGGGAACATTTTATTTTGAGCTGGGATAGAGTAGTTGCTTCCACATGGAGACACCAGCTCTACATTTTGTATTTTCTAGGGAGAAAGGTAGAGGAACTGCTGCAAACAAACATGATATTTCTGTTTGTATAGATGACATTTTATGCACCTGCCTAACGAAAAGACTTTGCTTTTCTCCAAAACCATTTTTACTCTGATTTTCTCGGTCCATTGCATCTGAATTCCAAACCACTTTGTCGGACATGACTGGATGAAACCAGAAATATCCGGTTGTGCTTTGGATAACTCAATCCGAAATATTGTGAAAGTCTCTGTGTTTCTGTTTTCTGGATATTATCGATGGACTTTATTGTTTTGAATGTTTTTATCAGGGAACATTTCATTTTGTACCGTAGAAACACTGATTCATTCATCATGGGAACACCAGCTCTACGCATTTGTATTTTCTAGAGAGAAAGCTAGAGGAACTGCGGCAAATACACATGATAATTCTGTTTGTATAGATGACATTTTATGCTCTTGCCTAACGATAAGACTTTGCTTTTCTCCAAAATCATTTTTACTGTGATTTTCTCGGTCCATTGCATACGAATTCAACACCAGTTTCTCCGGATATGACTGGATGAAACCAGAAATATCTGGTTGCGTTTTGGCTAACTCAATCCGAAATATTGTGAAAGCCTCTGTGTTTGTGTTTTCTGGATAGTATCGGTGGACTTTATTGTTTTGAATGTTTTTATCAGGGAACATATAATTTTGTACCGTTGAAACACTAATTGGTTCATCCTGGGGACACCAGCTCTACACATTCCTATTTTCTGGGGAGAAATCTACAGGAACAGCGCAAACAAACATGATAATTCTGTTTGTATAGATGATATTTTATGCACATTCCTAACGAAAAGACTTTGCTTTTCTCAAAAATCTTTTTTACTGTGATTTTCTCGGTCCACTGCATCCGAATTCCACACCACTTTGTCGGATATCACTGAAGGAACCAGAAATATCCGGTTGTGTTTTGGCTAACTCAATCCGAAATATTGTGAAAGCCTCTGTGTTTGTGTTTTCTGGATTTTAACGATGGACTTTATTGTTTTGAATGTTTTTATGAGAGAAAATTTCATTTTGTACCAAAGAAACACTAATTGGTTAATCCTTGGGACACCAGCTCTACACATTCATATTTTCTAGAGAGAAAGCTAGAGGAACTGCGGCAAGCAAACATGATATTTCTGTTTGTATCGATGACATTTTATGCACTTGCCTAACGAAAAGACTTTGCTTGTCTCCAAAACCATTTTTCCTGTGATTTTCTCGGTCCATTGCATACGAATTCCACACCACGCTGTCCGGATATGACGGGATGAAACCAGAAATATCTGGTTGCGTTTTGGCTAACTCAATCCGAAATATTGTGAAAGCCTCTGTACTTGTGTATTCCTGATATTATCCACAGACTTTATTGTTTTGAATGTTTTTTTCAGCGAACATTTAATTTTGTGCTTGGAAAAACTAATTGGTTCCTCATGGGGACACCAGCTCTACACATTCGTATTTTCTATGGAAAATGCCAGGAACTGTGGCAAACAAACATGATATTTCTGTTTGTATAGATGACATTTTATGCTCTTGCCTAACGAAAAGACTTTGCTTTTCTCCAAAATCATTTTTACTGTGATTTTCTCGGTCCATTGCATACGAATTCAACACCAGTTTCTCCGGATATGACTGGATGAAACCAGAAATATCTGGTTGCGTTTTGGCTAACTCAATCCGAAATATTGTGAAAGCCTCTGTGTTTGTGTTTTCTGGATAGTATCGATGGACTTTATTCTTTTGAATGTTTTTATCAGGGAACATTTCATTTTCTACCAAAGAAACACTAATTGGTTCATCCTGGGGACACCAGCTCTACACATTCCTATTTTCTGGGGAGAAAGCTAGAGGAACTGCGGCAAACAAACATGATAATTCTGTTTGTATAGATGACATTTTATGCGCTTGCCTAACGAAAAGACTTTCTTTTCTCCAAAACCATTTTTACTGTGAATTTTCTGATCCATTGCATACGAATTCCACACCAGTTTGTCTGGATATGACTGGATGAAACCGGAAATATCCGGTTGTGTTTTGGCTAACTCAATCCCAGATATTGCTACAGCCTCTGTGTTTGTGTTTTCTGGATATTATCAATGGACTTCATTGTTTTGAATATTTTTTATCGGGGAACATTTTATTTTGAGCTGGGATAGAGTAGTTGCTTCCACATGGAGACACCTGCTCTACATTTTGTATTTTCTAGGGAGAAAGGTAGAGTTACTGCTGCAAACAAACATGATATTTCTGTTTGTATAGATGACATTTTATGCAGTTGCCTAACGAAAAGACTTTCTTTTCTCCAAATCCATTTTTGCTGTGATTTTCTCGGTCCATTGCATATGAATTCCAAACCACTTTGTCGACATGACTGGATGAAACCAGAAATATCCAGTTGTGCTTTGGATAACTAAATCCAAAATATTGTGAAAGTCTCTGTGTTTGTGTTTTCCAGATATTATCGATGGACTTTATTGTTTTGAATGTTTTTATCAGGGAACATTTCATTTTGTACCGTAGAAACACTAATTGTTTAATCCTTGGGACACCAGCTCTACACATTCGTATTTTCTAGAGAGAAAGCTAGAGGAACTGCGGCAAACAAACATGATATTTCTGTTTGTATCGATGACATTATATGCACTTTCCTAACGAAAAGACTTTGCTTTTCTCAAAAATAATTTTTACTGTGATTTTCTCGGTCCACTGCATCCGAATTCCACACCACTTTGTCCAGATATCACTGGATGAAACCGGAAATATCCAGTTGTGTTTTGGCTAACTCAATCTGAAATATTGTGACAGATTCAGTGTTTGTGTTTTCAAGATATTATTGATGGACTTATTGTTTTGAATGTTTTTATCAGGGAACACTTCATTTTGTACCGTAGAAACACTAATTGGTTCATCATGGGGACACCAGCTCTACACATTCGTATTTTCTGGAGAGAAAGGTAGAGGAACTGCCGCAAACAAACATGATAATTCTGTTTGTATAGATTACAATTTATGCGCTTTCCTAACGAAAAGACTTTGTGTTTCTCAAAAATCATTTTTACTGTGATTTTCTAAGTCCACTGCACATGAATTGCACACCACTTTGTCCGTATCTGACTGGAAGAAACCGGAAATATCCAGTTGTGTTTTCGCTTACTCAATCCGAATATTGCTACAGCCTCTGTGTTTGTGTATTCCTGATATTATCCACGGACTTTTTTTTTTTGAATGTTTTTATCAGGGAACATTTCATTTTATACCGTTGAAACTCTAACTGGTTCATCATGGGTATATCAGCTCTACACATTCGTATTTTCTAGGGAGAAAGCTAGAAGAATTGCGACAAACAAACATGATATTTCTGTTTGTATAGATGACATTTTATGTGCTTGCCTAACGAAAAGACTTTCTTTTCTCCAAAACCATTTTTACTGTGAATTTTCTGATCCATTGCATACGAATTCCACACCAGTTTGTCTGGATATGACTGGATGAAACCGGAAATATCCGGTTGTGTTTTGGCTAACTCAATCCCAGATATTGCTACAGCCTCTGTGTTTGTGTTTTCTGGATATTATCAATGGACTTCATTGTTTTGAATGTTTTTTATCGGGGAACATTTTATTTTGAGCTGGGATAGAGTAGTTGCTTCCACATGGAGACACCAGCTCTACATTTTGTATTTTCTAGGGAGGAAGGTAGAGGAACTGCTGCAAACAAACATGATATTTCTGTTTGTATAGATGACATTTTATGCACCTGCCTAACGAAAAGACTTTGCTTTTCTCCAAAACCAATTTTTACTGTGATTATCTCGGTCCATTGCATATGAATTCCACACCAGTTTGTCTGGATATGACTGGATGAAACCGGAAATATCCGGGTTTGTTCTAGCTAACTCAATCCCAGATATTGCTACAGCCTCTGTGTTTGTGTTTTCTGGATATTATCGATGGACTTTATTGTTTTGAATGTTTTTATCAGGGAACATTTCATTTTGTACCGTAGAAACACTAATTCATTCATCATGGGAACACCAGCTCTACGCATTCGTATTTTCTAGAGAGAAAGCTAGAGGAACTGCGGCAAATACACATGACAATTCTGTTTGTATAGATGACATTTTATGCTCTTGCCTAACGAAAAGACTTTGCTTTTCTCCAAAATCATTTTTACTGTTATTTTCTCGGTCCACTGCATACGAATTCCACACCAGTTTCTCCGGATATGATTGGATGAAACCAGAAATATCTGGTTGCGTTTGGCTAACTCAATCCGAAATATTGTGAAAGCCTCTATGTTTGTGTTTTCTGGATATTATTGATGGACTTTATTGTTTTGAATGTTTTTATCAGGGAACATATAATTTTGTACCAAAGAAACACTAATTGGTTCATCCTGGGGACACCAGCTCTACACACTCCTATTTTCTGGGGAGAAAGCTAGAGGAACTTCGGCAAATACACATGATAATTCTGTTTGTATAGATGACATTTTATGCTCTTGCCTAACGAAAAGACTTTCCTTTTCTCCAAAACCATTTTTAATGTGATTTTCTCGGTCCATTGCATACGAATTCAACACCAGTTTCTCCGGATACGACTGGATGAAACCAGAAATATCTGGTTGCGTTTTGGCTAACTCAATCCGAAATATTGTGAAAGCCTCTGTGTTTGTGTTTTCTGGATATTATCGATGGACATTATTGTTTTGAATTTTTTTATCACGGAACATTTCATTTTGTACCGCTGAAACCCTAACTGGTTCATCATGGGTATATCAGCTCTACACAATCCTATTTTCTGGGGAGAAAGCTAGAGGAACTGCGGCAAACAAACATGATAATTCTGTTTGTATAGATGATATTTTATGCACTTTCCTGACGAAAAGACTTTGCTTTCCTCTAAAATAATTTTTACTGTGATTTTCTCGGTCCACTGCATCCGAATTCCACACCACTTTGTCCAGATATCACTGGAAGAAACCAGAAATATCGGGTTGTGTTTTGGCTAACTCAATCCGAAATATTGTGAAAGCCTCTGTGTTTGTGTTTTCTGGATATTATCGGTGGACTTTCTTGTTTTGGATGTTTTTATCAGGGAACATTTCATTTTGTACCAAAGAAACACTAATTGGTTCATCCTGGGGACACCAGCTCTACACATTCCTATTTTCTGGAGAGAAAGCTAGAGGAACTGCGGCAAAAAAACATGATATTTCTGTTTGTATCGATGACATTTTATGCACTTGCCTAACGAAAAGACTTTGCTATTCTCCAAAATCATTTCCCTGTGATTTTTTCGGTCCATTGCATAGGAATTCCACACCAGTTTCTCCGGATATGACTGGATGAAACCGGAAATATCCGGGTTTGTTCTTTCTAACTCAATCCCAGATATTGCTACAGCCTCTGTGTTTGTTTTCTGGATATTAACGATGGACTTTATTGTTTTGAATGTTTTTATCAGGGTAAATTTCATTTTGTACCAAAGAAACACTAATTGGTTAATCCTTGGGACACCAGCTCTACACATTCATATTTTCTAGAGAGAAAGCTAGAGGAACTGCGGCAAACAAACATGATATTTCTGTTTGTATCGATGACATTTTATGCACTTGCCTAATGAAAAGACTTTGCTTTTCTCCAAAACCACTTTTCCTGTGATTTTCTCGGTCCATTGCATACGAATTCCACACCACGCTGTCCGGATATGACGGGATGAAACCAGAAATATCTGGTTGCGTTTTGGCTAACTCAATCCGAAATATTGTGAAAGCCTCTGTACTTGTGTATTCCTGATATTATCCACAGACTTTATTGTTTTGAATGTTTTTTTCAGTGAACATTTAATTTTGTGCTTGGAAAAACTAATTGGTTCCTCATGGGGACACCAGCTCTACACATTCGTATTTTCTATGGAAAATGCCAGGAACTGTGGCAAACAAACATGATATTTCTGTTTCTATAGATGACATTTTATGCTCTTGCCTAACGAAAAGACTTTGCTTTTCTCCAAAGTCATTTTAATGTGATTTTCTCGGTCCATTGCATATGAATTCAACACCAGTTTCTCCTGATATGACTGGATGAAACCAGAAATATCTGGTTGCGTTTTGGCTAACTCAATCCGAAATATTGTGAAAGCCTCTGTGTTTGTGTTTTCTGGATAGTATCGATGGACTTTATTCTTTTGAATGTTTTTATCAGGGAACATTTCATTTTCTACCAAAGAAACACTAATTGATTCATCCTGGGGACACCAGCTCTACACATTCCTATTTTCTGGGGAGAAAGCTAGAGGAACTGCGGCAAACAAAAATGATAATTCTGTTTGTATAGATGACATTTTATGCACTTTCCTAACGAAAAGACTTTGCTTTTCTCCAAAATAAATTTACTGTGATTTTCTCGGTCCACTGCATACGAATTCCACACCACTTTGTCCGGATATGACTGGATGAAACCGGAAATATCCGGTTGTGTTTTGGCTAACTCAATCTGAAATATTGTGAAAGATTCAGTGTTTGTGTTTTCAAGATATTATTGATGGACTTATTGTTTTGAATGTTTTTATCAGGGAACACTTCATTTTGTACCGTAGAAACACTAATTGGTTCATCATGGGGACACCAGCTCTACACATTCGTATTTTCTGGGGAGAAAGCTAGAGGAACTGCCGCAAAGAAACATGATAATTCTGTTTGTATAGATGACAATTTATACACTTTCCTAACGAAAAGACTTTGTGTTTCTCAAAAATCATTTTTACTGTGATTTTCTAAGTCCACTGCACATGAATTCCACACCACTTTGTCCGTATCTGACTGGATGAAACCAGAAATATCCAGTTGTGTTTTCACTTACTCAATCCGAATATTGCTACAGCCTCTGTGTTTGTGTATTCCTGATATTATCCACGGACTTTTTTTTTTGAATGTTTTTATCAGAGAACATTTCATTTTGAACCGTTGAAACACTAACTGGTTCATCATGGGTATATCAGCTCTACACATTCGTATTTTCTAGGTAGAAAGCTAGAAGAATTGCGACAAACAAACATGATATTTCTGTTTCTATAGATGACATTTTATGCGCTTGCCTAACGAAAAGACTTTCTTTTCTCCAAAACCATTTTTACTGTGAATTTTCTGATCCATTGCATACGAATTCCACACCAGTTTGTCTGGATATGACTGGATGAAACCGGAAATATCCGGTTGTGTTTTGGCTAACTCAATCCCAGATATTGCTACAGCCTCTGTGTTTGTGTTTTCTGGATATTATCAATGGACTTCATTGTTTTGAATGTTTTTTATCGGGGAACATTTTATTTTGAGCTGGGATAGAGTAGTTGCTTCCACATGGAGACACCAGCTCTACATTTTGTATTTTCTAGGGAGAAAGGTAGAGGAACTGCTGCAAACACACATGGTATTTCTGTTTGTATAGATGACATTTTATGCACTTGCCTAACGAAGAGACTTTGCATTTCTCAAAAATAATTTTTACTGTGATTTTCTCGATCCATTGCATATGAATTCCACACCAGTTTGTCTGGATATGACTGGATGAAACCGGAAATATCCAGTTGTGCTTTGGATAACTAAATCTGAAATATTGTGAAAGTCTCTGTGTTTGTGTTTTCCGGATATTATCGATGGACTATATTGTTTTGAATATTTTATCAGGGAACACTTCATTTTGTACCAAAGAAACACTAATTGTTTCATCCTGGGGACACCAGCTCTACACATTCCTATTTTCTGGGGAGAAAGTTAGAGGAACTGCGGCAAACAAACATGATATTTCTGTTTGTATCGATGACATTTTATGCACTTGCCTAACGAAAAGACTTTGCTTAGCTCCAAAACCAATTTTTACTGTGATTTTCTCGGTCCATTGCATATGAATTCCACACCAGTTTGTCTGGATATGACTGGATGAAACCAGAAATATCCGGGTTTGTTCTAGCTAACTCAATCCCAGATATTGCTACAGCCTCTGTGTTTGTGTTTTCTGGATATTAACGATGGACTTTATTGTTTTGAATGTTTTTATCAGGGAAAATTTCATTTTGTACCAAAGAAACACTAATTGGTTAATCCTTGGGACACCAGCTCTACACATTCATATTTTCTAGAGAGAAAGCTAGAGGAACTGCGGCAAGCAAACATGATATTTCTGTTTGTATTGATGACATTATATGCACTTGCCTAACGAAAAGACTTTGCTTGTCTCCAAAACCATTTTTCCTGTGATTTTCTCGGTCCATTGCATACGAATTCCACACCACGCTGTCCGGATATGACGGGATGAAACCAGAAATATCTGGTTGCGTTTTGGCTAACTCAATCCGAAATATTGTGAAAGCCTCTGTACTTGTGTATTCCTGATATTATCCACAGACTTTATTGTTTTGAATGTTTTTTTCAGCGAACATTTAATATTGTGCTTGGAAAAACTAATTGGTTCCTCATGGGGACACCAGCTCTACACATTCGTATTTTCTATGGAAAATGCCAGGAACTGTGGCAAACAAACATGATATTTCTGTTTGTATAGATGACATTTTATGCTCTTGCCTAACGAAAAGACTTTGCTTTTCTCCAAAATCATTTTTACTGTGATTTTCTCGGTCCATTGCATACGAATTCAACACCAGTTTCTCCTGATATGACTGGATGAAACCAGAAATATCTGGTTGCGTTTTGGCTAACTCAATCCGAAATATTGTGAAAGCCTCTGTGTTTGTGTTTTCTGGATATTATCGATGGACTTTATTGTTTTGAATGTTTTTATCAGGGAACATATAATTTTGTACCAAAGAAACACTAATTGGTTCATCCTGGGGACACCAGCTCTACACATTCGTATTTTCTGGGGAGAAAGCTAGAGGAACTGCGGCAAACAAACATGATAATTCTGTTTGTATAGATGACATTTTATACACTTTCCTAACGAAAAGACTTTGCTTTTCTCCAAAATAATTTTTACTGTGATTTTCTCGGTCCACTGCATCTGAATTCCACACCACTTTGTCCGGATATCACTGGATGAAACCGGAAATATCCGGTTGTGTTTTGGCTAACTCAATCTGAAATATTGTGAAAGATTCAGTGTTTGTGTTTTCAAGATATTATTGATGGACTTATTGTTTTGAATGTTTTTATCAGGGAACACTTCATTTTGTACCGTAGAAACACTAATTGGTTCATCATGGGGACACCAGCTCTACACATTCATATTTTCTGGAGAGAAAGGTAGAGGAACTGCCACAAACAAACATGATAATTCTGTTTGTATAGATTACAATTTATGCGCTTTCCTAACGAAAAGACTTTGTGTTTCTCAAAAATCATTTTTACTGTGATTTTCTAAGTCCACTGCACATGAATTCCACACCACTTTGTCCGTATCTGACTGGAAGAAACCGGAAATATCCAGTTGTGTTTTCGCTTACTCAATCCGAATATTGCTACAGCCTCTGTGTTTGTGTATTCCTGATATTATCCACGGACTTTTTTTTTTTGAATGTTTTTATCAGGGAACATTTCATTTTATACCGTTGATACTCTAACTGGTTCATCATGGGTATATCAGCTCTACACATTCGTATTTTCTAGGGAGAAAGCTAGAAGAATTGCGACAAACAAACATGATATTTCTGTTTGTATAGATGACATTTTATGCGCTTGCCTAACGAAAAGACTTTCCTTTCTCCAAAACCATTTTTACTGTGAATTTTCTGATCCATTGCATACGAATTCCACACCAGTTTGTCTGGATATGACTGGATGAAACCGGAAATATCCGGTTGTGTTTTGGCTAACTCAATCCCAGATATTGCTACAGCCTCTGTGTTTGTGTTTTCTGGATATTATCAATGGACTTCATTGTTTTGAATGTTTTTTATCGGGGAACATTTTATTTTGAGCTGGGATAGAGTAATTGCTTCCACATGGAGACACCAGCTCTACATTTTGTATTTTCTAGGGAGAAAGGTAGAGGAACTGCTGCAAACAAACATGATATTTCTGTTTGTATAGATGACATTTTATGCACCTGCCTAACGAAAAGACTTTGCTTTTCTCCAAAACCATTTTTACTCTGATTTTCTCGGTCCATTGCATCTGAATTCCAAACCACTTTGTCGGACATGACTGGATGAAACCAGAAATATCCGGTTGTGCTTTGGATAACTCAATCCGAAATATTGTGAAAGTCTCTGTGTTTCTGTTTTCTGGATATTATCGATGGACTTTATTGTTTTGAATGTTTTTATCAGGGAACATTTCATTTTGTACCGTAGAAACACTGATTCATTCATCATGGGAACACCAGCTCTACGCATTTGTATTTTCTAGAGAGAAAGCTAGAGGAAATGCGGCAAATACACATGATAATTCTGTTTGTATAGATGACATTTTATGCTCTTGCCTAACGATAAGACTTTGCTTTTCTCCAAAATCATATTTACTGTGATTTTCTCGGTCCATTGCATACGAATTCAACACCAGTTTCTCCGGATATGACTGGATGAGACCAGAAATATCTGGTTGCGTTTTGGCTAACTCAATCCGAAATATTGTGAAAGCCTCTGTGTTTGTGTTTTCTGGATAGTATCGGTGGACTTTATTGTTTTGAATGTTTTTATCAGGGAACATATAATTTTGTACCGTTGAAACACTAATTGGTTCATCCTGGGGACACCAGCTCTACACATTCCTATTTTCTGGGGAGAAATCTACAGGAACAGCGCAAACAAACATGATAATTCTGTTTGTATAGATGATATTTTATGCACATTCCTAACGAAAAGACTTTGCTTTTCTCAAAAATCTTTTTTACTGTGATTTTCTCGGTCCACTGCATCCGAATTCCACACCACTTTGTCCGGATATCACTGAAGGAACCAGAAATATCCGGTTGTGTTTTGGCTAACTCAATCCGAAATATTGTGAAAGCCTCTGTGTTTGTGTTTTCTGGATTTTAACGATGGACTTTATTGTTTTGAATGTTTTTATGAGAGAAAATTTCATTTTGTACCAAAGAAACACTAATTGGTTCATCCTTGGGACACCAGCTCTACACATTCATATTTTCTAGAGAGAAAGCTAGAGGAACTGCGGCAAGCAAACATGATATTTCTGTTTGTATCGATGACATTTTATGCACTTGCCTAACGAAAAGACTTTGCTTGTCTCCAAAACCATTTTTCCTGTGATTTTCTCGGTCCATTGCATACGAATTCCACACCACGCTGTCCGGATATGACGGGATGAAACCAGAAATATCTGGTTGCGTTTTGGCTAACTCAATCCGAAATATTGTGAAAGCCTCTGTACTTGTGTATTCCTGATATTATCCACAGACTTTATTGTTTTGAATGTTTTTTTCAGCGAACATTTAATATTGTGCTTGGAAAAACTAATTGGTTCCTCATGGGGACACCAGCTCTACACATTCGTATTTTCTATGGAAAATGCCAGGAACTGTGGCAAACAAACATGATATTTCTGTTTGTATAGATGACATTTTATGCTCTTGCCTAACGAAAAGACTTTGCTTTTCTCCAAAATCATTTTTACTGTGATTTTCTCGGTCCATTGCATACGAATTCAACACCAGTTTCTCCTGATATGACTGGATGAAACCAGAAATATCTGGTTGCGTTTTGGCTAACTCAATCCGAAATGTTGTGAAAGCCTCTGTGTTTGTGTTTTCTGGATATTATCGATGGACTTTATTGTTTTGAATGTTTTTATCAGGGAACATATAATTTTGTACCAAAGAAACACTAATTGGTTCATCCTGGGGACACCAGCTCTACACATTCGTATTTTCTGGGGAGAAAGCTAGAGGAACTGCGGCAAACAAACATGATAATTCTGTTTGTATAGATGACATTTTATACACTTTCCTAACGAAAAGACTTTGCTTTTCTCCAAAATAATTTTTACTGTGATTTTCTCGGTCCACTGCATCTGAATTCCACACCACTTTGTCCGGATATCACTGGATGAAACCGGAAATATCCGGTTGTGTTTTGGCTAACTCAATCTGAAATATTGTGAAAGATTCAGTGTTTGTGTTTTCAAGATATTATTGATGGACTTATTGTTTTGAATGTTTTTATCAGGGAACACTTCATTTTGTACCGTAGAAACACTAATTGGTTCATCATGGGGACACCAGCTCTACACATTCATATTTTCTGGAGAGAAAGGTAGAGGAACTGCCACAAACAAACATGATAATTCTGTTTGTATAGATTACAATTTATGCGCTTTCCTAACGAAAAGACTTTGTGTTTCTCAAAAATCATTTTTACTGTGATTTTCTAAGTCCACTGCACATGAATTCCACACCACTTTGTCCGTATCTGACTGGAAGAAACCGGAAATATCCAGTTGTGTTTTCGCTTACTCAATCCGAATATTGCTACAGCCTCTGTGTTTGTGTATTCCTGATATTATCCACGGACTTTTTTTTTTTTGAATGTTTTTATCAGGGAACATTTCATTTTATACCGTTGATACTCTAACTGGTTCATCATGGGTATATCAGCTCTACACATTCGTATTTTCTAGGGAGAAAGCTAGAAGAATTGCGACAAACAAACATGATATTTCTGTTTGTATAGATGACATTTTATGCGCTTGCCTAACGAAAAGACTTTCCTTTCTCCAAAACCATTTTTACTGTGAATTTTCTGATCCATTGCATACGAATTCCACACCAGTTTGTCTGGATATGACTGGATGAAACCGGAAATATCCGGTTGTGTTTTGGCTAACTCAATCCCAGATATTGCTACAGCCTCTGTGTTTGTGTTTTCTGGATATTATCAATGGACTTCATTGTTTTGAATGTTTTTTATCGGGGAACATTTTATTTTGAGCTGGGATAGAGTAGTTGCTTCCACATGGAGACACCAGCTCTACATTTTGTATTTTCTAGGGAGAAAGGTAGAGGAACTGCTGCAAACAAACATGATATTTCTGTTTGTATAGATGACATTTTATGCACCTGCCTAACGAAAAGACTTTGCTTTTCTCCAAAACCATTTTTACTCTGATTTTCTCGGTCCATTGCATCTGAATTCCAAACCACTTTGTCGGACATGACTGGATGAAACCAGAAATATCCGGTTGTGCTTTGGATAACTCAATCCGAAATATTGTGAAAGTCTCTGTGTTTCTGTTTTCCGGATATTATCGATGGACTTTATTGTTTTGAATGTTTTTATCAGGGAACATTTCATTTTGTACCGTAGAAACACTGATTCATTCATCATGGGAACACCAGCTCTACGCATTTGTATTTTCTAGAGAGAAAGCTAGAGGAACTGCGGCAAATACACATGATAATTCTGTTTGTATAGATGACATTTTATGCTCTTGCCTAACGATAAGACTTTGCTTTTCTCCAAAATCATATTTACTGTGATTTTCTCGGTCCATTGCATACGAATTCAACACCAGTTTCTCCGGATATGACTGGATGAAACCAGAAATATCTGGTTGCGTTTGGCTAACTCAATCTGAAATATTGTGAAAGCCTCTGTGTTTGTGTTTTCTGGATAGTATCGGTGGACTTTATTGTTTTGAATGTTTTTATCAGGGAACATATAATTTTGTACCGTTGAAACACTAATTGGTTCATCCTTGGGACACCAGCTCTACACATTCATATTTTCTAGAGAGAAAGCTAGAGGAACTGCGGCAAGCAAACATGATATTTCTGTTTGTATTGATGACATTATATGCACTTGCCTAACGAAAAGACTTTGCTTGTCTCCAAAACCATTTTTCCTGTGATTTTCTCGGTCCATTGCATACGAATTCCACACCACGCTGTCCGGATATGACGGGATGAAACCAGAAATATCTGGTTGCGTTTTGGCTAACTCAATCCGAAATATTGTGAAAGCCTCTGTACTTGTGTATTCCTGATATTATCCACAGACTTTATTGTTTTGAATGTTTTTTTCAGCGAACATTTAATATTGTGCTTGGAAAAACTAATTGGTTCCTCATGGGGACACCAGCTCTACACATTCGTATTTTCTATGGAAAATGCCAGGAACTGTGGCAAACAAACATGATATTTCTGTTTGTATAGATGACATTTTATGCTCTTGCCTAACGAAAAGACTTTGCTTTTCTCCAAAATCATTTTTACTGTGATTTTCTCGGTCCATTGCATACGAATTCAACACCAGTTTCTCCTGATATGACTGGATGAAACCAGAAATATCTGGTTGCGTTTTGGCTAACTCAATCCGAAATATTGTGAAAGCCTCTGTGTTTGTGTTTTCTGGATATTATCGATGGACTTTATTGTTTTGAATGTTTTTATCAGGGAACATATAATTTTGTACCAAAGAAACACTAATTGGTTCATCCTGGGGACACCAGCTCTACACATTCGTATTTTCTGGGGAGAAAGCTAGAGGAACTGCGGCAAACAAACATGATAATTCTGTTTGTATAGATGACATTTTATACACTTTCCTAACGAAAAGACTTTGCTTTTCTCCAAAATAATTTTTACTGTGATTTTCTCGGTCCACTGCATCTGAATTCCACACCACTTTGTCCGGATATCACTGGATGAAACCGGAAATATCCGGTTGTGTTTTGGCTAACTCAATCTGAAATATTGTGAAAGATTCAGTGTTTGTGTTTTCAAGATATTATTGATGGACTTATTGTTTTGAATGTTTTTATCAGGGAACACTTCATTTTGTACCGTAGAAACACTAATTGGTTCATCATGGGGACACCAGCTCTACACATTCATATTTTCTGGAGAGAAAGGTAGAGGAACTGCCACAAACAAACATGATAATTCTGTTTGTATAGATTACATTTTATGCGCTTTCCTAACGAAAAGACTTTGTGTTTCTCAAAAATCATTTTTACTGTGATTTTCTAAGTCCACTGCACATGAATTCCACACCACTTTGTCCGTATCTGACTGGAAGAAACCGGAAATATCCAGTTGTGTTTTCGCTTACTCAATCCGAATATTGCTACAGCCTCTGTGTTTGTGTATTCCTGATATTATCCACGGACTTTTTTTTTTTTTTTTGAATGTTTTTATCAGGGAACATTTCATTTTATACCGTTGATACTCTAACTGGTTCATCATGGGTATATCAGCTCTACACATTCGTATTTTCTAGGGAGAAAGCTAGAAGAATTGCGACAAACAAACATGATATTTCTGTTTGTATAGATGACATTTTATGCGCTTGCCTAACGAAAAGACTTTCCTTTCTCCAAAACCATTTTTACTGTGAATTTTCTGATCCATTGCATACGAATTCCACACCAGTTTGTCTGGATATGACTGGATGAAACCGGAAATATCCGGTTGTGTTTTGGCTAACTCAATCCCAGATATTGCTACAGCCTCTGTGTTTGTGTTTTCTGGATATTATCAATGGACTTCATTGTTTTGAATGTTTTTTATCGGGGAACATTTTATTTTGAGCTGGGATAGAGTAGTTGCTTCCACATGGAGACACCAGCTCTACATTTTGTATTTTCTAGGGAGAAAGGTAGAGGAACTGCTGCAAACAAACATGATATTTCTGTTTGTATAGATGACATTTTATGCACCTGCCTAACGAAAAGACTTTGCTTTTCTCCAAAACCATTTTTACTCTGATTTTCTCGGTCCATTGCATCTGAATTCCAAACCACTTTGTCGGACATGACTGGATGAAACCAGAAATATCCGGTTGTGCTTTGGATAACTCAATCCGAAATATTGTGAAAGTCTCTGTGTTTCTGTTTTCTGGATATTATCGATGGACTTTATTGTTTTGAATGTTTTTATCAGGGAACATTTCATTTTGTACCGTAGAAACACTGATTCATTCATCATGGGAACACCAGCTCTACGCATTTGTATTTTCTAGAGAGAAAGCTAGAGGAACTGCGGCAAATACACATGATAATTCTGTTTGTATAGATGACATTTTATGCTCTTGCCTAACGATAAGACTTTGCTTTTCTCCAAAATCATATTTACTGTGATTTTCTCGGTCCATTGCATACGAATTCAACACCAGTTTCTCCGGATATGACTGGATGAGACCAGAAATATCTGGTTGCGTTTTGGCTAACTCAATCCGAAATATTGTGAAAGCCTCTGTGTTTGTGTTTTCTGGATAGTATCGGTGGACTTTATTGTTTTGAATGTTTTTATCAGGGAACATATAATTTTGTACCGTTGAAACACTAATTGGTTCATCCTGGGGACACCAGCTCTACACATTCCTATTTTCTGGGGAGAAATCTACAGGAACAGCGCAAACAAACATGATAATTCTGTTTGTATAGATGATATTTTATGCACATTCCTAACGAAAAGACTTTGCTTTTCTCAAAAATCTTTTTTACTGTGATTTTCTCGGTCCACTGCATCCGAATTCCACACCACTTTGTCCGGATATCACTGAAGGAACCAGAAATATCCGGTTGTGTTTTGGCTAACTCAATCCGAAATATTGTGAAAGCCTCTGTGTTTGTGTTTTCTGGATTTTAACGATGGACTTTATTGTTTTGAATGTTTTTATGAGAGAAAATTTCATTTTGTACCAAAGAAACACTAATTGGTTAATCCTTGGGACACCAGCTCTACACATTCATATTTTCTAGAGAGAAAGCTAGAGGAACTGCGGCAAGCAAACATGATATTTCTGTTTGTATCGATGACATTTTATGCACTTGCCTAACGAAAAGACTTTGCTTGTCTCCAAAACCATTTTTCCTGTGATTTTCTCGGTCCATTGCATACGAATTCCACACCACGCTGTCCGGATATGACGGGATGAAACCAGAAATATCTGGTTGCGTTTTGGCTAACTCAATCCGAAATATTGTGAAAGCCTCTGTACTTGTGTATTCCTGATATTATCCACAGACTTTATTGTTTTGAATGTTTTTTTCAGCGAACATTTAATATTGTGCTTGGAAAAACTAATTGGTTCCTCATGGGGACACCAGCTCTACACATTCGTATTTTCTATGGAAAATGCCAGGAACTGTGGCAAACAAACATGATATTTCTGTTTGTATAGATGACATTTTATGCTCTTGCCTAACGAAAAGACTTTGCTTTTCTCCAAAATCATTTTTACTGTGATTTTCTCGGTCCATTGCATACGAATTCAACACCAGTTTCTCCTGATATGACTGGATGAAACCAGAAATATCTGGTTGCGTTTTGGCTAACTCAATCCGAAATATTGTGAAAGCCTCTGTGTTTGTGTTTTCTGGATATTATCGATGGACTTTATTGTTTTGAATGTTTTTATCAGGGAACATATAATTTTGTACCAAAGAAACACTAATTGGTTCATCCTGGGGACACCAGCTCTACACATTCGTATTTTCTGGGGAGAAAGCTAGAGGAACTGCGGCAAACAAACATGATAATTCTGTTTGTATAGATGACATTTTATACACTTTCCTAACGAAAAGACTTTGCTTTTCTCCAAAATAATTTTTACTGTGATTTTCTCGGTCCACTGCATCTGAATTCCACACCACTTTGTCCGGATATCACTGGATGAAACCGGAAATATCCGGTTGTGTTTTGGCTAACTCAATCTGAAATATTGTGAAAGATTCAGTGTTTGTGTTTTCAAGATATTATTGATGGACTTATTGTTTTGAATGTTTTTATCAGGGAACACTTCATTTTGTACCGTAGAAACACTAATTGGTTCATCATGGGGACACCAGCTCTACACATTCATATTTTCTGGAGAGAAAGGTAGAGGAACTGCCACAAACAAACATGATAATTCTGTTTGTATAGATTACAATTTATGCGCTTTCCTAACGAAAAGACTTTGTGTTTCTCAAAAATCATTTTTACTGTGATTTTCTAAGTCCACTGCACATGAATTCCACACCACTTTGTCCGTATCTGACTGGAAGAAACCGGAAATATCCAGTTGTGTTTTCGCTTACTCAATCCGAATATTGCTACAGCCTCTGTGTTTGTGTATTCCTGATATTATCCACGGACTTTTTTTTTTTGAATGTTTTTATCAGGGAACATTTCATTTTATACCGTTGATACTCTAACTGGTTCATCATGGGTATATCAGCTCTACACATTCGTATTTTCTAGGGAGAAAGCTAGAAGAATTGCGACAAACAAACATGATATTTCTGTTTGTATAGATGACATTTTATGCGCTTGCCTAACGAAAAGACTTTCCTTTCTCCAAAACCATTTTTACTGTGAATTTTCTGATCCATTGCATACGAATTCCACACCAGTTTGTCTGGATATGACTGGATGAAACCGGAAATATCCGGTTGTGTTTTGGCTAACTCAATCCCAGATATTGCTACAGCCTCTGTGTTTGTGTTTTCTGGATATTATCAATGGACTTCATTGTTTTGAATGTTTTTTATCGGGGAACATTTTATTTTGAGCTGGGATAGAGTAGTTGCTTCCACATGGAGACACCAGCTCTACATTTTGTATTTTCTAGGGAGAAAGGTAGAGGAACTGCTGCAAACAAACATGATATTTCTGTTTGTATAGATGACATTTTATGCACCTGCCTAACGAAAAGACTTTGCTTTTCTCCAAAACCATTTTTACTCTGATTTTCTCGGTCCATTGCATCTGAATTCCAAACCACTTTGTCGGACATGACTGGATGAAACCAGAAATATCTGGTTGTGCTTTGGATAACTCAATCCGAAATATTGTGAAAGTCTCTGTGTTTCTGTTTTCTGGATATTATCGATGGACTTTATTGTTTTGAATGTTTTTATCAGGGAACATTTCATTTTGTACCGTAGAAACACTGATTCATTCATCATGGGAACACCAGCTCTACGCATTTGTATTTTCTAGAGAGAAAGCTAGAGGAACTGCGGCAAATACACATGATAATTCTGTTTGTATAGATGACATTTTATGCTCTTGCCTAACGATAAGACTTTGCTTTTCTCCAAAATCATATTTACTGTGATTTTCTCGGTCCATTGCATACGAATTCAACACCAGTTTCTCCGGATATGACTGGATGAGACCAGAAATATCTGGTTGCGTTTTGGCTAACTCAATCCGAAATATTGTGAAAGCCTCTGTGTTTGTGTTTTCTGGATAGTATCGGTGGACTTTATTGTTTTGAATGTTTTTATCAGGGAACATATAATTTTGTACCGTTGAAACACTAATTGGTTCATCCTGGGGACACCAGCTCTACACATTCCTATTTTCTGGGGAGAAATCTACAGGAACAGCGCAAACAAACATGATAATTCTGTTTGTATAGATGATATTTTATGCACATTCCTAACGAAAAGACTTTGCTTTTCTCAAAAATCTTTTTTACTGTGATTTTCTCGGTCCACTGCATCCGAATTCCACACCACTTTGTCCGGATATCACTGAAGGAACCAGAAATATCCGGTTGTGTTTTGGCTAACTCAATCCGAAATATTGTGAAAGCCTCTGTGTTTGTGTTTTCTGGATTTTAACGATGGACTTTATTGTTTTGAATGTTTTTATGAGAGAAAATTTCATTTTGTACCAAAGAAACACTAATTGGTTAATCCTTGGGACACCAGCTCTACACATTCATATTTTCTAGAGAGAAAGCTAGAGGAACTGCGGCAAGCAAACATGATATTTCTGTTTGTATCGATGACATTTTATGCACTTGCCTAACGAAAAGACTTTGCTTGTCTCCAAAACCATTTTTCCTGTGATTTTCTCGGTCCATTGCATACGAATTCCACACCACGCTGTCCGGATATGACGGGATGAAACCAGAAATATCTGGTTGCGTTTTGGCTAACTCAATCCGAAATATTGTGAAAGCCTCTGTACTTGTGTATTCCTGATATTATCCACAGACTTTATTGTTTTGAATGTTTTTTTCAGCGAACATTTAATATTGTGCTTGGAAAAACTAATTGGTTCCTCATGGGGACACCAGCTCTACACATTCGTATTTTCTATGGAAAATGCCAGGAACTGTGGCAAACAAACATGATATTTCTGTTTGTATAGATGACATTTTATGCTCTTGCCTAACGAAAAGACTTTGCTTTTCTCCAAAATCATTTTTACTGTGATTTTCTCGGTCCATTGCATACGAATTCAACACCAGTTTCTCCTGATATGACTGGATGAAACCAGAAATATCTGGTTGCGTTTTGGCTAACTCAATCCGAAATATTGTGAAAGCCTCTGTGTTTGTGTTTTCTGGATATTATCGATGGACTTTATTGTTTTGAATGTTTTTATCAGGGAACATATAATTTTGTACCAAAGAAACACTAATTGGTTCATCCTGGGGACACCAGCTCTACACATTCGTATTTTCTGGGGAGAAAGCTAGAGGAACTGCGGCAAACAAACATGATAATTCTGTTTGTATAGATGACATTTTATACACTTTCCTAACGAAAAGACTTTGCTTTTCTCCAAAATAATTTTTACTGTGATTTTCTCGGTCCACTGCATCTGAATTCCACACCACTTTGTCCGGATATCACTGGATGAAACCGGAAATATCCGGTTGTGTTTTGGCTAACTCAATCTGAAATATTGTGAAAGATTCAGTGTTTGTGTTTTCAAGATATTATTGATGGACTTATTGTTTTGAATGTTTTTATCAGGGAACACTTCATTTTGTACCGTAGAAACACTAATTGGTTCATCATGGGGACACCAGCTCTACACATTCATATTTTCTGGAGAGAAAGGTAGAGGAACTGCCACAAACAAACATGATAATTCTGTTTGTATAGATTACAATTTATGCGCTTTCCTAACGAAAAGACTTTGTGTTTCTCAAAAATCATTTTTACTGTGATTTTCTAAGTCCACTGCACATGAATTCCACACCACTTTGTCCGTATCTGACTGGAAGAAACCGGAAATATCCAGTTGTGTTTTCGCTTACTCAATCCGAATATTGCTACAGCCTCTGTGTTTGTGTATTCCTGATATTATCCACGGACTTTATTTTTTTGAATGTTTTTATCAGGGAACATTTCATTTTATACCGTTGATACTCTAACTGGTTCATCATGGGTATATCAGCTCTACACATTCGTATTTTCTAGGGAGAAAGCTAGAAGAATTGCGACAAACAAACATGATATTTCTGTTTGTATAGATGACATTTTATGCGCTTGCCTAACGAAAAGACTTTCCTTTCTCCAAAACCATTTTTACTGTGAATTTTCTGATCCATTGCATACGAATTCCACACCAGTTTGTCTGGATATGACTGGATGAAACCGGAAATATCCGGTTGTGTTTTGGCTAACTCAATCCCAGATATTGCTACAGCCTCTGTGTTTGTGTTTTCTGGATATTATCAATGGACTTCATTGTTTTGAATATTTTTTATCGGGGAACATTTTATTTTGAGCTGGGATAGAGTAGTTGCTTCCACATGGAGACACCTGCTCTACATTTTGTATTTTCTAGGGAGAAAGGTAGAGTTACTGCTGCAAACAAACATGATATTTCTGTTTGTATAGATGACATTTTATGCAGTTGCCTAACGAAAAGACTTTCTTTTCTCCAAATCCATTTTTGCTGTGATTTTCTCGGTCCATTGCATATGAATTCCAAACCACTTTGTCGACATGACTGGATGAAACCAGAAATATCCAGTTGTGCTTTGGATAACTAAATCCAAAATATTGTGAAAGCCTCTGTGTTTGTGTTTTCTGGATATTATCGATGGACTTTATTGTTTTGAATGTTTTTATCAGGGAACATTTCATTTTGTACCGTAGAAACACTAATTCATTCATCATGGGAACACCAGCTCTACGCATTCGTATTTTCTAGAGAGAAAGCTAGAGGAACTGCGGCAAATACACATGACAATTCTGTTTGTATAGATGACATTTTATGCTCTTGCCTAACGAAAAGACTTTGCTTTTCTCCAAAATCATTTTTACTGTGATTTTCTCGGTCCACTGCATACGAATTCCACACCAGTTTCTCCGGATATGATTGGATGAAACCAGAAATATCTGGTTGCGTTTGGCTAACTCAATCCGAAATATTGTGAAAGCCTCTATGTTTGTGTTTTCTGGATATTATTGATGGACTTTATTGTTTTGAATGTTTTTATCAGGGAACATATAATTTTGTACCAAAGAAACACTAATTGGTTCATCCTGGGGACACCAGCTCTACACACTCCTATTTTCTGGGGAGAAAGCTAGAGGAACTTCGGCAAATACACATGATAATTCTGTTTGTATAGATGACATTTTATGCTCTTGCCTAACGAAAAGACTTTCCTTTTCTCCAAAACCATTTTTAATGTGATTTTCTCGGTCCATTGCATACGAATTCCACACCAGTTTCTCCGGATACGACTGGATGAAACCAGAAATATCTGGTTGCGTTTTGGCTAACTCAATCCGAAATATTGTGAAAGCCTCTGTGTTTGTGTTTTCTGGATATTATCGATGGACATTATTGTTTTGAATTTTTTTATCACGGAACATTTCATTTTGTACCGCTGAAACCCTAACTGGTTCATCATGGGTATATCAGCTCTACACAATCCTATTTTCTGGGGAGAAAGCTAGAGGAACTGCGGCAAACAAACATGATAATTCTGTTTGTATAGATGATATTTTATGCACTTTCCTGACGAAAAGACTTTGCTTTCCTCTAAAATAATTTTTACTGTGATTTTCTCGGTCCACTGCATCCGAATTCCACACCACTTTGTCCAGATATCACTGGAAGAAACCAGAAATATCGGGTTGTGTTTTGGCTAACTCAATCCGAAATATTGTGAAAGCCTCTGTGTTTGTGTTTTCTGGATATTATCGGTGGACTTTCTTGTTTTGGATGTTTTTATCAGGGAACATTTCATTTTGTACCAAAGAAACACTAATTGGTTCATCCTGGGGACACCAGCTCTACACATTCCTATTTTCTGGAGAGAAAGCTAGAGGAACTGCGGCAAAAAAACATGATATTTCTGTTTGTATCGATGACATTTTATGCACTTGCCTAACGAAAAGACTTTGCTATTCTCCAAAATCATTTCCCTGTGATTTTTTCGGTCCATTGCATAGGAATTCCACACCAGTTTCTCCGGATATGACTGGATGAAACCGGAAATATCCGGGTTTGTTCTTTCTAACTCAATCCCAGATATTGCTACAGCCTCTGTGTTTGTTTTCTGGATATTAACGATGGACTTTATTGTTTTGAATGTTTTTATCAGGGAAAATTTCATTTTGTACCAAAGAAACACTAATTGGTTAATCCTTGGGACACCAGCTCTACACATTCATATTTTCTAGAGAGAAAGCTAGAGGAACTGCGGCAAACAAACATGATATTTCTGTTTGTATCGATGACATTTTATGCACTTGCCTAACGAAAAGACTTTGCTTTTCTCCAAAACCACTTTTCCTGTGATTTTCTCGGTCCATTGCATACGAATTCCACACTACGCTGTCCGGATATGACGGGATGAAACCAGAAATATCTGGTTGCGTTTTGGCTAACTCAATCCGAAATATTGTGAAAGCCTCTGTACTTGTGTATTCCTGATATTATCCACAGACTTTATTGTTTTGAATGTTTTTTTCAGCGAACATTTAATTTTGTGCTTGGAAAAACTAATTGGTTCCTCATGGGGACACCAGCTCTACACATTCGTATTTTCTATGGAAAATGCCAGGAACTGTGGCAAACAAACATGATATTTCTGTTTCTATAGATGACATTTTATGCTCTTGCCTAACGAAAAGACTTTGCTTTTCTCCAAAGTCATTTTAATGTGATTTTCTCGGTCCATTGCATATGAATTCAACACCAGTTTCTCCGGCTATGACTGGATGAAACCAGAAATATCTGGTTGCGTTTTGGCTAACTCAATCCGAAATATTGTGAAAGCCTCTGTGTTTGTGTTTTCTGGATAGTATCGATGGACTTTATTCTTTTGAATGTTTTTATCAGGGAACATTTCATTTTCTACCAAAGAAACACTAATTGATTCATCCTGGGGACACCAGCTCTACACATTCCTATTTTCTGGGGAGAAAGCTAGAGGAACTGCGGCAAACAAAAATGATAATTCTGTTTGTATAGATGACATTTTATGCACTTTCCTAACGAAAAGACTTTGCTTTTCTCCAAAATAAATTTACTGTGATTTTCTCGGTCCACTGCATACGAATTCCACACCACTTTGTCCGGATATGACTGGATGAAACCGGAAATATCCGGTTGTGTTTTGGCTAACTCAATCTGAAATATTGTGAAAGATTCAGTGTTTGTGTTTTCAAGATATTATTGATGGACTTATTGTTTTCAATGTTTTTATCAGGGAACACTTCATTTTGTACCGTAGAAACACTAATTGGTTCATCATGGGGACACCAGCTCTACACATTCGTATTTTCTAGGGAGAAAGCTAGAGGAACTGCCGCAAAGAAACATGATAATTCTGTTTGTATAGATGACAATTTATACACTTTCCTAACGAAAAGACTTTGTGTTTCTCAAAAATCATTTTTACTGTGATTTTCTAAGTCCACTGCACATGAATTCCACACCACTTTGTCCGTATCTGACTGGATGAAACCAGAAATATCCAGTTGTGTTTTCACTTACTCAATCCGAATATTGCTACAGCCTCTGTGTTTGTGTATTCCTGATATTATCCACGGACTTTTTTTTTTGAATGTTTTTATCAGAGAACATTTCATTTTGAACCGTTGAAACACTAACTGGTTCATCATGGGTATATCAGCTCTACACATTCGTATTTTCTAGGTAGAAAGCTAGAAGAATTGCGACAAACAAACATGATATTTCTGTTTCTATAGATGACATTTTATGCGCTTGCCTAACGAAAAGACTTTCTTTTCTCCAAAACCATTTTTACTGTGAATTTTCTGATCCATTGCATACGAATTCCACACCAGTTTGTCTGGATATGACTGGATGAAACCAGAAATATCCGGTTGTGTTTTGGCTAACTCAATCCCAGATATTGCTACAGCCTCTGTGTTTGTGTTTTCTGGATATTATCAATGGACTTCATTGTTCTGAATGTTTTTTATCGGGGAACATTTTATTTTGAGCTGGGATAGAGTAATTGCTTCCACATGCAGACACCAGCTCTACATTTTGTATTTTCTAGGGAGAAAGGTAGAGGAACTGCTGCAAACACACATGATATTTCTGTTTGTATAGATGACATTTTATGCACTTGCCTAACGAAGAGACTTTGCATTTCTCAAAAATAATTTTTACTGTGATTTTCTCGATCCATTGCATATGAATTCCACACCAGTTTGTCTGGATATGACTGGATGAAACCGGAAATATCCAGTTGTGCTTTGGATAACTAAATCTGAAATATTGTGAAAGTCTCTGTGTTTGTGTTTTCCGGATATTATCGATGGACTTTATTGTTTTGAATATTTTATCAGGGAACACTTCATTTTGTACCAAAGAAACACTAATTGTTTCATCCTGGGGACACCAGCTCTACACATTCCTATTTTCTGGGGAGAAAGTTAGAGGAACTGCGGCAAACAAACATGATATTTCTGTTTGTATCGATGACATTTTATGCACTTGCCTAACGAAAAGACTTTGCTATTCTCCAAAATCAATTCCCTGTGATTTTCTCGGTCCACTGCATACGAATTCCACACCAGTTTCTCCGGATATGACTGGATGAAACCGGAAATATCCGGGTTTGTTCTTTCTAACTCAATCCCAAATATTGCTACAGCCACTGCGTTTGTGTTTTCTGGATATTAACGATGGACTTTATTGTTTTGAATGTTTTTTTTTTCAGGGAAAATTTCATTTTGTACCGTTGAAACAGTAATTGATTCATCCTGGGGACACCAGCTCTACACATTCGTATTTTCTAGAGAGAAAGCTAGAGGAACTGCGGCAAATACACATGATAATTCTGTTTGTATCGATGACATTTTATGCTCTTGCCTAACGAAAAGACTTTGCTTTTCTCCAAAGTCATTTTAATGTGATTTTCTCGGTCCATTGCATACGAATTCCACACCAGTTTCTCTGGATATGACTGGATGAAACCAGAAATATCTGGTTGCGTTTTGGCTAACTCAATCCTAAATATTGTGAAAGCCTCTGTGTTTGTGTTTTCTGGATATTATGATGGACTTTATTGTTTTGAATGTTTTTATCAGGGAACATATAATTTTGTACCGTTGAAACACTAACTGGTTCATCCTGGGGACACCAGCTCTACACATTCATATTTTCTAGAGAGAAAGCTAGAGGAACTGCGGCAAACAAACATGATATTTCTGTTTGTATCGATGACATTTTATGCACTTGCCAAACGAAAAGACTTTGCTTTTCTCCAAAACCATTTTTCCTGTGATTTTCTCGGTCCATTGCATACGAATTCCACACCACGCCCTCCGAATATGACTGGATTAAACCAGAAATATCTGGTTGTGTTTTGGCTAACTTAATCCAAAATATTGTGAAAGCCTCTGTGCTTGTTTATTCCTGATATTATCCACAGACTTTATTGTTTTGAATGTTTTTTTCAGCGAACATGTAATTTTGTGCTTGAAAAACTAATTGGTTCCTCATGGGGACACCAGCTCCACTTATTCGTATTTTCTATGGAGAATGCTAGGAACTGTGGCAAACAAACATGATATTTCTGTTTGTATAGATGACATTTTATGCGCTTGCCTAACAAAAAGACTTTCTTTTCTCCAAAACCATTTTTACTGTGAATTTTCTGATCCATTGCATACGAATTCCACACCAGTTTGTCTGGATATGACTGGATGAAACCAGAAATATCCGGTTGTGTTTTGGCTAACTCAATCCCAGATATTGCTACAGCCTCTGTGTTTGTGTTTTCTGGATATTATCAATGGACTTCATTGTTTTGAATGTTTTTTATCGGGGAACATTTTATTTTGAGCTGGGATAGAATAATTGCCTCTACCTGGAGACACCAGCTCTACATTTTGTATTTTCTAGGGAGAAAGGTAGAGGAACTGCTGCAAACAAACATGATATTTCTGTTTGTATAGATGACATTTTATGCACTTGCCTAACGAAAAGACTTTGCTTTTCTCCAAAACCATTTTTACTGTGATTTTCTCGGTCCATTGCATATGAATTCCAAACCACGTTGTCGGACATGACTGGATGAAACCAGAAATATCCGGTTGTGCTTTGGATAACTCAATGCAAAATATTGTGAAAGTCTCTGTGTTTGTGTTTTCCAGATATTATCGACGGACTTTATTGTTTTGAGTGTTTTTATCAGGGAACATTTCATTTTGTACCGTAGAAACACTAATTGTTTCCTCATGGGGACACCAGCTCTACACATTCGTATTTTCTAGAGAGAAAGTTAGAGGAACTGCGGCAAATACACATGATAATTCTGTTTGTATAGATGACATTTTATGCTCTTGCCTAACGAAAAGACTGCTTTTCTCCAAAATCATTTTTCCTGTTATTTTCTCGGTCCATTGCATACGAATTCCACACCAGTTTCTCCGGATATGACTGGATGAAACCAGAAATATCCGGTTATGCTTTGGATAACTCAATCCGAAATATTGTGAAAGTCTCTGTGTTTGTGTTTTCCAGATATTATCGATGGACTTTATTGTTTTGAATGTTTTTATCAGGGAACATATAATTTTGTACCATTGAAACACTAATTGGTTCATCCATGGGACATCAGCTCTACACATTCTTATTTTCTAGAGAGAAAGCTAGAGGTACTGCGGTAAATACACATGATAATTCTGTTTGTATAAATGACATTTTATGCTCTTGCCTAACGAAAAGCTGCTTTTCTCCAAAATCATTTTTCCTGTGATTTTCTCGGTCCATTGCAAACGAATTCCACACCAGTTTGTCTGGATATGACTGGATGAAACCAGAAACATCTGGTTGCGTTTTGGGTAACTCAATATTAAATATTGTGAAAGCCTCTGTGTTTGTGTTTTCTGGATATTATCGATGGACTTTATTGTTTTGAATGTTTTTATCAGGGAACATTTCATTTTGTACCAAAGAAACACTAATTGATTCATCCTGGGGACACCAGCTCTACACATTCCTATTTTCTGGGGAGAAAGTTAGAGGAACTGTGGCAAACAAACATGATAATTCTGTTTGTATAGATGATATTTTATGCACTTTCCTAACGAAAAGACTTTGCTTTTCTCAAAAATCATTTTTACTGTGATTTTCTCGGTCCACTGCATCCGAATTCCACACCACTTTGTCCGGATATCACTGGATGAAACCGGAAATATCCGGTTTTGTTTTGGCTAACTCAATCTGAAATATTGTGAAAGATTCAGTGTTTGTGTTTTCAAGATATTATTGATGGATTATTGTTTTGAATGTTTTTATCAGGGAACACTTCATTTTGTACCGTAGAAACACTAATTGGTTCATCATGGGGACACCAGCTCTACACATTCCTATTTTCTGGGGAGAAAGCTAGAGGAACTGCCGCAAACAAACATGATAGTTCTGTTTGTATAGATTACAATTTATGCACTTTCCTAACGAAAAGACTTTGTGTTTCTCAAAAATCATTTTTACTGTGATTTTCTAAGTCCACTGCACATGAATTCCACACCACTTTGTCCGTATCTGACTGGATGAAACCGGAAATATCCAGTTGTGTTTTCGCTTACTCAATCCAAATATTGCTACAGCCTCTGTGTTTGTGTATTCCTGATATTATCCACGGACTTTTTTTTTTTGAATGTTTTTATCAGGGAACATTTCATTTTGTACCGTTGAAACACTAACTGGTTCATCATGGGTATATCAGCTCTACACATTCGTATTTTCTAGGGAGAAAGCTAGAAGAATTGCGACAAGCAAACATGATATTTCTGTTTGTATAGATGACATTTTATGCGCTTGCCTAACGAAAAGTCTTTCCTCTCTCCAAAACCATTTTTACTGTGAATTTTCTGATCCATTGCATACGAATTCCACACCAGTTTGTCTGGATATGACTGGATGAAGCCGGAAATATCCGGTTGTGTTTTGGCTAACTCAATCCCAGATATTGCTACAGCCTCTGTGTTTGTGTTTTCTGGATATTATCAATGGACTTCATTGTTCTGAATGTTTTTTATCAGGGAACATTTTATTGTGAGCTGGGATAGAGTAATTGCCTCCACATGGAGACATCAGCTCTACAATTTGTATTTTCTAGGGAGAAAGGTAGAGGAACTGCTGCAAACACACATGATATTTCTGTTTGTATAGATGACATTTTATGCACTTGCCTAACGAAAAGACTTTGCTTTTCTCCAAAACCATTTTTACTGTGATTTCCTCAGTCCATTGCATATGAATTCCAAACCACCTTGTCGGACATGACTGGATGAAACCAGAAATATCCGGTTGTGCTTTCGATAACTCAGTCCGAAATATTGTGAAAGTCTCTGTGTTTGTGTTTTCTGGATATTATTGATGGACTTTATTGTTTTGAATGTTTTTATCAGGGAACATATAATTTTGTACCGTTGAAACATTAATTGGTTCATCCATGGGACACCAGCTCTACACATTCGTATTTTCTAGAGAGAAAGCTAAAGGAACTGCGGCAAATACACATGATAATTCTGTTTGTATAGATGACATTTTATGCTCTTGCCTAACGAAAAGACTTTGCTTTTCTCCAAAACCATTTTTAATGTGATTTTCTCGGTCCATTGCATACGAATTCCACACCAGTTTCTCCGGATACGACTGGATGAAACCAGAAATATCTGGTTGCTTTTTGGCTAACTCAATCCGAAATTTGTGAAAGCCTCTGTGTTTGTGTTTTCTGGATATTATCGATGGACATTATTGTTTTGAATGTTTTTATCAGGGAACATTTCATTTTGTACCGTTGAAACCCTAACTGGTTCATCATGGGTATATCAGCTCTACACAATCCTATTTTCTGGGGAGAAAGCTAGAGGAACTGCGGCAAACAAACATGATAATTCTGTTTGTATAGATTACAATTTATGCACTTTCCTAACGAAAAGACTTTGCTTTTCTCAAAAATCATTTTTACTGTGATTTTCTCGGTCCACTGCATCCGAATTCCACACCACTTTGTCCGGATATCACTGGAAGAAACCAGAAATATCGGGTTGTGCTTTGGCTAACTCAATCCGAAATATTGTGAAAGCCTCTGTGTTTGTGTTTTCTGGATATTATCGATGGACTTTCTTGTTTTGGATGTTTTTATCAGGGAACATTTCATTTTGTACCAAAGAAACACTAATTGGTTCATCCTGGGGACACCAGCTCTACACATTCCTATTTTCTGGAGAGAAAGCTAGAGGAACTGCGGCAAACAAACATGATATTTCTGTTTGTATCGATGACATTTTATGCACTTGCCTAACGAAAAGACTTTGCTATTCTCCAAAATCATTTCCGTGTGATTTTCTCGGTCCATTGCATAGGAATTCCACACCAGTTTCTCCAGATATGACTGGATGAAACCGGAAATATCCGGGTTTGTTCTTTCTAACTCAATCCCAGATATTGCTACAGTCTCTGTTGGTGTTTTCTGGATATTAACGATGGACTTTATTGTTTTGAATATTTTGATGAGGGAAAATTTCATTTTGTATCGTAGAAACACTAATTGGTTAATCCTTGGGACACCAGCTCTACACATTCGTATTTTCTGGGGAGAAAGCTAGAGGAACTGCGGCAAACAAACATGATATTTCTGTTTGTATCGATGACATTTTATGCACTTGCCTAACGATAAGACTTTGCTTTTCTCCAAAACCATTTTTCCTGTGATTTTCTCGGTCCATTGCTTACGAATTCCACACCACGCTGTCCGGATATGACTGGATGAAACCAGAAATATCTGGTTGTGTTTTTGCTAACTTAATCCAAAATATTGTGAAAGCCTCTGTGCTTGTGTATTCCTGATATTATCCAGATTTTATTGTTTTGAATATTTTTTTTTCAGCGAACATTTAATTTTGTGCTTGGAAAAACTAATTGGTTCCTCATCGGGACACCAGCTCTACACATTCGTATTTTCTATTTAGAATGCTAGGAACTGTGGCAAACAAACATGATATTTCTGTTTGTATAGATGACATTTTATGCTCTTGCCTAACGAAAAGACTTTGCTTTTCTCCAAAATCATTTTTACTGTGATTTTCTCGGTCCATTGCATACGAATTCCACACCAGTTTCTCCGGATATGACTGGATGAAAGCTGAAATATCTGGATGCATTTTGGCTAACTCAATCCGAAATATTGTGAAAGCCTCTGTGTTTGTGTTTTCTGGATATTATCGATGGACTTTATTGTTTTCAATGTTTTTATCAGGGAACATTTCATTTTCTACCAAAGAAACACTAATTGATTCATCCTGGGGACACCAGCTCTACACATTCGTATTTTCTATGGAGAATGCTAGGAACTGTGGCAAACAAACATGATATTTCTGTTTGTATAGATGACATTTTATGCACTTACCTAACGAAAAGACTTTGCTTTTCTCCAAAACCATTTTTCCTGTGATTTTCTCGGTCCATTGCATAGGAATTCCACACAATGCCCTCCAGGTATGACTGGATGAAACCAGAAATATCTGGTTGTTTTTTGGCTTGTAAGACCCCTTGGCAGGTGTCTCACAATTTGACCGACCCCAGAAGCACGAGCTCCACACCAATCGATGCAAAGAGCATGAGGAAGTTTATTGCATTTGCGCAAATGGGCCGTCTCAAAGCACAACAACACCCTCGGGTGCAGTGCAAAGAGAGGCCCCGATCATCAATCGCACAAAGTATTTAAGGCTTAAAACCACAATATTAGCATATTATGAAAGATTACAAAATAAAGGGGTTTTTCAGGGTAAAAAGGAACAAAGTACAGGGGGTTTCCAAAAGGGAACAAGTTACAAAGTACAGGGGGTTTTAAAAAGGGAACAAGTTCCATGCTGTACGTGCCTTGGGGTTTTCCAATTTTACTTGAGCAAGCAAGGACAGGGGGTCAACATGGCGTAACAGGACATAAGTTGGGTACATTTTTGGTTAACTTCTGCCTTTGTAGTTCCTAAAACTTAACATAGTTCCTAAAACAGTTATCACATGCTACAAGTTCAGCTAAAATTCAGTTATCTTATGAAAGCATTTTGCAAGCCCAGCTATTTTGCACAGAAGCAGAACAGTATGCAGTTAGCTCAAGCAACTCCATTTTAAACCCAGCCTGCCTTATTCTCTCATTCCCTCCTCTTTTTATTGGCAAATTTTAATCTTAAAATTTAAGGAATAGCTGCAATTTAAAACATTTCCTCTATGGTTTCGGTCTCTTCACTTTGGTCCTGCCCCTGGTCTTGTTTTTGGTTCTGTTGGGCCAGGGCTATGGCATGGGCAATGATAGCAAACCCTTGTATTATACATAACCCAAAAATTAAAATTAAAAATAGTATTATTAAGGAAGTATCCAGCCGTACAATAGGGGATGAATTAGAGTTTCCAGATGTATTTGCAGATGTATTTGCCATCTGGGTAGAGGACGAATTAATCAAATCAAGGCTCCCAGACGTGTTAGTTAAATTAGGGCTCCCAGACGTGTCTGCCGTCAGGGAAGGCGAGGGTCGGCCCTGGGATCCTATAGTTGTGGCTCTAGGCACGGGCCTTTGTCCTGATAACGCAGGCCGCAGTCTCTGATCCTCCCACCTCCCCAACACACTGGGACCTCCAAACTGGGGCAAAGCTTCTTCTTTAAGTTGGATTTTAAATTGGAACCTGGGATTGTAATCAGAAACATAAAACCTTAAGCCCCAAGTTCTTCCCCTTTTCCAGTCAGCAACATTGGCTGTCTTTTTCCCTTTTTCTGTGAAGGAAATATTGAGGGGCATAGAGCAGTTGGGGTCTCTCCCAGGAATAAAATTACGGTGCACAGTGATCCAGTCCCAACTAGAGGAGGGTTTCCAATTTGCATGACCAGTGGTCTCACATCCCCAGGCCTTACAGTAAAAGGATTCTGCTCCCCCGCATCGCCTTTTTTCTTTAGTAGACCTGCCATCTTTAGGGCACACATAAAATTCCTGTTGTTGTAATTGGCATCTTTTTGTCTTGGACCCACACCCAAGCCGCGGGGGGCCATGGACTAATGCGCCAGGGGCGAACGCGGCACCGTAAACAACAGGAATCCGTCCTTTAGCGGGGCCGGCAGGGTTTCCTGGGGGTTTGGCTAGGTTCCCGTCGGGTGTATCCCAGGTGTCTATCCCTGCCACCAACTCACATACATCAGGGTGTAACGCAGGCCACCATGTCCCAGAGGGGGCCACGCGGGTAACGGACCACACGACCTCAGCGGTACCAGATTGCACCTCCCACGTGAGCCTCCCTGGGGGATGCGGGCCGCCCATAATAGGGGTAAGGAAAATTAAAAGTAATACTAGACAGTCTTTAAGATTCTTATCTTGAGTGGGTTTTGAGTGTGTTGCAGTCTCCATTTCGGTATCGGCTCGTCGGCAGGGCTGTCGGTCTCTTGATTCTGTTCAGCTGCCGCCCTCTTGACGTGCGACACGTGAATCCAGGCGGCGATGCCGTCCACCTTTACCGCTGTCGGCGTGGTCAATAGTACTGTGTAAGGTCCCTTCCAACGTGGTTCAAGCGTCTTAGTCTGATGCCTGCGGACGTAGACAACGTCCCCAATTTGGAACGAGTGCGGGAGCGCGGGGCACTTGGACTGGTATACGGCAGTCAGCTGCTTCCCTATATGCTTATGAATTAGCTGCAAGGCACGGAAGCGGGTCTGCAAAGTAGAGGATGTTGCAAAAGAATCAATACTAGGTCCCAACAGATCTGCCGCAGGTGGAGGACCTCCGTACAATATTTCATAGGGTGTTAATCCACATACAGAAGGCGTGTTACGAGCCCTAAACAAAGCCATCGGCAGTAGCTCGACCCAGTCTCTAGTGCCAGTCTCCATTATTAATTTAGTTAAGGTCTCCTTAATTGTCCTGTTCATACGTTCTACCTGACCTGAGCTCTGGGGCCTATACGCACAATGTAATTTCCAATCAATCCCCAGCACTTTGGTCACCAACTGACTTACCCGGGAGACGAAGGCGGGTCTGTTGTCTGACCCCAATACCTTAGGTAGGCCAAACCGCGGGAAGATTTCTTCTAATAACTTCTTGACCACAACTTGTGCCATCTCGTTTTTTACTGGAAATGCTTCAGGCCAACCGGAGAAGGTGTCTACAAACACTAGAAGGTACTTAATTCCATATTTGCTCGGGTGAACCTCGGTGAAATCTACCTCCCAATTAACTCCAGGCCTAGCTCCCCGCATCCAGGCTCCCTCTGGTATTTTAGAACATCTGGGATTCACCTTGGCACATGGGATGCAGGCCTCTATGGTCTGTTTTACTGCTGTGTTTAGTCCTAATAGAAAGTAAGAAATTTCCTCCCTATCTAGCAAGGTTTTTAGTTTCTTATACCCTAAGTGTGTCCATCTGTGTAAATCTTGCACTAATCTAGTTTCTTTTGCGGGCAGTACTACTTTGTCCTGTATTTTCCAGCTTTTAGAAGTCTCATCATAGGTTCCTCCTAGCCGTTGTATGGCTGCCACATCTTGTTCTGTATAAGTCCACCTTGGCTCCTGGCTGGAAGGGTCCTGCGGGTCTTGCGCATCAATGTTTAACACATAGCTACTCAAGGCACTAGTTCTGGCCACCTCATCTGCCATCCGGTTACCCTGTGCCACCGGGTCCTCTCCTTTTTGGTGGCCTGGGCAATGTATGATGCTTACCTTCTTTGGCCAGAAGAGGGCCTGTAGGAGGTCTAGGATTTCCTGTTTATTTTTGATTTCTCTGCCTCCTGAAGTCAACAGTCCCCTTCTTTTATATATTTCACCATGCACATGCGCAGTAGCGAAGGCGTATCGGCTGTCCGTATAAATATTTACCCTCTTCCCTTTTGCCTGTTTTAAGGCCTGAGTCAGTGCCACCAGCTCAGCTTTCTGTGCCGAAGTGCCTGGTGGTAAGGCGGAGGCCCAAACAACAGCCTTCCCGTCGACCACCGCTGCCCCTGCCCTCCTCTCACCTTGATAGAGGAAGCTACTGCCATCTGTATACCAGGTGTACTCTGCATCTGGCAGGGACTGATCTGTTAAGTCCTCGCGGGCTCCATGGACTTCAGCCAGCACTTGTTGGCAATTGTGGCTAACCTGCGTCTGGTCTCCCGGTTCCGGCAGCAGAGTGGCGGGGTTGAGAGAGGCCGTCGTTCCAAACCGGATGCGCTCGGGGTTGAGCAACATCGCCTGGTAGTGGGTGATTCTGGCATTTGATAGCCATCGATCAGGTGGCTGACGTATTACCGCTTCAATGGCATGAGACGTTACTATGGTCAGTGGCTGTCCCAGAGTCAGTTTATCAGAGTCTTTTACAATCGTGGCCACTGCCGCTATCATGCGGAGGCACGGGGCCACCCAGAGGCGACACTGTCCAACTTCTTTGAAAAATAGGCCACCGGCCTCTTCCAAGGCCCTAATCTTTGAGTCAGGACTCCCTTAGCAATCCCCCCTCTTTCGTCTATATATAAGGTAAAAGGCTTGTTGGGGTCAGGCAGGCTCAGTGCGGGGGCTTCCAAGAGGGCCTTTTTTAGTCTATCAAAGGCCAATTGCTGTTCTTCTCCCCAGATGTAAGGGGAGTTTATCTTCGTGAGGGGATACAAGGAGGCCGCAATCTCCGCAAACCCAGGAATCCACAGGCGGCAGAAGCCAGCACTCCCCAAGAATTCTCTCAACTGGCGTGGGTTTTTGTGTGGGGGTATAAGCGCCACCACCCGTTTGCGCCCCTCCGTTAGCCACCTCTTTCCCCCTTTTAATTTGTAACCCAGGTAATCCACCTGTCGGGCACATATTTGGGCTTTTTTAGCAGAGGCGCGATACCCCAGCTCACCCAGCCTTTGGAGCAGGGATTCCGTACCTCGTTTACAGTCTGCTTCTGTTTCTGCTGCCAAGAGTAAATCATCCACATACTGCAAGAGAGTCCATTGGGGGTTACTCACCCTGAAGCTTGCCAAATCCTGATGTAAGGCCTCATCAAATAATGTAGGCGAATTTTTAAATCCTTGTGGGAGTCTGGTCCAAGTCAATTGCCCTGAAAATCCAGTCTTCGGGTCTTTCCATTTGAAGGCAAACAAGGGTTGGCTCTGGGGGCTCAACCTCAGACAAAAGAAAGCATCTTTCAAATCTAGCACCGTATACCAAGTGCGCGATGGGGGCAAGGTGCTCAGCAAGTTGTACAGATTTGGCACGGTCGGGTGAATGTCTTCAACCCGGCGATTTACCTCGCGTAAGTCCTGCACAGGTCGGAAATCATTTGTGCCTGGTTTTCGTACCGGCAGTAGGGGTGTGTTCCAGGGGGACTGGCAGGGCTTTAATATTCCCAAGTCCAACAGTCTCTTGATGTGGGGCCGGATTCCATCCTTTGCTTCCTTAGTCATAGGATACTGCCGTACAGATATTGGCTCAGCCGTAGGCTTTACATTTACTATTATGGGTGGCTGCTGAATTGCTAATCCTATTCCTCCGGTCTCTGCCCAAGAACCCGGAAACCTTTTTATCCACTCAGGGGCTAGCGGAGTTCCTATTTCCTTTTCGTCGTATAGCGATGTTCATCTTCTAATTGCAGAGTCAATACTTGCAGAAGGCGCCCCCTAGAGTCTGTTACTGAGGCTCCTTCCTTCTGGAAGTGGATCTGGGCTCCCACCTTAGATAACAAGTCTCTTCCTAATAAGGGGGAAGGACAGTCTGGTACTAGAAGAAATGAGTGGGTGACCCGACCAGTGGCTAGGTCTACCTGGCGTTCTGTGGTCCATCGGTACATTTTCCTCCCAGTCGCTCCCTGGACACAAGAAGTTTTCAAGCTAAGGGGGCCAATATTTTTGTTTAAGACTGAGTGTTGAGCTCCGGTATCCACCATGAACATGACCGGCCTGCCTCCCACTCTTAAGGTTACCCGGGGCTCAGGGGGAGGCTCCTGGCCCTGACCCCCCTAGTCATCGTCCTCCCCCAGGGGAAGGACTGGAATGTCTGTCTCCTTTCTTCTTCTGATGGCGTACTTATTCGGACAATCTCTGGCCCAGTGTCCTTTTTCCTTGCAATACGCGCACTGGTCTCGATCTAGCTGCGGTTTGTTATCTCCCGGGTATTTCCTTGTCTGACCTCTACCATAACCTGGCCTATCCTGTCTGTTTAATTTGCTTACCGCGGTGACCAAGATTTTAGCTAGTTCCCTATTTTTCTTTTTGTCTCTCTGATCCTGTTCTTTCTGCATTCTTTCCTCTTTTTCCTCCTTTGTTTCTCTCTTATTAAAGATCCTCTCTGCTTCTTTTAGGAGGTCCTGCAATGTATAACCCTGTAGGCCCTCCAGTCTCTGCAGTCTCGTTCAGATATCTGGGGCCGATTGGCCAATGAAGGACATTATTACATCCGACTGCCGGTCTGGAGCCTGGGGGTCAAACGGGGTATACATCCGGTATCCCTCCATTAATCTCTCCAGGAACCCCGCCGGGGTCTCTTCACTACCCTGGGTTATGGCACGTACCTTGGCCAAATTGGTGGGGCGTCTCCCTGCCCCTCTGAGACCTACCAGGAGAATCTGGCGATAGAGATGAAGTCGTTCCCTACCGGCTGCCGTATTAAAATCCCAGTCTGGTCTGGTCAACGGGAATGCTGCATCAATCTCGTTTGGCAGTTGGGTAGGTTGACCATTGTCCCCTGGAACATTTTTCCGAGCCTCTGTGAGAACTCGCTGTCTCTCCTCCGTGGTCAGGAGAGCCTGCAGGAGCTGCTGGCAGTCATCCCAGGTCAGTTGGTGGGTTAAAAGAATAGACTCAATCAATCCTGTCAGAGCTTGTGGGTCTTGAGAGAAAGGCGGGTTATGGGTTTTCCAATTGTACAAATTTGAGGCTGAGAACGGCCAGTATTGCATCTGATCCCCCACTGAACGAAGTGGGAGAGCCTGAGCCTCCCACTGGCCGCCCTCACTCCCCCCTCCCCGACGCAAGCGCAGCCTTGCACTCATGGGGGTTGAACGAGCCGGGGGATCCTCCCCTCTTTCCCCTTGCGTAGAATCTGGGGAAGGTGCCGTAGGTTCTCTCGGGGGGGGTACGTAAGGCGGTGGGGTATCAAAAAGCAAAAGATCCTCCTGCCAGCCTGGGAGGATCGAGGGCTTTTTTGTCTTGAGGGGGTCTAACTCCTTCAATGGGTAAAGGGTCGAGGCCGGGCCGACCAACGAGTTTTGCGCCGGGTCTTCCCACACAAAAATGTCAACTGATGGGGACCCACCCTGATCTGCGGGTTGTGGTTTTAGGGGTGTTACGGAAGGAGGCAGGGCAGGTATGGCACCCGGTCCCGCCACGATTTGATTGGCTGGGAGAAAGGGTTTTACCCATTTCGGGGGGTATTGCGCCAGGTCCTCACACACAAAGATGTAAGGCACTTGATCCGGGTGCCCTTCCTTCCCCTCCTTACAGACCTGGGTCTTCACCTGTAAAATAATTCGAGAGTCAAAAGTCCCATCCCGTGGCCACCCGATATTGAAGGCTGGCCACTCGGACGTGCAAAAACCTGTCCAATTCTTCTTCTGCACTTTTACAGACAAGTTTTGGGCCCGCTCCCGGACCTCTCTCCAATGATCTAAAGTAAGACTTAAAGGTGTAGTTATTTCCTGGCCCATGTTGGAGGAGAAAGGCAAGTAAGGAAAGTATATTAGAACACAGGAAACAATCACAAGACTCACAAAGACACTGCGCGCAACAACAGACCGAGACAAAACTGAAACCAAAACTTCCGATGGGAGCAGAGTGGCTGCCACCCGCCAGGCTCCCCAGGGAAGCTTTTCCCCACCAAGTGGTGAGAGCGACCTAGCCAGCCTCTCCCAGAATACCACCACTGGAGCGTCCTCCAGGGCCTGAGCCAGGGGTCTTGACACGTCTGTCTTGCCTACTACTGGCTCTTTTCAGATACAGGTAAACATAACTTCCGGTACGTCAAGCGCCCCGGGAAAAATAAAAAAAAAACACAAAAATACACGAAACAGAAGAGACTTACCTCCGATTGGGAGATGGAGGGTGAATCTGGGGTCTCCAATCCCGGACGAGCCCCCAAAAATGTAAGACCCCTTGGCAGGTGTCTCACAATTTGACCGACCCCAGAAGCACGAGCTCCACACCAATCGATGCAAAGAGCATGAGGAAGTTTATTGCATTTGCGCAAATGGGCCGTCTCAAAGCACAACAACACCCTCGGGTGCAGTGCAAAGAGAGGCCCCGATCATCAATCGCACAAAGTATTTAAGGCTTAAAACCACAATATTAGCATATTATGAAAGATTACAAAATAAAGGGGTTTTTCAGGGTAAAAAGGAACAAAGTACAGGGGGTTTCCAAAAGGGAACAAGTTACAAAGTACAGGGGGTTTTAAAAAGGGAACAAGTTCCATGCTGTACGTGCCTTGGGGTTTTCCAATTTTACTTGAGCAAGCAAGGACAGGGGGTCAACATGGCGTAACAGGACATAAGTTGGGTACATTTTTGGTTAACTTCTGCCTTTGTAGTTCCTAAAACTTAACATAGTTCCTAAAACAGTTATCACATGCTACAAGTTCAGCTAAAATTCAGTTATCTTATGAAAGCATTTTGCAAGCCCAGCTATTTTGCACAGAAGCAGAACAGTATGCAGTTAGCTCAAGCAACTCCATTTTAAACCCAGCCTGCCTTATTCTCTCAGGCTAACTTAATCCAAAATATTGTGGAAGCCTCTGTGCTTGTGTATTCCTGATATTATCCACAGACTTTATTGTTTTGAATGTTTTTTTCAGCGAACATTTAATTTTGTGCTTGGAAAAACTAATTGGTTCCTCATGGGGACACCAGCTCCACATATTCGTATTTTCTATGGAGAATGCTAGGAACTGTGGCAAACAAACATGATATTTCTGTTTGTATAGGTGACATTTTATGCTCTTGCCTAACAAAAAGACTTTGCTTTTCCCCAAAATCATTTTAACTGTGATTTTCTCGGTCCACTGCATACGAATTCCACACCATTTTGTCCGTATCTGACTGGATGAAACCGGAAATATCCGGTTGTGTTTTCCCTTACTCAATCCAAATATTGCTACAGCCTCTGTGTTTGTGTATTCCTGATATTTTCCACGGACTTTTTTTTTTGAATGTTTTTATCAGGGAACATTTCATTTTGTACCGTTGAAACACTAACTGGTTCATCATGGGTATATCAGCTCTACACATTCGTATTTTCTAGGGAGAAAGCTAGAAGAATTGCGAGAAACAAACATGATATTTCTGTTTGTATAGATGACATTTTATGCGCTTGCCTAATGAAAAGACTTTCTTTTCTCCAAAACCATTTTTACTGTGAATTTTCTGATCCATTGCATACGAATTCCACACCAGTTTGTCTGGATATGACTGGATGAAACTGGAAATATCCGGTTGTGTTTTGGCTAACTCAATCCGAAATATTGTGAAAGCCTCTGTGTTTGTGTTTTCTGGATATTATCGATGGGCTTTATTGTTTTGAATGTTTTTATCAGGGAACATTTCATTTTCTACCAAAGAAACATTAATTGGTTCATCCTGGGGACACCAGCTCTACACATTCCTATTTTCTGGGGAGAAAGCTAGAGGAACTGCGGCAAGCAAACGTGATAATTCTGTTTGTATAGATGACATTTTATGCACTTTCCTAACGAAAAGACTTTGCTTTTCTCTAAAATAATTTTTACTGTGATTTTCTCGGTCCACTGCATCCGAATTCCACACCACTTTGTCCGGATATCACTGGATGAAACCGGAAATATCCGGTTTTGTTTTGGCTAACTCAATCTGAAATATTGTGAAAGATTCAGTGTTTGTGTTTTCAAGATATTATTGATGGACTTATTGTTTTGAATGTTTTTATCAGGGAACACTTCATTTTGTACCGTAGAAACACTAATTGGTTCATCATTGGAACACCAGCTCTACACATTCTTATTTTCTGGAGAGAAAGGTAGAGGAACTGCCACAAACAAACATGATAATTCTGTTTGTATAGATTACAATTTATGCACTTTCCTAACGAAAAGACTGTGTGTTTCTCAAAAATCATTTTTACTGTGATTTTCTAAGTCCACTGCACATGAATTCCACACCACTTTGTCCGTATCTGACTGGATGAAACCGGAAATATCCAGTTGTGTTTTCGCTTACTCAATCCAAATATTGCTACAGCCTCTGTGTTTGTGTATTCCTGATATTATCCACGGACTTTTTTTTTGAATGTTTTTATCAGGGAACATTTCATTTTGTACCGTTGAAACACTAACTGGTTCATCATGGGTATATCAGCTCTACACATTCGTATTTTCTAGGGAGAAAGCTAGAAGAATTGCGACAAACAAACATGATATTTCTGTTTCTATAGATGACATTTTATGCGCTTGCCTAACGAAAAGACTTTCTTTTCTCCAAAACCATTTTTACTGTGAATTTTCTGATCCATTGCATACGAATTCCACACCAGTTTGTCTGGATATGACTGGATGAAGCCGGAAATATCCGGTTGTGTTTTGGCTAACTCAATCCCAGATATTGCTACAGCCTCTGTGTTTGTGTTTTCTGGATATTATCAATGGACTTCATTGTTTTGAATGTTTTTTATCGGGGAACATTTTATTTTGAGCTGGGATAGAGTAATTGCCTCCACATGGAGACATCAGCTCTACATTTTGTATTTTCTAGGGAGAAAGGTAGAGGAACTGCTGCAAACAAACATGATATTTCTGTTGGTATAGATGACATTATATGCACTTGCCTAACGAAAAGACTTTGCTTTTCTCCAAAACCATTTTTACTGTGATTTTCTCAGTCCATTGCATACGAATTCCACACCACGCTGTCCGGATATGACTGGATGAAACCAGAAATATCTGTTTGTTTTGGCTAACTTAATCCAAAATATTGTGAAAGCCTCTGTGCTTTTGTATTCCTGATATTATCCACAGACTTTATTGTTTTGAATGTTTTTTTAACGAGGAACATTTTATTTTGAGCTGGGATAGAGGAATTGCTTCCACATGGAGACACCAGCTCTACATTTTGTATTTTCTAGGGAGAAAGGTAGAGGAACTGCTGCAAACAAACATGATATTTCTGTTTGTATAGATGACATTTTATGCACCTGCCTAACGAAAAGACTTTGCTTTTCTCCAAAACCATTTTTACTCTGATTTTCTCGGTCCATTGCATACGAATTCCAAACCACGTTGTCGGACATGACTGGATGAAACCAGAAATATCCGGTTGTGCTTTGAAAAACTCAATCCGAAATATTGTGAAAGTCACTGTGTTTGTGTTTTCCAGATATTATCGATGGACTTTATTGTTTTGAATGTTTTTATCAGGGAACATTTCATTTTCTACCGTAGAAACACTAATTGGTTCATCATGGGAACACCAGCTCTACATATTCGCATTTTCTGGAGAGAAAGCTAGAGGTACTGCAGCAAACAAACATGATAATTCTGTTTGTATAGATGACATTTTATGCTCTTACATAACGAAAAGATTTTGCTTTTCTCCGAAATCATTTTTACTGTGATTTTCTCAGTCCATTGCATACGAATTCCACACCAGTTACTCCGGATATGACTGGATGAAACCAGAAATATCTGGTTGCGTTTTGGCTAACTCAATCCGAAATATTGTGAAAGCCTCTGTGTTTCTGTTTTCTGGATATTATCGATGGACTTTATTGTTTTGAATGTTTTTATCAGGGAACATTTCATTTTGTACCAAAGAAACACTAATTGATTCATCCTGGGGCACCAGCTCTACACATTCGTATTTTCTATGGAGAATGCTAGGAACTGCGGCAAACAAACATGATATTTCTGTTTGTATAGATGACATTTTATGCACTTGCCTAACGAAAAGACTTTGCTTTTCTCCAAAACCATTTTTACTGTGATTTTCTCGGTCCATTGCATACGAATTCCACACCACTTTGTCCGTATCTGACTGGATGAAACCGGAAATATCCTGTTGTGTTTTGGCTAACTCAATGCGAAATATTGTGAAAGCCTCTGTGTTTATGTTTTCAAGATATTATTGATGGACTTATTGTTTTCAATGTTTTTATCAGGGAACACTTCATTTTGTACCAAAGAAACACTAATTGATTCATCCTGGGGACACCAGCTCTACACATTCGTATTTTCTGGGGAGAAAGCTAGAGGAACTGCCGCAAACAAACATGATAGTTCTGTTTGTATAGATTACAATTTATGCACTTCCCTAATGAAAAGACTTTGTGTTTCTCAAAAATCATTTTTACTGTGATTTTCTAAGTCCACTGCACATGAATTCCACACCACTTTGTCCGTATCTGACTGGATGAAAACGAAAATATCCGGTTGTGTTTTCGCTTACTCAATCCAAATATTGCTACAGCCTCTGTGTTTGTGTATTCCTGATATTTTCCATGGCCTTTTTTTTTTTGAATGTTTTTATCAGGGAACATTTCATTTTGTACCGTTGAAACACTAACTGGTTCATCATGGGTATATCAGCTCTACACATTCGTATTTTCTAGGGAGAAAACTAGAAGAACTGCGACAAACATACATGATATTTCTGTTTGTATAGATGACATTTTATGCGCTTGCCTAACGAAAAGACTTTCTTTTCTCCAAAACCATTTTTACTGTGAATTTTCTGATCCATTGCATACGAATTCCACACCAGTTTGTCTGGATATGACTGGATGAAACCGGAAATATCCGGTTGTGTTTTGGCTAACTCAATCCCAGATATTGCTACAGCCTCTGTGTTTGGTTTTTTTGGATATTATCAATGGACTTCATTGTTTTGAATGTTTTTTATCAGGGAACATCTTATTTTGAGCTGGGATAGAGTAATTGCTTCCACATGGAGACACCAGCTCTATATTTTGTATTTTCTAGGGAGAAAGGTAGAGGAACTGCTGCAAACAAACATGATATTTCTGTTTGTATAGATGACATTTTATGCACTTGCCTAACGAAAAGACTTTGCTTTTCTCCAAAACCAATTTTTACTGTGATTTTCTCGGTCCATTGCATATGAATTCAAAAACCACTTTGTCGGACATGACTGGATGAAACCAGAAATATCCGGTTGTGCTTTGGATAACTCAATGCAAAATATTGTGAAAGTCTCTGTGTTTGTGTTTTCCAGATATTATCGACGGACTTTATTGTTTTGAGTGTTTTTATCAGGGAACATTTCATTTTGTACCGTAGAAACACTAATTCATTCATCATGGGAACACCAGTTCTACACATTCGTATTTTCTAGAGAGAAAGCTAGAGGAACTGCGGCAAATACACATGATAATTCTGTTTGTATCGATGACATTTTATGCTCTTGCCTAACAAAAAGACTTTGCTTTTCTCCAAAATCATTTTCCTGTGATTTTCTCGGTCCATTGCCTATGAATTCCACACCACTTTGTCTGGATATGACAGGATGAAACCAGAAATATCTGGTTGCATTTTGGCTAACTCAATCCGAAATATTGTGAAAGCCTCTGTGTTTGTGTTTTCTGGATATTATCGATGGACTTTATTGTTTTGAATGTTTTTATCAGGGAACATATAATTTTGTACCGTTGTAACACTAATTGGTTCATCCTGGGGACACCAGCTGTAGAAATTCGTATTTTCTAGGGAGAAAGCTCGCGGAACTGTGGAAAACAAACATGATAATTCTGTTTGTATGGATGACATTTTATGCACTTGCCAGCGAAAAGACTTTGCTTTTCTCCAACACCATTTTTACTCTGATTTTCTCGGTCCATTGCATATGAATTCCACAACACTTTGTCCGGATATGACTGGATGAAACCGGAAATATCCGGTTGTGTTTTGGCTAACTCAATCCCAGATACTGCTACAGCCTCTGTGTTTGTGTTTTCTGGATATTATCGATGGACTTTATTGTTTTGAATGTTTTTGTCAAGGAACATTTCATTTTTTACCATTTAAACACTAATTGGTTCATCATGGGAACACGAGCTTTAAACATTCGTGTTTTCTAGGGAGAAAGCTAGAGGAACTGTGGCAAACAAACATGATATTTCTGTTTGTATAGCTGACATTTTATGCACTTGCCTAGCGAAAAGACTTTGCTTGTCTCCAAAACCATTTTCACTCGGATTTTCTCGGTCTATTGCATATGAATTCCACACCACTTTGTCTGGATATGACAGGATGAAACCAGAAATATCTGGTTGCATTTTGGCTAACTCAATCCGAAATATTGTGAAAGCCTCTGTGTTTGTGTTTTCTGGATATTATCGATGGACTTTATTCTTTTGAATGTTTTTATCAGGGAACATTTCATTTTGTACCAAAGAAACACTAATTGGTTCATCCTGGGGACACCAGCTGTACAAATTCGTATTTTCTAGGGAGAAAGCGCAAGGAACTGTGGAAAACAAACATGATAATTCTGTTTGTATGGATGACATTTTATGCACTTGCCTAACGAAAAGACTTTGCTTTTCTCCAAAATCATTTTTACTCGGATTTTCTCGGTCCATTGTATACGAATTCCACACCAGTTACTCCGGATATGACTGGATGAAACCAGAAATATCCGGTTGTGTTTCGGCTAAAACAATCCGAAATATTGTGAAAGCCTCTGTGTTTGTGTTTTCTGGATATTATCGATGGACTTTATCATTTTGAATGTTATCAGGGAACATTTAATTTTGTACCATTGAAACACTAATTGGTTCCATATGGAGATACCAGCTCTACATATTCTTATTTTCTAGGGAGATATCTAGAAGAACTGCAGCAAACAAACATGATATTTCTGTTTGTATCGATGACATTTATGCACTTGCCTGATGAAAAGACTTTGCTTTTCTCCAAAACCATCTTTACTGTGATTTTCTCAGTCCATTACAGACGAATTCCACTGCACTTTGGCCGGATATGACTGGATGAAACCAGAAAGAGCCGGTTGTGTTTTGGCTAACTCAATCCGAAATATTGTGAAAGCCTCGGTGTTTGTGTTTTCTGGATGTTATCGATGGACTTTATTGTTTTTAATGTTTTCATCAGGGAACATTTAATTTTGTGCTACGAGATACTAATTGGTTCAACATGGAGAAACCAGCTCTACACATTCATATTTTCCAGGGAGAAATTCAGAGAAATTGCGGCAAACAAACATGTTATTTCGGTTTGAAAAGATGACATTTTTTACACTTACCTAACGAAAAGACTTTGCTTTTTTCCAGAATAATTTTTACTGTGATTTTCTCATTTCATTACATACGAAATTAATACCACTTTGTCCGGATATGACTGAATGATACCAGTAATATCCGGTTGTGTTTTGGCTAACTGAATCCCAGATATTGCTACGGACACTGTGTTAATGTTTTCCGTATATTATCGACAGACTTTATTGTTTTGAATGTTTTTTATCAGGGAACAATAAATTTTGTGCTGGGATATACTAATTGGTTCCACATGGAGACACCAGCTCTACACATTCCTCTTTTCTAGGCAGAAAGCTAGAGGAACTGCGGCAAACAAACATGATATTTCTGTTTGTATCGATGACCTTTTATGCACTTGCCTAACGAAAAGACTTTGCTTTTCTCCCAAAACATTTTTACTGTGATTTTCTCGTTCCATTGCATACGAATTCCACACCACTTTGTCCGGATATGACTGGATGAAAGCAGAAATATCCGGTTTTATTTTGGCTAACTCAATCCCAGATATTGCTACAGCCTCTGTGTTTGTGTTTTTTGGATATTATCAATGGACTTTATGGTTTTGAATGTTTTTATCAGAGAACAATTCATTTTGTACAGTTGAAACACTAATTGGTTCATAATGGGGACTCCAGCTCATCACATTCGTATTTTCTAGGGAGAAAGCTAGGGAACTGCGGCAAACAAACATGATATTTCTGTTTGTATAGATGACATATTATGCATTTGCCTAAGAAAAGACTTTGCTTTTCTACAAAACCATTTTTACTGTGATTTTCTTGGTCCATTGCATACGGATTCCACAACACTTTCTCCTGATATGACTAGATGAAACCAGAAATACCCGGTTGTGTTATGCGTAACTCAATCCCACATATTGCTACAGTCTCTGTGCTTGTGTATTCCGGATTTTATCAATGGACTTTATTGTTTTGAATGTTTTTTATGAGGGAACATTTAATTTTGTGCTTGGAAACACTAATTCGTTCCACATGCAGACACCAGCTCTACACATTCGTATTTTCTATGGAGATAGCTAGAGGAACTGCGGCAAACAAACATGATATTTCTGTTTGTATAGATGATATTTTATGCAATTGCCTAACGAAAAGACTTTTCTTTTCTGCAAAACCATTTTTACTGTGATTTTCTCGGTCCATAGCATACGAATTCCAAAACACTTTCTCCTGATATGACTAGATGAAACCAGAAATACCCGGTTGTGTTATGCGTAACTCAATCCCACATATTGCTACAGTCTCTGTGTTTGTCTTTTCCGGATATTATCAAAGGACTTTATTGTTTTGAATGTTTTTTATGAGGGAACATTTAATTTTGTGCTTGGAAATACTAATTCGTTCCACATGCAGACATCAGCTCTACACATTCGTATTTTCTAGGGAGAAAGCTAGAAGAATTGCGACAAACAAACATGATATTTCTGTTTGTATAAATGACATTTTATGCACTTGCCTAACGAAAAGACTTTCTTTTCTCCAAAACCATTTTTACTGTGATTTTCTGGTTCCGTTGTATATGAATTCAACACTATTTTTTCCGGATATGCCAGCATTAAACCAGAAATATCCGGTTGTTATTTGGCTAACTATATCCCAGGTATTGCTACAGCCTCTGTGTTTGTGTTTTCTGGATATTATCGATGGAATTTATTGTTTTGAATGTTTTTGTCAGAGAACAATTCATTTTGTACCGTAGAAACACTAATTGGTTCCACATGGAGACACCAGCTCTACACATTCTTATTTTCTAGGGTGAAAGCTAGAGGAACTGCGGCAAACAAACATGATATTTCTGTTTTTATAGATGACATTTTATGGACTTGCCTAAAGGAAAGACTTTGCTTTTCTACAAAACCATATTTACTGTGATTTTTCTGTGCATTGCATACGAATTCCACCCCACTTTTTCTGGATATGACTTCATGAAACCAGAAATATCTGGTTGTGTTTTGGCTAGCTGAATCCCAGATATTGCTGCAGACTCTGTATTTGTGTTTTCCGGATAATATCGACAGACTTTATTGTTTTGAATGTTTTTATCAGGAACATTCAATTTTGTACCAATAATACACTTATTGGTTCCACATGCACACACCAGCTCTACACATTCGGATTTTCTTGGGAGAAAGATAGAGGAACTGCGGCAAACAAACATGCTATTTCTGTTTGAATAGATGACATTTTATACACTTGCCTAACGAAAAGACTTTGCTTTTTTCCAAAACTATTTTTGCGGTGATTTTTTCTGTCCATTGCATACGAATTCCACACCAGTTTATGCGGATATGACTGGATGAAACCAGTAATATCCAGTTGTGTTTTGGCTAACTCAATCCCAGGTATTGCTACAGCCTCTGTTTTTGTGTTTTCTGGATATTATTGATGGGCTTTATTGTTTTGCATGCTTTTATTGGGGAACATTTAATTTTGTTCTTTGAAACACTAATTGGTTCCACATGGAAACACCAGCTCTACACATTCGTATTTTCTAGGGAGAAACGTAGAGGAACTGCTGCAAACATGATATTTCTGTTTGTATAGATGACATTTTATGCACTTTCCTAACGAAAAGACTTTGCTTTTCTCCAAAACCATTTTTACTGTGCTTTTCTCAGTCCATTGCATATGAATTCCACAGCACTTTGTCTGGATATGCCTGCATGAATCCAGAGATATCCAGTTGTTTTTTGGCTAAATGAATCCAAAATATTGTTAATGCATCTGTGTTTGTGTTTTCTGGATATTATCGATGCACTTTATTGTTTTGAATATTTTTATCAGGGAACAATTTTTTTGTACCTTAGAAGCACCAATTAGTTCAACATGGAGACACCAGCTCTACACATTCATATTTTCTGGGGAGAAAGCTAGAGGTACTGCGGCAAACAAACATGATGCTTCTTTTTCTATAGATGACATTTTATGCACTTGCCTAACGAAAAGATTTTGCGTTTTTCCAAAACCATTTTACTGTGATTTTCTAGGTCCATTGCATACGAATTCCACACCAGTTTGTTCGGATATGACTGGATGAAACCAGAAATATCTGGTTGTGTTTCGGCTAACTCAATCCCAGATATTGCTACAGCCTCTGTGTTTGTGTTTTCTGTATATTATTGATGGACTTTATTGATTTGAATGTTTTTACCAGGGAACATTTAATTTTTTACCATAGAAACACTAATTGGTTCCACATGGAGACACCAGCTCTACACATTCGTATTTTCTAGGGAGAAAGCTCGAGGAACTGCGGCAAACAAACATGATATTTCTGTTTAAATAGATGACATTTTATGCTCTTGCCTGAAGAAAGGACTTTGCTTTTCTCCAAAACCCTTTTTACTGTGATTTTCTCAGACCATTGCATAAAAATTCCACACCTCTTTTTCCAGGTATGACTTCATGAAATCAGAAATATCCGGTTGTGTTTTGGCAAACTGAATCCGAAATATTGTGAAAGCCTCTGTGTTTGTGTTTTCTGGATATTACCGATGGACTTTATTGATTTGAGTGTTTTTATCAGGGAACATTAAATTTTTTACCATAATAACAGTAATTGGTTCCACATGGAGACACCAGCTCTAACATGCATATTTTCAAGGGAGGAAGCTAGAGGAACTGCGGCAAAAAAACATGATATTTCTCTTTGTACAGATGACATTTTATGCACTTGCCGAAGAAAAAGACATTGCTTTTCTCCAAAACAATTTTTACTGTGACGATCTCGGTCCATTTCATACGAATTCCACACCACTTTGTCCTGGTATGACTGGATGAAACCAGAAATATCCGGTTTTGTTTTGGCTAACTCAATCCCAGATATTGCTACTGGCTCTGTGTTTATGTTTTCTGGATATTATTGACGGTTTATTGTTTTGAATGTTTTTTATCAGGGAACATTTAATTTTCTGCTGGGAAACCTTAGTTTACTCCACATGGAGACACAGGCTCTACACATGCGTATTTTCTCGGGAGAAATGTGGAGGAACTGTGGCAAACAAACATGATATTTCTGTCTGCATAGATGAAATTTTATGCATTTGGCTAATGAAATGAATTTGCTTTAATCCAAAACAATTTTTACTGTGATTTTCTTGGTCCATTGCATACGAATTCCACACCACTTTGTCCGGATATGCCTAGATGAAACCAGAAATAACCGGTTGTGTTTTAGCTAACTCAATCAGAAATATTGTGAAAGCCTCGGTGTTTGTGTTTTTCTTGTATTATCGATGGACTTTACTCTTTTGAATGTTTTTTATCATGGAAAATCTAATTTAGTGCTGGGAAACAATAATTAGTTTCAAATGGAGACTCCAGCTCTACACATTCGTATTTTCTAGGGAGAAAGCTAGAGGAACTGTGACAAACAAACATTATATTTCTGTTTGTACAGATGACATTTTATGCACTTGCCTAACAAAAAGACTTTGCTTTTCTCCAAAACCATTTCTACTGTGACTATCTCGGTCCATTGTATCCGAATTCCACAGCACTTTTTCCGAATATGCCTGTGTTGGACCTCTCAGTTGTAGAGATGCCCACTTGCTCGAGAGGACGCCCAAAAATCCAGACTCCAGACCAGTTGATGCAAAAAGCATGAGGTATTTATTGTACGTTTGCGCAAACGGGCCCCCACCTAAGGCGGTGAGGAGCCCTAAGCGGCAGTTTCACACAGGTTATATAGTCAACAAATTAGCATATGGGATTGGCCGGTTCGAGGGACAATTAGCATACCGGAGAATGCTGAGGAGAGTGCTGAGGGAACCAGCTGAGGAGAATGCTGAGGAGAGTGCTGAGGGAACCAGCTGAAGAGAATGCTGAAGAGAGTGCTGAGGGAACCAGCTGAGGAGAATGCTGAGGAGAGTACTGAGACTCTCTGAAGGGGAGTGGCAGCTCTGCTCTGGGCATGCCTAGAGGTTCTCTAAAGGGGATAGACTTTTCCTTCCCAGAGAACGTGCCCGCTGGACCCTGGGGAACATCTAACCTCTTAAGAAGCCCCTGATATCTGCCTAGGCCTAGTTTCTTGTCCCTCTCCCCCATAAGGGTCCTTCACCTGAATGAAACCAGAAATATCCGGTTCTATTTTGGCTAAATCAATCCAAAATATTGTGAAAGCCTCTGTGTTTTTGTTTGCTGTATATTATCAAAGGACTTTATTGTATTGAATGTTTTTGTCTGAGAACAATTAATTTGGTACCCTAGAAACACTAGTTGACTCCACATGGAGACTCCAGCTCTACACATTCGTATTTTCTAGGGAGAAAGCTAGAGGAACTGCGACAAACAAACATGATATTTCTGTTTGTGTAGGTGACATTTGATGCACTTGCCTAACGAAAAGGCTTTGTTTTTCTCAAAAATCATTTTTACTGTGATTTTCTCGGTCAATTGCATACTAATACCACACCACTTTGTCCGAATATGCCTGGATGAAACCAGAAATATCCGGTTCTACTTTGGCTAACTCAATCCAAAATATTGTGAAAGCCTCTGTGTTTGTGTTTTCTGGATATTATCAATAGACTTTATTATTTTGGGTGTTTTTAACTGGGAACATTTAATTTAGTACCCTAGAAACACCAATTGACTCCACATGGAGAAACCAGCTCTACACATTCGTATTTTCTAGGCCGAAAGCTAGAGGAACTGCGGCAAACAAACATGATATTTCTCCTTGTATAGTTGACATTTTATGCACTTGCCTAACGAAAATACGTTGTTTTTCTCCAAAAAAATTTTTACTGTGATTTTCTCAGTACATTGCATACCAATTCCACCCTATTTTGTCCGGGTATGACTGCATTAAACCAGAAATAGCCGGTTGTGTTTTGGCTAAATCAATCCCAGATATTGCTACAGACTCTGTGTGTCAGTTTTACGGATATTATCAAAAGACTTTATTTTTTTGAATGTTTTTTATCAGGGAACATTCAATTTTGTTCTTGGAAACTCGAATCGGTTCTACAAGGAGACATCAGCTCTACACATTCGTATTTTTTAGGCAGAAAGCTAGAGGAACTGTGGCAGACAAATATGATATTGATGTTTGTACAGATGACATTTTATGCAGTTGCCTAACTAAAAGACTTTGCTTTTCTCCAAAACCATTCTGACTGTGATTTTCTCGTTCCATTGCATACGATTTCCACACCACTTTGTTCGGATTTGACTGGATGAAACCAGAAATATCCGCTTCTGTTTCGGCAAACTCAATCCGAAATATTGTGAAAGACTCTGAGTTTGTGTTTTCTGGATATTATCGACGGATTTTATTGTCTTGAATGTTTTTATTAGGAACATTTAATTTATTAACTTAGAAACACTAATTGGTTCCACCTTTGGACACCAGCTCTACACTTTCATATTTTCTAAGGAGAAAGCTAGAAGAACTGCGGCAAACAAACATGATATTTCCGTTTGTATAGATGATATTTTATTCACTTCCCTAACGAAAAGACTTTGTTTTTCTCCAAAACCATTTTTACTGTGATTTTCTTGGTCCATTGCATACGAATTCCACACGACTTTGTCTGGATATGACTGGATGAAACTAGAAATATCCGGTTGTGTTTTGGCTAACTCAATCCCAGATATTGCTACATGCTCTGTGTTTCTTATTTTGGATATTATCCACGAATTTATTGTTTTGAATATTTTTTATCAGGGAACATTTAATTTTGTGCTGGGAAACACTAATTAGTTCCACATGGAGACACCAGCTCTACATATCATTTTTTGTACGGAGAAAGCCAGAGGAACTGCGGCAAACAAACATGATATTTCTGTTGGTTTAGGTGACATTTTCTGCACTGGATGAAGGAAAAGACTTTGCTTTTCTCCAAAACCGTTTTTACTGTGATTTTCTCAGTCCATTGCATACGAACTCCACATCGATTTGTCCAGGTATGACTGGATGAAACCAGAAACATCTGGTTTTGTTTCGGCTAACTCAAACCCAAATATTGTAAAAGCCTCTGTGTTTGTGTTTTCTGGATATTATCGATGGACTTTATGGTTTTGAATGTTTTTATCAGGGAACATTTAATTTTGTGCTGGGAAACACGGATTGGTTCCACATGGAGACACCAGCTCTACACATTCATATATTCTAGGAAGATATCTAGAGGAACCGCGGCAAACAAACATGCTATTTCTGTTTCTATAGATGACATTTTATTCACTTGCGTAAAGAAATACTTTGCTTTTCTCCATATCCATTTTTACTGTGCATACCAGTTCGACAACACTTTGTCTGGAAATGACTGGATGAAACCAGAAATATCCTCTTGTGCTATGGCTAACTCAATCCCAGATATTGCTACAAGCTTTGTGTTTGTGTTTTCTGGATATTATCAATGGACTTTACGTTTGAGAATGAATTTCAGTAGAGGAAATTTTGTTTTGTGCTGGAAATGCTAAGTGCTTCCAATTGCAGGCCAAACGTGTTCACATTCGTGTTTTCTACGCAGAAAGCTATAGCAATCGTTGCAAACAAACAGGATATTTATATTTGCAAACATGACTTTTTATCCACTTGGCAAAGAGTTTGCTTTTCTCCAAAACCAGTTTGAGGGTGATTTTCTGAGTCCATTGCATACCAGCTCCACAACACTTTGTCTGGAAATGACCTGATGAAACCAGAAATATCCTCTGTGTTATGGCTAACTCAATCCCAGATCTTGCTATAACCTCTGTGTTTGTGTTTTCTGGATATAATGAATGGACTTACCTTTTAGAATGAATTTCAGTAGAATAAATTTTGTTTTGTGCTGGAAATGCTAAGTGCTTCCATTTGCAGGCCAAACATGTTCTCATTGTGTTTTCTACACAGAAAGCTAGATGAATCGTTGCAAACAAACAACATATTGATATCTGCTAACATGACTTTTTATCCACTTTGCCAAGAAAAAGAGTTTGCTTTTCTCCACAACAAATTTGAGGGTGATTTTCTGAGTCCATTGCATACCAGTTCCACAGCACTTTGTCCGGATATGCCTGGATGAAACCAGAAATATTCTCTTGTGTTATGGCTAACTCAATCCCAGATCTTGCTACAGGCTCTGCTTTGTGCTTTTTGATATTATCAATGGACTTTATGGTTTTGAATGAATTGAAGCAGGGAATATTTTCTTTGATGCTGGGAAACTCTAATTAGTTCCACATGGAGACTCAAACTCATTCATTTGTGTTTCTAGGCAGAAAACTACAGCAATTGCTGCAAAGAAACATGATATTTGTGTTGGTGTAGATGACATTTTATGCACTTGCCTAAGAAAATACTTTGCTATTCTCCAAAACCAGTTTGAGGGTGATTTTCTGAGTCCATTGCATACCACTTCCACAGTACTTTGTGTGGATATGACTGGATGAAACCTAAAATCTCCACTTGTGTTATGGCTAACTCAATCCCAGATCTTGCTACAACCTCTGTGTTTGTGTTTTATGGATATTATCAATGGATTTTACGTTTTAGAATGAATTTCAGTAGAGGAAACTTTGTTTTGTGCTGGAAAAGCTAAGTGCTTCCATATGCAGGCCAAACGTCTTCACATGCCTGTTTTCTACGCAGAAAGCTAGAGCAATTGTTGCAAACAAACAGGATATTTATATTGGCAAACATGACTTTTTATCCACTTGGCCAAGAAAAAGAGTTTTCTTTTCTCCTAAATCAGTATGAGGGTGATTTTCTGAGTCCATTGCATACCAGTTCCACAACACTTTGTCCGGATATCTCTGGATGAAACCAGAAATCTCCTCTTGGGTTATGGCTAACTCAATCCCAGCTTTGCTACAACCTCTGTGTTTGTGTTTTCGGGATATATCAATGGACTTTATGTTTTAGAATGAATTTCAGTAGAGGAAATTTTGTTTTGAGCTGGAAGTGCTAAGTGCTTCCATATGCAGGCAAAATGTGTTCACATTTGTTTTTTCTGTGCAGAAAGCTATAGCAATCATTGCAAACAAACATGATTTATATTAGCAAACATGACTTTTTATCCACTTGGCCAAGAAAAATAGTTTGCTTTTCTCAAAAACCAGTTTGAGGGTGATTTTCTGAGTCCATTGCATAGCAGTTCCACAACATTATGTCTGGAAATGACTGGATGAAACCATAAATATCATCTTGTGTTATGGAAAACTCAATCCCAGATTTTGCTACAGGCTCTGCTTTGTGTTTTTGGATATTATCAAAGGACTTTATGGTTTTGAATGAATTTAAGCAGGGAATATTTTCTTTGGTGCTGGGAAACACTAATTAGGTCCACATGGAGACACAAAGTCAACACATTCGTGCTGTCTAGGCAGAAAACTACAGCAATTGCTGAAAACAAACATGATATTTGTGTTTGTGTAGAAGACATTTGATGCAATTGCCTAAGATAATACTTTGCTATTCTCCAAAACCAGTTTGACTGTGATTATCTGAGTCCGTTGCATATCAGTTCCACAGCACTTTGTCTGGATATGCCTGGATGAAACCAGAAATATCCTCTTGTGTTATGGCTAACTCAATCCCAGATCTTGCTACAAACTCTGTGTTTGTGGTTTCTGGATATTATCAATGGACTTTACGTTTCAGAATGAATTTCAGTAGAAGAAATTCTGTTTTGTGCTGTAAATGCTAAGTGCTTCCATATGCAGGCCAAACGAGTTCACATTCGTATTTTCTACGCAGTAAGCTAGAGCTATCATTGCAAAGAAACAGGATATTTATATTCGTAAACATGACTTTTTATCCACTTGGCCAAGAAAAAGAGTTTGCTTTTGTCCAAATCCAGTATGAAGGTGATTTTCTGAGTCCATAGCATACCAGTTCCACAACAGGTTGAATGAAAATGACTGATTGAAACCACTAATATCCTATGTGTTATGGTAAACTGAATGCTAGATCTTGCTACAGGCTCTGCTTTGTGTTTTTGGATATTATCAATGGACTTTATGGTTTTGAATGAATTTAAGCAGGGAATAGTTTCTTTGGTGATGGAAAGCACTAATTAGTTCCACATGGAGACACAAACTCAACACATTCGTGCTGTCTAGGCAGAAAACTACAGCAATTCCTGCAAGAAACATGATATTTGTGTTGGTGTATATGACATTTTATGCACTTGCCTAAGAAAATACTTTACTATTCTAAAAAACCAGTTTGACTGTGATTATCTGAGTCCATTGCATACCAGTTCCACAACACTTTGTCTGGAAATGACCTGATGAAACCAGAAATATCCTCTGTGTTATGGCTAACTCAATCCCAGATCTTGCTACAACCTCTGTGTTTGTGTTTTCTGGATATTATCAATGGACTTACCTTTTAGAATGAATTTCAGTAGAATAAATTTTGTTTTGTGCTGGAAATGCTAAGTGCTTCCATTTGCAGGCCAAACATGTTCTCATTGTGTTTTCTACACAGAAAGCTAGATGAATCGTTGCAAACAAACAAGATATTGATATCTGCTAACATGACTTTTTATCCACTTTGCCAAGAAAAAGAGTTTGCTTTTCTCCACAACCAATTTGAGGGTGATTTTCTGAGACCATTGCATACCAGTTCCACAGCAGTTTGTCCGGATATGCCTGGATGAAACCAAAAATATTCTCTTGTGTTATGGCTAACTCAATCCCAGATCTTGCTACAACCTCTGTATTTGTGCTTTCTGGATATTATCAATGGACTTTACATTTGAGAATGAATTTAAGCAGGGAATATTTTCTTTGATGCTGGGAAACTCTAATTAGTTCCACATGGAGAATCAAACACAAACATTTGTGTTTTCTAGGCAGAAAACTACAACAATTACTGCAAACCAGCATGATATTTGTTTTGGTGTAGATGACATTTGATGCACTTGCCTGAGAAAATACTTTGATATTTTCCAAAACTAGTTTGACTGTGATTATCTGAGTCCATTTCATACCTGTTCCACAGCACTTCTTCCTGATATGCCTGGATGAAACCAGAAATATCCTCTTGTGTTATGGCTAACTCAATCCCAGATCTTGCTACAACCTCTGTGTTTGTGTTTTCTGGATATTATCAATGGACTTTACGTTTTAGAATGAATTTCAGTAGAGCAAATTTTGTTTTGTGCTGGAAATGCTAAGTGCTTCCATATGCAGGCCAAACGAGTTCACATTCGTGTTTTCTACGCAGTAAGCTAGAGCTATCATTGCAAACAAACAGGATATTTATATTCGTAAACATGACTTTTTATCCACTTGGCCAAGAAAAAGAGTTTGCTTTTGTCCAAAACCAGTTTGAATGTGATTATCTGAGTCCATTGCATACCAGTTCCACAGGTCTTGGTCCGGATATGCCTGTATGAAACCAGAAATCTCCTCTTGTGTTATGGCTAACTCAATCCCAGATCTTGCGACAACCTCTGTGTGTGTGTTTTCTGGATATTATCAATGATCTTTACGTTTTAGAATGAATTTAGGCAGGAAATATTTTCTTTGGTGCTGGGAAGCAATAATTAGTTACACATGGACACACAAACTCAACACATCCGTTATGTTTAGGCAGAAAATTACAGAAATTGCTGAAAACAAACATGATATTTGTGTTTGTGTAGATGACATTTTATGCACTTGCCTAAAATAATATTTTGCTATTCTCCAAAACAAGTTTGAGGGTGATTTTCTGAGTCCATTGCATACCAGTTCCAGAGCACTTTGTCCGGATATGCCTGGATGAAACCAGAAATATCCTCTTGTGTTATGCTAACTCAATAACAGATCGTGCTACAACCTCTGTGTTTGTGTTTTCTGGATATTGTCAATGGACTTTACGTTTGAGAATGAATTTCAGTAGAGGAAATTTGTTTTGTGCTGGAAAAGTTAAGTGCTTCCATGTGCAGGCAAAACGTGTTCACATTTGTGTTTTATGTGCAGAAAACTATAGCAATCGTGGCAAACAAACAGGATATTTATATTTGCAAACATTAATTTTTATCCACTTGGCCAAGAAAAAGAGTTTGCTTTTCTCTTAAATCAGTATGAGGGTCATTTTCTGAGTCCATTGCATGCCACTTCCGCAGCACTTTGTCCGGATATGCCTGGATGAAACCAGAAATCTCCTCTTGTGTTATGGCTAACTGAATCCCAGATATTGCTACAAGCTTTGTGTTTGTGGTTTCTGGATATTATCAATGGACTTTACGTTTGAGAATGAATTTCAGTAGAGGAAATTTTGTTTTGTGCTGGAAATGCTAAGTGCTTCCAATTGCAGGCCAAACGTGTTCACATTCGTGTTTTCTACGCAGAAACGTATAGCAATCGTTGCAAACAAACAGGATATTTATGTTTGCAAACATGACTTTTTATCCACTTGGCCAAGAAAAACAGTTTGCTTTTCTCCAAAACCAGTTTGAAGGTGATTTTCTGAGTCCATTGCATACCAGTTCCACAACACTTTGTCTGGAAATGACCTGATGAAACCAGAAATATTCTCTGTGTTATGGCTAACTCAATCCCAGATCTTGCTACAGGCTCTGCTTTGTGCTTTTTGATATTATCAATGGACTTTATGGTTTTGAAATAATTGAAGCAGGGAATATTTTCTTTGATGCTGGGAAACTCTAATTAGTTCCACATGGAGACTCAAACTCATTCATTTGTGTTTCTAGGCAGAAAACTACAGCAATTGCTGCAAAGAAACATGATATTTGTGTTGGTGTAGATGACATTTTATGCACTTGCCTAAGAAAATACTTTGCTATTCTCCAAAACCAGTTTGAGGGTGATTTTCTGAGTCCATTGCATACCACTTCCACAGCACTTTGTGTGGATATGACTGGATGAAACATGAAATCTCCTCTTGTGTTATGGCTAACTCAATCCCAGATCTTTTTTTTCTTTTTTAACATTTATTTAATGAATATAAATTTCCAGTGTACAGCTTATGGATTACAATGGCTCCCCCCTCCCATAACTTCCCTCCCACCCGCAACCCTCCCCTCTCCCACTCCCTCTCCCCCTCCATTTGCATCAAGATTCATTTTCAATTCTCTTTATATACACAAGATCAATTTAGTATAAAGATTTCAACAGTTTGCACCCACATAGAAACACAAAGTGAAACATACTGTTTGAGTTCTAGTTATAGCATTAAATCACAATGTACAGCACATTAAGGACAGAGATCCCACATGAGGATCAAGTGCACAGTGGCTCCTGTTGTTGACCCAACAAATTGACACTCTAGTTTATGGCGCCAGTAACCATCCTAGGCTGTCGTCATGAGTTGCCAAGGCTATGGAAGCCTTCCAAGTTTGCCGACTCTGATCATATTTAGACAAGGTCATAAAAGACAGAGTGAGGATAGTAACCAATGATCCTAAGAGTGGCATTTACCAGGTTTGAACAATTATACAGCATTAAGTGGGGAAGAGGACCATCAGTACACACAGGTTGGGAGTAGAGCCATTGGTGGTAGAGTAGAGGTTTTACAAAGGAATGAGGCCCAAGTGCACTAGACAGGGCCTAGAACAAAGGACAGAGTCATTATTAGAGGAGCTAAGAAAGGTGCTGTCTAAGCTACAAGTAATTTTTCTGATTGAGAGGCAAATAGAACCTGATAGAAGGGGCTTGATAATAATCTGGTGGGCTTAAGGCCTTGTAAATTCAGAGGCCCAGACCTATCTATCTCTTCACATGGGGTACATCCTAAGGGAGGTGTGAACCTCCTAGGGGAAGGCACTCTGTTGACTTTCATTACTTGGCTGGCCTGGGAGGAGAGCTGGCCAGGTAAAGGCAGGTGGCATCTCTAACAAGAAATTTACAGTTCTGCCTGCAATGTTGCTGACCCTACTTGGCCATCCCCTCAGCTGCAGTGGTCACTTTGGAAGTTGGCCTGAGTTGGATCACTGGAAATGGACCTGCCCTGGAGTCGAAGGATGCCCAGGTCAGAGAAACAGATCTTATTGGCTCTAAGCTGAAAAGCCCTTCACTCAGCCCAACTTCCAAAGTGACCACTGCAGCTGAGGGGATGGTCAATCCCAGATGTTGCTACAACCTCTGTGTTTGTGTTTTCTGGATATTATCAATGGACTTTACGTTTTAGAATGAATTTCAGTAGAGGAAACTTTGTTTTGTGCTGGAAAAGCTAAGTGCTTCCATATGCAGGCCAAACGTGTTAACATTTGTGTTTTCTACGCAGAAAGCTAGAGCAATTGTTGCAAACAAACAGGATATTTATATTGGCAAACATGACTTTTTATACACTTGGCCAAGAAAAAGAGTTTTCTTTTCTACTAAATCAGTATGAGGGTGATTTTCTGAGTCCATTGCATACCAGTTCCACAGAACTTTGTCCGGATATGACTGGATGAAACCAGAAATCTCCTCTTGTGTTATGGCTAACTCAATCCTAGATCTTGATACAACCTCTGTGTTTGTGTTTTCTGGATATTATCAATGGACTTTACGTTTTAGAATGAATTTCAGTAGAGGAAACTTTGTTTTGAGCTGGAAAACTAAGTGCTTCCATATGCAGGCCAAACGTGTTAACATTTGTGTTTTCTACGCAGAAAGCTAGAGCAATTGTTGCAAACAAACAGGATATTTATATTGGCAAACATGACTTTTTATACACTTGGCCAAGAAAAAGAGTTTTCTTTTCTCCTAAATCAGTATGAGGGTGATTTTCTGAGTCCATTGCATACCAGTTCCACAGAACTTTGTCCGGATATGACTGGATGAAACCAGAAATCTCCTCTTGTGTTATGGCTAACTCAATCCTAGATCTTGATACAACCTCTGTGTTTGTGTTTTCTGGATATTATCAATGGACTTTACGTTTTAGAATGAATTTCAGTAGAGGAAACTTTGTTTTGAGCTGGAAAAGCTAAGTGCTTCCATATGCAGGCCAAACGTCTTCACATGCCTCTTTTCTAGGCAAAAAGCTAGAGCAATCATTGCAAACAAACAGGATATTTATATTGGCAAACATGTCTCTTTATCCACTTGGCCAAGAAAAAGAGTTTGCTTTTCTCCAAAACCAGTTTGAGGGTGATTTTCTGAGTCCATTGCATACCAGTTCCACAACACTTTGTCTGGAAATGACTGTATGAAACCATAAATATCCTCTTGTGTTATGGCAAACTCAATACCAGATCTTGCTACAGGCTCTGCTTTGTGTTTTTTGATATTATCAATGGACTTTATGGTTTTGAATGAATTTAAGCAGGGAATATTTTCTTTGGTGCTGGGAAACACTAATTAGTTCCACATGGAGACACAAACTCAACACATTCGTGCTGTCTAGGCAGAAAACTAGAGCAATTGCTGCAAAGAAACATGATATTTGTGTTTGTTTGGATGACATTTTATGACTTGCCTAAAAAAATATTTTGCTATTCTCCAAAACCAGTTTGAGGGTGATTTTCTGAGCCCATTGCATACCAGTTCCACAGCACTTTGTGTGGATATGACTGGATGAAACCTGAAATCTCCTCTTGTGTTATGGCTAACTCAATCCCAGATCTTGCTACAACCTCTGTGTATGTGTTTTCTGGATATTATCAATGGACTTTACGTTTTAGAATGAATTTCAGTAGAGGAAATTTTGTTTTGTGCTCGAAGTGCTAAGGGCTTCCATATGCAGGACAAACGTCTTCACATTCGTGTTTTCTACACAGGAAGCTAGATCTATCATTGCAAGCAAAAAGGATATTTATATTCGTAAACATGATTTTTAGGCACTTGGCCAAGAAAAAGAGTTTGCTTTTCTCCAAAATAGTTTGAGGGTAATTTTTTCAGTCCATTGCCTACCAGTTCCACCACAGGTTGAACGGAAATGACTGGATGAAACCACAAATATCCTCTGTGATATGGCTAACTCAATCCCTGATCTTGCTACAGGCTCTGCTTTGTGTTTTTTGACATTATCAATGGACTTTATGGTTTTGAATGAATTGAAGCAGGGAATATTTTCTTTGGTGCTGGGAAACACTAATTAGGTCCACAGGGAGACACAAACTCAACACATTCGTGCTGTCTAGGCAGAAAACTACAGCAATTGCTGCAAACAAGCATCATATTTGTGTTTGTGTAGATGACATTTTATGCACTTGCATAGCAAAATATTTTGCTATTCTCCAAAACCAGTTTGACTGTGATTATCTGAGTCCATTGCATACCAGTTCCGCATGCACTTTGTCCAGATATGACTAGATGAAACAGAAATATCCTCTTGTGTAACGGCTTACGCAATCCCAGATTTGCTACAACCTCTGTGTTTGTGCTTTCTGGATATTATCAATGGACTTTACATTTTAGAATGTATTTCAGTAGAGGAAATTTTGTTTTGTGCTGGAAATGCTAAGTGCTTCCATATGCAGGCCAAATGTGTTCACATTCGTGTTTTCTACACAGAAAGCTTGAGCAATTGTTGCAAAAAACATGAGAATTATATTTGTAAAAGTGACTTTTTAGGAACTTGTCCAAGAAAATGAGTTTGCTTTTCTCCAAAACCAGTTTCAGTGTGATTTTTTGAGACCATTTCATATTAGTTCCACAACACTTTGTCCGGATATGACTGGATGAAACCAGAAATATCCTCTTGTGTTATGGCTAACTGAATCCCAGATCGTGCTACAGGCTCTGCTTTGTGTTTTTGGATATTAGCAATGGACTTTATGGTTTTGAATGAATTTAAGCAGGGAATATTTTCTTTGGTCCTGGGAAACACTAATTAGTTCCACATGGAGACACAAACTCAACACATTCGTGCTGTCTAGGCAGAAAACTACAGCAATTGCTGCAAAGAAACATGATATTTGTGTTTGTGTAGATGACATTTGATGCACTTGCCTAAGAAAATACTTTGCTATTCCCCAAAAAAAGTTTGAGGGTGATTTTCCGAGTCCATTGCATACCTGTTCCACAACACTTTGTGTAGATATGACTGGATGATACCAGAAATATCCTCTTGTGTTATGGCTTACTCAATCCCAGATCTTGCTACAACCTCTTTGTTTGTGTTTTCTGGATATTATCAATGGTCTTTACGGTTTAGAATAAATTTCAGTACAGGAAATATTTTTTGTGCTGGAAATGCTAAGGGCTTCCATATGCAGGCCCAACGTGTTCACATTTGTGTTTTCTATGCAGAAAGCTAGAGCAATCATTGCAAACAAACAGGATATTGATGTTTGCAAACATGAATTTTTATCCACTTGGCCAAGAAAAAGAGTTTGCTTTTCCCAAAACCAGTTTGAGGGTGATTTTCTGAGTCCATTGCATACCAGTTCCACAGCACTTTGTCTGGATATGACTGGATGAGACCAGAAATATCCTCTTGTGTTATGGCTAACTCAATCCCAGATCTTGCTACAGGCTCTGCTTTGTGTTTTTTGATATTATCAATGGACTTTATGGTTTTGAATGAATTGAAGCAGGGAATATTTTCTTTGGTGCTGGGAAACACTAATTAGGTCCACATGGAGACACAAACTCATTCATTTGTGTTTTCTAGGCAGAAAACTACAACAATTGCTGCAAACAAACATGATATTTGTGTTTGTGTAGACGATATTTGATGCACTTGCCTAAGAAAATACTTTGCTATTCCCCAAAACCAGTTTGACTGTGATTATCTGAGTCCATTGCATACCAGTTCCACAGCACTTTGTGTGGATATGCCTGGATGAGAGCAGAAATATCCTCTTGTGTTATGGCTCACTCAAACCCTGATCTTTCTAACACCTCTGCGTTTGTGTATTCTGGATATTATCCGTGCACTTTATTGTTGTGAATGTTTTTTATCAAGGAATATTTTATTTTATACCTGGAATCTGTAATTGTTTCCACATGGAGACACCAGCTCTACACATTCGTATTTTCTAGGAGAATGCTCAATGAACTGTGGAAAACAAACATGATATTTCTGATTGTATACATGATACTTTATACACTTGCCTAATGAAAAGACTTTGCTTTCTTCCAAAACCATTTTTACTGTGATTGTATGTGTCCATTGTATACGAATTCCACACCACTTTTTCAGGATATCCCTGGATAAAATCCAAAATATCCAGTTGTGTTTCGGTTAACTCAATCCCAGATATTTCAACAGCCTCTGTGTTTGTTTTTTTCCGGATATTTTCAATGGACTTTATGGTTTTGAATGTTTTTATCAGGGAACATTTAATTTTGTGCTTGGAAACACTAATTCGTTCCACGTGGAGACACCAGCTCTACAAATTCGTATATTCTAGGGTGAAAGCTTGAAGAAAATTCAGAAACAAACATGATATTTCTGTTTGTATAGATGACATTTTATGCACTTGCCTAACAAAAAGACTTTGCTTTCCTCCAAAACCATTTTTACTGTGATTTTTTCGGGCAATTGCATACAAATTCCACACAACCTTTTCCAGATATGACTGGATGAAAACAGAATTATATGGTTGAGTTTAGGCTAAATCAATCCCAAATATTGCGACAACCTCTGTGTTTGTGTTTTCTGGATATTATTGATGAACTTCATTGTTTTGAATGTTTTTATCAGGGAATATTTAATTTTGTACCGGGAAACTCTAATTGGTGTAAATGGAGACACAAGCTCTACACATTCGTATTTTCTAGGGAGAAAGCTAGAGGAACTGCGGCAAACAAACATGATATTTCTGTTGGTATAGGTGATATTTTATGCACATGCCTGACTAAAAGATTTATTTTCTCCAAAATTTCTTTATGGTGCTTTTCTGGGTCCATTGCATACAAATTCCACATCTCTTTGACAGCATATGACTGGACGAAACCAGAAATATATGGTTGTTTTTTGGCTAACTCAATCCCAAATATTGCGATAGCCTCTGTGTTTGTGTTTTCTGGATATTATCGATGGACTTTATTGTTTTGAATGTTTTTTATCAGGGAATATTTAATTTTGTGCTTGGAAACACTAACTGGTTCCACATGGAGACAAGAGCTCTACACATTCGTATTTTGTATGGAGAAAGCTAGAGGAGCTGTGGTAAACAAACATGATATTTCGGTTTCAATAGATGACATTTTATGAACTTGCCTAATGAAAACACTTTGCTTTTCTCCAAAGCCATTTTTAGTGTGATTTTCTCGGTCCATTGCATATGAATTCTACCACACTTTGTCCGGATGTGACTAGAAGAGACCAGAAATATCCGGTTGTGTTTTGGCTAACTCATCCCAGATATTGCTACTGCCTCTGTGTTTGTGATTTCCGGATGTTATCAATGGACTTTATTATTTTGAATATTTTTTATGAGGGAACATTTAATTTTGTGCTGGAAAACACTAGTTGTCTCCACATGGAGTCACCCGCTCTACACATTCATATTTTCTAGGGAGAAAGCTAGAGGAAATGTGGCAAACAATCATGATATTTCTGTTTGTATACATGACATTTTATGCACTACCCAAAGGAAAAGACTTTGCTTTTCTCCAAAACCATTTTTCTCTGATTTTCTCGATCCATTAATTACGAATTCCACACCACATGATATTTCTGTTTGTATAGATGACATTTTATGCACTTGCCCAATGAATAGACTTTGCTTTTCTTCAAAACCATTTTTACTGTGATTTCCTCGGTCCATTGCATACGAATTCCTTACAACATTGTCTGGATATGACTGGATGAAACCAGAAATATCTGGTTGTGTTTTGGCTAACTCAATCCGAAATATTGTGAAAGACTCTGTGTTTGTGTTTTCTGGATATCATCGATGGACTTTATTGTTTTGAATGTTTTTATCAGAGAACATTTAAATTTATACCGTAGAAACACTTATTGGTTCCACATGGAGACAACAGCTCTACACATTCATATTTTCTAGGGAGAAAGCTAGAGGAACTGCGGGAAACAAACATGATATTTCTGTTTGTATAGATGACAATTTATCTACTTGCCTAAAGAAAAGACTTTGCTTTTCTCTAAAACCATTGTTACTGTGATTTTCTTGGTCCGTTGCATATGAATTCCACACCAGTTTGTCCGGATATGACTGGATGAAACCAGAAATATCTGGTTTGGCTAACTCAATCCGAAGTATTGCTACAGCCTCTTTGTTTGTGTATTCCTGATATTATACATGGACTTTATATTTTTCAATGTATTTTTTCAGGGAACATTTAATTTTGTGCTTGCAAACACTAATTGGTTCCACATGGAGACACCAGCTCTACACATTTGTATTTTGTAGGGAGAAAGCTAGAGGAACTGCGGCAAACAAACATGATATTTCTGTTTGTCTAGATGACATTTTATGCACTTGCCTAAATAGAAGACTTTGCTTTTCTCCAAAACCAATTTTAACTCTAATTTTATCAGTCCATTGCATACGAATTCTACACCACTTTGTCCGGGTATGACTGGATGAAACCAGAAATATCCGGTTGTGTTTTGGCTAACTCAATCCGAAATATTGTGAACACCTCTGTGTTTTTTTTTCTGGATATTATCGATGGACTTTATTGTTTTGAATGTTGTTTATCAAGCAACATGTAATTTTGTGCTGGGAAACACTAATTGGTTCCACATTGAAACACCAGCTCTACACCTTTTAATTTTCTAGGGAGAAGCTAGAGCAAATGCAGCAAACAAACAGATATTACTGTTTGTAAGATGACATTTTATGCACTTGCTTAAAGAAAAGAATTTGCTTTTCTCCAAAATCGTTTTTACTGTGATTTTTCGGTCTATTGTATACGAATTCCACACCACTTTCCAGGTAAGCCTGGATGAATCCAGAAATATCCGGTTGTGTTTTGGCTAACTCAATCCGAAATATTGTGAAACCCTCTGTGTTTGTGTTTTCTGGATATTATCGATGGCCTTTATGGTTTTGAATGTTGTTTATCAGGGAACATTTAATTTTGTGCTGGGAAACACTAATTGGTTCCACATGGATACACCAGCGCTACACATTCATATTTTCTAGGGAGAAAGTAGAGGAACTGCAGCAAACAAATATGATATTTCTGTTTGTATAGAACAATTTATACACTTGCCGAAGGAAAAGACTTTGCTTTTCTCCAAAATCATTTCACTGTGATTTTCTCAGTCCGTTGCATTCGAATTCCACACCAGTTTTTCCGGATATGACTGGATGAAACGGGAAATATCTGGTTGTGTTTTGGCTAACTCAATCCCAGATATTGCTACAGCCTCTGTGTTTATGTTTTCCGGATATTTCCACGGACTTTTTGTTTTGAATGTTTTTTTATCAGGGAACATTTAATTTTATGGTGGGAAACACTCGGTGACTCCAGATGGAGACACCAGCTCTGAAAATTGGTATTTTGTAGGGAGAAAGCTAGAGGACCTGCGGCAAACAAACATGATATTTCTGTTTGTATAGATGACATTTTATGCACTTGCCCAACGAATAGACTTTGCTTTTCTCCAAAACCATTTTACTGTGATTTTCTCGGTCCCTTGCATACGAATTCCATACCACATTGTCTGGATATGACTGGATGAAACCAGAAATATCTGGTTGTGTTTTGGCAAACTCAATCCCAGATATTGTTACAGCCTCTGTGGTTGTGTTTTCCGGATATTATCAACAGACTTTATTGTTTTGCATGTTTTTATCAGGGAACATTTAATTTTGTGCTAAGAAACACTAATGGGTTCATTTTGGGGACACCAGCTCTAAACATTCGTATTTTCTAGGGAGAAAGCTAGAGGAACTGTGGCAAACAAACATGATATTTATGTTTGTATAGATGACATTTTATGCACTTTCCTAATGAAAAGACTTTGCTTTTCTCCAAAATCATTTTTACAGTAATTTTCTCGGTCCATTTCATATGAATTCCAAACAACTTTGTCTCGATATGACTGGATGATAGTGGAAATATCCGGTTGTGTTTTGGCTAACTCAATCCCACATGTTGCGACAGCCTCTGTGTTTGTTTTTTCTGGATATTATCAATGGACTTTATGGTTTTGAATGTTTTTTATCAGGGAACATTAAATTTTGTGCTTGGAAACACTAATTGGTTCCACATGGAGACACCAGCTCTGCACATTCGTATTTTCTAGGGAGAAAGCTAGAGGAACTGCGGCAAACAAGCAGGGTATTTTTGTTTCTCTAGATGATATTTTATGCACTTGCCTAACGAAAAGACTTTGCTTTTCTCCAAAACCATTTTTACTGTGATTTTCTGGGTTCATTGCATACGAATTCCAACCAGTTTGTCCGGATATGACTGGATGAAACGGATAGTGTCCGGTTTTGTTTTGGCTAACTCATCCCAGATATGGCCACAGCCTCTGTGTTTGTGTTTTCTGGATATAATCCATGCACTTATTGTTTTCAATGTTTTTATCGGGGAACATTTAATTCTGTACCGTTGAAACTATAATTGGTTCATAAAGGGAACACCAGCTCTACACATTCGTATTTCCTAGGGAGAAAGCTAGAGGAACTGCGGCAAATAAACATGATATTTCTGTTTGTATCGATGAAATTTTATGCACTTGCCTAAGGAAAAGACTTTGCTTTTATCCAAAACCTCTGTTACTGTGATTTTCTCGGTCCATTGCATACGAATTCCACACTAGTTTGTCCGGATATGACTGGATGAATCGGGAAGTGTTCGGTTTTGTTTTGGCTAACTCAATCCCAGATATTGCCACAGCCTCTGTGTTTGTGTTTTCTGGATATTATCGATGGACTTTATTGTTTTGAATCTTTTTATCAGTGAACATTTAATTTTGTGCTGAGAAACACTAATTGGTACATTTTGGGGACACCTGCTCTAAACATTCGAATTTTCTAGGGAGAAAGCTAGAGGAACTCTGGCAAATAAACATATTTATGTTTGTTTAGATGACGTTTTATGCACTTGCCTACCGAAAAGACTTTGATTTTCTCCAAAACCATTTTTACTCTGATTTTCTCGGTTCATTGCATACGAATTCCACACCACTTTGTCCGGATATGACTGGATGAAACCAGAAATATCCGGTTGTGCTTTGGCTAACTGAATCCGAAATATTGCTACAGCCTCTGTGTTTGTATTTTCTGTATATTATCCACGGACTTTATTGTTTTGAATGTTTTTTATCGGGGAACATTTAATTTTGTACCATTGACACACTAATTGGTTCATCATGGGGACGCCAGCGCTACATATTCGTATTTTCTAGGGAGAATCTAGAGGAACTGTGGAAAGAAACATGATATTTCTGTTTGTATAGATGATATTTTTTGCACTTGCATAACGAAAAGACTCTGCTTTTCTCTAAAACCATTTTTAATGTGATTTTCTCGGTCCATTGCATACGAATTCCACAACTTTCTCCGGTTATGACTGGAGGAAACGAGAAATATCTGGTTGTGTTTTTGCTAGCTCAATCCGAAATATTGCTACAGACTCTGTGTTTGTGTATTCCTGATATTATCCACGAACTTTATTTTGTTGAATGTTTTTTTTTTTTAGGGAATATTTAATTTTGTGCTTGGAAACACTAATTGGTTCCACATGGAGACACCAACTCTACAGATTCGTACTTTCTACCGAGAAAGCTATAGGAACTGCGGCAAACAAACATGATATTTCTGTTAGTATCGATGAAATTTTATGCACTTACCTGACGAAAAGACTTTGGTTTTCTCCAAAACCATTTGTACTGTGATTTTCTCGGTCCATGGCATATGAATTCCACACCACTTTGTCCAGATATGACTGGATGAAATCAGAAATATCAGTTGCGTTTTGGCTAACTAAATCCGAAATATTGCTACAGCTTCTGTGTTTTTGTTTTCTGGATATTATAGATGGACTTTATTGTTTTGAATGCTTTTTTAATGGGGAACATTTTATTTTGAGCTTGGATACAGTAATTGGTTCCACATGGAGACACCAGCTCTGCACATTCGTATTTTCTAGGGAAAAAGCTAGAGGAACTGCGGCAAAACAACATGATATTTCTGTTTGTCTAGATGACATTTTATGCACTTGCCTAACGAAAAGACTTTGCTTTTCTCCAAAACCATTTTTACTCTGATTTTCTCGCTCCATTGCATACGAATTCCACACCAGTTTGTCCGGATATGACTCGATAAAATGGGAAATATCCGGTTTTGTTTTGGCTAACTCAATCCCAGACATTGTTACCGCCTCTGTGTTTGTCTATTCCTGATATTATCCATAGACTTTACTGTTTGGAATGTTTTTCATCAGGGAACATTTAATTTTGTGCTTGCAAAAAATAATTGGTTCATCATCGGGACACCAGCTCCACATATTCGTATTTTCTAGGGAGTAAGCTAGGAACTGCGGCAAACAAACATGATATTTCTGTTTGTATAGATGACATTTTATGCACTTGCCTAACGAAAAGACTTTGCTTTTCTCCAAAACCATTTTTACTGTGATTTTCTCGGTCCGTTGCATACGAATTCCACACCAGTTTGTCCGGATATGACTGGATGGAACGGGAAATATCCGGTTTTGTTTTGGCTAACTCAATTCCAGATATTGCTACAGCCTATGTGTTTGTGTATTCCTGATATTATCCACAGACTTTATTTTTTTGAATGTTTTTTATTAGGGAACATTTAATTTTGTTTTGCGAAACACTAATTGTTTCCACATGGAGACACAGCTCTACATATTCATATTTTCTAGGGAGAAAGCTAGAGGAACTGCCACAAACAAACATGATATTTCTGTTTGTATTGATGACGTTTTATGCACTTGCCTAATGAAAAGACTTTGCTTTTCTCCAAAACCATTTTTACTGTGATTTTCTCGGTCCATTGCATACGAATTCCACATCACTTTGTCCAGATATAACTGGATGAAACCAGAAATATCCGGTTTTGTTTCGGCTAACTCAATCCGAAATATTGCTAGAGCCTCTGTGTCTGTGTATTCCTGATATTATCCACGGACTTTATTTTTTGAATGTTTTTTTTCAGGGAACATTTAATTTTGTGCTTGGAAACACCAATTGGTTCCACATGTAGACACCAGCTCTACAGATTCATACTTTCTACCGAGAAAGCTATAGGAACTGCGGCAAACAAACATGATATTTCTGTTAGTATCGATGAAATTTTATGCACTTACCTGACGAAAAGACTTTGGTTTTCTCCAAAACCATTTGTACTGTGATTTTCTCGGTCCATGGCATATGAATTCCATACCACTTTGTCCAGATATGACTGGATGAAATCAGAAATATGGGTTGCGTTTTGGCTGACTAAATCCGAAATATTGCTACAGCTTCTGTGTTTTTGTTTTCTGGATATTATAGATGGACTTTATTGTTTTGAATGTTTTTTCTCGGGGAACATTTTATTTTGAGCTTGGATACAGTAATTGGTTCCACATGGAGACACCAGCTCTGCACATTCGTATTTTCTAGGGAAAAAGCTAGAGGAACTGCAGCAAACCAACATGATATTTCTGTTTTTATAGATGACATTTTATGCACTTGCCAAACGAAAAGACTTTGCTTTTCTCCAAAACCATTTTTACTCTGATTTTCTCGGTCCATTGCATACGAATTCCACACCAGTTTGTCCGGATATGACTGGATGAAACCAGAAATATTGGTTGTGTTTTGGCTAACTGAATCCGAAATATTGCTACAGCCTCTGTGTTTGTATTTTCTGTATATTATCCACGGACTTTATTGTTTTGAATTTTTTATCAGGGAGTATTTAATTTTGTACCATTGAAACACTAATTGGTTCCACATGGAGACACCAGCTTTACATATTCGTATTTTCTAGGGAGAATCTAGAGGAACTATGGCAAAGAAACATGATATTTCTGTTTGTATAGATGATATTTTTTGCACTTGCATAGCAAAAAAATTTTGCTTTTCTCTAAAACCATTTTAATGTGATTTTCTCGGTCCATTTCATAAGAATTCCACACTACTTTGTCCCGTTATGACTGGATGAAACCAGAAATATCTGGTTGTGTTCTTGCTAGCTCAATCTGAAATATTGCTACAGCCTCTGTGTTTGTGTATTCCTGATATAATCCACGGACTTTATTTGTTTGAATGGTTTTTTTTTTTTTCAGGGAACATTTAATTTTGTGCTTGGAAACACTAATTGGTTCCACATGGAGACACCAGCTCTTCAGATTCTTATTTTCTACGGAGAAAGCTAGAGGAACTGCAGCAAACAAACATGATATTTCTTTTTGTATCGATGACATTTTATGCACTGCCCTAACGAAAATACAATGCTTTTCTCCAAAACCATTTTTACTGTGATATTCTCGGTATATGCATACGAATTCCAAACTTTGTCTGGTTATCACTGGATGAAACCGGAAATATCCGGTTTTGTTTTGCCTAACTCAATCCCACATATGGCTAAAGCCTCTGTGTTTGTGTACTCCTGATATTATGCACAGAATTAATTGTTTTGAATGTTTTTTATCAGGGAACTTTTAACTTTGAGCATGGATACAGTAATTGTTTCCACATGGAGACACAAGCTCTATATATTCGTATTTTCTAGCGATTAAGATAGAGGACCTGTGGCAAACAAACATGATATTTCTGTTTATATCGATAACGTTTTATGCACGGCCTAAGGAAAATACTTTGCTTTTCTCCAAAACCATTTTTACTGTGATTTTCTCGGTCCAATGCATACGAATTCCACACCAGTTTGACCAGATATGACTGGATGAAACCAGAAATATCTGGTTGTGTTTTGGCTAACTAAATCCAAAATATTGCTATGGCCTCTTTGTTTGTGTTTTCTGGATATTATCGATGGACTTTCCTGTTTTGAATATTTTTATCAGGGAACATTTATTTTTGTACCGTAGAAACACTAATTGGTTCATCATGTGGACCCCAGCTCTACATATTCGTAATTTCTAGGGAGAAAGCTAGAGGAACTTTGGCAAACAAACATGATATTTCTCTTTCTATCGAGGACGTTTTATGCACTTGCCTAACAAAAAGACTTTGCTTTTCTCCAAAACCATTTTTAATCTGATTTTCTCTGTCCATTGCATATGAATGCCAAAAGACTTTGTCCGGATATGCCTGGATGAAACTGGAAATATCCAGTTGTGTTTTGGCTAACTCAATCCCAGATATTGCTACAGGCTCTGTGTTTATGTATTCCGGATATTACACATGGACTTTATTGTTTTGAATGTTTTTTATCAGGGAATATTTAATTTTGTTCTTGGAAACACTAATTGGCTCCACATGGAGACACCAGCTCTACATATTTGTATTTTCTAGGGAGAAAGCTAGAGGAACTGTGGCAAGCACACATGATATTTCTATTTGTATAGATGATATTTTATGCACTTCCCTAATGAAAAGACTTTGCTTTTCTCCAAAACCATTTTTACAATAATTTTCTCAGTCCATTGCATATGAATTCCACAGAAGTTTGTCCGGATATGACTGGATGAAACCGGAAATATCCGGTTGTGTTTTGGCTGACTCAATCCAAAATATTGTGAAAGAGTCTGTGTTTGTGTTTTCTGGATATCATCGATGGACTTATTGTTTTGAATGTTTTTATCAGGGAACATTTAATTTTGTACCGTTGAAACTCTGGTTCATAATGGGGACACCAGCTCTACACATTCGTATTTTCTAGGGAGAAAGCTAGAGGAACTGTGGCAAACAAACATGATATTTATGTTTGTACAGATGACGTTTTATGCACTTGCCTAACGAAAAGACTTTGCTTTTCTCCAAAACCATCTTTGCTGTGATTTTTTCGGTCCATTGCATATGAATTCCTAACGACTTTGTCTGGATATGACTGGATGAAACTGGAAATATCCGGTTTTGTTTTGGCTAACTCAATCCCAGATATTGCTACAGTCTCTGTGTTTGTGTATTTCTGATATTATACATGGACTTTATAGTTTTGAATGTTTTTTATCAGGGAACATTTAATTTTGTGCTGCGAAACACTAATTGGTTCCACATGGAGACACCAGCTCTGCACATTCATATTTTCTAGGGAGAAAGCTAGAGGAACTGTGGCAAACAACCAGGATATTTCTGTTTGTCTAGATGACATTTTATGCACGTGCCTAACGAAAAGACTTTGCTTTTCTCCAAAACCATTTTTCTGTGATATTCTCGGGCCATTGCATACGAATTCCAAACCACTTTGTCCGGATATGACTGGATGAAACCAGAAATATCCGGTTGTGTTTTGGCTAACTCAAACCGAAATATTGTGAAAGTCTATGTATTTGTGTTTTCTGGATATTATCGATGGACTTTATTGTTTTGAATGTTTTATCAGGGAACATTTAATTTTATACCATTGAAACACTAATTGGTTCATAATGGGAACACCAGCTCTACACATTCGTATTTTCTAGGGAGAAAGCTAGAGGAACTGCGGCAAACAAACATGATATTTCTGTTTGTATTGATGAAATTTTATGCACTTACCTGACGAAAAGACTTCGCTTTTCTCCAAAACCATTTGTACTGTGATTTTCTCGGTCCATGGCATATGAATTCCACACCACTTTGTCCAGATATGACTGGATGAAATCAGAAATATCAGTTGCGTTTTGGCTAACTAAATCCGAAATATTGCTACAGCTTCTGTGTTTTTGTTTTCTGGATATTATAGATGGACTTTATTGTTTTGAATGCTTTTTTAATGGGGAACATTTTATTTTGAGCTTGGATACAGTAATTGGTTCCACATGGAGACACCAGCTCTGCACATTCGTATTTTCTAGGGAAAAAGCTAGAGGAACTGCGGCAAAACAACATGATATTTCTGTTTGTCTAGATGACATTTTATGCACTTGCCTAACGAAAAGACTTTGCTTTTCTCCAAAACCATTTTTACTCTGATTTTCTCGCTCCATTGCATACGAATTCCACACCAGTTTGTCCGGATATGACTCGATAAAATGGGAAATATCCGGTTTTGTTTTGGCTAACTCAATCCCAGACATTGTTACCGCCTCTGTGTTTGTCTATTCCTGATATTATCCATAGACTTTACTGTTTGGAATGTTTTTCATCAGGGAACATTTAATTTTGTGCTTGCAAAAAATAATTGGTTCATCATCGGGACACCAGCTCCACATATTCGTATTTTCTAGGGAGTAAGCTAGGAACTGCGGCAAACAAACATGATATTTCTGTTTGTATAGATGACATTTTATGCACTTGCCTAACGAAAAGACTTTGCTTTTCTCCAAAACCATTTTTACTGTGATTTTCTCGGTCCGTTGCATACGAATTCCACACCAGTTTGTCCGGATATGACTGGATGGAACGGGAAATATCCGGTTTTGTTTTGGCTAACTCAATTCCAGATATTGCTACAGCCTATGTGTTTGTGTATTCCTGATATTATCCACAGACTTTATTTTTTTGAATGTTTTTTATTAGGGAACATTTAATTTTGTTTTGCGAAACACTAATTGTTTCCACATGGAGACACAGCTCTACATATTCATATTTTCTAGGGAGAAAGCTAGAGGAACTGCCACAAACAAACATGATATTTCTGTTTGTATTGATGACGTTTTATGCACTTGCCTAATGAAAAGACTTTGCTTTTCTCCAAAACCATTTTTACTGTGATTTTCTCGGTCCATTGCATACGAATTCCACATCACTTTGTCCAGATATAACTGGATGAAACCAGAAATATCCGGTTTTGTTTCGGCTAACTCAATCCGAAATATTGCTAGAGCCTCTGTGTCTGTGTATTCCTGATATTATCCATGGACTTTATTTTTTGAATGTTTTTTTTCAGGGAACATTTAATTTTGTGCTTGGAAACACCAATTGGTTCCACATGTAGACACCAGCTCTACAGATTCATACTTTCTACCGAGAAAGCTATAGGAACTGCGGCAAACAAACATGATATTTCTGTTAGTATCGATGAAATTTTATGCACTTACCTGACGAAAAGACTTTGGTTTTCTCCAAAACCATTTGTACTGTGATTTTCTCGGTCCATGGCATATGAATTCCATACCACTTTGTCCAGATATGACTGGATGAAATCAGAAATATGGGTTGCGTTTTGGCTGACTAAATCCGAAATATTGCTACAGCTTCTGTGTTTTTGTTTTCTAGATATTATAGATGGACTTTATTGTTTTGAATGTTTTTTCTCGGGGAACATTTTATTTTGAGCTTGGATACAGTAATTGGTTCCACATGGAGACACCAGCTCTGCACATTCGTATTTTCTAGCGAAAAAGCTAGAGGAACTGCAGCAAACCAACATGATATTTCTGTTTTTATAGATGACATTTTATGCACTTGCCAAACGAAAAGACTTTGCTTTTCTCCAAAACCATTTTTACTCTGATTTTCTCGGTCCATTGCATACGAATTCCACACCAGTTTGTCCGGATATGACTGGATAAAACCAGAAATATTGGTTGTGTTTTGGCTAACTGAATCCGAAATATTGCTACAGCCTCTGTGTTTGTATTTTCTGTATATTATCCACGGACTTTATTGTTTTGAATTTTTTATCAGGGAGTATTTAATTTTGTACCATTGAAACACTAATTGGTTCCACATGGAGACACCAGCTTTACATATTCGTATTTTCTAGGGAGAATCTAGAGGAACTATGGCAAAGAAACATGATATTTCTGTTTGTATAGATGATATTTTTTGCACTTGCATAGCAAAAAAATTTTGCTTTTCTCTAAAACCATTTTAATGTGATTTTCTCGGTCCATTTCATAAGAATTCCACACTACTTTGTCCCGTTATGACTGGATGAAACCAGAAATATCTGGTTGTGTTCTTGCTAGCTCAATCTGAAATATTGCTACAGCCTCTGTGTTTGTGTATTCCTGATATAATCCACGGACTTTATTTGTTTGAATGGTTTTTTTTTTTCAGGGAACATTTAATTTTGTGCTTGGAAACACTAATTGGTTCCACATGGAGACACCAGCTCTTCAGATTCTTATTTTCTACGGAGAAAGCTAGAGGAACTGCAGCAAACAAACATGATATTTCTTTTTGTATCGATGACATTTTATGCACTGCCCTAACGAAAATACAATGCTTTTCTCCAAAACCATTTTTACTGTGATATTCTCGGTATATGCATACGAATTCCAAACTTTGTCTGGTTATCACTGGATGAAACCGGAAATATCTGGTTTTGTTTTGCCTAACTCAATCCCACATATGGCTAAAGCCTCTGTGTTTGTGTACTCCTGATATTATGCACAGAATTAATTGTTTTGAATGTTTTTTATCAGGGAACTTTTAACTTTGAGCATGGATACAGTAATTGTTTCCACATGGAGACACAAGCTCTATATATTCGTATTTTCTAGCGATTAAGATAGAGGACCTGTGGCAAACAAACATGATATTTCTGTTTATATCGATAACGTTTTATGCACGGCCTAAGGAAAATACTTTGCTTTTCTCCAAAACCATTTTTACTGTGATTTTCTCAGTCCAATGCATACGAATTCCACACCAGTTTGACCAGATATGACTGGATGAAACCAGAAATATCTGGTTGTGTTTTGGCTAACTAAATCCAAAATATTGCTATGGCCTCTTTGTTTGTGTTTTCTGGATATTATCGATGGACTTTCCTGTTTTGAATATTTTTATCAGGGAACATTTATTTTTGTACCGTAGAAACACTAATTGGTTCATCATGTGGACCCCAGCTCTACATATTCGTAATTTCTAGGGAGAAAGCTAGAGGAACTTTGGCAAACAAACATGATATTTCTCTTTCTATCGAGGACGTTTTATGCACTTGCCTAACAAAAAGACTTTGCTTTTCTCCAAAACCATTTTTAATCTGATTTTCTCTGTCCATTGCATATGAATGCCAAAAGACTTTGTCCGGATATGCCTGGATGAAACTGGAAATATCCAGTTGTGTTTTGGCTAACTCAATCCCAGATATTGCTACAGGCTCTGTGTTTATGTATTCCGGATATTACACATGGACTTTATTGTTTTGAATGTTTTTTATCAGGGAATATTTAATTTTGTTCTTGGAAACACTAATTGGCTCCACATGGAGACACCAGCTCTACATATTTGTATTTTCTAGGGAGAAAGCTAGAGGAACTGTGGCAAGCACACATGATATTTCTATTTGTATAGATGATATTTTATGCACTTCCCTAATGAAAAGACTTTGCTTTTCTCCAAAACCATTTTTACAATAATTTTCTCAGTCCATTGCATATGAATTCCACAGAAGTTTGTCCGGATATGACTGGATGAAACCGGAAATATCCGGTTGTGTTTTGGCTGACTCAATCCAAAATATTGTGAAAGAGTCTGTGTTTGTGTTTTCTGGATATCATCGATGGACTTATTGTTTTGAATGTTTTTATCAGGGAACATTTAATTTTGTACCGTTGAAACTCTGGTTCATAATGGGGACACCAGCTCTACACATTCGTATTTTCTAGGGAGAAAGCTAGAGGAACTGTGGCAAACAAACATGATATTTATGTTTGTACAGATGACGTTTTATGCACTTGCCTAACGAAAAGACTTTGCTTTTCTCCAAAACCATCTTTGCTGTGATTTTTTCGGTCCATTGCATATGAATTCCTAACGACTTTGTCTGGATATGACTGGATGAAACTGGAAATATCCGGTTTTGTTTTGGCTAACTCAATCCCAGATATTGCTACAGTCTCTGTGTTTGTGTATTTCTGATATTATACATGGACTTTATAGTTTTGAATGTTTTTTATCAGGGAACATTTAATTTTGTGCTGCGAAACACTAATTGGTTCCACATGGAGACACCAGCTCTGCACATTCATATTTTCTAGGGAGAAAGCTAGAGGAACTGTGGCAAACAACCAGGATATTTCTGTTTGTCTAGATGACATTTTATGCACGTGCCTAACGAAAAGACTTTGCTTTTCTCCAAAACCATTTTTCTGTGATATTCTCGGGCCATTGCATACGAATTCCACACCACTTTGTCCGGATATGACTGGATGAAACCAGAAATATCCGGTTGTGTTTTGGCTAACTCAAACCGAAATATTGTGAAAGTCTATGTATTTGTGTTTTCTGGATATTATCGATGGACTTTATTGTTTTGAATGTTTTATCAGGGAACATTTAATTTTATACCATTGAAACACTAATTGGTTCATAATGGGAACACCAGCTCTACACATTCGTATTTTCTAGGGAGAAAGCTAGAGGAACTGCGGCAAACAAACATGATATTTCTGTTTGTATTGATGAAATTTTATGCACTTACCTGACGAAAAGACTTCGCTTTTCTCCAAAACCATTTGTACTGTTATTTTCTCGGTCCATTGCATACAAATTCAACACTACTTTGTCCGGATATGACTGGATGAAACCAGAAATATTGGTTGTGTTTTGGCTAACTGAATTTGAAATATTGCTACAGTTTCCGTGTTTTTGTTTTCTGGATATTATCAATGGATTTTATTGTTTTGAATGGTTTTAATCAGGGAACATTTTGTTTTATGCCGTAGAAACACTAATTGATTCATCATGGGGACACCAATGCTACACATTCGTATTTTCTAGGGAGAAAGCTAGGAACTGCAGCAAACAAACTTGATATTTCTGTTTGTATAGATGACATTTTATGCACTTGCCTAAGGAAAAGACTTTCCTTTTCTCCAAAACCATATTTATATTTACTGAGATTTTCTCGGACCATTCCATATGAATTCCACACCAGTTTGTCCGGATATGCCTGGATGAAATGGGAAATATCCGGTTTTGTTTTGTCTAACTCAATCCCAGACATTGTTATCGCCTCTGGGTTTGTGCATTCCTGATATTATCCACAGACTTTATTGTTTTGAAAGTTTTTTATCAGGGAACATTTAATTTTGTGCTGCGAAACACTAATTGTTTCCACACGGAGACACCTGCTCTACACATTCGTATTTTCTAGGGAGAAAACTAGGGGAACTGCCAGAAAGAAACATGATATTTCTGTTTGTATAGATGACATTTCATGCACTTGCCTAATGAAAAGACTTTGATTTCTCCAAAACCATATTTATATTTACTGAGATTTTCTCGGTCCATTGCATAGTAATTCCACAGGAGTTTGTCCGGATATGACTGGATGAAACGGGAAATATCCGGTTTTGTTTTGGCTAACTTAATCCCAGATATTGCTACAGCCTCTGTGTTTGTGTTTTCTGGATATCATCGATGGACTTATTGTTTTGAATGTTTTTATCAGGGAACATTTAATTTTGTACCATTGAAACACAAATTGGTTCAAAATGGGGACACCAGCTGTACACATTCGTATTTTCTAGGGAGAAAGCTAGAGGAACTGTGGCAAACAAACATGATATTTCTGGTTGTATCGATGACATTTTATGCACTTGCCTAAGGAAAAGACTTTGCTTTTATCCAAAACCTCTTTTACTGTGATTTTCTCAGTCCATTGCACACGAATTCCACACCAGTTTGTCCGGATATGACTGGATGAAACGGGAAATATCCGGTTTTGTTTTGGCTGACTCAATCCCAGACATAATTACCGCCTCTGTGTTTGTGTATTCCTGATATTATCCATAGACTTTATTGTTTGGAATGTTTTTTATCAGGGAACAATTAATTTTGTGCTTGGAAAAACTAATTTGTTCATCATGGGGACACCAGCTCCACATATTCGTATTTTCTAGGGAGAAAGCTAGGAATTACGGCAAACAAACATGACATTTCTGTGTATAAAGATGACATTTTATGTACTTGCCAAAAGAAAAGACTTTGCTTTTCTCCAAAACCATTTTTACTGTGATTTTCTCGGTCCTTTGCATTCGAATTCCACACCACTTTGTCCGAATATGACTGGATGAAACCAGAAATATTCTATTGTGTTTTGGATAACTCAATCCCAGATATTGCTACAGCCACTGTGTTTGTGTTTTCCAGATGTTATCGATGGACTTTATTGTTTTGAATATTTTATCAGGGATCATTTAACTTTGTACCGTACAAACACTAATTGGTTCCACATGGAGACACCAGCTCTACATATTCGTATTTTCTAGGGAGAATCCTAGAGGAACTGCGGCAAACAAACATGATATTTCTGTTTGAATAGATGGCATCTTATGCACTTGGGTAAAGAAAAGACGTTGCTTTTCTCCAAAATCATTTTTACTGTGATTTTCTCGGTCCAATGCATACGAATTCCAAACCACCTAATCCAGATATGACTTGATGAAACAAGAAATATCCGGTTGTGTTTTGGCTAACTCAATCCCAGTTATTACCACAGGCCCTGTGTTTGTGTTTTCTGGATATTATCAACGGACCTAATTGTTTTTAATTTTTTTTTGTATCAGGGAACATTTAATTTTTCCTGGGAACACTAATTGGTTCCACATGGAGACACCACCTCTACATATTCGTATTTCTAGGAAGAATTCCAGAGGAACTGCGGCAAACAAACATGATATTTCTGTCTGTATAGATGATATTTTATGCACTTGCCAAACGAAAAGACTTTGCTTTTCTCCAAAACCATTTTTACTGTGATTTTCTTGGTCCATTGTATACGAATTCCACACAACTTTGTCCAGATATGCCTGGATGAAACCAGAAAGATCCGGTTATGTTTTGGCTAACTAAATCCCAGATATTGCTACAGGCTCTATGTCAATGTTTCTGGATATTATGCACAGACTTCATTATTTTGAATGTTTCATATGAGAGAACATTTAATTTTGGGCTGGTAAACACTAGTTGACTCCACATGGAGACACCAGCTCTACACATTCTTATTTTCTAGGGAGAAATCTAGAGGAACTGCGGCAAACATAGATGATATTTCTGTTTGTATAGATGACATTTTACATACTGGCCGAAGGAAAAGACTTTGCTTTTCTCCAAAACCATTTTTACTGTGATTTTCTGGGGCCAATGCATACGAATTCCACACCAGCTTTTCTGGATGTGACTGAATAAAACCAGAAATATCCGATTGTGTTTTGGCTAACTCAATCCCAGATATTGCTACGGCCTCTGTGTATGTGTTTTCTGGATATTATTGACGGACATTATTGTTTTGAATGTTTTTAATGAGGGAACATTTAATATTGTGCTGGGAAACACTAGTTGACTCCACATGAAGAGATAAGCTCTCCACATTCGTATTTTCAAGGGAGAAAGCCATAGGAACTGCGGCAAACAAACATGATGTTTCTGTTTGAATAGATGACATTTTATGCACTTGCCTAACGAAAAGACTTTGCTTTTCTCCAAAACCATTTTTACTGTGATTTCTCGGTCTTTTGCATACAAATAGCACACCACTTTGTCCGGATATGACTGGATGAAACCAGAAATATGCAGTTGTATTTTGGCTTACTCATTCCCAGATATTGCTACAGCCTCTGTGTTTGTGTTTTCCAGATATTATCAATGGACTTTATTGTTTTGAATGTTTTTTATCAGGGAACATTTTATTTTGTGCTTTGAAACTCTAATTGGTTCCACATGGACACACCAGCTCTACACATTCATATTTTTTCAGAGTAAGCTGGAGGAACTGTGGCAATCAAATATGATATTTCTGTTTGTATAGAAGACATTTTATGCACTTGCCGAAGGAAAAGACATTGCTTTGCTCCAAAATCATTTTCACTGTGATTTTCTTGGTCCATTGCATTCGAATTCCACACCACTTTGTCTGGTTATGCCTGGATGAAAACAGAAATACCTGGTTCTATTTTGGCTAACTCAATCCAAAATATTGTGAAAGCCTCTGTGGTTTTTTTTGCTGGATTTTTTCAATGGACTTTATTCTTTTGACTGTTTTTATCTGGGAACATTTAATTTTGTACCCTAGAAACACTAGTTGACTCCACATGCAGACACCAGCTCTACACATTCATATTTTCTAGGGAGAAAGCTAGAGGAACTGTGGCAAACAAACATGATATTTCTGTTTGTATAGGTGACATTTTATGCACTTGCCTAATGGAAACACTTTGCTTTTCTCCAAAACCATTTTTACTGTGATTGTCTGTGTGTATTGAATACAAATGCCACACCACTTTCTCCGGAGATTATGGATGAAACCAGAAATATCTGGTTGTGTTTTGGCTAACTCAATCCCACATATTGTGAGAGCCACTGTGTTTGTGTTTTCTGGATATTATCGACGGACTTAATTTTATTGAATGTTTATTATCAAGGAACATTTAATTTTGTGCTGGGAAACAATAGTTGGTTCCACATGGATACACCAGCTCTACACATTTGTATTTTGTAGGGAGAAAGCTCAAGGAACTGCAGGAAACAAACATGATATTTCTGTTTGTATAAGTGACATTTATGCACTTGCCTAACGGAAAGACTTTGCTTTTCTTGAAAACCATTTTTACTTTGATTTTCCTGGTCCATTGCATACAAATACCACACAACTTCGTTAGGATATGACTGGATGAATCCAGAAATATTCGGTTGTGTTTTGGCTAATTTAATCCCACATATTGCGACAGCCTCTGTGTTTGTGTTTTCTGGATATTATGGAGGAACTTTAATATTTTAAGTGTTTTTTATAAGGGAACATTTAATTTTGTGCTTGGAAACACTAATTGGTTCCACATGGAGACACCAGCTCTACACATTCATATTTTGTAGGGAGAAAGCAAGAGGAACTGCGGCAAACACACATGATATTTCTGTTTGTATAGGTGACATTTTATGCACTTGCCTAACAGAAACATTTTGCTTTTCTCCAATACCATTTTTACTGTGATTGTCTGTGTCCATTGCATACGAATTCCACACCACTTTGTCTGTATATGACTGGATAAAGCAAGAAATATCTGGTGGTTTTTTGGCTACCTCAATCCCACATGTTGCGACAGCCTCTGTGTTTGTGTTTCTGGATATTATCGATGAACTTTATTGTTTTAAAAATTTTTTATCAGGGAACATTTAATTTTGTGCTTGGAAACACTAGTTGTCTCCACATGGAGACACCAGCTCTACACATTCGTATTGTCTAGGGAGAAAGCTAGAGGAACTGAAGCAAGCAAACCTGATATTTTTGTTTGTATAGGTGACATTTTATGCATTTGCGTAACTAAAAGACTTTGCTTTTCTTCAAAACCATTTTTACTGTGATGTTCCCGGTCCATTGCATATGAATTCCACACAACTTTGTCAGGATATGACAGGATGAAACCAGAAATATCTGGTTGTGCTTTGGCTAACTGAATCCCACATATTGCGACAGCCTCTGTGTTTGTGTTTTCTGGATATTATCGAAGAACTTTATTATTTTAAGTGTTTTTCTAATGGAACATTTAATTTTGTGCTTGGAAACACTAATTGGTTCCACATGGAGACACCAAATCTACACATTTGTATTTTCTAGGGAGAAAGCTAGAGGAACTGCGGCAAACAAACATGATATTTCTGTTGGTATAGGTGACATTTTATGCACTTCCCTAACATAAACACTTTGCTTTTCTCCAATACCATTTTCACTGTGATTGTCTGTGTCCATTGCATATGAATTCCACACCACTTTGTCCGTATATGACTGGATGAAACCACAAATATCCGGTTTTGTTTTGCCTACCTCAATCCCACATGTTGCAACAGCCTCTGTGTTTGTGTTTTCTGGATATTATCGACTGACTTTATTGTTTTAAACGTTTTTTTTTTATCAGGGAACATTTAATTTTGTGCTTGGAAACACTAATTGGTTCCACATGGAGACACCGACTCTACACATTTGTATTTTCTAGGGAGAAAGCAAGAGGAACTGCGGCAAACAAACATGATATTTCTGTTGGTATAGGTGACATTTTATGCACTTGCCTTACGAAAACACTTTGCTTTTCTCCAATACCATTTTCACTGTGATTGTCTGTGTCCATTGCATATGAATTCCACACCACTTTGTCTGTATGTGACTGGATGAAACCAGAAATATCCTGTTTTGTTTTGCCTACCTCAATCCCACATGTTGCAACAGCCTCTGTGTTTGCGTTTTCTGGATATTATCGATGGACTTTATTGTTTTAAACGTTTTTTTTTTTTTTATCAGGGAACATTTAATTTTGTGCTTGGAAACACTAATTGGTTCCACATGGAGACACCAGCTCTACACATTTGTATTTTCTAGGAAGAAAGCAAGAGGACCTGTGTCAAACAAACATGATATTTCTGTTTGTATAGGTGACATTTTATGCACTTGCCTTACGAAAAGACTTTGCTTTTCTCCAAAACCATTTTTACTGTGATTGTCTGTGTGTATTGTATACAAATTCCACACCACTTTCTCTGGATATGGCTGGATGAAACCAGAAATATCCGGTTGTGTTTTGGCTAACTCAATCCCACATTTTGCGAGAGCCACTGTGTTTGTGTTTTCTGGATATTATCGACGGACTTAATTTTATTGAATGTTTATTATCAAGGAACATTTAATTTTGTGCTGGGAAACAATAGTTGGTTCCACATGGATACACCAGCTCTACACATTTGTATTTTGTAGGGAGAAAGCTCAAGGAACTGCAGGAAACAAACATGATATTTCTGTTTGTATAAGTGACATTTCTGCACTTGCCTAACGGAAAGACTTTGCTTTTCTTCAAAACCATTTTTACTGTGATTGTTTATGTCCATTGTATACGAATTCCACACAACTTTGTATGGATATGACTCGATAAAACCAGAAATATCCGGTGGTTTTTTGGCTAACTTAATCCCACATATTGCGACAGCCTCTGTGTTTGTGTTTTCTGGATATTATGGAGGAACTTTAATATTTTAAGTGTTTTTTATAAGGGAACATTTAATTTTGTGCTTGGAAACACTAATTGGTTCCACATGGAGACACCAGCTCCACACATTCGTATTTTCTAGGGAGAAAGCTATAGGAAGTGAGGAAAACACAGGTGGGGCGGTGCCGTGACGCGTCTGGCGGGCGGTCCTCCGGCGCACAACGCTCTCCTTTTCTCGGTTCTCAGAAGTCGCTAGCAGTGATCGAGACGGCGGCAGCGGCGAGCGAGTCCTTGTGGCCTAGATAAATCAGGAAAAATGTCTCTCTATCCATCTCTTGAAGACTTGATGGTAGACAAATTAAGTCAGGCTCAGACTGCTTTTTCTGCAAACCCTGCCAACCCAGCAATTTTGTCTGAAGCTTCTGCTCCCATCTCTCAAGATGGAAATCTTTATCCTAAACTGTATCCGGAACTTTCTCAATACATGGGCCTGAGTTTAAATGAAGAAGAAATACATGCAAATCTGGTGATGGTCTCTGGAGCACTGCCGCGGACCAACTGTCACGGAGTCTCAGACTGAGGGAGAACAAGGGCGAAGGCTCTTAGGAGGAAAGAAATCGGCGAGGGGAATGACAGACAGACACACTACTTTGAGTATGCTGCTGCGTTTATTTGCTGCAAAGCATAAGCTTTTGTACCGCTTTTACACGGAACTTGGCAAAGCAAATACAGGCTTCAAGGAAAAGAAATTATGATTATAATCATTAATCAGCAGGACATTCTAACTCACATGTGAGACAATAGTGGTTTCGGTTTTTCAATCTACATGTGCCGTGAGAATCGTTTTTGCACTTTTATGAAAGGTCACAGAGAGTTCATTTCTTAACTTAAAGACAATTTTTCTTTTATAAATTTCTTGATCATTTTATCCCAACCTCCTCTCACACGCACTAATTCGCTACCTGAATAATCACTAGAGGGGGTAAATATTTTCCCGCTTGCGGGGCCCACCGAGGATGAGTCCACCACCGCCCACTAATTAGATATTGTTCATATCCTTTTGGCAAAGTTCTCTTGGGAATCTTTGCTAATTCTTGCTCTCTTTTGGAATCTTTTTGGGCGTGCACATTTCCTAATAACATCTCCAAGTGGGCTTCTGCCGTGCCATCTCCTTCATCAAAGCTAAGCAGCTCCAGCTGCTCCGTGGGATCAAGCAATGTTCCCAGAGTGCCATTTGAGGTCAATGCCCAGGCTGCATTGTGCACAGCCTGGATGAATAGCGGCGCCCACAAGGATATGTTCCCAGAGGTAAAGTTTATTGAATCCTGGTGTCCCACCTGTACCCCACTTGACTGCACATAGCACAATGAAAAAGCACTGCTAAAATTAACAAAAGCAACAGCAAGGAAAGTTCTCTGAGCCAAGCTGGCAGTTTCATGCCTCTCTAGCCACCAGGGGCCATGACGACTGCTGACTGCATGGGAACCGCCTGGGGCTTCACTCCGCGGAGCACTGACCCCACCCCTCCAGCCTGAGGGTCCCAACATGGCAGCAGTTTTGCTACGCAGATGGGACAGCTGTGGGTGTAGCAGTTCCCCCTTTATTTTTAAGACGAAGCTCGAAAACTTCCTGCTGCACATCCCGCAATGAAGTGAGTATACATTTAAACACTCCAGGAAACAATAAAATCACCACTAATACTATTGCAGCTAAAACTCCTATATAAATTAAGTAGTTTTTCCAATTGATAGGATTTAGAGCCTTTATTCCTGATCCTATACTTTCTGCTAATTCATTCAAATCCCCTAGTTGCAATCTAGACTGGCTTGCTACCGTTATTTCCTTTTGCAAATTATGTAGGTCATGTGTAATATCATTATCATGCCACACGCCCTGCACATGTGCTTTCACTTTCTCCCAAGCTTGTGAAGTATTATACAACAATGGTGTTACACAAATTGATTTAAAATTACTATGACAGCGTGCAGAGAACATTGTCTGCAAGTTAGCAATATCTTGTCCTAAAGCGAGGACCACTTCCTCCAACACATTGATTTTTGCTTCCAATTTTTGATCAATTGCTTCTTGTCTTAATAAAGCCCTTGTAATATTCCTGTTTAATGTATTTACATAATGAGCAGTCTGAATTCCGTTCTCTAATGTAGTAGCAGCCACTGCAAATGTAGTAACAATAGAAATCAAAGCAGTTATTCCTAGTATCAATGAAGCAACAAATCTTTTTGGCCTTAACAATTCAGATAACATATCAAGTACTTGCAAAGCAGAATTATCATACCATGCATTTTTTCCTAATTCTACTGGCAACATTATAAAGGGAGGTCGGCGCACTATTAGCATAGCAGAATACTTTTTTTGCACTGTGGACTCTATACAATTTGTCAACTTACAGTGAAAACATAATAGTCTATATGATTGCCGTTCTGCACTAATATTTAAAGAACCAGTAGGAGGAACCAACAAAAGAGCATTTGGATAAGCAACACAAGCTTTGACACTGATAGGTTCTGATTTCGTCTGATTTGGACGCTTCTCAAGAATCATATTAGCAGCCGCAGACAGTCTAAACAAATCTAAATGCTTCCTAATTTTATTCCCTTTTCTGGCATATAAAATAGGTTCCACATATCCTGGAGAAAACCATCACCTTAAAGGTTCCCCATGTCCTTCATATCGATATCCATGAAATCTATCCCCAGCATTAATGTAATGTTCCAGATACCAGCTGCGTTTACACATAGAATTAGAAAAATCCCAAATTCTTAGTCCTAAATTATCAGGATCATAAAATGTAGCCGAATTATTAAAGCCACATGACAGCCATGTTGGATTTTTTGTCAAAGAAGAATCCCACAATTCATCTGATTTGGAAGTAGGAAATTTAAGCTCACATGGTGTTGTGAGCATAGACACAGCAGGAATGGCTGTACAATTGTCATTATAAAGTGCTTGCCCTACTACCTGCAGTTGCCTTCCCCACATCCATCGCTTCTGTTCCCGTACCCATTTCTTACCACCAGATATTCCACTTTCTATTGAGCTCGTCTTATCTGGTCCATCTGCTAGAAAAGTTCTGTATGAGGTAGGAAGACAGCCCGATGGTGGTTTCCCCTTAAGTGACAGGCAAATGGGCAGAGAATCTGCTCTTCCCTCAAAGATTATTAATGAAGAGGTGGAGTGTTTTTCATCAGAACCTTGAGCTCCTCCCATTCTTATAGAATCATTAGTTAGCACTTTAATAGGCTCTCTGTCTAACCATCCCACTGGCTGAATAATTGGAGGATTTGGTACATAGGCCCAATAGGAAATCCCCTCCACTTCCCCCATCGGTGCTGAGACTAAGGCTAAAAAGGCCAAAAAATAATAGGGGGCAGAAAGGGGTCTCCCTTGTTCATGTAACAACGCCTTCGCTGCGCGAATGAGGTTCTTGATCTTTGTCCACGTGATTTCCTTCTCGGCTGATGTTATCTTCAGCTTCTTCAGCTTGTTGACTGTCTGCTTCTTGTTCTTCTTCCAGCGTCGCTTCCCGCGGCGCTGTCCCAAGAGCTGGCCGGATGAGGCGATCCGGGATCCAGATCGGGACGTCAGCATTCTGTGGAAAAACACAAGCATAGCCTCGTCCCGAGGTTATTAGCAAATCTGGACCTTTCCATGTTCCAGTTAATAAATCCTTCCATAGGACTTTAGGTAATGGTGTTTTATATACCTCTTGATCCCAATGTTTTAAGGCTGCAGTTAAATTTTTATCATCAACATTTAAATGATTTAACACAAATAAACAATGAGACAGTATGTGATGTGCTGAGAAATATGAATTTGCCTTTTGCAGCCTTTCTATTTGTAATTTTAAAGTTTGATGAGTCCTTTCTATAATGGCTTGCCCTTGTGGATTATAAGGAATTCCTGTCACATGCACAATATGCCATTGTGCACAAAAGGTGGCAAAAGCCTTTGAAGTATATGCAGGGCCATTGTCCATTTTTATTTGTGATGGCATCCCCATGATTTGAAAACATTGCACTAGATGTTGTATAACATCCTTTACTGCCTCTCCTGTTCTTGCGGAGGCATGCACAAAATGCGAAAAGGTGTCCACAGTAACATGCACATAAGCTAATTTCCAAAAAGAAGCTACATGCGTCACATCCATTTGCCAAATTACATTAGCTTTCAAGCCTCTGGGATTAACTCCCATTTTTAAAGGATGATACACTTCCGGACAATGTACACACTGTTTCACAATTTGCCTTGCCTGCTCTCTAGTAAGGGAAAACATTTTTCTTAAAGAAGAAGCATTTTGATGATGCAATTTATGACTTTGTTGTGCCTCCTGCACATTCCCTACAAATGGTTGAGTAAATATATCAGCAATAGCATTCCCCTGTGCTAAGGGTCCTGGTAATTTAGTATGTCCTCGAATATGCCCAATGTAAAATTTCTCTGTTCTCCTTTGTATTAACTCTTGTAACTGCTTTAATAATGATAGAATGGGAGATTTTCCTGATAAAAGCGCTGTTTCTAGGGCAGGAAATAAGTTAACCACATATCTAGAATCTGAGTAAAGGTTAAATGCCTGTGGAAACTTAGTAAAAGCTAAGACTACAGCCCTTATCTCAGCTTGCTGAGCAGATGTTTTTTCACCATTCTCTACATAAATCCCATGACCAGGGCTGTAGACCACAGCTCGACCTGTGGATGACCCATCTGTAAAAATATTATCTGACCTTTCTAAAGGTTGAGAGGAAAACCACAATGGAAATATTAATTCTACATGTCTGGCAAATTCTACAATGGGGTGTCTGGGATAATGATATTTTATTTGTCCTGCATAATTTTGCAATGCTAATACCCAATCATCATTATTTTGTAACAAATCATCCACTTGTATTTTATTATAAGGAGTGACTATGTGAGTTGGTTCCTTTCCAAAAAGTTCCTTAGATCTCATCCTTCCCTTAGTAATTAATAGGGAGCATAAATAAGGATAGTCTGCCACTATCTTTGTTTGTGTGTGTGGTAGATGGAGCCATTCTAAAACACCTTCTTGCCACAAACATGCTGTAGGGGTATATTCCGTAGCAAATATTAATAGTAGCCACGGTTTTTCATAATTTACTTGTTGAACTCGGGCCTTGCTTAGAGCTTCTTCAACCAACTGCAGAGCTTTTATAGCTTCTGGAGTGATTGTTCTTAATGATTTTGGATCTGAATCTCCATGCAACAGCATATATAATGGGCTTAACTCTCCAGTGGTTATCTTTAAATGTGGTCGAAGCCAATTAATATCTCCTAATAATTTTTGATAATCATTTAATGTTCTCATTTTATCCCTCCTAATTGATATTTTCTGGGAGACTATACAATCATCTTTAATGGTTTGTCCTAAATAATTTAAAGGCCTTTCTCTTTGTATCTTGTCTGGGGCTATAATTAAACCACAAGCAGTAAGAGCTTCAATAGAGTCATATAATATTTTTTCTAACATTTCTGATATTTCATGGGCCAATAATATATCATCCATATAATGAACAATATATGCTTTATCATATTTTTGTCTAATTCCTTGTAATGCCTTATCTACAAATTTTTGACATAATGTTGGTGAATTTTTCATACCCTGAGGTAAAGTTACCCATTGATATCTCCTATATGGCCTTTTAAAATTTGTTGAAGGAACACTAAATGCAAAATATTCACTATCTTCTGGATGCAATTTTATGGTATAAAAACAATCTTGCAAATCTATTACTATGATTTTCCATCCTTGAGGCACAGCAACGGGGGATGGCAAACCAGGCTGCAACGGACCCATGTCTTCCATAACAGCATTAACTGCTCTTAAGTCCTGTAACAAACGCCACTTGCCAGATTTTTTCTTAATGACGAACACAGGAGTGTTCCATGGACTATTCGACTCTACCAAATGCCCTTTATCCAACTGTTCTTGCACTAGCTGCTCAAGAGCCTGTATTTTTTCTTCTATAAGGGGCCACTGACTCACCCACACGGGCTCTTGAGTCAGCCATTGTATTTTATCTGCAAAAAGATTTTCTGCAGTGGCCCCTATGTAAAATGCTGTTCATCCATGGCATCTGCCGTAACAAGGCGCACCTGCATGGCATTCAAAAGGTCTCTACCCCAAAGAGTAAAAGGTAGTGAGGGAAGGACATAAGGTTGAATGTACCCTTCCTTTCCTTCGTCTGTCCATTTCAGCATTGCTGAGCTTTGCAATACCCCAGTTGCTGTTCCTAAACCCATCAAAGAAGAGCCTGTCCGATGTACGGGCCAGGCAGAAGGCCAATCTGAAGAAGCAATACAAGTCCTATCGGCCCCTGTGTCCAGTAACCCTCTGAACTGTCTTCCATTTAGACGAATAGTCTTGAAGGGACGTTGACCAAGCTCTTGAACAAAATATATCCCTTCTGTGCTGCCAGATTGCCCTTGGCCCCTACATTCTTTCATGATTCTATTAGGTAAATTTACATATGGCAATAATAATAGCTGTGCAATTCTTTGCCCCTTATGAATTTGTATTGTTTCTTTTAATGGCCTAATCATGATTTTTATATCATTCTCGGTATCGGAATCCAACACTCCTGGCAATACCTCAAAATTTTTTGTATAATTTGAACTCCTACCTATAATTAATCCTACAGTTTGGGGTAATAAGGTTCCTTTTACATTGGTAGGAATTAAGGTTACTCCGTCCCATTTAGATACAATTATATCCTTAGAGCCGGCTAAATCAAGACCCGCACTTCCTGGCGTGGCTCTTGGTAAGTCATGTATGGTAAATTCTGGGGCTTCTGGATTCAGAGAACTGCTCACACCATTGTTCTCACGGCTCTCAGCTTCTCCCTTTGTTGCCGGGCTAGGAGCCTGCCCCTGACTTAGTTTTTTGTTTCCCTTTCCTTTTCTGCCTCTTTTGTTAGAGGGGTTCCATCTTTATGGAACTTTGACTTGCATTCATTTCTCCAATGTCTCCCTTTTTTACAGTGGGGACATAATCCAGGAGCTTCCCTCTCTTGGGGGTCTCCTTTTGAATGCTTGCAGTCCTTCTGCATGTGTCCAGATTGTCCACAATTGTAGCAAGCATTCATGAGCCTCCTCCATATGTTTTCTTTACATAGGCGCTAAACTTCTGTCCCTTCATTGCTGCAGCATAGGCCATTCCTTGCACTACTGCTGGTGAGGCATCTAAACATGCTTTAATATAATCCTGGAGCGTTCCTGTCTTCCTTAAAGGCCGAATTAAATCTTGACAAAGGGGATTGGCATTCTCCCAAGCCAACATCTTGAGAAGAATGTCAGTGCCCTCTGAAGGAGGAAGCATTCTCGTGACAGCCTCCTCCAGCCTGGATATACAATCTTGATAAGGTTCTTCAGTTCCCTGTCTTATACTAGCTAGCGTTCCCCCCTTGGTTCCTGGAGGTGGCAATGTACGCCATGCCTGTACAGCATTATTAGTTATAAAAGCCAATATATCTCTAGGAATTTTGGTCTGAGCCTGAGGTGAGGTATATTCTTCTGTCCCCATAAGCATAGACATCATGGGCTTAGGTCCCTTCTTTTTTATAGATTGTACTATAGTATCTTTGCTTCGGTCCTCATAATCTGTTCGCCAGAGAATATAATCCCCGGGGGTCAAAATGGCCTTAGCTGTCTGTATCCAATCATACGGTGTCAGCCATAGACTAGCCACCATATCTAACACTTGCAAAGTATAGGGAGCTGTAGCCCCATTAGTCTTAACTGCACTTTGCAATTCCTTTAAAGTCTTTAATGGCATTGGTTCCCAGGTCGGTTCATCATCATTCTCAAATACCTCTGTAACAGGGAACGTTCCCAAGGACAAGTCCCCATTTTTCCTTGCCTCTGCGACTGCTCCTTGAAATCCCGTAGGGGGCAGAGGAGGAAGCTTCCGGGGTTTTGGGATTGGCCATGATGTTTTAGAGGCTCCAGGCAGAGACATTAAAGGCGTGGGATGATGGTCTCAAAAATCATCCTCCCAATCTTCCTCTGCCTGTCTCCTTTCTAATTCTGACCAATCAACCTCATCCCCATCATCTCTGTTAATAGAGGCATAGACCAATCCTGGGGCCGAAGCCGTCAAGGGAGTCGCTTCCTTCTGCCTCTCCTTTTCCATCAGTTCTTCACACACTGGTCCCTCACCAGCCTCTGAGGCTGTTTCCCTGCAAAGTCCCTCAAATGGAGTAGTCTCTGCTAAAAGTTCACGAATTTGGTACCACAACTGATATGCCTGTGGGGGCAGAGAATCATCACCATGCGTTTGCACATGCCTGCACATTTCTTTACCTACTCTTTTCCAATCTTCCAAGGTCAAAGAACCTTCCTCCATGAACCAAGGACTAACTTTTTTAAGAAATGAAGTAAAACTTTCTACCGCTCTCATAGACATAGGAAATCCAGATTTAGTCAGCATTTTCTGTAACATTACCACCAACATTTTCTCATTCTTAGTTAAAGCATGCCCCATGATTCCCCTTCACAATGATTACTTACACTTAACCAGTGATCCTTTACTGGCGGGACTGCAGTTCCCTGGTAAAAGCCGTTCCTATTCCTGAGGAAAAGAAAGAAAAAGATTACCTGTCCTTCAGGTCCCTGTTCGGGTGCCACCTGCCGCGGAACAACTCTCACGGAGTCTCAGACCAAGGGAGAACAAGGGCGAAGGCTCTTAGGAGGAAAGAAATCGGCGAGGGGAATGACAGACAGACACACTACTTTGAGTATGCTGTTGCGTTTATTTGCTGCAAAGCATAAGCTTTTGTACCGCTTTTACACGGAACTTGGCAAAGCAAATACAGGCTTCAAGGAAAAGAAATTACGATTACAATCATTAATCAGCAGGACATTCTAACTCACATGTGAGACAATAGTGGTTTCGGTTTTTCAATCTACATGTGCCGTGAGAATCGTTTTTGCACTTTTATGAAAGGTCACAGAGAGTTCATTTCTTAACTTAAAGACAATTTTTCTTTTATAAATTTCTTGATCATTTTATCCCAACCTCCTCTCACACGCACTAATTCACTACCTGAATAATCACTAGAGGGGGTAAATATTTTCCCGCTTGCGGGGCCCACCGAGGATGAGTCCACCACCGCCCACTAATTAGATATTGTTCATATCCTTTTGGCAAAGTTCTCTTGGGAATCTTTGCTAATTCTTGCTCTCTTTTGGAATCTTTTTGGGCGTGCACATTTCCTAATAACATCTCCAAGTGGGCTTCTGCCGTGCCATCTCCTTCATCAAAGCTAAGCAGCTCCAGCTGCTCCGTGGGATCAAGCAATGTTCCCAGAGTGCCATTTGAGGTCAATGCCCAGGCTGCATTGTGCACAGCCTGGATGAATAGCGGCGCCCACAAGGATATGTTCCCGGAGGTAAAGTTTATTGAATCCTGGTGTCCCACCTGTACCCCACTTGACTGCACATAGCACAATGAAAAAGCACTGCTAAAATTAACAAAAGCAACAGCAAGGAAAGTTCTCTGAGCCAAGCTGGCAGTTTCGTGCCTCTCTAGGCGCCAGGGGCCATGACGACCGCTAACTGCATGGGAACCGCCTGGGGCTTCACTCCGCAGAGCACTGACCCCACCCCTCTAGCCTGAGGGTCCCAACATGGCAGCAGTTTTGCTACACAGATGGGACAGCTGTGGGTGTAGCATAGCACCACTTCAGGGGCTGTTGGTAGCAAGACCTTCCAGTATGAACTATATGGTGGCTCCTGTAACTGGAAATGATGTTGGGATTCGCAGAGCAGAAATTAAACAAGGGATTTGTGAAGTCATTTTATGTAAGGATCAAGATGGGAAAATTGGACTCAGGCTTAAATCAATAGATAATGGTATATTTGTTCAGCTAGTCCAGGCAAATTCTCCAGCCTCATTGGTTGGTTTGAGATTTGGTGACCAGGTACTCCAGATCAATGGTGAAAACTGCGTAGTCTGGAGCTCTGATAAAGCTCACAATGTGCTCAAACAGGCTTTTGGAGAGAAGATCACAATGACCATTCGTGACAGGCCTTTTGAGCGGACAATTACTATGCATAAGGACAGTACTGGAAACGTTGGCTTTATCTTTAAAAATGGGAAAGTAACATCCATAGTGAAAGATAGTTCTGCAGCCAGAAACGGTCTTCTCATGGAACATGACATCTGTGAGATCAACGACCAGAACATCATTGGATTGAAGGACTCTCAAATTGCAGACATACTATCAACATCTGGGACTGTAGGTACCATCACAATCATGCCTGCTTTTATCTTTGAACATATTATTAAATGGATGGCACCAAGCATTATGAAAAGCCTGATGGATCACACCATCCCTGAAGTTTAACAGTTAGGACACAATGGAAACAGCTGAGTGTCTCCAGTTTCCTTTCTCAACTACTTCTGTATTATGCACACGAAGCTTTCCCGGAGCCAGGGAGCATATGCTGCATGAGGACCTTCCCGTCTCACATTATGGCTGGGAATCTACTGGTTCATCTGATCTCCTCAGATTTCACGGTCATTGTAGCCTTAGCCTGGTTTTACAGCTGTGAAACTTTCACAAGATTGACTGACTTTCCTAGAATAGTTTCTCTACTGGAAACCTGATGCTTTTCTAAGCCATTGTGACGAGGGTGATTGATGCCAGCTTAGCTTTGTATGAGAACCAGTTACCTTTCTTCTAGGTAATGAGTAGTGCTCTTCACGTCATTTTAGTTCTATGGTATATTTGCATTTTTAACAAGTACATGATAGTACATTTAGAGTGATTGCCTTTGGTAGGTTTTTTTCTCCCTCTGTATGTATGTAAACACCAATTAGGTAATGCTGGTTTCATTCCATGTAAGCATTATACAGTTTATGTAGGTTATAAGAGATTATGATGATTGTCATTAAATTTTAACTACCTTCACTAATATGCTTCAACTGTCGCCTTAACTATGTTAAGCTCTAGAACAAAAGCCAAAATATAATCATTGCTGCCTTCCTAAAACTCAAGATGTAGTTCTGTATTAAACTGAAATGTGCACTAGCGCAAAAGAGGTTAATAGTACTTTCTGAGCTATAGCATAGCTGATTGGTTGTATTTGACATTTTCTAGTCATCACATAACAGAAACATCTTTCTTATCCAAGTTGCCAGTACTGATTCCTGAGAAACAAAGCGCTATATATTTAATGTAAAATTTCTTATACTAAAAAGGATGAACATTTGATTCCTCTTTTCATTTGCAGATTAAGTAGAATAATACTATTTCGGCATCTGAATGTTAACATTATGTAACCTACCTACTTTGGGAAAAATGTTTTCCTGGTAATTTGTTCCATTTCCTGACTCTTCCCTGCAAAGAAAGTGACAGAGACACTTTATCTTTTTTTTTCTGTTTTGGATTATGCCTATCCTAATTAAACATGTATAAAGTGAAAAAAAAAGAAGGAAGTGAGGAAAACAAACATGATATTTCTGTTTGTATAGATGACATTTTATGCACTTGCCTAACGGAAATACTTTGCTTTTCTCCAAAACCATTTTTGCTCTGATTTTCTTGGTCGATTGCATACGAATTCCACACCACTTTGTCCGGATATGACTGCATGAAACCAGAAATATCCGGTTGTATTTTGGCTAACTCAATCCCACATGCTGCGACAGCCTCTGTTTTTGTCTTTTCTGGATATTATCGAGGAACTTTATTATTTTGAATGTTTTTTGTCAGGGAACATTTAATTTTGTGCTTGGAAACACTAATTGGTTCCACATGGACACACCAGCTCTACACATTCGTATTTTCTAGGGAGAAAGCTAGATAAACTGCGGCAAACAAACATGATATTTCTGTTTGTATAGGTGACATTTTATGCACTTGCCTAATGGAAACACTTTGCTTTTCTCCAATACCATTTTTACTCTGATTTTCTCGGTCCATTGTATACGAATTCCACACCACTTTGTCAGGATATGACTGAATGAAACCAGAAATATCTGATTTTGTTTTGGCTAACTCAATCCCAGATATTGTGACAGACTCTGTGTTTGTGTTTTGTGGATATTATCGATGGACTTTATTGTTTTGAATGTTTTTGTCAAGGAACATTTAATTTTGTGCTGGGAAACACTAACTGAATCTTCACGGAGACACCAGCTCTACACATTCGTATTTTCTAGGGAGGCAGCCAGAGAAACCGCGGCAAACAAACATGATATTTCTGTTTGTATACGTGACATTTTATGGACTTGCCTAATGAAAAGACTTTGCTTTTCTTCAAAACCATTTTTACTGTGAAGATCATGGTACATGGCATACAAATTCCATACAACTTTGTCAGGATATGACTAGATAATACCACAAATATCCGGTTGTGTTTTGGCTAACAAAATCCCACATATTGCGACAGCCTCTGTGTTTGTGTTTTCTGGATATTATCGACGGACTTTATTTTATTGAAAGTTTATTATCAAGGAACATTTAATTTTGTGCTGGGAAACACTATTTGGTTCCACATGGAGACACCAGCTCTACATATTCGTATTTTTTTAGGGAGAAAGCTAGAGGAACTGCGGCAAACAACATGATATTTCTGTTTGTATAGGTGACATTTTATGCACTTGCCAAAGGAAAAGACTTTGCTTTTCTTCAAAACCATTTTTACTGTGATGTTCCCGGTCCATAGCATATGAATTCCACACTACTTTGTCAGGATATGACTGGATGAAACCAGAAATATCCAGTTGTGTTTTGCCTACCTCAATCCCACATATTGCGACAACCTCTGTGTTTGTGTTTTCTGGATATTATCCAGGAACTTTATTATTTTAAGTGTTTTTTATCTGTGAACATTTAATTTTTTGCTTCAAACACTAATTGGTTCCACATGGAGACACCAGCTCTACACATTCGTATTTTGTAGGGAAAAGGAAGATGAACTGCGGCAAACAAACATGATATTTCTGTTTGTATAGGTGACATTTTATGCACTGGCCAGCAGAATTACTTTGCTTTTCTTCAAAACCATTTTTACTGTGATTTTCTCGGTCCATTCCATACGAATTCTACTCCACGTTGTCCGGATATGACTGGATGAACCCAGAAATATCCGGTTGTGTTTTGGCTAACTCAATCCCAGATATTGCTACAGGCTCTGTGTTTCCGTTTTCCAGATATTATCTACAGACTTTATTGTTTTGAATATTTTTTATCAGGGAACATTTAATTTTGTGCTGGGAAACACTAGTTGACTGCAGAGGCAGACACCAGCTCTACACATTCGTATTTTCTAGGGAGAAAGCTAGAGGAACTGCGGTAAACAAACATGATATTTCTGTTTGAATAGATGACATTTTATACACTTGCCTAACGAAAAGACTTTGCTTTTCTCAAAAACCATTCTTACTGTAATTTTCTCGGTCCATTGCATACGAATTCCACACCACTTTGTAAGGATATTACTGGATATAACCAAATATCCGGTTGTGTTTTGGCTAATTCAATCCAGATATTGCTACTGCGTCTGTGTTTGTGTTTTCTGGATATTAAAAACGGACTTAATGATTTTGAATGTTTTTTTATCTGGGAACACTTAATTTTGTGCTTGGAAACTCTAATTGGTACTACATGGAGACACCAGCTCTGCATAATAGTATTTTCTAGGGAGAAAGCTAGAGGAACTGCGGCAAACAAACATGATATTTCTGTTAGTATCATTGATATTTTATCTACTTGCCTAATAAAAATACTTTGCTTTTCTCCAAAACCATTTTTACTGTGATTTTCTTGGTCCATTGCATACGAATTCCACACCAGTTTGTCCGGATATGACTGGATGAAACCAGAAATATCCGGTTGTGTTTTGGCTAACTCAATCCTAAATATTGTGAAACCCTTTGTGTTTGTGTTTTCCGGATATTATCGATGGACTTTCCTGTTTTGAATATTTTTATCAGGGAACATTTACTTTTGTACCTTAGAAAAACTAATTGTTTCCACATGGAGACACAGGCTGTACACATTCTTATTTTCTAGGGAGAAAGCTAGAGGAACTGCAGCAAACAAACATGATAATTCTGTTTGTATAGATGACATTTTTTTAAACTTTTATTTGATGAATATAAATTTCCAGTACAGCTTATGGATTACAGTGGCTTCCCCCTCCCATAACTTCCCTCCCACCCGCAACCCTCCCCTCTCCCGCTCCCTCTCCTCTTCCATTTGCATCAAGATTCATTTTCAATTCTCTTTATATACACAAGATCAATTTAGTATAAAGGTTCAACAGTTTGCACTCACATAGACACACAAAGTGAAACATACTGTTTGAATACTAGGTATAGCATTAAATCACAATGTACAGCACATTAAGGACAGAGATCCCACATGAGGAGCAAGTGCACAGTGGCTCCTGTTGTTGACCCAACAAATTGACACTCTAGTTTATGGCGCCAGTAACCACCCTAGGCTGTCGTCATGAGTTGCCAAGGCTATGGAAGCCTTCCAAGTTTGCCGACTCTGATCATATTTAGACAAGGTCATAAAAGACAGAGTGAGGATAGTAACCAATGATCCTAAGAGTGGCATTAACCAGGTTTGAACAATTATACAGCATTAAGTGGGGAAGAGGACCATCAGTACACACAGGTTGGGAGTAGAGCCATTGGTGGTAGAGTAGAGGTTATGATTACGAAGGAATGAGGCCCGAGTACGCTAGACAGGGTCTAGAACAAAGGACAGAGTCATTATTAGAGGAGCTAAGAAAGGTGCTGTCTAAGCTACAATTAAGTTTTCTGATTGAGAGGCAAATAGAACCTGACAGAAGGGGCTTGATAATAATCTGTTGGGCTTTAGTCCTTGTAAGTTAAGAGGCTCAGACCTATCTATCTCTTCACATGGGGTATATCCTAAGGGAGGTGTGAACCTCCTAGGGGAAGGCACTCTGTTGACTTTCATGACTTGGCTGGGCTGGGAGGAGAGCTGCACTTGCCTAACGAAAAGACTTTGCTTTTCTCCAAAATCTTTTTACTGTCATTTTCACAGTCCATTGCATACGAATTCGACACCAATAGGTCCGCATATGACTGGATGAAACGGGAAATATCCGGTTGTGTTTTGGCTAATTCAGTCCCAGATATTGCTACAGCCTCTGTGTATTTGTATTCCTGATATTTTCCACGGACTTTATTGTGTTGAATGTTTTTTATCTGGGAACATTTAATTTTGTGCTGTGAAAAACTAAAGGGTTCCACATGGAGACACCAGCTCTGCACATTCGTATTTTCTAGGGAGAAAGCCGGAGGAACTGCGGCAAACAAACATGATATTTCTGTTTGTATCGATGACATTTTTATGCACTTGCCTAACGAAAAGACTTTGCTTTTCTTCAAAACCATTTTTACTAAGATTTTCTCCATCCATTGCATTTGCATTCCACAGGAGTATGTCCAGATATGACTGTATGAATCCGGAAATATCCAGTTTAATTTTGGGTAACTCAATCCGAAATATTGTGAAAGCCTTTGTGTTTGTGTATTCCTGATATTATCCACAGACTTTATTGTTTGGAATGTTTTTTTATCAGGGAAAATTTAATTTTGTGCTGTGAAACACTAATTGGTTCCACATGGAGCACCAGCTCTACACATTCCTATTTTCTAGGGAGAAAGCTAGAGGAAATACTGCAAACAAACAAGATATTTATGTTTGTATCGATGATATTTTATCTACTTGCCTCATGAAAAGACTTTGCTTTTCTCCAAAACCATTTTTACTGTGGTTTTCTCGGTCCATTGCATAGTAATTCCACACAACTTTGTCCGGATATGACTGGAGGAAACCAGAAATATCTGGTTGTGTTTTGGCTAACTCAATCGGAAATATTGTGAAAGCCTCTGTGTTTGTGTTTTCTGGATATTATCAACAGACTATATTGTTTTGAATGTTTTTTATCAGGGAACATTTAATTTTGAGCTTGGTTACCATAATTGGTTCCACATGGAGACACCAGCTCTACATATGCGTATTATCCTGGGTGAAAGCTAGAGGAACTGAGGCAAACAAACATGATATTTCTGTTTGTATAGATGACATTTTATGCACTTGCCTAACGAAAAGGCTTTGCTGTTCACCAAAACCATTTTTACTGTGATTTTCTCGGTATATGCATACGAATTCCAAAGCACTTTGTCCGGTTATCACTAGTTGAAACCGGAAATATCCGGTTTTGTTTTGCCTAACTCAATCCCACATATGGCTAAAGCCTCTGTGTTTGTGTACTCCTGATATTATCCACAGACTTTATTGTTTTGAATGTTTTTTTATCATGGAACATTTAATTTTGAGTTTGGATACAGTCATTGTTTCCACATGGAGACACAGGCACTACATATTCGTATTTTCTAGGGAAAGCTAGAGGATCTGTGGTAAACAAACATGATATTTCTGTTAGTATCGATGAAATTTTATTCGCGGCCTAACGAAAAGACATTGCTTTTCTCCAAAACCATTTTTACTGTGATTTTCTCGGTCCATTGCATACGAATTCCACACCACTTTGTCCGGATATGACTGGATGAAACCAGAAATATATGGTTGTGATTTGGCTAACTGAATCCCAGATATTGCTACAGCCTCTGTGTATGTTTATTCTTGATATTATCCACTGACTTTATTTTATTCATTTTTTTTCAGGGAACATTTAATTTTTTGCTGCGAAACACTAATTGTTTCCACATGTAGACACCTGCTCTAGACATTCGTAATTTCTAGGGAGAAAGCTGGAGGAACTGCGCAAACGAACATGATATTTCCGTTTGTATAGATGACATTTTATGCACTTGCCTAACGAAAAGACTTTGCTGTTCTCCAAAACCATTTTTACTGTGATTTTCTCAGTCCATTGCATACGAATTCCACACAAGTTTGTCCGCATATGACTGGATGAAACCAGAAATATCTGGTTGTGTTTTGGCTAACTGAATCCGAAATATTGTGAAAGCCTCCGTGTTTGTGTTTTCTGGATCTAATCAACGGGCTTTATTGTTTTGAATGTTTTTATCAGGGAACATTTAATATTTTACCGTTGAAACACTAATTGGTTCCACATGGAGACTCCAGCTCTACACATTAATATTTCTAGGTAAAAAGCTAGAAGAACTGCGGCAATCAAACATGATATTTCTGTTTGTATCGATGACATTTTATGCACTTGCCAAACGAAAATACTTTGCTTTTCTCCAAAACCATTTTTGCCCTGATTTTCTCAGTCCATTGCATATGAATTCCACAGCAGTTTGTGTATTACTGATATTATACATGGACTTTATTGTTTTGAACTTTTTTTATCAGGGAACATTTAATTTTTTATCTTAGAAACTCTAATTGGTTCCACATGGAGACACCAGCTCTGCACATTCGTATTTTCTAGGGAGAAAGCTAAGGGAATTGCGGCAAACAAACATGATATTTCTGTTTGTATAGATGAAATTTTATCTACTTACCTAATGAAAAGAATTTACTTTTCTCCAAAACCATTTTTACTGTGATTTTCTCGGTCCAATGCATACGAATTCCACACCACTTTGTCCGGATATGACTGGATGAAACCAGAAATATCCGGGTGTGTTCTGACTAACTCAATCCTAAATATTGTGAAAGCCTTTGTGTTTGTGTTTTCTGGATATTATCGACGGACTTTATTGTGTTGAAGGTTTTTTATCAGGGAACATTTAATTTTGTGCTGCGAAACACTAGTTGGTTCCACATTGAAACACCAGCTATACATATTTGTATTTTCTAGAGAGAAAGCTATTGGAACTGCGGCATACAAACATGATATTTCTGTTTGTATCGAGGACGCTTTATGCACTTGCCTTACGAAAAGATTTTGCTTTTCTCCAAAAACATTTTTACTCTGATTTTCTCGGTCCATTGCATACGAATTCCACACCAGTTTGTCCGGATATTACTGGATGAAACCGGAAAAATCCGATTTTGTTTTGAGTCACTCGTCCCAGATATTGCTACAGGCTCTGTCTTTGTGTTTTCTGGATATTATCAATGGACTTCATTGTTTTGAATGTTTTTATCAGAGAAAATTTAATTTTGGGCTTGGTTACCGTAATTGGTTCCACATGGGGACACCAGCTCTACACATTCGTATTTTCTAGGGAGAAAGCTAGAGGAACTGTGGCAAACAAACATGATATTTCTGTTTGTATCGATGACTTTTTATGCACTTCCCTAACGAAAATACGATGCTTTTCTCCAAAACCATTTTTACTGTGATTTTCTCGGTATATGCATATGAATTCCAAAGTACTTTGTCCGGTTATCACTGGATGAAACCGGAAATATCCGGTTTTGTTTTGCCTAACTCAATCCCACATATGGCTAAAGACTCTGTGTTTGTGTACTCCTGATATTATCCACAGACTTTATTGTTTTGAATGTTTTTTATCAGGGAACATTTAAATTTGAGCTTGGAAACAGTAATTGTTTCCACATGGAGACACAAGCTCTGCATATTCGTATTTTCTAGGGAAAAAGCTAGAGGATCTGTGGCAAACAAACATGATATTTCTGTTTGCATCGATGACGTTTTATGCACGGCCTAATGAAAAGACTTTGCTTTTCTCCAAAACCATTTTTACTGTGATTTTTTGGTCCAATGCATACGATTTCCACACCAGTTTGACTGCATATGACTGGATGAAACCATAAATATCCGGTTGTGTTTTGGCTAACTAAATCCGAAATATTGCTATAGCCTCTGTGTTTGTGTTTTCTGGATATTATCGATGGACTTTCTTATTTTGAATATTTTCATCAGGGAACATTTATTTTTGTACCGCAGAAACTCTAATTCGATCATCATGAGGACCCCAGCTCTACAAATTTGTATTTTCTAGTGCGAAAGCTAGAGGAACTGCGGGAAACAATCATGATATTTCTGTTTGTATCGATGACGTTTTATGCACTTCCCTAACGGAAAGACTTTGCTTTTCTCCAAAACCATTTTTACTCTGATTTTCCCAGTCCATTGCATATGAATTCCAAAGGACTTAGTCCGGATATGCCTGGATGAAACCGGAAATATCCAGTTTTGTTTTGGCTAACTCAATCCCAGATATTGCTACAGGCTCTGTGTTTGTGTATTCCTGATATTATACATGGACTTTATTGTTTTGAATGTTTTTTATCAGGGAACATTTAATTTTGTGCTTGGAAACACTAATTGGTTCCACATGGAGACACCAGCTCTACAGATTCGTATTTTCTACGGAGAAAGCTACAGGAACTGCGGAAAACAAACATGATATTTCTGTTAGTATCGATGAAATTTTATGCACTTACCTGACCAAAAGACTTTGCTTTTCTCCAAAACCATTTGTACTGTGATTTTCTCAGTCCATGGCATACGAATTCCACACCACGTTGTCCGGATATGACTGGATGAAACCAGAAATATCGGTTGTGTTTCGGCTAACTCAATCGGAAATATTGCTACAGCTTCTGTGGTATTGTTTTCTGGATATTATCAACGGACTTTATTGTTTTGAATGGTTTTAATCGGGGAACATTTTATTTTGTACCGTAGAAGCACTAATTGATTAATCATGGAGACACCAGTGCTACACATTCGTATTATCTAGGCAGAAATCTAGAGGATCTGCAACAAACAAACATGCTATTTCTGTTTGTATAGATGACATTTTATGCACTTGCCTAACGAAAAGACTTGGTGTTCTCCAAAACCATTTGTACTGTGATTTTCTCGGTCCATGGCATACGAATTCCACACCACTTTGTCCGGATATGACTGGATGAAACCAGAAATATCGGTTGTGTTTTGATTAACTCAATCCGAAATATTGCTACAGCTTCTGTGTTTTTGTTTTCTGGATATTATCAATGGACTTTATTGTTTTGAATGTTTTTATCAGGGAACATTTTATTTTGTACCGTAGAAACACTAATTGATTCATCATGGAGACACCAGAGCTATACATTCGTATTATCTAGGGAGAAAGCTAGAGGAACTGCGGCAAACAAACATGATATTTCTGTTTGTGTAGATGACATTTTATGCACTTGCCTAACGAAAAGACTTTGCTTTTCTCCAAAACCATTTGTACTGTGGTTTTCTCGGTCCATTGCATACAAATTCCACAACAGTGTGTCCAGAAATGACCTGATGAAACCGGAAATATCCGGTTTTGTTTTGGCTAACTCAATCCCAGATATTGCTACAGCCTCTGGGTTTGTGTATTCCTGATATTATCCACGGACTTTATTGTTTTGAATGTGTTTATCAGGGAACATTTTATTTTGATCTTGGAAACACTATTTGGTTCGACATGGAGACACCAGCACTACATATTCCTATGTTCTAAGGAGAAAGCTAAAGGAACTTCGGCAAACAAACATCATATTTCTGTTTGTATAGATGACATTTTATGCACTTGCCAAACGGATTTGACTGGATGAAAGCAGAAACATGCCGTTGTGTTTTGGCTAAATCAATGCGAAATATTGCTATAGCCTCTGTGTTTGTGTTTTCTGGATATTATCGATGGACTTTATTGCTTTGAATTATTTTTTATTGGGGAACATTTATTTTTGTGCTTGGAAACACTAATTGTTCCCACATGGAGAAACCAGCTCTACACATTAGAATTTTCTAGGGATAAAGCTAGAGGAACTGCCGCAAAACCAACATGATATTTCTGTTTGTATCATTGACAATTTATACACCTGTATAACGAAAACACTTGCCTTTTCTCCAAAACCATTTTTACTGTGATTTTCTCGGCCCATTGCATAACAATTCCACACCAGTTTGTCCGGATATGACTGGATGAAACCAGAAATATCCGATTGTGCTTTGGCTAACTCAATCCTAGTATTGTGAAAGCCTATGTGTTCATGTTTTCTGGATATCATCAATGGACTTATTGTTTTGAAAGTTTTTTAATCGGGGAACATTTTATTTTGAGCTTGGATACAGTAATAGGTTCCCCATGGAGACACCAGCTCTATATATTCATATTTTCTAGGTAGAAAGCTAAAGGAACTGCGACAAACAAACATGATATTTCTGTCTGTATCGATGATGTTTTATGCACTTGCCTAATGAAAAGAGTTTGCTTTTCTCCAAAACCATTTTTAATGTGATTTACTCGGTCCATTGCGTACGAATTCTACAGGAGTTTCTCCATATATGACTGGATGAAACCAGAAATATCCGGTTTTGTTTTGTCTAACTCAATCCCAGATATTGCTACAGCTTCTGTGTTTGTGTTTTCTGGATATTATCAATTGACTTTATTGTTTTGAATGTTTTTTATCGGGGATCATTTTATTTTGAGCTTGGATAGAGTAATTGGTTCTGCATGGAGATGCCAGCTCTACCTATTATTATTCTCTAGGTAGAAAGCTAGAGGAACTGCGGCAAACAAACATGATATTTCTGTTTGTATAGAGGACATTTTATGCAGTTGCCTAACGAAAAGACTTTACTTTTCTCCAAAACCACTTTTACTGTGATTTTCTCAGTCCATTGCATACGAATTCCACACCAGTTTGTCCGGATATGACTGGATGAAACCAGAAATATCTGGTTGTGTTTTGGCTAACTCAATCCCAAATATTGTGAAAGCCTCTGTGTTTGTGTTTTCTGGATATTATCGATGGACTTTATGGTTTTGAATTTTTTATCAGGGAACATTTCATTTTCTACCGTTGAAACACTAATCGGTTCATCATGGGTACACAAGCTCTACACACTCATATTTCTAGGTAAAAAGCTAGAGGACCTGCGGCAATCAAACATGATATTTCTGTTTGTATCAATGACATTTTATGCACTTGCCTAACGAAAAGACTTTCCTTTTCTCCAAAATCATTTTTACTGTGATTTTCTCAGCGCATTGCGTACGAATTCCACACCAGTTTGTCCGGATATGATGGATGAAACCGGAAATATCCGGTTTTGATTTGGCTAATTCCATCCCAGTTATGGCTACAGCCTCTGTGTTTGTGTTTTCTGGATATTATCAACAGACTTTATTGTTTTGAATATTTTTTATCGGGAAACATTTAATTTTGAGCTTGGAAACAGTAATTGGTTCCACAAGGAGACACCAGCTCTACGTATTTTTATTTTCTAGGTAGAAAGCTAGAGGAAATGCGGCAAACAAACATGATATTTCTGTTTGTATAGACGACATTTTATGCACTTGCCTAACGAAAAGACCTTGCTTTTCTCCAAAACCATTTTTACTGTGATTTTCTCCGTCCATTGCATACGAATTCCACACGACTTTGTCCGGATATGACTGGATGAAACCAGAAATATCCGGGTTTTTTTTGGGTAAGTCAATGCGAAATATTGCTACAGCCTCTGTGTATGTGTTTTCTGGATATTAGCGATGGACTTTATTGTTTTGAATGTTTTTATTAGGGAACATTTTATTTTGAGCTTGGAAACACTAATTGATTCATCATGCGGACACCAGCTCTACACATTCGTATTTTCTAGGTAGAAAGCTGGAGGAACTGCGGCAAACAAATATGATATTTCTGTTTGTATAGATGACATTTTATGCACTTGCCTAACGAAAAGAATTTGCTTTTCTCCAAAACCATTTGTACTGTGATTTTCTCTGTCCATTAAAAAGAATTGAACTCCAGTTTGTCCGGATATGACTGGATGAAACCGGAAATATTTGGTTTTGTTTTGGCTAACTCAATCCCAGATATTGCTAAAGCCTCTGTGTTTGTGTTTTCTGGATATTATCGATGGATTTTTATTGTTTTGAATGTTTTTTCAGGGAATATTTCATTTTTTATCGTTGAAACACTAATTGGTTCATCATGGGGACACCAGCTCTACACATTCGAATTTTCTAGGTAGAAAGCTAGATGAACTGTGGAAAACAAACATGATATTTCTGTTTGTATTCATGACATTTTATGTACTTGTCTAACGAAAAGACTTTGCTTTTCTCCAAAACCATTTTTACTGTGATTTTCTCGGTCCATTGCATATGAATTCCACACCAGTTCCTTCGGATATGACTGGAGGAAACCGGAAATATCCGGTTTTGTTTTGGCTAACTGAATCCGAGATATTGCTACAGCCTCTGTGTTTGTGTATTCTTGATATTTTCCACAGAATTTTTTGTTTTGAATGTTTCTTTATCAGGGAACTTTTAATTTTGTGCTTGGATACAGTAATTGGTTCCACATGGAGACACAAGATCTACACATTCGTATTTTCTAGGGAGCAAGCTAGAGGAACTGCGGCAAACCAACCTGATATTTCTTTTTGTATAGATGACACTTTATGCACTTGGCTAAGGAAAAGACTTTGCTTTTCTCCAAAACCATTTGTACTCTAATTTTCTCGATCCATTGCATACGAATTCCACATGACTTTGTGTGGCTATGACTGGATGAAACCAGAAATATCCGGTTGTGTTTTGGCTAACTCAATCCGAAATATTGTGAAAGCCTCTGTGTTTGTGTTTTCTGGATATTATCAATGGACTTTATTGTTTTGAATATTTTTTATCAGGAAACATTTTATTTTGAGCTTGGAAAGACTAATTGTTTCCACATGGAGACACCAGCTCTACATATTCGTATTTCCTAGGTAGAAAGCTAGAGGAACTGCGGCAAACAAACATGATATTTCTGTTTGTATAGATGACATTATATGCACTTGCCTAACGAAAAGACCTTGCTTTTCTCCATAACCATTTTTACTGTGATTTTCTCCGTCCATTGCATACGAATTCCACACGACTTTGTGCGGATATGACTTGATGAAACCAGAAATATCCGGTTGTGTTTTGGCCAACTCAATCCGAGCTATTGTGAAAACCTCTGTGTTTGTGTTTGTGGATATTATCGATGGACTTTATGGTTTTGAATTTTTTATCAGGGAACATTTCATTTTCTACCGTTGAAACACTAATTGGTTCATCATGGGGACACCAGCTCTACACACTCATATTTTCTAGTGAGAAAGCTCGAGGAACTGCGGCAAACAAACATGATATTTCTGTTTGTATAGATGACATTTGATGTACTTGCCTACGAAAAGACTTTGCTTTTCTCCAAAATCATTTTTACTGTGATTTTGTCGGTCCCTTGCATACGAATTCCACACGACTTTGTCTAGATATGACTGGATGAAACCTGAAATATCTGGTTTTGTTTTGGCTAACTCAATCGCAGATATTGCTACAGCCTCTGTGTTTGGGTTTTCTGGATATCATCAGTGGACTTTATTTTTTTGAAATTTTTTTATTGGGGAACATTTTATGTTGACCTTGGATACAGTAATTGGTTCCACATGGAGACACCAGCTCCAAATATTCATATTTTCTAGGTAGAAAGCTAGAGAAACTGCAGAAAACAAACATGATATTTCTGGTTGTATAGATGACATTTTATCACTTGCCTAACGAAAAGACCTTGCTTTTCTCCAGAATCATTTTTACTGTGATTTTCTCAGTCGATTGCATACGAATTCCACATGATTTTGTGCAGATATGACTGGATGAAACCAGAAATATCTGGTTGTTTTTTGGGTAAGTCAATGCGAAATATTGCTACAGCCTCTGTGTATGTGTTTTCTGGATATTATCGATGGACTTTATTGTTTTGAATGTTTTTATTAGGGAACATTTTATTTTGAGCTTGGAAACACTAATTGGTTCATCATGCGGACACCAGCTCTACACATTCATATTTTCTAGATAGAAAGCTAGAGGAACTGCGGCAAATAAATATTATATTTCTGTTTGTATAGATGACATTTTCTGCACTTGCCTAACAAAAAGACTTTGCTTTTCTCCAAAACCATTTGTGCTCTGATTTTCTCAGTCCATTGCATACGAATTCCACACCAGTTTGTCCGGATATGAATGGATGAAACCAGAAATATCCGGTTGTGTTTTGCTAACTCAATCCGAAATGTTGTGAAAGCCTCTGTGTTTGTGTTTTCTGGATATTATCGATGGACTTAATTGTTTTGAATGTTTTTATCAGGGAACATTTTATTTTGAGCTTGGATACAGAAATTGGTTCCAAATGGAGACACCAGCTCTACATATACATTCATATTTTCTAGGGAGAAAGCTCGAGTAACTGCGGGAAACATACATGATATTTCTGTTTGTATAGAATACATTTGATGCACTTGCCTAACGAAAAGACTTTGCTTTTCTCCAAAACCATTTGTACTGTGATTTTCTCGGTCCATTCCATACGAATTCTACACCAGTTTGTCCGGATATGACTGGATGAAACCAGAAATATCCGGTTTTGTTTTGGCTAACTCAATTCCAGATATTGCTACAGCATCTGTGTTTGTGTTTTCTGGATATTATCGATGGACTTTATTGTTTTGAATGTTTTTATCAGGGAACATTTTATTTTGAGCTTGGATACAGAAATTGGTTCCAAATGGAGACACCAGCTCTACATATTCATTCGTATTTTCTAGGGAGAAAGCTCGAGGAACTGCAGCAAACATACGTGATATTTCTGTTTGTATAGATGACAGTTTATGCACTTGCGTAACGAAAAGACTTTGCTTTTCTCCAACACCAATTTTACTGTGATTTTTTTCGGTCCATTGCATATGAATTCCACACGACTTTGTCAGGATATTACTGGATGAAACCTGAAATATCTGGTTTTGTTTTGGCTAACTCAATCCCAGATGTTGATACAGCCTCTGTGTTTGTTTTTTCTGGATATTATCAATGGACTATATTGTTTTGAATGTTTTTTTTTTTCAGGGAACATTTAATTTTGTGCTTGGATACAGTAATTGATTCCACATGGAGACACCAGCTCTACAAATTCGTATTTTCTTTTTTTTTTTTTTGACAGTCAGAGTGGATAGTGAGAGAGAGACAGAGAGAAAGGTCTTCCTTTTGCCGTTGGTTCACCCTCCAATGGCCTCAGCGGTAGCACACCGCGGCCGTCGCACCACGCTGATCCGATGGCAGGAGCCAGGTGCTTATTATGGTCTCCCATGGGGTGCAGGGCCCAACGACTTGGGCCATCCTCGACTGCACTCTCGGGCCACAGCAGAGAGCTGGCATGGAAGAGGGGAAACCGGGACAGGATCCGTGCCCCGACCGGGACTAGAACACATGAGCCTCCGCCGCAAAGAGGAGAATTAGTCTAGTGAGCCGCGGCGCCGGCCCAAATTCATATATTCTAGGGAGAATGCTAGAGGAACTATTGGAAACAACCATGATATTTCTGTTTGTATAGATGACATTTTATGCAGTTGCCTAACGAAAAGACTTTGCTTTTCTCCAAAACCATTTTTACTGTGATTTCTCGGTCCATTGCATACGAATTCCATACCAGTTTACTGGATATGACTGGATGAAACCGGAAATATCCGGTTTGTTTTGGCTAACTCAATCCCAGATATTGCTACAGCCTCTGTGTTTCTGCATTGCTGATTTATGCATGGACTTTATTATTTTTAATGTTTTTATCAGGGAACATTTAATTTGTCCTAGGAAACACCAATTGGTTCCACGTGGAGACACCAGCCCTACACATTCGTATTTTGTAGGGAGAAAGCCAGAAGATCTGCGGCAAACAAACATGATATTTCTGTTTGCTTCGATGACATTTTATGCACTTGCCTAACGAAAAGACTTTGCTTTTCTCTAAAACCACTGTTTCTCTGATTATCTCGGTCCATTGCATACGAATTCCAAACTACTTTGTCCGGATATGACTGGATGAAACCGGAAATATCCGGTTGTGTTTTGGCTAACTCGATCCAAAATATTGTGAAAGCCTCTGTGTTTGTGTTTTCTGGATATTATCGATGTACTTTATAGTTTTGAATGTTTTTATCATGTAACATTTAATTTTGTACCGTTGAAACACTAATTGGTTCTACATGGAGACACCAGCTCTACACATTCGTATTTTCTAGGGAGAATGCTAGAGGAACTGCGGCTAACAAGCAAGATAATTCTGTTTGTATAGATGACATTTTATGCACTTGCCTTACGAAAAGACTTTGCTGTTTTCCAGAACCATTTTTACTGTGATTTTCTCGGTCCATTTAATACGAATTCCACATCAGTTTATCCGGACATGACTGAATGAAACCGGAAATATATGGTTTTTTTTTGGCTAACTAAATCCCAAATATGGCTACAGCCACAGTGTTTGTGTTTTCTGGATATTATCCACAGACCTTATTGTTTTCAATGTTTTTTATTTGGGAACATTTAATTTTGTGCTTGGAATCACTAAATGGTTCCACATGGAGACACCTGCTCTACACATTCATATTTTCTAGGGAGAAAGCTAGAGGAACTGCGGCAAACAAACATGATATTTCTGTTTGTATCGATGACATTTTATGCACTTGCCTAACGAAAAGACTTTGCTTTTCTCCAAAACCATTTTTACTGTGATTTTCTCAGTCCGTTGCATAGGAGTTCCACACCAATTTGTCCGGATATGACTGGAGGAAACCAGAAATATCCGGTTGTGTTTTGGCTAACTCAATTCCAGATATTGTTCACAGCCTCTGTGTTTGTGTATTCCTGATATTATCCACGGACTTTATTGTTTTGAATGTTTTTTATCAGGGAAAATTTTATTTTGAGCTTGGAAACAATAATTGGTTCCACAAGGAGACACCAGATCTACACATTCGTATTTTCTAGGGAGAAACCTAGAGGAACTGCGGCAAACAATCATGATATTTCCACTTGCATCGATGACATTTTATGCACTGGACTAATGAAAAGATTTTGCTTGTCTCTAAAACCATTTTTACTGCGATTTTCTTGATACACTGCATACGAATTGCACACAAGTTTTTCCGGACATGACTGGATGAAACCGGAAATATCCGGTTTTTTTTTTTTTTTCACTAACTCAATCCCAAATATTGCCACAGGCACTGTCTTTGTGTTTTCTGGATATTATCCACAGACATTATTGTTTTCAATGTTTTTTATTTGGGAACCTTCAATTTTGTGCTTGGAATCACTAATTGGTTCCACATGGAGACACCAGCTCTGCACATTCGTATTTTCTAGGGAAAAAGCCAGAGGAACTGCGGCAAACAATCATGATATCTCTCTTTGTATAGATGACAGTTTATGCACTTGCCTAATGAAAAGACTTTGTTTTTCCCCAAAACCAGTTTGACTGTGATTATCTGAGTCCGTTGCATACCAGTTCCACAACACTTTGTGTAGATATGCTGGATGATACCAGAAATCTCCTCTTATGTTACGGCTTACTCAATCCCAGATCTTGCTACAACCTCTGTGTTTGTGTTTTCTGGATATTATCAAGGGACTTTATGATTTAAAATGAATTTCAGTAGAGCAAATTTTTTTATGCTGCAAATGCTAAGTGCTTCCATATGCACGCCCAACGTTTTCACATTCGTGGTTTCTAGGCATAAAGCTAGAGCAATCCTTGCAAACAAACAGGATATTGAAATATGCAAACATGACTTATTATTTATCCACTTGGCCAAGAAAAAGAGTTTGCTTTTCTCCAAAACAGTTTGAGCGTGATTTTCTGAGTCCATTGCATACCAGTTTCACAACCCTTTGTCCGGATATGACTGGATTAAACCAGAAATATTAGTTTTGTTATGGCTAACTCAATCCCAGTTCTTGCTACAGGCTCCACTTTGTGTTTTTTGATATTATCAATGGACTTTATGGTTTTGAATGAATTGAAGCAGGGAATATTTTCTTTGGTGCTGGGAAACACTAATTAGGTCCACATGGAGACACAAACTCAACACATTCTTGCTGTCTAGGCAGAAAACTACAGCAATTGCTGCAAACAAACATGATATTTGTGTTTGTGTAGATGATATTTAATGCACATGCCTAAGAAAATATTTTGCTATTCCCCAAAACCTGTTTGACTGTGATTATCTGAGTCCATTGCATACCAGTTCCACAACACTTTGTGTAGATATGACTGGATGATACCAGAAATCTCCTCTTATGTTACGGCTTACTCAATCCCAGATCTTGCTACAACCTCTGCGTTTGTGTTTTCTGGATATTATCAAGGGACTTTATGATTTAAAATGAATTTCAGTAGAGGAAATTTTGTTTTGTGCTGGAAATGCTAAGTGCTTCAATATCCAGGACAAACGTCTTCATATTTGGGTTTTCTACGAAGAAATCTAGAGCAATCGTTGCAAACAAACATGATATTTCTGTTTGCAAACATACTTTTTATCCACTTGGCCAAGAAAAAGAGTTTGCTTTTCTCCAAAACCAGTTTGAAGGTGATTTTCTGAATCCATTGCATACCATTCCACAACACTTTGCCCGGAAAAAACTGGATGAAACCAGAAATATCCTCTTGTGTTATGGGTAATTCAATCCCAGAGCTTGCTACAGGCTCTGCTTTGTGTTTTTTGATATTATCAATGGACTTTATGGTTTTGAATGAATTTAAGCAGGGAATATTTTCTTTGGTGCTGGGAAACACTAATTAGTTCCACATGGAGACACAAACTCAACACATTTGTGCTTTCTAGGCAGAAAACTACAGCAATTGCTGCAAACAAACATGATATTTGTGTTTGTGTAGATGACATTTTATGCACTTTCCTAATAAAATACTTTGCTATTCTCCAAAACCAGTTTGACTGTGATTATCTGAGTCCATTTCATACCAGTTCCACAGCACATTGTCCGGATATGACTGGAAGAAACCTGAAATCTCCTCTTGTGTTATGGCTCACTCAATTCCAGACTTTGCTACAGCCTCTTTGTTTGTGTTTTCTGGATATTATCAAGGGACTTTACGCTTTAGAATGAATTTCAGTTGAGGAAATTTTGTTTTGTGCTGGAAAAGCTAAGTGCTTCCATATGGAGGCCCAACGTGTTCACATTTGTGTTTTCTAGGCAGAAAGCTAGAGCAATCGTTGCAAACAAACAGGATATTGATGTTTGCAAACCATGACTTTTTATACACTTGGCCAAGAAAAAGAGTTTGCTTTTCTCCAAAACCAGTTTGAGGGTGATTTTCTGAGTCCATTGCATACCAGTTCCACAACCCTTTGTGCGGATATGACTGGATGAAACCAGAAATATCCTCTGGTGTTATGGCAAACTCAATCCCAGATCTTGCTACAGGCTCCGCTTTGTGTTTTTTGATATTATCAATGGACTTTATGGTTTTGAATGAATTGAGGCAGGGAATATTTTCTTTGGTGCTGGAAAGCACTAATTAGGTCCACATAGAGACACCAACTCAACACATTCGTGCTTTCTAGGCAGAAAACTACAGCAATTGCTGCAAACTAACATGATATTTGTGTTTGTGTAGATGACATTTTATGCACTTGCCTAAGAAAATATTTTGCTATTCTCCCAAACCAGTTTGACTGTGATTATCTGAGTTCATTGCATACCAGTTCCACAGCACTTTGTCCAAATATGACTGGATGAAACCAGAAATATCCTCTTTTGTTACGGCTTACTCAATCCCAGATCTTGCTACAACCTCTGTGTTTGTTTTTTCTGGATATCATCAGTGGACTTTATAATTTAAAATAAATTTCAATAGAGGAAATATTTTTCATGCTGCAAATGCTAAGTGCTTCCTTATGCGGGCCCAATGTGTTCACATTCGTATTTTCTAAGCAGAATGCTAGAGCAATCATTGCAAACAAACAGGATATTTTCATTTGCAAACATGACTTTTTATTTATCCACTTGGCCAAGAAAACGAGTTTGCTTTTCTCCAAAACCAGTTTGAGGGTGATTTTCTGAGTCCATTGCATACCAGTTCCACAACACTTTTTGGATATGATTGGATGAAACCAGAAATATCCTCTTTATTTGTTGCTAACTCAATCCCACATCTTGCTACAGGCTCTGCTTTGTGTTTTTTGATATTATCAATGGACTTTATGGTTTTGAATGAATTGAAGCAGGGAATATTTTCTTTGGTGCTGGGAAACACTAATTAGTTCCACATGGAGACACAAACTCAACACATTCGTGCTGTCTAGGCAGAAAACTACAGCAATTGCTGCAAACAAACATGATATTTGTGTTTGTGTAGATGACATTTTATGCAATTGCCTAATGAAAAGACTTTACTTTTCTCCAAAACCGTTTTTACTGTGATTTTCTCAGTCCATTGCATACGAATTCCACATCACTTTGTCCAGATAAGACTGGATGAAACCAGAAATATCCGGTTGTTTTTTGGCTAACTCAATCCCAGATATTGCTACAGTTTCTGTGTTAAAGTTTTCTGGAATTTCTCGACAGACTTCATTGTTTTGAAATTTTTTTATCAGGGAACATTTAATTTTGTACCGTGGAAACACTAGTTGACTCCACATGGAGACACCAGCTCTACACATTCTTATTTTCTAGGGGAAAATTAGTGGAACTGCGGCAAACAAACATGATATTTCTGTTTGAATAGATGACATTTTGTACACTTGCCTAAGAAAAGACTTTGCTTTCCTCCAAAACCATTTTTGCTGTGAATTTCTCGTTCCATTGTGTACGATTTCCACACTACTGTGGCCGGATATGACTGGATGGAAACAGAAATATCCGGTTGTGTTTTTGCTAATGATATCCCAGATATTGCTACAGCCTCTGTGTTTGTGTTTTCTTTATATTATCGATGGACTTTATTGTTTTGAATGTTTTTTATCAGGGAACATTTAATTTTGTGGTAGGAAACATTAATTGGTTCCACATGGAGACACAAGTCTACAATTTCGTCTTTTCTAGCCAGAAAGCTAGAGGAACTCTGGCAAAAACACATCATATTTCTGTTTGTATAGATGACATCTTAAGCTCTTGCCTAACGAAAAGTCTTTGCTTTTCTCCAAAACCATATTTACTGTGATTTTCTCGGTCCATTGCATATGAATTCCACACCAGTTTGTCCGGAAATGACTGGATGAAACCATAAATATCCAGTTGTGTTTTGGCTAACTCTATCACAGACATTGCTATGGGCTCTGTGATAATATTTTCCGGATATGATCGACATTCTTTATTGTTTTGAAAGTTATTTTATCAGAGAACATTTAATTTTCTTTGGGAAACACTAGTTGCCTCCACATGGAGTCACCAGCTCTACACATTCATAATTTCTAAGGAGAAATCTAGAGGAACTATGGCAAACAAACATGATATTTCTGTTTGAATAGATGACATTTTATACATTTGCCTAATGAAAAGACTTTGCTTTTCTCCAAAAGCATTTTTACTCTGATTTTATTGGTACATTGCATGCGTATTCCACACCACTTTCTCCAGATATGACTGAATTAAATCAGAAATATCCGGTTGTGTTTCGGCTAACTCAATCCGAAATATTGTGAAAGCCTATGGTCACAGGCATGTTCTGTAGTAGTTTTTCTAAGGTAGACAATGCCCATGAGGAAAATTATATTCTCACTTTAAAACTTTCTTTCCCTTTGGTATGAAAGGGAGGTTTTTTCTACTTACTGTATACTTTGCTGATGGTGAAGTGAATCTAGCTATGAGATTATTATTTAAGTTCTTATTTTGGCTATGGTATTACAGAAAAATGTTAGCCATCTCTTTTATAAGGTCTAAAGATTAAATTGTGCGTCCTACAGATTCCTTCATAATAGATTTAGTTTCCTATCTTGAAGAGAATAGAGAAATGAAAGAACAAGTTGGGCTTAGAATAGAGAAATGAGGGAGCAAGTCCTAGATTGCTTGCTGACAATAGCAATATCACATGAATACTTAGCAAACAGTTTCAACCATTAGATAACAACTTAAGAAAACATTTACCAGAAGCTCCAATGCCTCCTATAAATTTTAAGAATCATGTATTTGAACACACCTCTTAAATATCTAACATGGTGTAGTTTGTTTAACCAGCAAGAGATATGACACGGGCACTCCCTTGACTTGCATCCTATGGTCTGCTTTAACACAAACCAGGAGGAAAAGAAAGCTAGGCATCAGAAGCAATGTGTGGCAGGCCTATTAATGGCTGATCTGTACAGTGATCTGCCCTCAAGGAGACCCAACAGGCCAGTCCACTGCAGTGGCTTTCAATGAGGTAAGCCTGGGCTTCAGCAGAAGTCAGCTTGTGAAGAGCCCTGGCAGCTCTGCCAAGAGTTGGATCACTGGAAATGGACCTGCCCTGGAGTCGAAGGATGCCCAGGTCAGAGCCACAGATCTTATTGGCTCTAAGCTGAAAAGCCCTTCACTCAGCCCAACTTCCAAAGTGACCACTGCAGCTGAGGGTGTGGTCAAGTAGGGTCAGCAACATTGCAGGCAGAACTGTAAATTTCTTGTTAGAGATGCCCCCTGCCTTTACCTGGCCAGCTCTCCTCCCAGGCCAGCCAAGTAATGAAAGTCAACAGAGTGCCTTCCCCTAGGAGGTTCACACCTCCCTTAGGATATACCCCATGTGAAGAGATAGATAGGTCTGGGCCTCTTAACTTACAAGGCCTAAAGCCCACCAGATTATTATCAAGCCCCTTCTATCAGGTTCTATTTGCCTCTCAATCAGAAAACTTAATTGTAGCTTAGACAGCACCTTTCTTAGCTCCTCTAAGAATGACTCTGTCCTTTGTTCTAGACCCTGTCTAGCGTACTTGGGCCTCATTCCTTTGTAATCATAACCTCTACTCTACCACCAATGGCTCTACTCCCAACCTCTGTGTACTGATGGTCCTCTTCCCCACTTAATGCTGTATAATTGTTCAAACCTGGTTAATGCCACTCTTAGGATCATTGGTTACTATTCTCACTCTGTCTTTTATGACCTTGTCTAAATATGATCAGAGTCGGCAAACTTGGAAGGCTTCCATAGCCTTGGCAACTCATGACGAGAGCCTAGGGTGGTTACTGGCGCCATAAACTAGAGTGTCAATTTGTTGGGTCAACAACAGGAGCCACTGTGCACTTGCTCCTCATGTGGGATCTCTGTCCTTAATGTGCTGTACATTTTGATTTGATGCTATAACTAGTACTGAAACAGTATGTTTCATTTTGTGTGTCTATGTGAGTGCAAACTGTTGAAACCTTTATACTAAATTGATCTTCTGTACATAAAGAGAATTGAAAATGAATCTTGATGCAAATGGAGGGGGAGAGGGAGCGGGAGAGGGGAGGGTTGCGGGTGGGAGGGAAGTTATGGGAGGGGAAAGCCACTGTAATCCATAAGCTGTACACTGGAAATTTATATTCATTAAATAAAAGTTTAAAATAAAAAAAAAGAAATATTGTGAAAGCCTCTGTGTTTGTGTTTACTGGATATTATCGATGGACTTTATTGTTTTGAATGTTTTTGTCAGGGAATATTTAATTTTGTACCATAGAAACACTAAATGATTCCAAATGGAGACACCAGCTCTACACATTCGTATTTTCTAGGCAGAAAGCTAGAGGAACTGCGGCAAACATACATGACGTTTTCATTGTATAGAAGACATTTTATGCCTTGCCTGACGAAAAGTCTTTGCTTGTCACCAAAACCATTTTTACTGTGATTATTTCGGTCCATTGCATATGAATTCCACACCAGTTTGTCCGGATATGACTGGAGGAAACTAGAAATATCCGGTTGAGTTTTGGCTAACTCAATCCCACATATCGCTACAGCGTCTGTGTTTGTGTTTTTCTGCATATTATCGAGGGAATTTATTGTTTTGAATGTTTTTTACCAGGTAACATTTAATTTTGTGCTGGGAAACACTAGTTGACTCCACATGGAGACACCAGCTCTACACATTCGTATTTTCTAGGGAGAAATCTACAGGAACTGCGGCAAACAAACATGATATTTCTGTTTGAATAGAAAACATTTTATACACTTGCCTAACGAAAAGACTTTGCTTTTCTCCAAAACCATTTTTACTGTGATTTTCTCGATCCATTGTATATGAATTCATTACCACTTTCTCCGGATATGCCTGAATGAAACCAGAAATATCCGGTTGTGTTTTGGCTAACTCAATCCGAAATATTGCTACAGCCTCTGTGTTTTTATTCTGGATATTATCGATGTATTTTACGGTTTTGATGTTTTTATCAGGGAACATTTAATTTTGTACCATAGAAGCACTAATTGGTTCATCGTGGGGACACCGATTCTACACATTCTTATTTTCTAGGGAGAAAGCTAGAGGAACTGTGGCAAACAAACATGATATTTCTATGTGTATAGATGACATTTTATGCACTTGCCTTACGAAAACTCTTTGCTTTTCTCCAAACTCATTTTTACTGTGATTTTCTCAGTCCATTGCATACAAATTCCACACCATTTTCCGGATATGACTGGATGAAACCAGAAATATCTGGTTTGGCTAACTCAATCCGAAGTATTGCGACAGCCTCTGTGTTTGTGTATTCCTGATATTATCCATGGACTTTATATTTTTCAATGTTTTTTTTCAGGGAACATTTAATTTTGTGCTTGCAAACACTAATTGGTCCACATGGAGACACCAGCTCTACACATTCGTATTTTCTAGGGAGAAAGCTAGAGGAACTGCGGCAAACACACATGATATTTCTGTTTGTATAGATGTCATTGTATGCACTTGCCTAACGAAAAGACTTTGCTTTTCTCCAAAACCATTTTTACTGTGATTTTCTCCATCCAATGCATACAAATTCCACACCAGTTTGTCTGGATCTGACTGGATGAAACCAGAAATATCCGGTTCTGTTTAGGTTTACTCAATCTGAAATACTCTGAAGGCCTCTATGTTTGCGTTTTTTGGATATTATGATTGACTTTATGGTTTTGAATGTTTTTAGCAGGGGACATTTAATTTTCTACTGTAGAAACACTAATTGGTTCATTATGGGGACACCAGCTCTGCACATTCGTATTTTCTAGGGAGAAAGATGGAGGACCTGTGGCAAACAAACATGATATTTCTGTTTGTCTAGATGACATTTTATGCACTTGCCTAACGAAAAGGCTTTCCTTTTCTCCAAAACCATTTTTACTGTGATTTTCTCGGTCCATTGCATACGAATTCCACACCAGTTTCTCTGGATATGACTGGATGAAACCGGAAATATCCGGTTGTGTTTTGGCTAAATCAATCCGAAATATTGTGAAAGCATCTGTGTTTGTGTTTTCTGGATATTATCAATGGACTTATGGTTTTGAATATTTTTATCAGGGAACATTTCATTTTGTACCGTTGAAACACTAATTGTTTTATAATGGGAACACCAGCTCTAAACATTCATATTTTCTAGGGAGATAGCTAGAGGAACTGCGGCAAAAAACATGATATTTCTGTTTGTCTAGATGGCATTTTATGCACTTGCCTAACTTTAAAGACTTTGCTTTTCTCCAAAATCATTTTTACTGTGATTTGCTCAGTCCATTGCATACGAATTCCACGCCACTTTGTCCGAATATGACTGGATGAAACCAGAAATATCCGGTTGTGATTTGGCTATCTCAATCCGAAATATTGTGAAAGCCTCTGTGTTTGGGTTTCTGGATATTAACAATGGACTTTATTGTTTTGAATATTTTTATCAGGGAACATTTCATTTTGTACCAATGAAACACTAATTGGTTCATCATGGGAACACCAGCTCTACAAATTCGTATTTTCTAGGGAGAAAGCAAGAGGAACTGCGGCAAACAAACATGATATTTCGGTTTGTATAGATGACATTTTATGCACTTGCCTAACGAAAAGACTTTGCTTTTCTCCAAAACCATTTTTACTGTGATTTTCACGCTATATTGCATACGAATTCCACACCAGTTTGTCCGGTATGACTGGATGAAACCGGAAATATCCTGTTTTGTTTTGGCTAACACAATCCCAGATATTGCTACAGCCTCTGTGTTTGAGAATTCCTGATATTACCCACAGACTTTAATGTTTTGAATGTTTTTTATCAGGGAACATTTAATTTTGTGTCATGGAAACACTAATTGGTTCATAATGGGAACACCCGCTCTACACGTGCGTATTTTCTAGGGAGAAAGCTAGAGAAACTGCGGCAAACAAACATGATATTTCTGTTTGTCTAGATGACATTTTATGCACTTGCCTAACGAAAAGACTTTGCTTTTCTCCAAACCATTTTAACTGTGATTTTCTCGGTGCATTGTATACGAATTCCACACCACTCTTTCTGGATATGCCTGGATGAAACGGGAAATTTCCGGTTTTGTTTTGGCTAACTTAATCCCAGATATTGCTACAGCCTCTGTGTTTGTGTATTTCTGGGTATTATCAATGGCATTTATTGTTTTGAAGGTTTTTGTTTTCGGGGAACATTTTATTTTGAGCTTGGATACAGTAATTGGTTCCACATGGAGAGATCAGCTTTACAAATTTGTATTTTCTAGGGTGAAAGCTAGAGGAACTGTGGAAAACAAACATGATATTTCTGTTTGAATAGAAGACATTTTATGCACTTGCATAATGAAAACACTTTGCTTTTCTCCAAAACAATTTTTACTGTGATTTTCTTGGTCCATTGCATACGAATTCCACACCAGTTTCTCCGGACATGACTCGATGAAACCGGAAATATCCGGAATTGTTTTGGCTAACTCAATCCCAAATATTGCTACAGCCTCTCTTTTTGTGTTTTCTGGATATTATTCACAGACTTTATTTTTTGTAATTTTTTTTTATCGGGGAACATTTTATTTTGAGCTTGGATACAGTAACTGGTTCCACAGGGAGTCAACAGCTCTAGGTATTCTTATTTTCTAGGGGGAAAGCTAGACGAACTGTGGCAAACAAACATGATATTTCTGTTTGTACAGATGAGATTTTATGCACTTGCCTAACGAAAAGACATTGCTTTTCTAAAAACTTTGTTACTGTGATTTTCTTGGTCCATTACATATGAATTCCACACCAGTTTGTCCGGATATGACTGGATGAAACCGGAAATATCCAGTTTTCTTTTGGCTAACTCAATCCAAAATACTGTGTAAGCTTCTGTGTTTGTGTTTTCTGGATATTATCGATGGACTTTATTGTTTTCAATGTTTTTAATCAGGGAACATTTCATATGAACGTTCAAATACTAATTGGTTCATCACGGGAACACCAGCTCTACACATGCGTATATTCTAGGGAGAAAGCTAGAGGAACTGCGGCAAACAAACATGATATTTCTGTTTGTATAGATGACATTTTATGCATTTGCCTAATGAAAAGACTTTGCTTTTTTCCAAAATCATTTATACTGTGATTTTTTCGATCCATTAAATATGAATTCCAGAACAGTTTGTCCGGATATGACTGGATGAAACCGGAAACATCCAGCTTTGTTTTGGCTAACTCAATCCCAAATATTGTTACATACACTGTATTTGTATTTTCTGGATATTATCTACGTATTTTATTTTTTTGAATGATTTTTATCGGGGAACATTTTATTTTGAGGTTAGATACAGTAATTGGTTCCACATGAAGACACCAGCGCTATATATTCGTATTTTCTAGGGAGAAAGCTAGAGGAACTGCGGCAAACAAACATGATATTTATGTTTATATCGATGATATTTTATATACTTGCCTAATGGAAAGACTTTGCTTTTCTCCAAAACCAGTGTACTCTGATTTTCTCAGCCCATTGCATACGAATTACACACTACTTTGTCCGGATATGACTGGATGAAACCGGAAATATCCGGTTTTGTTTTGGCTAACTCAATTGCAAATATTGCTACAGCCACTGTGTTTGTGTATTCCTGATATTATCCACGGACTTTATTGTTTTGAAAGTTTTTATCAGGGAACATTTAATTTTGAGCTTGTAATCAATACTTAGTTCCATATGGAGACACCAGCTCTACACATTCGTATTTTCTAGGTGAAAGCTAGAGGAACTGCGGCAAACAAACATGATATTTCTGTTTGTATAGCTGACATTTTATGCACTGGCCAAAGGAAAAGCCTTTGCTTTTCCCAAAAGCATTTTTACTGTGATTTTCTCGGTCCATTGCATACGAATTCCACACCACTTTGTCCGGATATGCATGGATGAAAACAGAAATATCCAGTTGTGTTTTTGCTAACTCAATCCGAAATATTGTAAAAGCCTCTCTGATTGTTTTTTCTGGATATTATCAACAGACTTTATTGTTTTGAATGTTTTTATCATGGAACATTTAATTTAGTACCGTAGAAACACTAGTTGACTCCACATAGAGACATCAGCTCAACACATTCGTATTTTCTAGGGAGAAAGCTGGAGGGACTGTGGCAAACAAACATGATATTTCTGTTTGTATGAATGACATTTTATACACTTGCCTAATGAGAAGATTTGCTTTTCTCCAAAACCATTTTTACTGTGATTTACTCGATATATTGCATACGAATTCCACACCAGTTTGTCCCGTATGACTTTATTATACCAGAAATATCCGGTTGTATTTTGGCTATCTCAATCCCAGATATTGTTACAGCTTGTGTGATTGTGTTTCCCAGATATTATCAACTGACTTTATTGTTTTGAATGTTTTTTTAAAGGGAACATTTAATTTTGAACCGTAGAAACACTAATTAGTTCCACATAGAGACACCAGCTCTACACATTTTATTTTCTACAGAGAAAGCTAGAGGAACTGAGTCAAATAAATATGACATTTCTGTTTGTATAGATGAAATTTTATGCACTTGCCTAACGAAAAGACTTTGCTTTTCTCCAAAACAATTTTACTGTGATTTTCTCAGTCCATTGCATACGAATTCCACACCAGTTTGTCCTGGCATGACTTTATGAAACCAGAGATATTTGTTGTGTTTTGTCTAACTCAATCCCAGATATTGCTACAGCCACTGTGTTTGTGTTTTCTGGATATTATCAATGAAGTTTATGGTTTTGAAGGTTTTTTTATGAGGGAACATTTAATTTTGTGCTGGGAAACCCTGGTTGACTCCACATGGAAACATAAGCTATACACATTCATATTTTCAAGGGATAAAGCCAGAGGAACTGTGGCAAACAAACATGATATTTCTGTTTGTATACATGACATTTTATGCACTGGCCGAAGGAAAAGACTTTGCTTTTCTCCAAAACCATTTTGACTGTGATTTTCTCGGTCAGTTGCATACGAATTCCACAGTACTTTGTCCGGATATGACTGGAGAAACCAGAAATATCCGGTTGTGTTTTGGCAAACTCAATCCAAGATATTGTTACAGCGTCTGTGTTTGTGTTTGCCGGATATTATTAACGTACTTTATTGTTTTGAATGTATTTTATCAGGAGACATTTATTTTTGTACCGTAGTAACACTAATTGGTTCCACATGGAGACACCAGCTCTACATAATCGTATATTCTAGGGAGAAAGCTAGAGGAACTGCTTCAAACAAACATGATATTTGGGTTTCAATAGATGACATTTTATGCACTTGCCTAATGAAAACACTTTGCTTTTCTCCAAAACCATATTTACTGTGATTTTCTTGGTCCATTGCATATGAATTCTACCACACTTTGTCGGGATGTGACTGGAAGAAACCAGAAATATCCGGTTGTGTTTTGGCTAACTCAATCCCAGATATTGCTACAACATCTGTGTGTGTGATTTCCGGATGTTATCAATGGACTTTATTATTTTGAATATTTTTTATGATGGAACATTTAATTTTGTGCTTGGAAACACTAGTTGTCTCTACATGGAGTCACCCGCTCTACACATTCGTATTTTCTAGGGAGAAAGCTAGAGGAACTGTGGCAAACAAGCATGATATTTCTGTTTGTATACATGACATTTTATGCTCTGCCCAAAGGAAAAGACTTTGCTTTTCTCCAAAACCATTTTTTCTCTGATTTTCTCGATCTATTACATAGGAATTCCACACCACATGATATTTCTCTTTGTATATATGACATTTTATGCATTTGCCCAACAAAAACTTTGCTTTTCTCCAAAACCATTTTTACTGTGATTTCCTCGGTCTATTGCATACGAATTCCTTACCACATTGTCTGGATATGACTGGATGAAACCAGAAATATCCGGTTGTGTTTTGGCTAACTCAATCCGAAATATTGTGAAAGACTCTGTGTTTGTGTTTTCTGGATATCATTGATGGACTTTATTGTTTTGAATGTTTTTATCAGAGAACATTTAAATTTATTCCGTAGAAACACTTATTGGTTCCACATGGAGACACCAGCTCTACACATTCGTATTTTCTAGGGAGAAAGCTAGAGGAACCGCGGCAAACAAACATGATATTTCTGATTGAATAGATGATCTTTTATGCGCCTGCCTAACGAAAAGACTTTGCTTTTCTCCAAAACTATATTAGTGTGATTTTCACAGTCCATTGTATACGAATTCCTTACCACATTGTCCGGATATGAGTGGATGAAACCAGAAAGATCCGGTTGTGTTTTGGCGAACTCAATCCCAGATATTGCAACAGCCTCTGTGTTTGTGTTTTCCGGATAATACCAACGGACTTTTTCTTTTGAATATTTTTTATCATGGAACATTTAATTTTGTACCGTAGAAACACTGCTTGATTACACATGGAGACACCAGCTCTACACATTCATATTTTCTAGGGAGAAAGCTAGATGAACTGCAGCAAACAATCATGATATTTCTGTTTGTATAGATGACATTTTATGCACTGGCTGAAGGAAAAGGTTTTGCTTTTCTCTAAAAACATTTTTACTGTGATTTACTCGGTCCATTGCTTATGAATTCCACACCACGTTGTCCGGATATGATTGTATGAAACCAGAAATATCCGGTTGGGGTTTGCCTAACTCAATCCGAAATATTGTGAAAGACTCTGTGTTTGTGTTTTCTGGATATTATCAATGGACTTTATTGTTTTGAATGTTTTTTATCAGGGACCATTTAAATTTGTACCGGTGAAACACTAACTCGTTCCACATGGAGACATCAGCTCTACCCGTACGTATATTCTAGGGAGAAAGCTAGAGGACCTGCGGCAAACAAACATGATATTTCTGTTTTTATAGATGACATTTTATGCACTAGCCCAACGAATAGACTTTGCTTTTCTCCAAAACCATTTTACTGTGATTTTCTCGGTCCATTGCATAGGAATTCCATACCACATTGTCTGGATATGACTGGATGAAACCAGAAATATCTGGTTGTGTTTTGGCTAACTCAATCCCAGATATTGCTACAGCCTCTGTGGTTGTATTTTCCGGATATTATCAACAGACTTTATTGTTTTGAATGTTTTTTATCAGGAAACATTTAATTTTTTGCTGGGAAACTCTAATTGGTTCAACATGCAGACACCAGCTCTACACATTTGTATTTTCTAGGGAGAAAGCTAGAGGAACTGCGGCAAACAAACATGACATTTCTTTTTTTATAGATTACATTTTATGCAGTTGCCTAACGAAAGGACATTGCTTTTCTCCCAAACCATTTTACTGTGACTTTCTCAGTCCGGTCGATTACATACTAATTCCACACAACTTTGTCCAGATATGACTGGATGAAACCAGCAATATCCAGTTGTGTTTTGGCTCACTCAATCCGAAATGTTGTGAAAAACTCTGTGTTTGTGTTTTCGGGATATTATCAACAAACTTTATTGTTTTGAATATTTGTATCAGGGAACATTTAATTTTGTACCGTAGAAACACTAATTGGTTCCACATGGAGACACCAGCTCTACACATTCATATTTTCTAGGGTGAAAGCTAGATGAACTGCGGCAAAAAATCATGACATTTCTGTTTGAATAGATGACAATTTAGACACTTGCCTAAAGAAAAGACTTTGCTTTTCTCCAAAACCATTTTTACTCTGATTTTATCAGTCCATTGCATACGAATTCTACAAAACTTTGTACGGATATGAATGGATTAATGAGATATATCCAGTTGTGTTTTGGCTAACTCCATCTGAAATATTCTGAAAGCCTCTGTGTTTGTGTTTTCTGGATATTATCGATGGACTTTATTGTTTTGAATGATTTTTTTTCAGGGAACATTTAATTATTTGCTGGGAAACACTGATTGGTTCTACATGGAGACACCAGCTCTAGACATTCGTATTTTCTAGGGAGAAAGCTGGAGGAACTGCGGAAAACAAACATGATATTTCTGTTTGTCTAGATGACATTTCATGGACTTGCCAAACTCAAAGACTTTGCTTTATTCCAAAACCATGTTTACTGTGATTCTCTTGGTCTATTGCATTCCACACCACTTTGTCCAGATATGCATGGATGAAACCAGAAATATCCGGTTGTGTTTTGGCTAACTCATTCCAAAATATTGTGAAAGGCTCTTTGTTTGTGTTTTCTGGATATTATCGATGGACTTTATTGTTTTGAATGTTTCTTTATTGGGGAACATTTTATTTTGAGCTTGGATACACTAATTGGTTCCACATGGAGACACCAGCTCTACACATTCGCATTTTCTAGGGAGAAAGCTAGATGAACTGCGGCAAACACACATGATATTTTTTTTATATAGATGACATTTTTTGCACTGGCCGAAGGAAAAGACTTTGTTTTTCTCCAAAACCATTTTTACTGTGATTTTCTCTGTCCATTTCATAAGAATTCCACACCACTTAGTCCGGATATGACTGGATGAAACCAGAAATATCTGGTTTTGTTTTGGCTAACTCAATTCCAGATTTGTGAGAGCCTCTCTGTTTGTGTTTTCCAGATAGTATCGACATACTATCTTGTTTTGAATGTTTATTATCAGGGAACATTTAATTGAGTGCTGGGACACACTAATTGGTTCCACATGGAGACACCAGCTCTACACATTCGTATTTTCTAGGGAGAAAGTTAGAGGAACTGCTGCAAACTAACATCATATTTCTGTTTGTACAGATGACATTTTATGCAGTTCCCTAACGAAAAGACTTTGCTTTTCTCCAAATCCATTTTTCCTGTGATTGTCTGTGTCCATTGCATAGGAATTCCACACCAGTTTGTCCGGATATGACTGGATGAAAACAGAAATATCCAGTTGTGTTTTGGCTAACTCAATCGTAGATATTGCGACAGCCTCTGTGTTTCTGTTTTCTGGTTGTTATCCCTGGACTTTATTGTTTTGAATGTTTTTTATCAGGAAACAATTAATTTTGTGCTTGGAAAAACAAAATGGTTCAAATGCAGACACCACCTCTACACATTCGTATTTTCTAGGGATAAAGCTAGAGGAACTGTGGCAAACAAACATGATATTTCTGTTTGTATAGATGACATTTTATGCACTTGCCTAAGGAAAAGACTTTGCTTTTCTCCAAAACCATTTGTATTTTTATTTTCTTGCTCCATTGCATACGAATGCCACACCACTTTGCCCGGATAAGACTGGATGAAATCTGAAATATCCGGATGTGTTTTGGCTAACTCCATCCCACATATAGCTACAGCCGCTTTCTTTGTGTATTCCGAATATTATGAACAGACTCAATGGTTTGAATGTAGTTTATAAGGGAACATTTATTTTAGTGCTTGGAAACACTAATTGGTTCCACGTGCAGACACCAGATCTACACATTCGTATTTTCTATGGAGAAAGCTAGAGGATATGCGGCAAAGAAACATATTTCTGTTTGTATACATGTCAATTTATGCACATGCCTAAGGAAAAGACGTTGCTTTTCTCCAAAACCATTTTACTGTGATTATCTCAGTCCATTGCATATGAATGCCTCACAACTTTTTCCGGATATGACTGGATGAAACCAGAAAGATTTGTTTGTGTTTTGGCTAACACCATCCCAGATATTGCGACAGCCTCTGTGTTTGTGTTTTCCGGATATTATCGATGGACTTTATTGTTTTGAATGTTTTTTTCGGGCAATATTTAATTTAGTGCTGGGAAACACAAATTGGTTCCACATGGAGACACCAGCTCTACACATTCGTATTTTTTAGGGATAAACCTAGAGCAGCTGCGGCAAACAAACATGGTATTTCTGATTGTATAGATGGCTTTTTATCTACTTGCCTAATGAAAAGACTTTGCTTTTCTCGAAAAGCATTTTTGTAGTGATTGTCTATGTCCATTTTATACGAATGTCACACCACTTGGTCCGGATATGACTGGATGAAACCAGAAATATCCGGATGAGTTTTGGCTAACTCAATTTCAGATATTGCGAAAATCTGTGTTTGTGTTTTCAGGGTATTATCGATGGAATTTATTGTTTGGAATGTTTTTAATCAGGGAACATTTAATTTTCTGTTGGGAAACAATAGTTGGTTCCACATGGAGACACCAGCTCTACACATTCCTATTTTCTAGGGAGAAAGCTAGAGGAACTGCGGCAAACAAACGTGATATTTCTGATTGTATAGTTGACATTTTATGCACTTGCCTAAAGAAAAGACTTTGCTTTTCTCCAAAACCATTTGTGCTGTGATTTTTTCGGTCCATTGCATACGAATGCCACACCACTTTGCTTGGATATGACTGGATGAAACCAGAAATATCCGGTTGTGTTTTGGCTAACTCAATCCTAAATATTGTGAAAGCCTCTGTGTTTGTCATTTCTGGATATTATAGAGGGACTTTATTGTTTTCATTGTTTTTTATCAGGGAACATTTAATTTTGTGCTGGGAAACAATACTTGGTTCAACATGGAGACACAAACTCTACATATTTGTATTTTCTAGTTTGAAAGCTAGAGAAATTGCAGAAAATAAACATGGTATTTCTGTTTGTATAGATGACATTGTATGCACTTGCCTAATGAAAAGACTTTGCTTATCTCCAAAACCAATTTTCCTGTGATTATCTCGGTCCATTGCATACAAATTCCACATGAATTTGTGGGGATATGAGTGAATGAAAGCAGAAATATCCAGTTGTGTTTTGGCTATCAATCCCAGATATTGTGAAAGTATTTCTGTTTGTGTTTTCTGGATATCATCGATGAACTTTATTGTTTTGAATGTTTTTTATCAGTGAACATTATTTTTATGCTGGGAAACACTAATTGTTTCCACATGGAGACTCCAGCTGTAAACATTCCTATTTTCTAGGGAAAACCTAGAGGAACTGGGTCAAACAAACATGATATTTCTGTTTGTATACATGGCATTTGATGCACTTGGCTAACGAAAAGACTTTGCTTTTTTCCTAAACCATTTTTACTATGATTTTCTTGGTCCATTTCATACGAATTCCATACCATTTTGTTTGGTTATGAATGGACGAAACCAGAAATATCTCGTTGTGTTTTGCCTAACTCAATCCCAGATATTGTGATAGCCTCTGTGTTTGTGTTTTCTAGATATTATGTATGGACTTTATTGCTTTGAATGTTTTTTACAGGGAATATTTAATTTTGTGATTGGAAACACTAATTGTTTCAACATGGAGACACCAGCTCTTAACATTTGTATTTTCTAGCCAGTATGCTAGAGGAACTGGGGCAATCAAACATTATATTTCTGTTTGTGTAGATGACATTTTTTGCACTTACCTAACAACAAGTCTTTGCTTTTCTCCAAAACGATTTTTACTGATATTTTCTCGGTCCATTGCATAGGAATTCCACACCAATTTCTCCGGATATGACTGGATGAAACCAAAAATACCCGGTTGTGTTTGGCTAACTCAATCCCAGATATTGCTATAGACTCTGTGTTTGTGATTTCTGGATATTATAGATGGACGTTAATTTTTTGAATGTTTTTTATCAGGGATCATTTAATTTTGTGCTGTGAAATACTAATTGGTTCCAAATGGAAAAATCAGCTCTACACATTCGTATTTTCTAGGGAGAAAGCTAGAGGAACTGATGCAAACAAACATGATATTTCTGTTTGTTTAGATGTAATTTTATGCACTTGCTTAACGAAAAGACATTGCTTTTCTCCATAACCATTTTTACTGTTATTTTCTCGATCCATTGCATACAAATTCCAGACCACTTTGCGGAGATATAAGTGTTTTGGTTAACTGAAAAGCAAATATTTTGTAAGCAACTGAGTTTGTGTTTTCTGGATTATCGATGGACTTTATTGTTTTAAATGTTTTTTATCAGGGAACATTCAATTTTTGGTTGGAAACACTAATAGTTTCCACATGGAGACACCAGCTCTACACATTCGTATTTTCTAGGGAGAAAGCTAGCTAAACTGCGGCAAACAAACATGATATTTCTGTTTGTACACATGACATTTTATGCACTTGCCTAACGAAAGGACATTGCTTTCCTCCAAAACCATATTTATGGTGATGGTCCCGGTCCATTGCATAGGAATTCCACACCATTTGACCGGATATGACTGGATGAAACTAGAAATATCCGGTTGTCTTTTGGCTAACTCAATCCCACATATTGCGAAAGACTCTGTGTTTGTGTTTTCTGGATATTATCGAAGGACTTTATTGTTTTGAATGTTTTTTATATGGGAACATTATATTTGTGGTTGGAAACACTAATTGTTTCCACATGGAGACACCAGCTCTACGTATTATTATTTTCTGGGAAGAAAGCTAGAGGAACTGCAGCAAACAAACATGATATTTCTGTTTGTGTAGATGACATTTTATGCACTTGCCTAATGAAAAGACTTTGCTTTTCTCCAAAACCAATTTAATGTGATTGTCTGTGTGTATTGTATACAAATTCTACACCACTTTCTCCGGAGATGATGGATGAAACCAGAAATATCCAGTTGTGTTTTGGCTAACTCAATCCCACATATTGCGAGAGCCACTGTGTTTGTGTTTTCTGGATATTATTGACGGACTTTATTTTATTGAATGTTTTTTATCAGGGAACATTTAATTGTGTGCTCGGAAACAATAGTTGGTTCCACATGGAGTCACCAGATTTACACATTAGTATTTTGTAGGGAGAAAGCTCAAGGAACAGCAGGAAACAAACATGATATTTCTGTTTGCATAAGTGACATTTATGCACATGCCTAACGAAAAAACTTTGCTTTTCACGAAAACCATTTTGACTTTGATATTCCTGGTCCATTGCACACAAATTCCGCAACTTTGTCAGGATATGACTGGATGAAACCAGAAATATCCGGTTGTGTTTTGGCTAACTTAATCGCACATATGCGACAGCCGCTGTGTTTGTGTTTTCTGGATATTATCGACGAACTTTATTTTATGGAATGTTTATTATCAAGGAACATTTAATTTTCTGCTGGGAAACACTAATTGGTTCCACATGGTGACACCAGCTCTACAAATTCGAATTTTCTTGGGAGAAAGCTAGATGAACTGCGGCAAACAAACATGATATTTCTATTTGTATAGCTGACATTTTATGCATTTGCCTAACGAAAAAAATATGCTTTTCTTCAGAAACATTTTTGCTGTGATGTTCCCGGTCCATTGCATACAAATGCCACATCACTTTGTCAGGATATGACTGGATTAAACCAGAAATATCCGGTTGTGTTTTGGCTAACAAAATCCCACATGTTGAAACAGCCTCTGTGTTTGTGTTTTCTGGATATTATCGAGGAACTTTATTATTGTAAGTGTTTTTTATAAGGGAACATTTAATTTTGTGCTTGGAAACACTAATTGGTTCCACATGGAGAGACCGACTCTACACATTCGTATTTTCTAGGGAGAAAGCAAGAGGAACTGCGGCAAAGAATCATGATATTTCTGTTGGAATAGGTGACATTTTATGCACTTGCCTAAGAGAAACACTTTGCTTTTCTCCAAAACGATTTTTACTGTAATTTTCTCGGTCCATTGCATACGAATTTCACACCACGTTGTCCGGATATGACTGGATGAAATCGGAAATATCCGGTTTTTTTTTGGCTAACTCAATCCCAGATATTGCTACAGCCTCTGTGTTTGTTTTTTCTGGATATTATCAAAGCACTTTATTGTTTTTAATGATTTTTATCAGGGGACATTTAATTTTGAGCTTGGATACAGTAATTGGTTCCACATGGAGACACCAGCTCTACATATTCTTATTTTCTACCGAGAAAGCTACAGGAACTGTGGCAAAGAATCATGATATTTCTCTTTCTATCGATTATATTTTATCTATTTGCCTAACGAAAAGACTTTGTTTTCTCCAAAAGCATTTTGGCTGTGATTTTCTCGGTCCATTGCATACGAATTCCACACGACTTTGTCCAGATATGACTGGATGAAACCAGAAAATTCCCGTTGTGTTTTGGCTAACTCAATCTGAACTATTGTGAAAACTTCTGTGTTTGTGTTTTCTGGATAATATCGATGGACTTTATTGTTTTTAATGTTTTTATCAGGACATTTTATTTTGAGCTTGGATAGAGTAATTGGTTCCACATGGAGACACCACCTCTACACATTCGTATTTTCTGGGGAGAAAGCTAGGGGAACTGCGGCAAACAAACATGATATTTCTGTTTGCATAGATGGCATTTTATGCAGTTGCCTAACGAAAAGACTTTGCTTTTCTCCAAACCCATTTGTACTGTGATATTCTCAGTCCATTGCATACGTATTCCACACAAGTTTGTCCGGATATGAATGGATGAAACCAGAAATATCCGGTTTTGTTTTTGATAACTCAATCCCAGATATTGCTACAGCCTCTGTGTTTGTGTTTACTTTATATTATCAATGGACTTTATTGTTTTGACTGCTTTTTTAATGGGGAACATTTTATTTTGAGCTTGGATACAGTAATTGGTTCCACATGGAGACACCAGCTCTACATATTCGTATTTTCTAGGGAGAAAGCTAGATGAACTGCGGCAATCAAACATGATATTTCTGTTTGTATAGATGACATTTTATGCACTTGCCTAACAAAAAGACTTTGCTTTTCTCCAAAACCATTTTTACTGTGATTTTCTCGGTCCATTGCATACGAATTCCGCACCAGTTTGTCTGCATATGACTGGATGAAACCGGAAATATCCGGTTTTGGTTTGGCTAACTCAATCCCAGATATTGCTACAGCCTCTGTGTTTGTTTTTACTGGATATTATCAATGGACTTTATGGTTTTTAATGTTTTTTATCGGGGAACATTTTATTTTGAGCTTGGATACAGTAATTAGTTCCACATGGAGACACCAGCTCTACATATTCGTATTTTCTAGGGAGAAAGCTAGAGGAACTGCGACAAACAAACGTTATATTTCTGTTTGTCTTGATGACATTTTATGCACTTGCCTAACGAAAAGACCTTGCTTTTCTCCAGAACCATTTTTGCTGTGATTTTCTTGGTCCATTTCATACGAAATCCACAGGACTTTGTGCGGATATGACTGGATGAAACCAGAAATACCCGGTTGTGTTTTGGCTAACTCAATCCGAACTATTGTCAAAACCTCTGTGTTTGTGTTTTCTGGATATTATCGATGGACTTTATTGTTTTGAATTTTTTATCAGGGAACATTTTATTTTGAGCTTGGAAACACCAATTGGTTCATCATGGGGACACCAGCTCTACATATTCGTATTTTCTAGGGAGAAAGCTCGAGGAACTGCGGCAATCAAACATGATATTTCTGTTTGTATAGATGACATTTTATGCACTTGCCTAAAGAAAAGACTTTGCTTTTCTCCAAAACCATTTTTACTGTGATTTTCTCGGTCCATTGCATACGAATTCCACACCAGTTTGACCGGATATGAAGGGGTGAAACCGGAAATATCCGGTTTTGTTTTAGCTAACTCAATCCCAGATATTGCTACATCCTCTGTGTTTGTGTTTTCTGGATATTATCCACGGACTTTATTGTTTTGAATGCTTTTTTAATGGGGAACATTTTATTTTGAGCTTGGATACAGTAATTGGTTCCACATGGAGACACCAGCTCTACATATTCGTATTTTCTAGGGAGAAAGCTAGAGGAACTTCGGCAATCAAACATGATATTTCTGTTTGTCTAGATGACATTTTATGCACTTGCCTAACAAAAAGACTTTGCTTTTCTTCAAAAGCATTTGTACTCTGATTTTCTCAGCCCATTGCATAAGAATTTCACACCAGTTTGTCTGCATATGACTGGATGAAACCAGAAATATCCGGTTGTGTTTTGGCTAACTCAATCCGAAATATTGTGAAAGCCTCTGTGTTTGTGTTCTGGATATTATCGATGGACTTTATGGTTTTGAATTTTTTATCAGGGAACATTTCATTTTGTACTGTTGAAACACTAATTGGTTCATCATGGGGACACCAGCTCTACACATTCCTATTTCTAGGGGGAAAGCTAGATGAACATGCGGCAATCAAACATGATATTTCTGTTTGTATAGATGACATTTTATGCACTTGCCTAACGAAAAGACTTTGCTTTTCTCCAAAACCATTTTACTGAGATTTTCTCGGTCCATTGCATACGAATTCCACAACAGTTTGTCCGGATATGAAAGGGTGATATCGGAAATATCCGGTTTTGTTTTGGCTAACTCAATCCCAGATATTGCTACAGCTTCTGTGTTTGTGTTTACTGGATGTTATCAACGGACTTTATTGTTTTGAATGTTTTTTATCGGGGAACATTTTATTTTGAGCTTGGATACAGTAATTGGTTCCACATGGAGACACCAGCTCTGCACATTCCTATTTCTAGGGAGAAAGCTAGAGGAACTACGGCAATCAAACATGATATTTCTGTTTGTATAGATGACATTTTATGCACTTGCCTAACGAAAAGACCTTGCTTTTCTCGGGAATCATTTTTACTGTGATTTTCTCAGTCCATTGCATAAGAATTCCACACGACTTTGTCCGGATATGACTGGATGAAACCAGAAATATCCGGTTGTGTTTTGGCTAACTGAATCCGAAATATTGTGTAAGATTCTGTGTTTGTGTTTTCTGGATATTATCAATGGACTTTATTGTTTTGTATGCTTTTTATCGGGAAACATTTAATTTTGAGCTTGGAAACAGTAATTGGTTCCACAATGAGACACCAGCTCTACATATTCGTATTTTCTAGGGAGAAAGCTCGAGGAACTGCGGCAAACAAACATGATATTTCTGTTTGTATAGATGACATTTTATGCACTTGCCTAAAGAAAAGACTTTGCTTTTCTCCAAAACCATTTTTACTGTGATATTCTCAGTCCATTGCATATGAATTCCACACCAGTTTTTCCGGATATGACTGGATGAAACCAGAAATATCCGGTTGCGCTTTGGCTAACTGAATCCGAAATATTGCTACAGCCTCTGTGTTTGTGTTTACTGGATATTATCAATGGACTTTATGGTTTTTAATGTTTTTTTCTCGGGAACCTTTTATTTTGAGCTTGGATACAGTAATTGGTTCCACATGGAGACACCAGCTCTACATATTCGTATTTTCTAGGGAGAAAGCTAGAGGACCTTCGGCAATCAAACATGATATTTCTGTTTGTATAGATGACATTTTATGCACTTGCCTAACGAAAAGACCTTGCTTTTCTCCAGAACCATTTTTGCTGTGATTTTCTTGGTCCATTTCATACGAAATCCACAGGACTTTGTGCGGATATGACTGGATGAAACCAGAAATATCCGGTTGTGTTTTGGCTAACTCAATCCAAACTATTGTCAAAACCTCTGTGTTTGTGTTTTCTGGATATTATCGATGGACTTTATTGTTTTGAATTTTTTATCAGGGAACATTTTATTTTGAGCTTGGAAACACCAATTGGTTCATCATGGGGACACCAGCTCTACATATTCGTATTTTCTAGGGAGAAAGCTCGAGGAACTGCGGCAATCAAACATGATATTTCTGTTTGTATAGATGACATTTTATGCACTTGCCTAAAGAAAAGACTTTGCTTTTCTCCAAAACCGTTTTTACTGTGATTTTCTCGGTCCATTGCATACGAATTCCACACCAGTTTGACCGGATATGAAGGGGTGAAACCGGAAATATCCGGTTTTGTTTTAGCTAACTCAATCCCAGATATTGCTACATCCTCTGTGTTTGTGTTTTCTGGATATTATCCACGGACTTTATTGTTTTGAATGCTTTTTTAATGGGGAACATTTTATTTTGAGCTTGGATACAGTAATTGGTTCCACATGGAGACACCAGCTCTACATATTCGTATTTTCTAGGGAGAAAGCTAGAGGAACTTCGGCAATCAAACATGATATTTCTGTTTGTATAGATGACATTTTATGCACTTGCCTAACAAAAAGACTTTGCTTTTCTTCAAAAGCATTTGTACTCTGATTTTCTCAGCCCATTGCATAAGAATTTCACACCAGTTTGTCTGCATATGACTGGATGAAACCAGAAATATCCGGTTGTGTTTTGGCTAACTCAATCCGAAATATTGTGAAAGCCTCTGTGTTTGTGTTCTGGATATTATCGATGGACTTTATGGTTTTGAATTTTTTATCAGGGAACATTTCATTTTGTACCGTTGAAACACTAATTGGTTCATCATGGGGACACCAGCTCTACACATTCCTATTTCTAGGGAATAAGCTAGATGAACTGAGGCAATCAAACATGATATTTCTGCTTGTATAGATGACATTTTATGCACTTGCCTAACGAAAAGACTTTGCTTTTCTCCAAAACCATTTTACTGTGATTTTCTCGGTCCATTGCATACGAATTCCACAACAGTTTGTCCGGATATGAAAGGGTGATATCGGAAATATCCGGTTTTGTTTTGGCTAACTCAATCCCAGATATTGCTACAGCTTCTGTGTTTGTGTTTACTGGATGTTATCAACGGACTTTATTGTTTTGAATGTTTTTTATCGGGGAACATTTTATTTTGAGCTTGGATACAGTAATTGGTTCCACATGGAGACACCAGCTCTGCACATTCCTATTTCTAGGGAGAAAGCTAGAGGAACTACGGCAATCAAACATGATATTTCTGTTTGTATAGATGACATTTTATGCACTTGCCTAACGAAAAGACCTTGCTTTTCTCGGGAATCATTTTTACTGTGATTTTCTCAGTCCATTGCATAAGAATTCCACACGACTTTGTCCGGATATGACTGGATGAAACCAGAAATATCCGGTTGTGTTTTGGCTAACTGAATCCGAAATATTGTGTAAGATTCTGTGTTTGTGTTTTCTGGATATTATCAATGGACTTTATTGTTTTGTATGCTTTTTATCGGGAAACATTTAATTTTGAGCTTGGAAACAGTAATTGGTTCCACATGGAGACACCAGCTCTACATATTCGTATTATCTAGGGAGAAAGCTAGAGGAACTGCGGCAAACAAACATGATATTTCTGTTTGTATAGATGACATTTTATGCACTTGCCTAAAGAAAAGACTTTGCTTTTCTCCAAAACCATTTTTACTGTGATATTCTCAGTCCATTGCATACGAATTCCACACCAGTTGGTCCGCATATGACTGGATGAAACCAGAAATATCCAGTTGCGCTTTGGCTAACTGAATCCGAAATATTGCTACAGCCTCTGTGTTTGTGTTTACTGGATATTATCAATGGAGTTTATTGTTTTGAATGTTTTTTCTCGGGAACATTTTATTTTGAGCTTGGATACAGTAATTGGTTCCACATGGAGACACCAGCTCTACATATTCGTATTTTCTAGGTAGAAAGCTAGAGGACCTTCGGCAATCAAACATGATATTTCTGTTTGTATAGATGACATTTTATGCACTTGCCTAAGAAAAAGACTTTGCTTTTCTTCAAAAGCATTTGTACTCTGATTTTCTCAGCCCATTGCATAAGAATTTCACACCAGTTTGTCTGCATATGACTGGATGAAACCAGAAATATCCGGTTGTTTTTTGGCTAACTCAATCCGAAATATTGTGAAAGCCTCGGTGTTGGTGTTTTCTGGATATTATCGATGGACTTTATGGTTTTGAATTTTTTATCAGGGAACATTTCATTTTGTACCATTGAAACACTAATTGGTTCATCATGGGGACACCAGCTCTACACATTCCTATTTCTAGGGAATAAGCTAGATGAACTGTGGTAAACAAACATGATATTTCTGTTTGTATAGATGACATTTTATGCACTTGCCTAACAAAAAGACTTTGCTTTTCTCCAAAACGATTTTTACTGTGATTATTTTGGTCCATTGCATCCGAATTCCACACCAGTTTGTCCGGATATGACTGGATGAAACCAGAAATATCCGGTTTTGTTTTGGCTAACTCAATCCCAGATATTGCTACAGCTTCTGTGTTTGTGTTTACTGGATGTTATCAACGGACTTTATTGTTTTGAATGTTTTTTATCGGGGAACATTTTTTGAGCTTGGATACAGTAATTGGTTCCACATGGAGACACCAGCTCTGCACATTCCTATTCCTAGGGAGAAAGCTAGAGGAACTACGGCAATCAAACATGATATTTCTGTTTGTATAGATGACATTTTATGCACTTGCCTAACGAAAAGACCTTGCTTTTCTCGGGAATCAAGTTTACTGTGATTTTCTCAATCCATTGCATAAGAATTCCACATGACTTTGTCCGGATATGACTGGATGAAACCAGAAATATCCGGTTGTGTTTTGGCTAACTGAATCCGAAATATTGTGTAAGATTCTGTGTTTGTGTTTTCTGGATATTATCAATGGACTTTATTGTTTTGTATGCTTTTTATCGGGAAACATTTAATTTTGAGCTTGGAAACAGTAATTGGTTCCACATGGAGACACCAGCTCTACATATTCGTATTATCTAGGGAGAAAGCTAGAGGAACTGCGGCAAACAAACATGATATTTCTGTTTGTATAGATGACATTTTATGCACTTGCCTAATGAAAAGACCTTGCTTTTCTCCAGAACCATTTTTGCTGTGATTTTCTTGGTCCATTGCATACGAAATCCACACGAATTTGTGCGTATATGACTGGATGAAACCAGAAATATCCGGTTGTGTTTTCGCTAACTCAATCCGAAATATTGTGAAAGACTGTGTTTGTTTTTTCTGGATATTATCAATGGACTTTATTGTTTTGAAACTTTTTTTTCGCGGAACATTTTATTTTGAGCTTGGATACAGTAATTGGTTCCACATGGAGACACCAGCTCTACGTATTATTTTTTTCTAGGTAGAAAGCTAGAGAAACTGTGGCAAACAACCATGATATTTCTGTTTGTATCGATGACATTTTATGCACTTGCCTAACGAAAAGACTTTGGTTTTCTCTAAAACCATTTTTACTGCGATTTTCTCGATACACTGCATACAAATTCCATACCCGTTTGTCTGGACTTGACTGGATGAAACCGGAAATATCTGGTTTTTTTTGGCTAACTCAATCCCAAATATCGCTACAGCCACTGTTTTTGTGTTTTCTGGATATTATCCACAGACATTAATGTTTTCAATGTTTTTTATTTGGGAACATTTAATTTTGTGCTTGGAATCACTAATTGATTCCACGTGGAGACACCAGCTCTGCACATTCGTATTTTCTAGGGAGAAAGCCAGAGGAACTGTGGCAAACAAACATGATCTCTCTCTTTGTATAGATGATAGTTAATGCACTTGCCTAATGAAAAGACTTTGCTTTTCTCCAAAACCATTTTTACTGTGATTTTCTCGGTCCATTGCATATGAATTCCACACGATTTTGTCCGCATATGACTGGATGAAACCGGAAATATACGGTTTTGTTTTGGGTAACTCAATAGCAGATATTGCTACAGCCTCTGTGTTTCTGTATTCCTGATTTATGCATGGACTTTATTGTTTTTAATGTTTTTATCAGGGAGCATTTAATTTGTCCTAGGAAAAACTAATTGGTTCCACATGGAGACATCAGCTCTACAGATTCGTATTTTGTAGGGAGAAAGCTAGAGGAAATGTGGCAAACAAACATGATATTTCTGTTTGTATAGATGACATTTTATGCACTTGCCTAAGGAAAAGACTTTAGTTTCTCCAAAACCATTTTTACTGTGATATTCTCGGTCCATTGCATACGAATTCCATACCACTTTGTCCGCATATAACTGGAAGAAAAAAGAAATATCCAGTTGAGTTTTGGCTAACTCAATCCAAAATATTGTGAAAGCCTCTGTGTTTGTGTTTTCTGGATATTATCGATGGACTTTATGGTTTTGAATGTTTTTATCAGGGGACATTTTATTTTGTACCGTTGAAACACGAATTGGTTCCACATGGAGACACCAGCTCTACACATTCATATTTTCTAGGGAGAAAGCTAGAGGAACTGCAGCAAACAAACATGATATTTCTGTTTGTCTAGATGACATTTTATGCACTTGCCTAGTGAAAAGACTTTGCTTTTCTCCAAAACCATTTTTACTGTGATTTTCTCAGTCCGTTGCATATGAATTCCACACCAGTTTGTCCGGATATGACTGGATGAAACCAGAAATATTCGGTTGTATTTTGGTTACTCAATCCGAAATATTGCTACAGCCTCTGTGTTTGTGTTTACTTTATATTATCAATGGATTTTATTGTTTTGAATGTTTTTTCTCGGGGAACATTTTATTTCGAGCTTGGATACATTAATTGATTCCACATGGAGACACCAGCTCTACATATTCGTATTTTCTAGGGAGAAAACTAGATGAACTGCGGCAATCAAACATGATATTTCTGTTTGAATAGATGACATTTTATGCACTTGCCTAACGAAAAGACTGCTTTTCTCCAAAACCATATTTACTGTGATTTTCTCGGTCCATTGCATCCGAATTCCACACCAGTTTGTCCGGATATGACTGGATGAAACCGGAAATATCCGGTTTTGTTTTGGCTAACTCAATCCGAGATATTGCTACAGCCTCTGTGTTTGTGTTTACTGGATATTATCAATGGACTTTATTGTTTTTAATGTTTTTTTTTCCGGAAACATTTTATTCTGAGCTTGGATACAAAAATTGGTTCCACATGGAGACACCAGCTCTGCATATTCGTATTTTCTAGGTAGAATGCTAGAGGAACTTCGGCAATCAAACATGATATTTCTGTTTGTATAGATGACATTTTATGCACTTTCCTAACAAAATATTTTGCTTTTCTTCAAAAGCAATTGTACTCTGATTTTCTCAGCTCATTGCATAAGAATTTCACACCAGTTTGTCCGCATATGACTGGATGAAACCAGAAATATTCGGTTGTGTTTTTGCTAACTCAATCCGAAATATTGTGAAAGGCTCTGTGTTTGTGTTTTCTGGATATTATCAATGGAATTTATGTTTTTGAATGTCTTTTATCGGGGAACATTTTATTTTGAGCTTGGATACAGTAATTGGTTCCACATGGAGAAACCAGCTCTACATATTCGTATTTTCTAAGGAGAAAGCTAGATGAACTGCGGCAAACAAACGTTATATTTCTGTTTGTATAGATGACATTTTATGCACTTGCCTAACAAAAACACCTTGCTTTTCTCCAGAACCATTTTTGCTGTGATTTTCTTGGTCCATTTCATATGAAATCCACAGGACTTTGTGCGGATATGACTGGATGAAACCAGAAATATCCGGTTGTGTTTTGGCTAACTCAATCCGAACTATTGTCAAAACCTCTGTGTGTGTGTTTTCTGGATATTATCGATGGACTTTATTGATTTGAATTTTTTATCAGGGAACATTTTATTTTGAGCTTGGAAACACCAATTGGTTCATCATGGAGACACCAGCTCTACATATTCTTCTACATATTTTTCTAGGGAGAAAGCTCGAGGAACTGCGGCAATCAAACATGATATTTCTGTTTGTATAGATGACATTTTATGCACTTGCCTAAAGAAAAGACTTTGCTTTTCTCCAAAACCATTTTTACTGTGATTTTCTCGGTCCATTGCATACGAATTCCACACCAGTTTGACCGGATATGAAGGGGTGAAACCGGAAATATCCGGTTTTGTTTTAGCTAACTCAATCCCAGATATTGCTACATCCTCTGTGTTTGTGTTTTCTGGATATTATCCACGGACTTTATTGTTTTGAATGCTTTTTTAATGGGGAACATTTTATTTTGAGCTTGGATACAGTAATTGGTTCCACATGGAGACACCAGCTCTACATATTCGTATTTTCTAGGGAGAAAGCTAAAGGAACTTCGGCAATCAAACATGATATTTCTGTTTGTCTAGATGACATTTTATGCACTTGCCTAACAAAAAGACTTTGCTTTTCTTCAAAAGCATTTGTACTCTGATTTTCTCAGCCCATTGCATAAGAATTTCACACCAGTTTGTCTGCATATGACTGGATGAAACCGGAAATATCCGGTTGTGTTTTGGCTAACTCAATCCGAAATATTGTGAAAGCCTCTGTGTTTGTGTTCTGGATATTATCGATGGACTTTATGGTTTTGAATTTTTTATCAGGGAACATTTCATTTTGTACCGTTTTAACACTAATTGGTTCATCATGGGGACACCAGCTCTACACATTCCTATTTCTAGGGAGAAAGCTAGATGAACTGAGGCAATCAAACATGATATTTCTGTTTGTATAGATGACATTTTATGCACTTGCCTAACGAAAAGACTTTGCTTTTCTCCAAAACCATTTTACTGTGATTTTCTCGGTCCATTGCATACGAATTCCACAACAGTTTGTCCGCATATGAAAGGGTGATATCGGAAATATCCGGTTTTGTTTTGGCTAACTCAATCCCAGATATTGCTACAGCTTCTGTGTTTGTGTTTACTGGATGTTATCAACGGACTTTATTGTTTTGAATGTTTTTTATCGGGGAACATTTTATTTTGAGCTTGGATACAGTAATTGGTTCCACATGGAGACACCAGCTCTGCACATTCCTATTTCTAGGGAGAAAGCTAGAGGAACTACGGCAATCAAACATGTTATTTCTGTTTGTATAGATGACATTTTATGCACTTGCCTAACGAAAAGACCTTGCTTTTCTCGGGAATCATTTTTACTGTGATTTTCTCAGTCCATTGCATAAGAATTCCACACGACTTTGTCCGGATATGACTGGATGAAACCAGAAATATCCGGTTGTGTTTTGGCTAACTGAATCCGAAATATTGTGTAAGATTCTGTGTTTGTGTTTTCTGGATATTATCAATGGACTTTATTGTTTTGTATGCTTTTTATCGGGAAACATTTAATTTTGAGCTTGGAAACAGTAATTGGTTCCACATGGAGACACCAGCTCTACATATTCGTATTATCTAGGGAGAAAGCTAGAGGAACTGCGGCAAACAAACATGATATTTCTGTTTGTATAGATGACATTTTATGCACTTGCCTAAAGAAAAGACTTTGCTTTTCTCCAAAACCATTTTTACTGTGATATTCTCAGTCCATTGCATACGAATTCCACACCAGTTTTTCCGCATATGACTGGATGAAACCAGAAATATCCAGTTGCGCTTTGGCTAACTGAATCCGAAATATTGCTACAGCCTCTGTGTTTGTGTTTACTGGATATTATCAATGGAGTTTATTGTTTTGAATGTTTTTTCTCGGGAACATTTTATTTTGAGCTTGGATACAGTAATTGGTTCCACATGGAGACACCAGCTCTACATATTCATATTTTCTAGGTAGAAAGCTAGAGGACTTTCGGCAATCAAACATGATATTTCTGTTTGTATAGATGACATTTTATGCACTTGCCTAAGAAAAAGACTTTGCTTTTCTTCAAAAGCATTTGTACTCTGATTTTCTCAGCCCATTGCATAAGAATTTCACACCAGTTGGTCCGCATATGACTGGATGAAACCAGAAATATTCGGTTGTGTTTTTGCTAACTCAATCCGAAATATTGTGAAAGCCTCGGTGTTGGTGTTTTCTGGATATTATCGATGGACTTTATGGTTTTGAATTTTTTATCAGGGAACATTTCATTTTGTACCATTGAAACACTAATTGGTTCATCATGGGGACACCAGCTCTACACATTCCTATTTCTAGGGAGAAAGCTAGATGAACTGTGGTAAACAAACATGATATTTCTGTTTGTATAGATGACATTTTATGCACTTGCCTAACGAAAAGACTTTGCTTTTCTCCAAAACGATTTTTACTGTGATTTTTTTGGTCCATTGCATCTGAATTCCACACCAGTTTGTCCGGATATGACTGGATGAAACCAGAAATATCCGGTTTTGTTTTGGCTAACTCAATCCCAGATATTGCTACAGCTTCTGTGTTTGTGTTTACTGGATGTTATCAACGGACTTTATTGTTTTGAATGTTTTTTATCGGGGAACATTTTATTTTGAGCTTGGATACAGTAATTGGTTCCACATGGAGACACCAGCTCTGCACATTCCTATTCCTATGGAGAAAGATAGAGGAACTGCGGCAATCAAACTTGATATTTCTGTTTGTATAGATGACATTTTATGCACTTGCCTAACGAAAAGACCTTGCTTTTCTCGGGAATCATTTTTACTGTGATTTTCTCAGTCCATTGCATAAGAATTCCACACGACTTTGTCCGGATATGACTGGATGAAACCAGAAATATCCGGTTGTGTTTTGGCTAACTGAATCCGAAATATTGTGTAAGATTCTGTGTTTGTGTTTTCTGGATATTATCAATGGACTTTATTGTTTTGTATGCTTTTTATCGGGAAACATTTAATTTTGAGCTTGGATACAGTTTTTAGTTCCACATGGAGACACCAGCTCTACATATTCCTATTTTCTAGGGAGAAAGCTAGAGGAACTGCGGCAAACAAACGTTATATTTCTGTTTGTATAGATGACATTTTATGCACTTGCCTAATGAAAAGACCTTGCTTTTCTCCAGAACCATTTTTGCTGTGATTTTCTTGGTCCATTGCATACGAAATCCACACGAATTTGTGCGTATATGACTGGATGAAACCAGAAATATCCGGTTGTGTTTTCGCTAACTCAATCCGAAATATTGTGAAAGACTCTGTGTTTGTTTTTTCTGGATATTATCAATGGACTTTATTGTTTTGAAAGTTTTTTTTCGCGGAACATTTTATTTTGAGCTTGGATACAGTAATTGGTTCCACCTGGAGATACCAGCTCTACGTATTATTTTTTTCTAGGTAGAAAGCTAGAGAAACTGCGGCAAACAAACATGATATTTCTGTTTGTATAGATGACATTTTATGCACTTGCCTAAAGAAAAGACTTTGCATTTCTCCAAAACCATTTTTACTGTGATATTCTCAGTCCGTTGCATCCGAATTCCACACCAGTTTGTCCGGATATGACTGGATGAAACCAGAAATATCCGGTTGTATTTTGGCTAACTCAATCCGAAATATTGCTACAGCCTCTGTGTTTGTGTTTACTTTATATTATCAATGGACTTTATTGTTTTGAATGTTTTTTCTCGGGGAACATTTTATTTCGAGCTTGGATACATTAATTGGTTCCACATGGAGACACCAGCTCTACATATTCGTATTTTCTAGGGAGAAAGCTAGATGAACTGCGGCAATCAAACATGATATTTCTGTTTGAATAGATGACATTTTATGCACTTGCCTAACGAAAAGACTTTGCTTTTCTCCAAAACCATATTTACTCTGATTTTCTCGGTCCATTGCATACGAATTCCACACCAGTTTGTCCGGATATGACTGGATGAATCGGGAAGTGTTCGGTTTTGCTTTGGCTAACTCAATCCGAGATATTGCTACAGCCTCTGTGTTTGTGTTTACTGGATATTATCAATGGACTTTATTGTTTTTAATGTTTTTTTATCCGGAAACATTTTATTTTGAGCTTGGATACAAAAATTGGTTCCACATGGAGACACCAGCTCTGCATATTCGTATTTTCTAGGTAGAATGCTAGAGGAACTTCGGCAATCAAACATGATATTTCTGTTTGTATAGATGACATTTTATGCACTTTCCTAACAAAATATTTTGCTTTTCTTCAAAAGCAATTGTACTCTGATTTTCTCAGCCCATTGCATAAGAATTTCACACCAGTTTGTCCGCATATGACTGGATGAAACCAGAAATATTCGGTTGTGTTTTTGCTAACTCAATCCGAAATATTGTGAAAGGCTCTGTGTTTGTGTTTTCTGGATATTATCAATGGAATTTATGGTTTTGAATGTTTTTTATCGGGGAACATTTTATTTTGAGCTTGGATACAGTAATTGGTTCCACATGGAGACACCAGCTCTACATATTCGTATTTTCTAAGGAGAAAGCTAGATGAACTGTGGTAAACAAACGTTATATTTCTGTTTGTATAGATGACATTTTATGCACTTGCCTAACAAAAACACCTTGCTTTTCTCCAGAACCATTTTTGCTGTGATTTTCTTGGTCCATTGCATCTAAAATCCACACGACTTTGTGCGGATATGACTGGATGAACCCAGAAATATCCAGTTGTGTTTTGGCTAACTCAATCCGAATTATTGTGAAAACTTCTGTGTTTGTGTTTTCTGGATATTATCGATGGACTTTATTGTTTTGAATGTTTTTATCAGGAAACATTTTATTTTGAGCTTGGAAACACCAATTGGTTCATCATGGGGACACCAGCTCTGCATATTCGTATTTTCTAGGGAGAAAGCTCGAGGAACTGTGGCAATCAAACATGATATTTCTGTTTGTATAGATGACATTTTATGCACTTGCCTAAAGAAAAGACTTTGCTTTTCTCCAAAACCATTTTTACTGTGATTTTCTCGTTCCATTGCATATGAATTCCACACCAGTTTGACCGGATATGAAGGTGTGAAACCGGAAATACCCGGTTTTGTGTTATCTAACTCAATCCCAGATATTGCTACATCCTCTGTGTTTGTGTTTTCTGGATATTATCCACGGACTTTATTGTTTGAATGCTTTTTTAACGGGGAACATTTTATTTTGAGCTTGGATACAGTAATTGGTTCCACATGGAGACACCAGCTCTACAAATTCATATTTTCTAGGTAGAAAGCTAGAGGACTTTCGGCAATCAAACATGATATTTCTGTTTGTATCGATGACATTTTATGCACATGCCTAACGAAAAGACCTTGCTTTTCTCCAGAACCATTTTTGCTGTGATTTTCTCAGTCCATTGCGTAAGAATTCAACACAACTTTGTCCGGATATGACTGGATGAAACCAGAAATATCCGTTTGTGTTTTGGCTAACACAATCCGAAATATTGCTACAGCCTCTGTGTTTGTGTTTACTTTATATTATCAATGGACTTTATTGTTTTGAATGTTTTTTCTAGGGGAACATTTTATTTCGAGCTTGGATACATTAATTGGTTCCACATGGAGACACCAGCTCTACATATTTGTATTTCTAGGGAGAAAGCTAGAGGAACTGCGGCAAACAAACATGATATTTCTGTTTGTATAGATGACATTTTATGCACTTGCCTAAGAAAAAGACTTTGCTTTTCTTCAAAAGCATTTGTACTCTGATTTTCTCAGCCCATTGCATAAGAATTTCACACCAGTTTGTATGCATATGACTGGATGAAACCAGAAATATCTGGTTGTGTTTTGGCTAACTCAATCCGAAATATTGTGAAAGCCTCTGTGTTTCTGTTTTCTGGATATTATCGATGGAGTTTATGGTTTTGAATTTTTTATCAGGGAACATTTCATTTTGTACCATTTTAACACTAATTGGTTCATCATGGGGACACCAGCTCTACACATTCCTATTTCTAGGGAGAAAGCTAGATGAACTGCGGTAAACAAACATGATATTTCTGTCTGTATAGATGACATTTTATGCACTTGCCTAACGAAAAGACTTTGCTTTTCTCCAAAACCATTTTTACTGTGATTTTCTCGGTCCATTGCATATGAATTCCACACCAGTTTGTCAGGACATGACTGGATGAAACCGGAAATATCCGGTTTTGTTTTGGCTAACTTAATCCCTGATATTTCTACAGCCTCTGTTTTTGTGTTTTCTGGATATTATTACTGGACTTTATTGTTTTTTATGTTTTTTATCGGTGAACATTTTATTTTGAGCTTGGAAACACCAATTGGTTCATCATGGGGACACCAGCTCTACACATTCATATTTTCTAGGTAGAAAGCTCGAGGAACTGCGTTAAACAATCATGATATATCTGTTTGTATAGATGACATTTTATGCAGTTGCCTAACGAAAAGACTTTGCTTTTCTCCAAAACCATTTGTATTGTGATTTTCTCAGTCCATTGCATATGAATTCCACACCAGTTTATCCGGATATGACTGGATGAAACCAGAAATATCCGGTTGTGTTTTGCTTAACTCAATCCTAGTATTGTGAAAACCTCTGTGTTCGTGTTTTCTGGATATCATCAATGGACTTTATTGTTTGAAAGTTTTTATCGGGGAACATTTTATTTTGAGCTTGGATACAGTAATTGGTTCCACATGGAGACACCAGCTCTGCATATACGTATTTTCTAGGTAGAAAGCTAGAGGAACTGCGACAAACAAACATGATATTTCTGTTTGTTTCGATGACGTTTTATGCACTTACCTAACGAAAAGACTTTGCTTTATTCCAAAACCATTCGTACTGTGATTTTCTCGATGCATTGCGTACGAATTCCACATGACTTTGTGGTGATATGACTGGATGAAACCTGTAATATCCGGTTTTGTTTTGGCTAACTCAATCCCAGATATTGCTACAGCTTCTGTGTTTGTGTTTTCTGGATATCATCAATGGACTTTATTGTTTTGAAAGTTTTTTATCGGGGAACATTTTATTTTGAGCTTGGATACAGTAATATGTTTCACATGGAGACACCAGCTCTACATATTCGTATTTTATTGGTAGAAAGCTAGAGGAACTGGGGCAAACAAACATGATATTTCTGTTTGTATCGATGACATTTTATGCACTTGCCTAACGAAAAGACTTTGCTTTTTTCCAAAACCGTTTTTCCTGTGATTTTCTCGGTCCATTGCATACGATTTCCATAGGAGTTTGTCCAGATATGACTGGATGAAACCAGAAATATCCGGTTTTGTTTTGTCTAACTCAATCCCAGATATTGCTACAGATTCTGTGTTTGTGTTTTCTGGATATCATCAATGGACTTTATTATTTTGAAAGTTTTTTATCGGGGAACATTTTATTTTGTACCGTTGAAACACTAATTGGTTCCACATGGAGACACCAGCTCTACGCATTCGTATTTTCTAGGGAGAAAGCTAGAAGAACTGCAGCAAACAACCATGATATTTCTGTTTGTATCAATGACATTTTATGCACTTCCCTAATGAAAATACTTATGCACTACCCTAACGAAAAGACTCTGCTTTTCTCCAAACCAGTTTTACTGTGATTTTCTCGGTCAATTGCATACAAATTCCAAACAAGTTTGTCCGGACATGACTAGATGAAAACGGAAATATCTGTTTTTTTTTTTTTTTTTTTTTTTTTTGGCTAACTCAATCCTAAATATGGCTATAGCCACTGTGTTTGTGTTTTCTGGATATTATCCACAGACATTATTGTTTTCAATGTTTTTTATTTGGGAACATTTAATTTTGTGCTTGGAATCACTAATTGGTTCCACATGGAGACACCAGCTCTACACATTCGTATTTTCCAGGGAATAAGCTCGAGGAACTGCGGCAAACAAACATGATATTTCTGTTTGTATAGATGACATTTTATTTACTTGCTAGAGGAACTGTGGAAATCAAACATGATATTTCTGTTTGTTTAGATGACATTTTATGCACTTGCCTAATGAAAAGACATTGCTTTTCTCCAAAACCATTGTTACTGTGATTTTCTCGGTCCATTGCATATGAATTCCACACCAGTTTGTCAGGATATGACTGGATGAAACCGGAAATATCTGGTTGTGTTTTGGCTAACTCAATCCCAGATATTGCTACAGCCTCTGTGTTTTTGTATTCCTGATATTATCCACGGAGTTTATTGTTTTGAACGATTTTCTTTCAGGGAACATTTAATTTTGTGCTTGGAATCACTAATTGGTTCCACATGGAGACACCAGCTCTACACATTCGAATTTTCTAGGGAGAAAGCTAGAGGAATTGTGGCAAACAACCATGATATTTCTGTTTGTATCGATGACATTTTATGCACTTGCCTAACGAAAAGACTTTGGTTTTCTCTAAAACCATTTTTACTGCGATTTTCTCGATACACTGCATACAAATTCCATACCCGTTTGTCTGGACTTGACTGGATGAAACCGGAAATATCTGGTTTTTTTTGGCTAACTCAATCCCAAATATCGCTACAGCCACTGTTTTTGTGTTTTCTGGATATTATCCACAGACATTAATGTTTTCAATGTTTTTTATTTGGGAACATTTAATTTTGTGCTTGGAATCACTAATTGATTCCACGTGGAGACACCAGCTCTGCACATTCGTATTTTCTAGGGAGAAAGCCAGAGGAACTGTGGCAAACAAACATGATCTCTCTCTTTGTATAGATGATAGTTAATGCACTTGCCTAATGAAAAGACTTTGCTTTTCTCCAAAACCATTTTTACTGTGATTTTCTCGGTCCATTGCATATGAATTCCACACGATTTTGTCCGCATATGACTGGATGAAACCGGAAATATACGGTTTTGTTTTGGGTAACTCAATAGCAGATATTGCTACAGCCTCTGTGTTTCTGTATTCCTGATTTATGCATGGACTTTATTGTTTTTAATGTTTTTATCAGGGAGCATTTAATTTGTCCTAGGAAAAACTAATTGGTTCCACATGGAGACATCAGCTCTACAGATTCGTATTTTGTAGGGAGAAAGCTAGAGGAAATGTGGCAAACAAACATGATATTTCTGTTTGTATAGATGACATTTTATGCACTTGCCTAAGGAAAAGACTTTACTTTCTCCAAAACCATTTTTACTGTGATATTCTCGGTCCATTGCATACGAATTCCATACCACTTTGTCCGCATATAACTGGAAGAAAAAAGAAATATCCAGTTGAGTTTTGGCTAACTCAATCCAAAATATTGTGAAAGCCTCTGTGTTTGTGTTTTCTGGATATTATCGATGGACTTTATGGTTTTGAATGTTTTTATCAGGGGACATTTTATTTTGTACCGTTGAAACACGAATTGGTTCCACATGGAGACACCAGCTCTACACATTCATATTTTCTAGGGAGAAAGCTAGAGGAACTGCAGCAAACAAACATGATATTTCTGTTTGTCTAGATGACATTTTATGCACTTGCCTAGTGAAAAGACTTTGCTTTTCTCCAAAACCATTTTTACTGTGATTTTCTCAGTCCGTTGCATATGAATTCCACACCAGTTTGTCCGGATATGACTGGATGAAACCAGAAATATTCGGTTGTATTTTGGTTACTCAATCCGAAATATTGCTACAGCCTCTGTGTTTGTGTTTACTTTATATTATCAATGGATTTTATTGTTTTGAATGTTTTTTCTCGGGGAACATTTTATTTCGAGCTTGGATACATTAATTGATTCCACATGGAGACACCAGCTCTACATATTCGTATTTTCTAGGGAGAAAACTAGATGAACTGCGGCAATCAAACATGATATTTCTGTTTGAATAGATGACATTTTATGCACTTGCCTAACGAAAAGACTGCTTTTCTCCAAAACCATATTTACTGTGATTTTCTCGGTCCATTGCATCCGAATTCCACACCAGTTTGTCCGGATATGACTGGATGAAACCGGAAATATCCGGTTTTGTTTTGGCTAACTCAATCCGAGATATTGCTACAGCCTCTGTGTTTGTGTTTACTGGATATTATCAATGGACTTTATTGTTTTTAATGTTTTTTTTTCCGGAAACATTTTATTCTGAGCTTGGATACAAAAATTGGTTCCACATGGAGACACCAGCTCTGCATATTCGTATTTTCTAGGTAGAATGCTAGAGGAACTTCGGCAATCAAACATGATATTTCTGTTTGTATAGATGACATTTTATGCACTTTCCTAACAAAATATTTTGCTTTTCTTCAAAAGCAATTGTACTCTGATTTTCTCAGCTCATTGCATAAGAATTTCACACCAGTTTGTCCGCATATGACTGGATGAAACCAGAAATATTCGGTTGTGTTTTTGCTAACTCAATCCGAAATATTGTGAAAGGCTCTGTGTTTGTGTTTTCTGGATATTATCAATGGAATTTATGTTTTTGAATGTCTTTTATCGGGGAACATTTTATTTTGAGCTTGGATACAGTAATTGGTTCCACATGGAGAAACCAGCTCTACATATTCGTATTTTCTAAGGAGAAAGCTAGATGAACTGCGGCAAACAAACGTTATATTTCTGTTTGTATAGATGACATTTTATGCACTTGCCTAACAAAAACACCTTGCTTTTCTCCAGAACCATTTTTGCTGTGATTTTCTTGGTCCATTTCATACGAAATCCACAGGACTTTGTGCGGATATGACTGGATGAAACCAGAAATATCCGGTTGTGTTTTGGCTAACTCAATCCGAACTATTGTCAAAACCTCTGTGTGTGTGTTTTCTGGATATTATCGATGGACTTTACTGATTTGAATTTTTTATCAGGGAACATTTTATTTTGAGCTTGGAAACACCAATTGGTTCATCATGGAGACACCAGCTCTACATATTCTTCTACATATTTTTCTAGGGAGAAAGCTCGAGGAACTGCGGCAATCAAACATGATATTTCTGTTTGTATAGATGACATTTTATGCACTTGCCTAAAGAAAAGACTTTGCTTTTCTCCAAAACCATTTTTACTGTGATTTTCTCGGTCCATTGCATACGAATTCCACACCAGTTTGACCGGATATGAAGGGGTGAAACCGGAAATATCCGGTTTTGTTTTAGCTAACTCAATCCCAGATATTGCTACATCCTCTGTGTTTGTGTTTTCTGGATATTATCCACGGACTTTATTGTTTTGAATGCTTTTTTAATGGGGAACATTTTATTTTGAGCTTGGATACAGTAATTGGTTCCACATGGAGACACCAGCTCTACATATTCGTATTTTCTAGGGAGAAAGCTAGAGGAACTTCGGCAATCAAACATGATATTTCTGTTTGTCTAGATGACATTTTATGCACTTGCCTAACAAAAAGACTTTGCTTTTCTTCAAAAGCATTTGTACTCTGATTTTCTCAGCCCATTGCATAAGAATTTCACACCAGTTTGTCTGCATATGACTGGATGAAACCGGAAATATCCGGTTGTGTTTTGGCTAACTCAATCCGAAATATTGTGAAAGCCTCTGTGTTTGTGTTCTGGATATTATCGATGGACTTTATGGTTTTGAATTTTTTATCAGGGAACATTTCATTTTGTACCGTTTTAACACTAATTGGTTCATCATGGGGACACCAGCTCTACACATTCCTATTTCTAGGGAGAAAGCTAGATGAACTGAGGCAATCAAACATGATATTTCTGTTTGTATAGATGACATTTTATGCACTTGCCTAACGAAAAGACTTTGCTTTTCTCCAAAACCATTTTACTGTGATTTTCTCGGTCCATTGCATACGAATTCCACAACAGTTTGTCCGGATATGAAAGGGTGATATCGGAAATATCCGGTTTTGTTTTGGCTAACTCAATCCCAGATATTGCTACAGCTTCTGTGTTTGTGTTTACTGGATGTTATCAACGGACTTTATTGTTTTGAATGTTTTTTATCGGGGAACATTTTATTTTGAGCTTGGATACAGTAATTGGTTCCACATGGAGACACCAGCTCTGCACATTCCTATTTCGAGGGAGAAAGCTAGAGGAACTACGGCAATCAAACATGTTATTTCTGTTTGTATAGATGACATTTTATGCACTTGCCTAACGAAAAGACCTTGCTTTTCTCGGGAATCATTTTTACTGTGATTTTCTCAGTCCATTGCATAAGAATTCCACACGACTTTGTCCGGATATGACTGGATGAAACCAGAAATATCCGGTTGTGTTTTGGCTAACTGAATCCGAAATATTGTGTAAGATTCTGTGTTTGTGTTTTCTGGATATTATCAATGGACTTTATTGTTTTGTATGCTTTTTATCGGGAAACATTTAATTTTGAGCTTGGAAACAGTAATTGGTTCCACATGGAGACACCAGCTCTACATATTCGTATTATCTAGGGAGAAAGCTAGAGGAACTGCGGCAAACAAACATGATATTTCTGTTTGTATAGATGACATTTTATGCACTTGCCTAAAGAAAAGACTTTGCTTTTCTCCAAAACCATTTTTACTGTGATATTCTCAGTCCATTGCATACGAATTCCACACCAGTTTTTCCGCATATGACTGGATGAAACCAGAAATATCCAGTTGCGCTTTGGCTAACTGAATCCGAAATATTGCTACAGCCTCTGTGTTTGTGTTTACTGGATATTATCAATGGAGTTTATTGTTTTGAATGTTTTTTCTCGGGAACATTTTATTTTGAGCTTGGATACAGTAATTGGTTCCACATGGAGACACCAGCTCTACATATTCATATTTTCTAGGTAGAAAGCTAGAGGACTTTCGGCAATCAAACATGATATTTCTGTTTGTATAGATGACATTTTATGCACTTGCCTAAGAAAAAGACTTTGCTTTTCTTCAAAAGCATTTGTACTCTGATTTTCTCAGCCCATTGCATAAGAATTTCACACCAGTTGGTCCGCATATGACTGGATGAAACCAGAAATATTCGGTTGTGTTTTTGCTAACTCAATCCGAAATATTGTGAAAGCCTCGGTGTTGGTGTTTTCTGGATATTATCGATGGACTTTATGGTTTTGAATTTTTTATCAGGGAACATTTCATTTTGTACCATTGAAACACTAATTGGTTCATCATGGGGACACCAGCTCTACACATTCCTATTTCTAGGGAGAAAGCTAGATGAACTGTGGTAAACAAACATGATATTTCTGTTTGTATAGATGACATTTTATGCACTTGCCTAACGAAAAGACTTTGCTTTTCTCCAAAACGATTTTTACTGTGATTTTTTTGGTCCATTGCATCTGAATTCCACACCAGTTTGTCCGGATATGACTGGATGAAACCAGAAATATCCGGTTTTGTTTTGGCTAACTCAATCCCAGATATTGCTACAGCTTCTGTGTTTGTGTTTACTGGATGTTATCAACGGACTTTATTGTTTTGAATGTTTTTTATCGGGGAACATTTTATTTTGAGCTTGGATACAGTAATTGGTTCCACATGGAGACACCAGCTCTGCACATTCCTATTCCTAGGGAGAAAGATAGAGGAACTGCGGCAATCAAACTTGATATTTCTGTTTGTATAGATGACATTTTATGCACTTGCCTAACGAAAAGACCTTGCTTTTCTCCGGAATCATTTTTACTGTGATTTTCTTAGTCCATTGCATAAGAATTCCACACGACTTTGTCCGGATATGACTGGATGAAACCAGAAATATCCGGTTGTGTTTTGGCTAACTGAATCCGAAATATTGTGTAAGATTCTGTGTTTGTGTTTTCTGAATATTATCAATGGACTTTATTGTTTTGTATGCTTTTTATCGGGAAACATTTAATTTTGAGCTTGGATACAGTTTTTAGTTCCACATGGAGACACCAGCTCTACATATTCCTATTTTCTAGGGAGAAAGCTAGAGGAACTGCGGCAAACAAACGTTATATTTCTGTTTGTATAGATGACATTTTATGCACTTGCCTAATGAAAAGACCTTGCTTTTCTCCAGAACCATTTTTGCTGTGATTTTCTTGGTCCATTGCATACGAAATCCACACGAATTTGTGCGTATATGACTGGATGAAACCAGAAATATCCGGTTGTGTTTTCGCTAACTCAATCCGAAATATTGTGAAAGACTCTGTGTTTGTTTTTTCTGGATATTATCAATGGACTTTATTGTTTTGAAAGTTTTTTTTCGCGGAACATTTTATTTTGAGCTTGGATACAGTAATTGGTTCCACCTGGAGATACCAGCTCTACGTATTATTTTTTTCTAGGTAGAAAGCTAGAGAAACTGCGGCAAACAAACATGATATTTCTGTTTGTATAGATGACATTTTATGCACTTGCCTAAAGAAAAGACTTTGCATTTCTCCAAAACCATTTTTACTGTGATATTCTCAGTCCGTTGCATCCGAATTCCACACCAGTTTGTCCGGATATGACTGGATGAAACCAGAAATATCCGGTTGTATTTTGGCTAACTCAATCCGAAATATTGCTACAGCCTCTGTGTTTGTGTTTACTTTATATTATCAATGGACTTTATTGTTTTGAATGTTTTTTCTCGGGGAACATTTTATTTCGAGCTTGGATACATTAATTGGTTCCACATGGAGACACCAGCTCTACATATTCGTATTTTCTAGGGAGAAAGCTAGATGAACTGCGGCAATCAAACATGATATTTCTGTTTGAATAGATGACATTTTATGCACTTGCCTAACGAAAAGACTTTGCTTTTCTCCAAAACCATATTTACTCTGATTTTCTCGGTCCATTGCATACGAATTCCACACCAGTTTGTCCGGATATGACTGGATGAATCGGGAAGTGTTCGGTTTTGCTTTGGCTAACTCAATCCGAGATATTGCTACAGCCTCTGTGTTTGTGTTTACTGGATATTATCAATGGACTTTATTGTTTTTAATGTTTTTTTATCCGGAAACATTTTATTTTGAGCTTGGATACAAAAATTGGTTCCACATGGAGACACCAGCTCTGCATATTCGTATTTTCTAGGTAGAATGCTAGAGGAACTTCGGCAATCAAACATGATATTTCTGTTTGTATAGATGACATTTTATGCACTTTCCTAACAAAATATTTTGCTTTTCTTCAAAAGCAATTGTACTCTGATTTTCTCAGCCCATTGCATAAGAATTTCACACCAGTTTGTCCGCATATGACTGGATGAAACCAGAAATATTCGGTTGTGTTTTTGCTAACTCAATCCGAAATATTGTGAAAGGCTCTGTGTTTGTGTTTTCTGGATATTATCAATGGAATTTATGGTTTTGAATGTTTTTTATCGGGGAACATTTTATTTTGAGCTTGGATACAGTAATTGGTTCCACATGGAGACACCAGCTCTACATATTCGTATTTTCTAAGGAGAAAGCTAGATGAACTGTGGTAAACAAACGTTATATTTCTGTTTGTATAGATGACATTTTATGCACTTGCCTAACAAAAACACCTTGCTTTTCTCCAGAACCATTTTTGCTGTGATTTTCTTGGTCCATTGCATCCAAAATCCACACGACTTTGTGCGGATATGACTGGATGAACCCAGAAATATCCAGTTGTGTTTTGGCTAACTCAATCCGAATTATTGTGAAAACTTCTGTGTTTGTGTTTTCTGGATATTATCGATGGACTTTATTGTTTTGAATGTTTTTATCAGGAAACATTTTATTTTGAGCTTGGAAACACCAATTGGTTCATCATGGGGACACCAGCTCTGCATATTCGTATTTTCTAGGGAGAAAGCTCGAGGAACTGTGGCAATCAAACATGATATTTCTGTTTGTATAGATGACATTTTATGCACTTGCCTAAAGAAAAGACTTTGCTTTTCTCCAAAACCATTTTTACTGTGATTTTCTCGTTCCATTGCATATGAATTCCACACCAGTTTGACCGGATATGAAGGTGTGAAACCGGAAATACCCGGTTTTGTGTTATCTAACTCAATCCCAGATATTGCTACATCCTCTGTGTTTGTGTTTTCTGGATATTATCCACGGACTTTATTGTTTGAATGCTTTTTTAACGGGGAACATTTTATTTTGAGCTTGGATACAGTAATTGGTTCCACATGGAGACACCAGCTCTACAAATTCATATTTTCTAGGTAGAAAGCTAGAGGGACTGTGGGAAACAAACATGATATTTCTGTTTGTATCGATGACATTTTATGCACATGCCTAACGAAAAGACCTTGCTTTTCTCCAGAACCATTTTTGCTGTGATTTTCTCAGTCCATTGCGTAAGAATTCAACACAACTTTGTCCGGATATGACTGGATGAAACCAGAAATATCCGTTTGTGTTTTGGCTAACACAATCCGAAATATTGCTACAGCCTCTGTGTTTGTGTTTACTTTATATTATCAATGGACTTTATTGTTTTGAATGTTTTTTCTAGGGGAACATTTTATTTCGAGCTTGGATACATTAATTGGTTCCACATGGAGACACCAGCTCTACATATTTGTATTTCTAGGGAGAAAGCTAGAGGAACTGCGGCAAACAAACATGATATTTCTGTTTGTATAGATGACATTTTATGCACTTGCCTAAGAAAAAGACTTTGCTTTTCTTCAAAAGCATTTGTACTCTGATTTTCTCAGCCCATTGCATAAGAATTTCACACCAGTTTGTATGCATATGACTGGATGAAACCAGAAATATCTGGTTGTGTTTTGGCTAACTCAATCCGAAATATTGTGAAAGCCTCTGTGTTTCTGTTTTCTGGATATTATCGATGGAGTTTATGGTTTTGAATTTTTTATCAGGGAACATTTCATTTTGTACCGTTTTAACACTAATTGGTTCATCATGGGGACACCAGCTCTACACATTCCTATTTCTAGGGAGAAAGCTAGATGAACTGCGGTAAACAAACATGATATTTCTGTCTGTATAGATGACATTTTATGCACTTGCCTAACGAAAAGACTTTGCTTTTCTCCAAAACCATTTTTACTGTGATTTTCTCGGTCCATTGCATATGAATTCCACACCAGTTTGTCAGGACATGACTGGATGAAACCGGAAATATCCGGTTTTGTTTTGGCTAACTTAATCCCTGATATTTCTACAGCCTCTGTTTTTGTGTTTTCTGGATATTATTACTGGACTTTATTGTTTTTTATGTTTTTTATCGGTGAACATTTTATTTTGAGCTTGGAAACACCAATTGGTTCATCATGGGGACACCAGCTCTACACATTCATATTTTCTAGGTAGAAAGCTCGAGGAACTGCGTAAACAATCATGATATATCTGTTTGTATAGATGACATTTTATGCAGTTGCCTAACGAAAAGACTTTGCTTTTCTCCAAAACCATTTGTATTGTGATTTTCTCAGTCCATTGCATATGAATTCCACACCAGTTTATCCGGATATGACTGGATGAAACCAGAAATATCCGGTTGTGTTTTGCTTAACTCAATCCTAGTATTGTGAAAACCTCTGTGTTCGTGTTTTCTGGATATCATCAATGGACTTTATTGTTTGAAAGTTTTTATCGGGGAACATTTTATTTTGAGCTTGGATACAGTAATTGGTTCCACATGGAGACACCAGCTCTGCATATACGTATTTTCTAGGTAGAAAGCTAGAGGAACTGCGACAAACAAACATGATATTTCTGTTTGTTTCGATGACGTTTTATGCACTTACCTAACGAAAAGACTTTGCTTTATTCCAAAACCATTCGTACTGTGATTTTCTCGATGCATTGCGTACGAATTCCACATGACTTTGTGGTGATATGACTGGATGAAACCTGTAATATCCGGTTTTGTTTTGGCTAACTCAATCCCAGATATTGCTACAGCTTCTGTGTTTGTGTTTTCTGGATATCATCAATGGACTTTATTGTTTTGAAAGTTTTTTATCGGGGAACATTTTATTTTGAGCTTGGATACAGTAATATGTTTCACATGGAGACACCAGCTCTACATATTCGTATTTTATTGGTAGAAAGCTAGAGGAACTGGGGCAAACAAACATGATATTTCTGTTTGTATCGATGACATTTTATGCACTTGCCTAACGAAAAGACTTTGCTTTTTTCCAAAACCGTTTTTCCTGTGATTTTCTCGGTCCATTGCATACGATTTCCATAGGAGTTTGTCCAGATATGACTGGATGAAACCAGAAATATCCGGTTTTGTTTTGTCTAACTCAATCCCAGATATTGCTACAGATTCTGTGTTTGTGTTTTCTGGATATCATCAATGGACTTTATTATTTTGAAAGTTTTTTATCGGGGAACATTTTATTTTGTACCGTTGAAACACTAATTGGTTCCACATGGAGACACCAGCTCTACGCATTCGTATTTTCTAGGGAGAAAGCTAGAAGAACTGCAGCAAACAACCATGATATTTCTGTTTGTATCAATGACATTTTATGCACTTCCCTAATGAAAATACTTATGCACTACCCTAACGAAAAGACTCTGCTTTTCTCCAAACCAGTTTTACTGTGATTTTCTCGGTCTATTGCATACAAATTCCAAACAAGTTTGTCCGGACATGACTAGATGAAAACGGAAATATCTGTTTTTTTTTTTTTTTTTTTTTTTGGCTAACTCAATCCTAAATATGGCTATAGCCACTGTGTTTGTGTTTTCTGGATATTATCCACAGACATTATTGTTTTCAATGTTTTTTATTTGGGAACATTTAATTTTGTGCTTGGAATCACTAATTGGTTCCACATGGAGACACCAGCTCTACACATTCGTATTTTCCAGGGAATAAGCTCGAGGAACTGCGGCAAACAAACATGATATTTCTGTTTGTATAGATGACATTTTATTTACTTGCTAGAGGAACTGTGGAAATCAAACATGATATTTCTGTTTGTTTAGATGACATTTTATGCACTTGCCTAATGAAAAGACATTGCTTTTCTCCAAAACCATTGTTACTGTGATTTTCTCGGTCCATTGCATATGAATTCCACACCAGTTTGTCAGGATATGACTGGATGAAACCGGAAATATCTGGTTGTGTTTTGGCTAACTCAATCCCAGATATTGCTACAGCCTCTGTGTTTTTGTATTCCTGATATTATCCACGGAGTTTATTGTTTTGAACGATTTTCTTTCAGGGAACATTTAATTTTGTGCTTGGAATCACTAATTGGTTCCACATGGAGACACCAGCTCTACACATTCGAATTTTCTAGGGAGAAAGCTAGAGGAATTGTGGCAAACAACCATGATATTTCTGTTTGTATCGATGACATTTTATGCACTTGCCTAACGAAAAGACTTTGCTTTTCTCCAAAACCATTTTACTGTGATTTTCTCGGTCCATTGCATACGAATTCCACAACAGTTTGTCCGGATATGAAAGGGTGATATCGGAAATATCCGGTTTTGTTTTGGCTAACTCAATCCCAGATATTGCTACAGCTTCTGTGTTTGTGTTTACTGGATGTTATCAACGGACTTTATTGTTTTGAATGTTTTTTATCGGGGAACATTTTATTTTGAGCTTGGATACAGTAATTGGTTCCACATGGAGACACCAGCTCTGCACATTCCTATTTCGAGGGAGAAAGCTAGAGGAACTACGGCAATCAAACATGTTATTTCTGTTTGTATAGATGACATTTTATGCACTTGCCTAACGAAAAGACCTTGCTTTTCTCGGGAATCATTTTTACTGTGATTTTCTCAGTCCATTGCATAAGAATTCCACACGACTTTGTCCGGATATGACTGGATGAAACCAGAAATATCCGGTTGTGTTTTGGCTAACTGAATCCGAAATATTGTGTAAGATTCTGTGTTTGTGTTTTCTGGATATTATCAATGGACTTTATTGTTTTGTATGCTTTTTATCGGGAAACATTTAATTTTGAGCTTGGAAACAGTAATTGGTTCCACATGGAGACACCAGCTCTACATATTCGTATTATCTAGGGAGAAAGCTAGAGGAACTGCGGCAAACAAACATGATATTTCTGTTTGTATAGATGACATTTTATGCACTTGCCTAAAGAAAAGACTTTGCTTTTCTCCAAAACCATTTTTACTGTGATATTCTCAGTCCATTGCATACGAATTCCACACCAGTTTTTCCGCATATGACTGGATGAAACCAGAAATATCCAGTTGCGCTTTGGCTAACTGAATCCGAAATATTGCTACAGCCTCTGTGTTTGTGTTTACTTTATATTATCAATGGACTTTATTGTTTTGAATGTTTTTTCTCGGGAACATTTTATTTTGAGCTTGGATACAGTAATTGGTTCCACATGGAGACACCAGCTCTACATATTCATATTTTCTAGGTAGAAAGCTAGAGGACTTTCGGCAATCAAACATGATATTTCTGTTTGTATAGATGACATTTTATGCACTTGCCTAAGAAAAAGACTTTGCTTTTCTTCAAAAGCATTTGTACTCTGATTTTCTCAGCCCATTGCATAAGAATTTCACACCAGTTGGTCCGCATATGACTGGATGAAACCAGAAATATTCGGTTGTGTTTTTGCTAACTCAATCCGAAATATTGTGAAAGCCTCGGTGTTGGTGTTTTCTGGATATTATCGATGGACTTTATGGTTTTGAATTTTTTATCAGGGAACATTTCATTTTGTACCATTGAAACACTAATTGGTTCATCATGGGGACACCAGCTCTACACATTCCTATTTCTAGGGAGAAAGCTAGATGAACTGTGGTAAACAAACATGATATTTCTGTTTGTATAGATGACATTTTATGCACTTGCCTAACGAAAAGACTTTGCTTTTCTCCAAAACGATTTTTACTGTGATTTTTTTGGTCCATTGCATCTGAATTCCACACCAGTTTGTCCGGATATGACTGGATGAAACCAGAAATATCCGGTTTTGTTTTGGCTAACTCAATCCCAGATATTGCTACAGCTTCTGTGTTTGTGTTTACTGGATGTTATCAACGGACTTTATTGTTTTGAATGTTTTTTATCGGGGAACATTTTATTTTGAGCTTGGATACAGTAATTGGTTCCACATGGAGACACCAGCTCTGCACATTCCTATTCCTAGGGAGAAAGATAGAGGAACTGCGGCAATCAAACTTGATATTTCTGTTTGTATAGATGACATTTTATGCACTTGCCTAACGAAAAGACCTTGCTTTTCTCCGGAATCATTTTTACTGTGATTTTCTTAGTCCATTGCATAAGAATTCCACACGACTTTGTCCGGATATGACTGGATGAAACCAGAAATATCCGGTTGTGTTTTGGCTAACTGAATCCGAAATATTGTGTAAGATTCTGTGTTTGTGTTTTCTGAATATTATCAATGGACTTTATTGTTTTGTATGCTTTTTATCGGGAAACATTTAATTTTGAGCTTGGATACAGTTTTTAGTTCCACATGGAGACACCAGCTCTACATATTCCTATTTTCTAGGGAGAAAGCTAGAGGAACTGCGGCAAACAAACGTTATATTTCTGTTTGTATAGATGACATTTTATGCACTTGCCTAATGAAAAGACCTTGCTTTTCTCCAGAACCATTTTTGCTGTGATTTTCTTGGTCCATTGCATACGAAATCCACACGAATTTGTGCGTATATGACTGGATGAAACCAGAAATATCCGGTTGTGTTTTCGCTAACTCAATCCGAAATATTGTGAAAGACTCTGTGTTTGTTTTTTCTGGATATTATCAATGGACTTTATTGTTTTGAAAGTTTTTTTTCGCGGAACATTTTATTTTGAGCTTGGATACAGTAATTGGTTCCACCTGGAGATACCAGCTCTACGTATTATTTTTTTCTAGGTAGAAAGCTAGAGAAACTGCGGCAAACAAACATGATATTTCTGTTTGTATAGATGACATTTTATGCACTTGCCTAAAGAAAAGACTTTGCATTTCTCCAAAACCATTTTTACTGTGATATTCTCAGTCCGTTGCATCCGAATTCCACACCAGTTTGTCCGGATATGACTGGATGAAACCAGAAATATCCGGTTGTATTTTGGCTAACTCAATCCGAAATATTGCTACAGCCTCTGTGTTTGTGTTTACTTTATATTATCAATGGACTTTATTGTTTTGAATGTTTTTTCTCGGGGAACATTTTATTTCGAGCTTGGATACATTAATTGGTTCCACATGGAGACACCAGCTCTACATATTCGTATTTTCTAGGGAGAAAGCTAGATGAACTGCGGCAATCAAACATGATATTTCTGTTTGAATAGATGACATTTTATGCACTTGCCTAACGAAAAGACTTTGCTTTTCTCCAAAACCATATTTACTCTGATTTTCTCGGTCCATTGCATACGAATTCCACACCAGTTTGTCCGGATATGACTGGATGAATCGGGAAGTGTTCGGTTTTGCTTTGGCTAACTCAATCCGAGATATTGCTACAGCCTCTGTGTTTGTGTTTACTGGATATTATCAATGGACTTTATTGTTTTTAATGTTTTTTTATCCGGAAACATTTTATTTTGAGCTTGGATACAAAAATTGGTTCCACATGGAGACACCAGCTCTGCATATTCGTATTTTCTAGGTAGAATGCTAGAGGAACTTCGGCAATCAAACATGATATTTCTGTTTGTATAGATGACATTTTATGCACTTTCCTAACAAAATATTTTGCTTTTCTTCAAAAGCAATTGTACTCTGATTTTCTCAGCCCATTGCATAAGAATTTCACACCAGTTTGTCCGCATATGACTGGATGAAACCAGAAATATTCGGTTGTGTTTTTGCTAACTCAATCCGAAATATTGTGAAAGGCTCTGTGTTTGTGTTTTCTGGATATTATCAATGGAATTTATGGTTTTGAATGTTTTTTATCGGGGAACATTTTATTTTGAGCTTGGATACAGTAATTGGTTCCACATGGAGACACCAGCTCTACATATTCGTATTTTCTAAGGAGAAAGCTAGATGAACTGTGGTAAACAAACGTTATATTTCTGTTTGTATAGATGACATTTTATGCACTTGCCTAACAAAAACACCTTGCTTTTCTCCAGAACCATTTTTGCTGTGATTTTCTTGGTCCATTGCATCCAAAATCCACACGACTTTGTGCGGATATGACTGGATGAACCCAGAAATATCCAGTTGTGTTTTGGCTAACTCAATCCGAATTATTGTGAAAACTTCTGTGTTTGTGTTTTCTGGATATTATCGATGGACTTTATTGTTTTGAATGTTTTTATCAGGAAACATTTTATTTTGAGCTTGGAAACACCAATTGGTTCATCATGGGGACACCAGCTCTGCATATTCGTATTTTCTAGGGAGAAAGCTCGAGGAACTGTGGCAATCAAACATGATATTTCTGTTTGTATAGATGACATTTTATGCACTTGCCTAAAGAAAAGACTTTGCTTTTCTCCAAAACCATTTTTACTGTGATTTTCTCGTTCCATTGCATATGAATTCCACACCAGTTTGACCGGATATGAAGGTGTGAAACCGGAAATACCCGGTTTTGTGTTATCTAACTCAATCCCAGATATTGCTACATCCTCTGTGTTTGTGTTTTCTGGATATTATCCACGGACTTTATTGTTTGAATGCTTTTTTAACGGGGAACATTTTATTTTGAGCTTGGATACAGTAATTGGTTCCACATGGAGACACCAGCTCTACAAATTCATATTTTCTAGGTAGAAAGCTAGAGGGACTGTGGGAAACAAACATGATATTTCTGTTTGTATCGATGACATTTTATGCACATGCCTAACGAAAAGACCTTGCTTTTCTCCAGAACCATTTTTGCTGTGATTTTCTCAGTCCATTGCGTAAGAATTCAACACAACTTTGTCCGGATATGACTGGATGAAACCAGAAATATCCGTTTGTGTTTTGGCTAACACAATCCGAAATATTGCTACAGCCTCTGTGTTTGTGTTTACTTTATATTATCAATGGACTTTATTGTTTTGAATGTTTTTTCTAGGGGAACATTTTATTTCGAGCTTGGATACATTAATTGGTTCCACATGGAGACACCAGCTCTACATATTTGTATTTCTAGGGAGAAAGCTAGAGGAACTGCGGCAAACAAACATGATATTTCTGTTTGTATAGATGACATTTTATGCACTTGCCTAAGAAAAAGACTTTGCTTTTCTTCAAAAGCATTTGTACTCTGATTTTCTCAGCCCATTGCATAAGAATTTCACACCAGTTTGTATGCATATGACTGGATGAAACCAGAAATATCTGGTTGTGTTTTGGCTAACTCAATCCGAAATATTGTGAAAGCCTCTGTGTTTCTGTTTTCTGGATATTATCGATGGAGTTTATGGTTTTGAATTTTTTATCAGGGAACATTTCATTTTGTACCGTTTTAACACTAATTGGTTCATCATGGGGACACCAGCTCTACACATTCCTATTTCTAGGGAGAAAGCTAGATGAACTGCGGTAAACAAACATGATATTTCTGTCTGTATAGATGACATTTTATGCACTTGCCTAACGAAAAGACTTTGCTTTTCTCCAAAACCATTTTTACTGTGATTTTCTCGGTCCATTGCATATGAATTCCACACCAGTTTGTCAGGACATGACTGGATGAAACCGGAAATATCCGGTTTTGTTTTGGCTAACTTAATCCCTGATATTTCTACAGCCTCTGTTTTTGTGTTTTCTGGATATTATTACTGGACTTTATTGTTTTTTATGTTTTTTATCGGTGAACATTTTATTTTGAGCTTGGAAACACCAATTGGTTCATCATGGGGACACCAGCTCTACACATTCATATTTTCTAGGTAGAAAGCTCGAGGAACTGCGTAAACAATCATGATATATCTGTTTGTATAGATGACATTTTATGCAGTTGCCTAACGAAAAGACTTTGCTTTTCTCCAAAACCATTTGTATTGTGATTTTCTCAGTCCATTGCATATGAATTCCACACCAGTTTATCCGGATATGACTGGATGAAACCAGAAATATCCGGTTGTGTTTTGCTTAACTCAATCCTAGTATTGTGAAAACCTCTGTGTTCGTGTTTTCTGGATATCATCAATGGACTTTATTGTTTGAAAGTTTTTATCGGGGAACATTTTATTTTGAGCTTGGATACAGTAATTGGTTCCACATGGAGACACCAGCTCTGCATATACGTATTTTCTAGGTAGAAAGCTAGAGGAACTGCGACAAACAAACATGATATTTCTGTTTGTTTCGATGACGTTTTATGCACTTACCTAACGAAAAGACTTTGCTTTATTCCAAAACCATTCGTACTGTGATTTTCTCGATGCATTGCGTACGAATTCCACATGACTTTGTGGTGATATGACTGGATGAAACCTGTAATATCCGGTTTTGTTTTGGCTAACTCAATCCCAGATATTGCTACAGCTTCTGTGTTTGTGTTTTCTGGATATCATCAATGGACTTTATTGTTTTGAAAGTTTTTTATCGGGGAACATTTTATTTTGAGCTTGGATACAGTAATATGTTTCACATGGAGACACCAGCTCTACATATTCGTATTTTATTGGTAGAAAGCTAGAGGAACTGGGGCAAACAAACATGATATTTCTGTTTGTATCGATGACATTTTATGCACTTGCCTAACGAAAAGACTTTGCTTTTTTCCAAAACCGTTTTTCCTGTGATTTTCTCGGTCCATTGCATACGATTTCCATAGGAGTTTGTCCAGATATGACTGGATGAAACCAGAAATATCCGGTTTTGTTTTGTCTAACTCAATCCCAGATATTGCTACAGATTCTGTGTTTGTGTTTTCTGGATATCATCAATGGACTTTATTATTTTGAAAGTTTTTTATCGGGGAACATTTTATTTTGTACCGTTGAAACACTAATTGGTTCCACATGGAGACACCAGCTCTACGCATTCGTATTTTCTAGGGAGAAAGCTAGAAGAACTGCAGCAAACAACCATGATATTTCTGTTTGTATCAATGACATTTTATGCACTTCCCTAATGAAAATACTTATGCACTACCCTAACGAAAAGACTCTGCTTTTCTCCAAACCAGTTTTACTGTGATTTTCTCGGTCAATTGCATACAAATTCCAAACAAGTTTGTCCGGACATGACTAGATGAAAACGGAAATATCTGTTTTTTTTTTTTTTTTTTTGGCTAACTCAATCCTAAATATGGCTATAGCCACTGTGTTTGTGTTTTCTGGATATTATCCACAGACATTATTGTTTTCAATGTTTTTTATTTGGGAACATTTAATTTTGTGCTTGGAATCACTAATTGGTTCCACATGGAGACACCAGCTCTACACATTCGTATTTTCCAGGGAATAAGCTCGAGGAACTGCGGCAAACAAACATGATATTTCTGTTTGTATAGATGACATTTTATTTACTTGCTAGAGGAACTGTGGAAATCAAACATGATATTTCTGTTTGTTTAGATGACATTTTATGCACTTGCCTAATGAAAAGACATTGCTTTTCTCCAAAACCATTGTTACTGTGATTTTCTCGGTCCATTGCATATGAATTCCACACCAGTTTGTCAGGATATGACTGGATGAAACCGGAAATATCTGGTTGTGTTTTGGCTAACTCAATCCCAGATATTGCTACAGCCTCTGTGTTTTTGTATTCCTGATATTATCCACGGAGTTTATTGTTTTGAACGATTTTCTTTCAGGGAACATTTAATTTTGTGCTTGGAATCACTAATTGGTTCCACATGGAGACACCAGCTCTACACATTCGAATTTTCTAGGGAGAAAGCTAGAGGAATTGTGGCAAACAACCATGATATTTCTGTTTGTATCGATGACATTTTATGCACTTGCCTAACGAAAAGACTTTGGTTTTCTCTAAAACCATTTTTACTGCGATTTTCTCGATACACTGCATACAAATTCCATACCCGTTTGTCTGGACTTGACTGGATGAAACCGGAAATATCTGGGTTTTTTTGGCTAACTCAATCCCAAATATCGCTACAGCCACTGTTTTTGTGTTTTCTGGATATTATCCACAGACATTAATGTTTTCAATGTTTTTTATTTGGGAACATTTAATTTTGTGCTTGGAATCACTAATTGATTCCACGTGGAGACACCAGCTCTGCACATTCGTATTTTCTAGGGAGAAAGCCAGAGGAACTGTGGCAAACAAACATGATCTCTCTCTTTGTATAGATGATAGTTAATGCACTTGCCTAATGAAAAGACTTTGCTTTTCTCCAAAACCATTTTTACTGTGATTTTCTCGGTCCATTGCATATGAATTCCACACGATTTTGTCCGCATATGACTGGATGAAACCGGAAATATACGGTTTTGTTTTGGGTAACTCAATAGCAGATATTGCTACAGCCTCTGTGTTTCTGTATTCCTGATTTATGCATGGACTTTATTGTTTTTAATGTTTTTATCAGGGAGCATTTAATTTGTCCTAGGAAAAACTAATTGGTTCCACATGGAGACATCAGCTCTACAGATTCGTATTTTGTAGGGAGAAAGCTAGAGGAAATGTGGCAAACAAACATGATATTTCTGTTTGTATAGATGACATTTTATGCACTTGCCTAAGGAAAAGACTTTACTTTCTCCAAAACCATTTTTACTGTGATATTCTCGGTCCATTGCATACGAATTCCATACCACTTTGTCCGCATATAACTGGAAGAAAAAAGAAATATCCAGTTGAGTTTTGGCTAACTCAATCCAAAATATTGTGAAAGCCTCTGTGTTTGTGTTTTCTGGATATTATCGATGGACTTTATGGTTTTGAATGTTTTTATCAGGGGACATTTTATTTTGTACCGTTGAAACACGAATTGGTTCCACATGGAGACACCAGCTCTACACATTCATATTTTCTAGGGAGAAAGCTAGAGGAACTGCAGCAAACAAACATGATATTTCTGTTTGTCTAGATGACATTTTATGCACTTGCCTAACGAAAAGACTTTGCTTTTCTCCAAAACCATTTTACTGTGATTTTCTCGGTCCATTGCATATGAATTCCACACCACCTTGTCCGGATATGACTGGATGAAACCGGAAATATCCGGTTTCTTTTTGGCTAACTCAATTCCAGATATTGCTACAGCCTCTGTGTTTTTGTATTCCTGATATTGTCCACGGACTTTATTGTTTTGAAGGTTTTTTTATCCGGGAACATTTAATTTTCTGCTTGGAATCACTAATTGGTTCCACAAGGAGACACCAGCTCTGCACATTCGTATTTTCCAGGGAGAAAGCTAGAGGAACTGCTGCCAACAAACATGATATTTCTGTTTGTCTAGATGACATTTTATGCACTTTCCTAACGAAAAGACTTTCCTCTTCTCCAAAACCATTTTTACTGTGATTTTATCGGTCCATTTAATACGAAATCCATACCACTTTGTCCGGATATGACTGGATGAAAAAGGAAATATCTGGTTTTTATTTGGCTAACTCAATCCCAAATATTGCTACAGCCACTGTATTTGTGTTTTCTGGATATTATCCACAGACATTATTGTTTTCAATGTTTTTTATTTGGGAACATTTAATTTTGTGCTTGGAATCACTAATTGGTTCCACGTGGAGACACCAGCTCTGCACATTCGTATTTTCTACGGAGAAAGCTAGATGAACTGTGGCAAAAAAACATGATATTTCTCTTTGTATAGATGACATTTTATGCACTTGCCTCACGAAAAGACTTTGCTTTTCCCCAAAACCATTTTTACTGTGATTTTCTGGGTCCATTGCATACGAATTCCATACCACTTTGTCCGGATATAACTGGAAGAAAAAAGAAATTTCCGGATGAGTTTTGGCTAACTAAATCCAAAATATTGTGAAAGCCTCTGTGTTTGTGTTTTCTGGATATTATCGATGGACTTTATTGTTTTGAATGTTTTTATCAGGGAACATTTAATTTTGTACCGTTGAAACACTAATTGGTTCCACATGGAGACACCAGGTCTACACATTCGTATTTTCTAGGGAGAAAGCTAGAGGAACCGCAGCAAACAAAAATGATATTTCTGTTTGCATCGATGATATTTTATGCACTTGCCTAACGAAAATACTTGGCTTTTCTCCTAAACCATTTTTCCTGTGATTTTTCTCTATACACTGCATACGAATACCCCACCAGTTTGTCCGGACATGACTGGATGAAACCGGGAATATCTTTTTTTTTTTTTTTTTTTTTGCTAACTCAATACCAAATATTGCTACAGCCACTGTGTTTGTGTTTTCTGGATATTATCCACAGACATTATTGTTTTCAATATTTTTTATTTAGGAACATTTAATTTTGTGCTTGGATTCACTAATTGGTTCCACATGGAGACACCAGCTCTGCACATTCATATATTCTAGGGAGAAAGCCAGAGGAACTGCGGCCAACAAACATGACATTTCTGTTTGTCTAGATGACATTTTATTCACTTGCCTAATGAAAAGACTTTCCTTTTCCCCAAAACCATTTTTACTGTGATTTTCTTGGTCCATTTAATACGAATTCCACACCACTTTGTCTGGATATGACTGGATGAAACCAGAAATATCGGTTGTGTTTTGGGTAACTCAATAGCAGATATTGCTACAGCCTATGTGTTTCTGTATTCCTGATTTATCCATGGACTTTACTGTTTTTAATGTTTTTATCAGGGAGCATTTAATTTGTCCTAGGAAACACTAATTGGTTCCCCATGGAGACACCAGCTCTACACATTCGTATTTGTAGGGAGAAAGCTAGAGAAACTGCGGAAAACAAACATGATATTTCTGTTTGTCTAGATGACATTTTATGCACTTGCCTAATGAAAAGACTTTCCTTTTCCCCAAAACCATTTTTACTGTGATTTTCTTGGTCCATTTAATACGAATTCCACACCACTTTGTCTGGATATGACTGGATGAAACCAGAAATATCCGGTTGTGTTTTGGGTAACCCAATACCAGATATTGCTACAGCCTCTGTGTTTCTGTATTCCTGATTTATCCATGGACTTTACTGTTTTTAATGTTTTTATCAGGGAGCATTTAATTTATCCTAGGAAACACTAATTGGTTCCCCATGGAGACACCAGCTCTACACATTCATATTTGTAGGGAGAAAGCTAGAGAAACTGCGGAAAACAAACATGATATTTCTGTTTGTATAGATGACATTTTGTGCACTTGCCTAACGAAAAGACTTTGCTTTTCTCCAAAACCATTTTTATCTTGATTTTCTCGGTCCATTGCTTTCGAACTCCACACCACTTTGTCCACGTATGACTGGATGAAACCAGAAATATACGGTTGTGTTTCCGCTAACTCAAACCCAAATATTGTGAAAGCCTCTGTGTTTGTGTTTTCTGGATATTATCGATGGACTTTATGGTTTTGAATGTTTTTATCAGGGAACATTTAATTTTGTGGTTGGAAACACTGGTTCCACATGGAGACACCAGCTCTATACATTCGTATATTCTAGGAAGACATCTAGAGGAACCGGGGCAAACAAACATGATATTTCTGTTTGTAAATATGACATTTTATGCACTGGCCTAATGAAAAGACTTTGCTTTTCTCCAAAACCATTTTTACTGTGATTTTTCGGTCCATTGCATATGAATTCCACACCACTTTGTCCGGTTATGCCTGGATGAAACCAGAAATATCCGGTTGTGTTTTGACTAACTCAATCCGAAATTATTGAAAGACTCTGTGTTTGTGTTTTCTGGATATTATCGATAGACTTCATGGTTTTGAATGTTTTATCAGGGAACATTTCATTTTGTACCATGGAAACACTAATTGGTTCTACAGGGAGACACCAGCTCTACACATTCGTATTTTCTAGGGAGAAAGCTAGAGGAACTGCGGAAAACAATCATGACATTTCTGTTTGTATAGATGACATTTTATGCAATTGCATAATGAAAAGAGTTTGCTTTTCTTCAAATCCATTTTTAATGTGATTTTCTCGGTCCATTGCATACGTATTTCACACCACTTTGACCAGATATGACTGCCTGAAAACAGAAATATCCGGTTGTGTTTTGGCTAATTCAATCCCAGATATTGCTACAGCCTTGGTGTTTGTGTTTTCTGGATACTATTGACGGACTTTATTGTTTTCAATGTTTTTATCAGGGAACACTTAATTCTGTGCTAGGAAACACTAATTGGTTCCACATGGAGACACTATCTCTGCACATTCATATTTTCAAGGGAGAAAGCTAGAGAAAATGCAGCAAACAAACATCTGTTTGTCTAAATGACATTTTATGCACTTGCCTAATGAAAAGACTTTGCTTTTCTCCAAAACAATTTTTACCTTGATATTCTCGGTCCATTGCATACGAATTCCACACAATTTTTTCCAGAAATGACTGGATGAAACCAGAAATATCCGGTTGTGTTTTGGCTAACTCAATCCCAGATATTGCTACAGCATCTTTGTTTGTGTTTTCTGGATATTATCAACGGACTTTTTTGATTTGAATGTTTTTATCAGGGTACATTTAATTTTGTACCGTTGAAACACTAATTGTTTCCACATGCAGAAACCAGCTCTGAAATCCGTATTTTCTAGGGGAAACTAAAGGAACTGCGGCAAACAAACATGATATTTCTGTTTGAATAGATGACATTTTATACACTTGCCTAAGGAAAAGACTTTGCTTTTTTGCAAAACCATTTATACTGTGATTGTCTCAGTCCATTGTATACGAATTCCACACCACTTTGTCCGGCTCTGCCTGGATGAAATCAGAATTATCCGGTTGTGTTTTGGCTAACTCAATCCCAGATATTGCTACAGGCTCTGTGATAATACTTTCTGGATATTAGCGACAGGCTTTATTGTTTTGAATTTTTTTTATCAGGGAACATTTAATTTTGTGCTGGGAAACAGTATTTGACTCCACATGGAGACACCAGCTCTACACATTCCTATTTTCTAGGGAGAAATCTGCAGGAACTGCAGCAAACAAACGTGATATTTCTGTTTGTATAGATGACATTTTATACACTTGCCTAACGAAAAAACTTTGCTTTTCTCCAAAACCATTTTTATATTTATTTTCTCTGTCCATTGCATACGAATTCCACATCACTTTGTCCGGATATAACTGGATGAAAAAATAAATATTCGGTTGTGTTTTGCCTATCTCAATCCAAAATATTGTGAAAAACTCTTTTTGTTTTCAGGATATTATCGAAAGGCTTTATATTTTGAATGCACTTCCATAAGAAAATACTTTGCTATTCTCCAAAACCTGTTTGACTGTGATTATCTGAGTCCATTGCATACGAGATCCACAGCACATTTTCCTGATATGACTGGATGAAACCAGAAATATTCTCTTGTGTTATGGGTAACTCAATCCCAGATCTTGCTACAGGCTCTGCTTTGTGTTTTTTGATATTCTCAATGGAATTTATGGCTTTGAATGAATTGAAGCAGGGAATATTTTCTTTGGTGCTTGGAAACACTAATTAGGTCTACATGGAGAAACAAACTCAACACATTCTTGATCTCTAGGCAGAAAACTACACCAATTGCTGCAAACAAACATGATATTTGTGTTTGTGTAGATGACATTGTATGCACTTGACTAAGAATATACTTTGCTATTCCCCAAACCCAGTTTGAATGTGATTATCTGAGTCCATTGCATACCAGTTCCACAACACTTTGTGTAGATATGAGTGGATGATACCAGAAATATCCGCTTGTGTTACGGCTTACTCAATCCCAGATCTTGCTACAACCTCTGTGTTTGTGTTTTCTGGATATTATCAATGGACTTTACAATTTAAAATGAATTTCAGTAGAGGAAATTTTTTTATCCTGCAAATGCTAAGTGCTTCCATATGCAGGCCCAACGTGTTCACATTCGTATTTTCTAGGCAGAAAGCTAGAGCAATCGTTACAAAAAAACATGATATTTTTATTTGCAAACATGACTTTTTATTTATCCAGTTGGCCAAGAAAAAGAGTTTGCTTTTCTCGAAAACCAGTTTGAGGGGGATTTTCTGAGTCCATTGCATACCAGCTCCACAGCACTTTCTCCGGATATGCCTGGATGAAACCAGAAATATCCTCTGTGTTATGGGTAACTCAATCCCAGATCTTCCTACAGGCTCTACTTTGTGTTTTTTGATATTATCAATGGACTTTATGTTTTTGAATGTTTGAAGCAGGGAATATTTTCTTTGGTGCTGGGAAACAGTAATTATTTCCACATGGAGACACAAACTCAACACATTCGTGCTGTCTAGGCAGAAAACGACAGCAATTGCTGCAAACTAACATGATATTTGTGTTTGTGTAGATGACATTGTATGCACTTGCCTAAGAAAATACTTTGCTATTCTCCAAAACCAGTTTGACTGTGATTATCTGAGTCCATTGCATACCAGATCCACAGCACATTTTCCCGATATGACTGGATGATACCAGAAATCTCCTCTCGTGTTATGGCTTACTCAATCCCAGATCTTGCTACAACCTCTGTGTTTGTTTTTTCTGGATATTATCAAGAAACTTTACATTTTAGAGTAAATTTCAGTAGAGGAAATTTTGTTTTGTGCTGGAAAAGCTAAGTGCTTCCATATGCAGGCCCGACGTGTTCACATTTGTGTTTTCTACGCAGAAAGCTAGAGGAATCGTTGCAAACAAACAGGATATGGATGTTTGCAAACATAATTTTATCCACTTGGCCAAGAAAAAGAGTTTGCTTTTCTCCAAAACCAGTGTGAGGGTGATTTTCTGAGTCCATTGCATACCAGTTTCACAACACTTTTCCGTTATGACTGGACGAAACCAGATATATCCTCTAGTGTAATAGCTAACTCAATCCCAGATCTTGCTACAGGCTCTGCTTTGTGTTTTTTGATATTATCAATGGACTTTATGGTTTTGAATGGATTGAAGCAGGGAATATTTTCTTTGGTCCTGGAAACACTAATTAGGTACACATGGAGAAACAAACTCAACACATTCTTCCTCTCTAGGTAGAAAACTACAGCAATTGATGCAAACAAACATGATATTTGTGTTTGTGTAGATGACATTGTATGCACTTGACTAAGAATATACTTTGCTATTCCCCAAAAGCAGATTGACTGTGATTATCTGAGTCCATTGCATACCAGTTCCACAACACTTTGTGTAGATATGACTGGATGATACTAGAAATATCCTCTTGTGTTACGGCTTACTCAATCCCAGATCTTGCTACAACCTCTGTGTTTGTGTTTTCTGGATATTATCAATGGACTTTACGATTTAAAATGAATTTCAGTAGAGGAAATTTTTTTTATGCTGCAAATGCTAAGTGCTTTCATATGCAGGCCCAACGTGTTCACATTCGTGTTTTCTAGGCAGAAAGCTAGAGCAATCATTGCAAAAAAACATGATATTTTTATTTGCAAACATGACTTTTTATTTACCCAGTTGGCCAAGAAAAAGAGTTTGCTTTTCTCGAAAACCAGTTTGAGGGTGATTTTCTGAGTCCATTGCATACCAGTTCCACAACACTTTGCCCGGAAATGACTGGATGAAACCAGAGATATCCTCTTGTGTTGTGGCTAACTCAATCCCAGATCTTGCTACAGGCTCTGCTTTGTGTTTTTTGATATTATCAATGGACTTTATGGTTTTGAATGAATTGAAGCAGGGAATATTTTCTTTGGTCCTGGGAAACACTAATTAGGTCCACATGTAGAAACAAACTCAACACATTCTTGCTCTCTAGGCAGAAAACTACAGCAATTGCTGCAAACTAACATGATATTTGTGTTTGTGTAGATGACATTTGATGCACTTGCCTAAGAAAATACTTTGCTATTCTCCAAAAGCAGATTGAATGTGATTATCTGAGTCCATTGCATACCAGTTCCACAACACTTTGTGTAGATATGACTGGATGATACCAGAAATATCCTCTTGTATAACGTCTTACTCAATCCCAGATCTTGCTACAACCTCTGTGTTTGTGTTTTCTGGATATTATCAATGGACTTTACGATTTAAAATGAATTTCAGTAGAGGAAATTTTTTTATGCTGCAAATGCTAAGTGCTTCCATATGCAGGCCCAACGTGTTCACATTCGTATTTTCTAGGCAGAAAGCTAGAGCAATCGGTGCAAACAAACATGATATTTTTATTTGCAAACATGACTTTTTATTTATCCACTTGGCCAAGAAAAAGAGTTTGCTATTCTCCACAACCAGTGTGAGGGGGATTTTCTGAGTCCATTGCATACCAGTTCCACAACACTTTTCGGATATGACTGGATGAAACCAGAGATATCCTCTAGTGTAATAGCTAACTCAATCCCAGATCTTGCTACAGGCTCTGCTTTGTGTTTTTTGATATTATCAATGGACTTTATGGTGTTGAATGAATTGAAGCAGGGAATATTTTCTTTGGTGCTGGGAAACAGTTATTAGTTCCACATGGAGACACAAACTCAACACATTCGTGCTGTCTAGGAGGAAATCTACAGCAAATGCTGCAAACTAACATATTTGTGTTTGTGTAGATGACATTTTATGCACTTTCCTAAGAAAATATTTTGTATTCTCCAAAACCAGTTTGACTGTGATTATCTGAGTCCATTGCATACCAGTTCCACAGCACTTTGTCCAGATATGACTGGATGAAACCTGAAATATCCTCTTGTGTTATGGCTTACTTAATCCCAGATCTTGCTACAACCTCTGTGTTTGTGTTTTCTGGATATTATCAAGGGACTTTACGTTTTAGAGTGAATTTCAGTAGAGGAAATTTTGTTTTGTGCTGGAAAAGCTAAGTGCTTCCATATGCAGGCCCAACGTGTTCACATTTATGTTTTCTAGGCAGAAAGCTAGAGCAATCGTTGCAAACAAACAGGATATTGATGTTTGCAAACATGACTTTTTATACACATGGCCAAGAAAAAGAGTTTGCTTTTCTCCAAAACCAGTTTGAGCGTGATTTTCTGAGTCCATTGCATACCAGTTCCACAACACTTTGTCCAGATATGACTGGATGAAACCAGAGATATCCTCTAGTGTAATAGCTAACTCAATCCCAGATCTTGCTACAGGCTCTGCTTTGTGCTTTTTGATATTATCAATGGACTTTATGGTTTTGAATGAATTGAAGAAGGGAATACTTTCTTTGGTGCTTGGAAACACTAATTGGCTCCACATGGACACACAAACTTAACACTTTCCTGCTGTCTAGGCAGAAAACTACAGCAATTGCTGCAAACAAACATGATATTTGTGTTTGTGTAGATGACATTTTATGCACTTGCCTAAGAATATACTTTGCTATTCCCCAAACCATTTTGAATGTGATTATCTGAGTCCATTGCATACCAGTTGCACAATACTTTTCTTATATGACTGGAAGAAACCAGAGATATTATCTAGTGTAATAGCTAACTCAATCCCAGATCTTGATACAGCCTCTGCTTTGTGTTTTTTGATATTATCAATGGACTTTATGGTTTTGAATGAATTGAAGCAGGGAATATTTTCTTTGGTGCTGGGAAACAGTAATTAGTTCCACATGGAGACATAAACTCAACACATTCGTGCTGTGTAGGCAGATAACTACAGCAATTGCTGCAAACTAACATGATATTTGTGTTTGTGTAGATGACATTTGATGCACTTGCATAAGAAAATACTTTGTATTCTCCAAAACCAGTTTGACTGCGATTATCTGAGTCCATTGCATACCAGTTCCACAGCACTTTGTCCAGATATGACAGGATGAAACCTGAAATATCCCCTTGTGTTATGGCTCATTCAATCCCAGATCTTGCTACAACCTCTGTGTTCGTGTTTTCTGGATATTATCAATGGACTTTCCATTTTAGAGTGAATTTCAGTAGAGGAAATTTTGTTTTGTGCTGGAAAAGCTAAGTGCTTCCATATGCAGGCCCAACGTGTTCACATTTGTGTTTTCTAGGCAGAAAGCTAGAAGAATCGTTGCAAACAAACAGGATATTGATGTTTGCAAACATGATTTTTATACACATGGCCAAGAAAAAGAGTTTGCTATTTTCCAAAACCAGTGTGAGGGTGATTTTCTGAGTCCATTGCATACCAGTTCCACAACACTTTGCCCGGAAATGACTGGATGAAACCAGAAATATCCTCTTGTGTTGTGGCTAACTCAATCCCAGATCTTGCTACAGGCTCTGCTTTGTGTTTTTTGATATTATCAATGGACTTTATGGTTTTGAATGAATTGAAGCAGGGAATATTTTCTTTGGTCCTGGGAAACACTAATTAGGTCCACATGTAGAAACAAACTCAACACATTCTTGCTCTCTAGGCAGAAAACTACAGCAATTGCTGCAAACTAACATGATATTTGTGTTTGTGTAGATGACATTTGATGCACTTGCCTAAGAATATACTTTGCTATTCCCCAAACCCAGTTTGAATGTGATTATCTGAGTCCATTGCATACCAGTTCCACAACACTTTGTGTAGATATGACTGGATGATACCAGAAATATCCTCTTGTGTTATGGCTTACTCAATCCCAGATCTTACTACAACCTCTGTGTTTGTGTTTTCTGGATATTATCAATGGAATTTACGATTTAAAATGAATTTAGGTAGAGGAAATTTTTTTTGTGCTGCAAATGCTAAGTGCTTCCATATGCAGGCCCAACGTGTTCACATTTGTGTTTTCTAGGCAGTAAACTACAGCAATTGAGGCAAACAAACATGATATTTTTATTTGCAAACATGACTTTTTATTTATCCACTTGGCCAAGAAAAAGAGTTTGCTATTCTCCAAAAACAGTGTGAGGATGATTTTCTGAGTCCATTGCATAACAGTTCCACAACACTTTTCAGATATGACTGGAAGAAACCAGAGATATCCTCTAGTGTAATAGCTAACTCAATCCCAGATCTTGCTACAGGCTCTGCTTTGTGTTTTTTGATATTATCAATGGACTTTATGGTTTTGAATGAATTGAAGCAGGGAATACTTTCTTTGGTGCTTGGAAACACTAATTGGCTCCACATGGACACACAAACTCAACACATTCCTGCTGTCTAGGCTGAAAACTACAGCAATTGCTGCAAACAAACATGATATTTGTGTTTGTGTAGATGACATTTTATGCACTTGCCAAAGAAAATACTTTGCAATTCTCCAAAAGCAGATTGACTGTGATTATCTGAGTCCATTGCATACCAGTTCCACAACACTTTGTGTAGATATGACTGGATGATACCTGAAATATCCTCTTGTGTTACGGCTTACTCAATCCCAGATCTTGCTACAACCTCTGTGTTTGGTTTTTTCTGGATATTATCAAGAAACTTTACGTTTCAGAGTGAATTTCAGTAGAGGAAATTTTGTTTTGTGCTGGAAAAGCTAAGTGCTTCCATATGCAGGCCCAACATGTTCACATTTGTGTTTTCTTCGCAGAAAGCTAGAGCAATCGTTGCAAACAAACAGGATATTGATGTTTGCAAACATGATTTTTATACACATGGCCAAGAAAAAGAGTTTGCTATTTTCCAAAACCAGTGTGAGGGTGATTTTCTGAGTCCATTGCATACCAGTTGCACAACACTTTTCAGTTATGACTGGACGAAACCAGAGATATCCTCTAGTGTTGTGGCTAACTCAATCCCAGATCTTGCTACAGGCTCTGCTTTGTGTTTTTTGATATTATCAATGGACTTTATGGTTTTGAATGACTTGAAGCAGGGAATATTTTCTTTGGTGCTTAGAAACACTAATTAGCTCCACAAGGAGACACAAACTCAACACATTCATGCTCTCTAGGCAGATAACTACAGCAATTGCTACAAACTAACATGATATTTGTGTTTATGTAGATGACATTGTATGCACTTGCCTAAGAAAATACTTTGTATTCTCCAAAACCAGTTTGACTGTGATTATCTGAGTCCATTGCATACCAGTTCCACAGCACTTTGTCCAGATATGACTGGATGAAACCTGAAATATCCCCTTGTGTTACGGCTTACTCAATCCCAGATCTTGCTACATCCTCTGTGTTTGTTTTTTCTGGATATTATCAATGGACTTTCCGTTTTAGAGTGAATTTCAGTAGAGGAAATTTTGTTTTGTGCTGGAAAAGCTAAGTGCTTCCATATGCAGGCCCAACGTGTTCACATTTGTGTTTTCTACGCAGAAAGCTAGAGCAATCGTTGCAAACAAACAGGATATTGATGTTTGCAAACATGATTTTTATACAAATGGCCAAGAAAAAGAGTTTGCTTTTCTCCAAAACCAGTGTGAGGGTGATTTTCTGAGTCCATTGCATACCAGTTCCACAGCACTTTGTCCAGATATGACAGAATGAAACCTGAAATATCCCCTTGTGTTACGGCTCACTCAATCCCAGATCTTGCTACAACCTCTGTGTTTGTGTTTTCTGGATATTATCAATGGACTTTCCGTTTTAGAGTGAATTTCAGTAGAGGAAATTTTGTTTTGTGCTGGAAAAGCTAAGTGCTTCCATATGCAGGCCCAACGTGTTCACATTTATGTTTTCTAGGCAGAAAGCTAGAAGAATCGTTGCAAACAAACAGGATATTGATGTTTGCAAACATGATTTTTATACACATGGCCAAGAAAAAGAGTTTGCTATTTTCCAAAACCAGTGTGAGGGTGATTTTCTGAGTCCATTGCATACCAGTTCCACAACACTTTGCCCGGAAATGACTGGATGAAACCAGAAATATCCTCTTGTGTTGTGGCTAACTCAATCCCAGATCTTGCTACAGGCTCTGCTTTGTGTTTTTTGATATTATCAATGGACTTTATGGTTTTGAATGAATTGAAGCAGGGAATATTTTCTTTGGTCCTGGGAAACACTAATTAGGTCCACATGTAGAAACAAACTCAATACATTCTTGCTCTCTAGGCAGAAAACTACAGCAATTGCTGCAAACAAACATGATATTTGTGTTTGTGTAGATGACATTTGATGCACTTGCCTAAGAATATACTTTGCTATTCCCCAAACCCAGTTTGAATGTGATTATCTGAGTCCATTGCATACCAGTTCCACAACACTTTGTGTAGATATGACTATATGATACCAGAAATATCCTCTTGTGTTACGGCTTACTCAATCCCAGATCTTACTACAACCTCTGTGTTTGTGTTTTCTGGATATTATCAATGGACTTTACGTTTTAGAGTGAATTTCAGTAGAGGAAATTTTTTTTATGCTGCAAATGCTAAGTGCTTCCATATGCAGGCCCAACGTGTTCACATTCGTGTTTTCTAGGCAGAAAGCTAGAGCAATCATTGCAAAAAAATATGATATTTTTATTTGCAAACATGACTTTTTATTTACCCAGTTGGCCACAAAATAGAGTTTGCTTTTCTCCAAAACCAGTTTGAGGGTGATTTTCTGAGTCCATTGCATACCAGTTCCACAACACTTTGTCCAGATATGACTGGATGAAACCAGAGATATCCTCTAGTGTAATAGCTAACTCAATCCCAGATCTTGCTACAGGCTCTGCTTTGTGTTTTTTGATATTATCAATAGACTTTATGGTTTTGAATGACTTGAAGCAGGGAATATTTTCTTTGGTGCTTGGAAACACTAATTGGCTCCACATGGACACACAAACTCAACACATTCCTGCTGTCTAGGCTGAAAACTACAGCAATTGCTGCAAACAAACATGATATTTGTGTTTGTGTAGATGACATTTTATGCACTTGCCAAAGAAAATACTTTGCAATTCTCCAAAAGCAGATTGACTGTGATTATCTGAGTCCATTGCATACCAGTTCCACAACACTTTGTGTAGATATGACTGGATGATACCTGAAATATCCTCTTGTGTTACGGCTTACACAATCCCAGATCTTGCTACAACCTCTGTGTTTGGTTTTTTCTGGATATTATCAAGAAACTTTACGTTTCAGAGTGAATTTCAGTAGAGGAAATTTTGTTTTGCGCTGGAAAAGCTAAGTGCTTCCATATGCAGGCCCAACCTGTTCACATTTGTGTTTTCTTCGCAGAAAGCTAGAGCAATCGTTGCAAACAAACAGGATATTGATGTTTGCAAACATGATTTTTATACAAATGGCCAAGAAAAAGAGTTTGCTATTTTCCAAAACCAGTGTGAGGGTGATTTTCTGAGTCTATTGCATACCAGTTGCACAACACTTTTCAGTTATGACTGGACGAAACCAGAGATATCCTCTAGTGTTGTGGCTAACTCAATCCCAGATCTTGCTACAGGCTCTGCTTTGTGTTTTTTGATATTATCAATGGACTTTATGGTTTTGAATGACTTGAAGCGGGGAATATTTTCTTTGGTGCTTAGAAACACTAATTAGCTCCACAAGGAGACACAAACTCAACACATTCATGCTCTCTAGGCAGAAAACTACAGCAATTGCTGCAAACAAACATGATATTTGTGTTTGTGTAGATGACATTGTATGCACTTGCCTAAGAAAATACTTTGCTATTCTCCAAAAGCAGATTGAATGTGATTATCTGAGTCCATTGCATACCAGTTCCACAACATCTTGTGTAGATATGACTGGATGATACCAGAAATATCCTCTTGTGTTACGGCTTACTCAATCCCAGATCTTGCTACAACCTCTGTGTTTGTGTTTTCTGGATATTATCAATGGACTTTATGATTTAAAATGAATTTCAGTAGAGGAAATTTTGTTTTGTGCTGGAAATGCTAAGTGCTTCCATATGCAGGCCCAACGTGTTCACATTCGTATTTTCTAGGCAGAAAGCTAGAGCAATCGTTGCAAACAAACATGATATTTTTATTTGCAACATGACTTTTTATTTATCCACTTGGCCAAGAAAAAGAGTTTGCTATTCTCCAAAACCAGTGTGAGGGGGATTTTCTGAGTCCATTGCATACCAGTTCCACAACACTTTTCGGATATGACTGGATGAAACCAGAGATATCCTCTAGTGTAATAGCTAACTCAATCCCAGATCTTGCTACAGGCTCTGCTTTGTGTTTTTTGATATTATCAATGGACTTTATGGTGTTGAATGAATTGAAGCAGGGAATATTTTCTTTGGTGCTGGGAAACAGTTATTAGTTCCACATGGAGACACAAACTCAACACATTCGTGCTGTCTAGGCAGAAAACTACAGCAATTGCTGCAAACTAACATGATATTTGTGTTTGTTTAGATGATATTTTATGCACTTTCCTAAGAAAATATTTTGTATTCTCCAAAACCAGTTTGACTGTGATTATCTGAGTCCATTGCATACCAGTTCCACAGCACTTTGTCCAGATATGACAGGATGAAACCTGAAATATCCTCTTGTGTTACGGCTTACTCAATCCCAGATCTTGCTACAACCTCTGTGTTGGTGTTTTCAGGATATTATCAAGGGACTTTACGTTTTAGAGTGAATTTCAGTAGAGGAAATTTTGTTTTGTGCTGGAAATGCTAAGTGCTTCCATATGCAGGCCCAACGTGTTCACATTTGTGTTTTCTAGGCAGAAAGCTAGAGCAATCGTTGCAAACAAACAGGATATTGATGTTTGCAAACATGACTTTTTATACACATGGCCAAGAAAAAGAGTTTGCTATTTTCCAAAACCAGTTTGAGGGTGATTTTCTGAGTTCATTGCATACCAGTTCCATAACACTTTGTCCAGATATGACTGGATGAAACCAGAGATATCCTCTAGTGTAATAGCTAACTCAATCCCAGATCTTGCTACAGGCTCTGCTTTGTGTTTTTTGATATTATCAATGGACTTTATGGTTTTGAATGAATTGAAGCAGGGAATACTTTCTTTGGTGCTTGGAAACACTAATTGGCCTCACATGGACACATAAACTCAACACTTTCCTGCTGTCTAGGCAGAAAACTACAGCAATTGCTGCAAACAAACATGATATTTGTGTTTGTGTAGATGACATTTGATGCACTTGCCTAAGAATAAACTTTGCTATTCCCCAAAACCAGTTTGAATGTGATTATCTGAGTCCAGTGCATACCAGTTCCACAACACTTTGTGTAGATATGACTGGATGATACCAGAAATATCCTCTTGTGTTACGGCTTACTCAATCCCAGATCTTACTACAATCTCTGTGTTTGTGTTTTCTGGATATTATCAATGGACTTTACGATTTAAAATGAATTTCAGTAGAGGAAATTTTTTTTATGCTGCAAATGCTAAGTGCTTCCATATGCAGGCCCAACGTGTTCACATTTGTGTTTTCTAGGCAGAAAGCTAGAGCAATAGTTGCAAACAAACATGATATTTTTATTTGCAAACATGACTTTTTATTTATCCACTTGGCCAAGAAAAAGAGTTTGCTATTCTCCAAAACCAGTGTGAGGATAATTTTCTGAGTCCATTGCATACCAGTTCCACAACACTTTTCAGATATGACTGGATGAAACCAGAGATATCCTCTAGTGTAATAGCTAACTCAATCCCAGATCTTGCTACAGGCTCTGCTTTGTGTTTTTTGATATTATCAATGGACTTTATGGTTTTGAATGAATTGAAGCAGGGAATACTTTCTTTGGTGCTTGGAAACACTAATTGGCTCCACATGGAGACACAAACTCAACACATTCCTGCTGTCTAGGCTGAAAACTATAGCAATTGCTGCAAACAAACATGATATTTGTGTTTGTGTAGATGGCATTTGATGCACTTGCCTAAGAAAATACTTTGCTATTCTCCAAAACCAGATTGAATGTGATTATATGAGTCCATTGCATAACAGTTCCACAACACTTTGTGTAGATATGACTGGATGATACCAGAAATATCCTCTTGTGTTACGGCTTACTCAATCCCAGATCTTGCTACAACCTCTGTGTTTGTGTTTTCTGGATATTATCAATGGACTTTACGATTTAAAATGAATTTCAGTAGAGGAAATTTTGTTTTGTGCTGGAAAAGCTAAGTGCTTCCATATGCAGGCCCAACGTGTTCACATTCGTATTTTCAAGGCAGAAAGCTAGAGCAATCGTTGCAAACAAACATGATATTTTTAATTGCAAACAGACTTTTTAGTTATCCACTTGGCCAAGAAAAAGAGTTTGCTATTCTCCAAAACCAGTGTGAGGATGATTTTCTGAGTCCATTGCATACCAGTTCCACAACACTTTTCAGATATGACTGGATGAAACCAGAGATATCCTCTAGTGTAATAGCTAACTCAATCCCAGATCTTGCTACAGGCTCTGCTTTGTGTTTTTTGATATTATCAATGGACTTTATGGTTTTGAATGAATTGAAGCAGGGAATACTTTCTTTGGTGCTTGGAAACACTAATTGGCTCCACATGGAGACACAAACTCAACACATTCCTGCTGTCTAGGCTGAAAACTATAGCAATTGCTGCAAACAAACATGATATTTGTGTTTGCGTAGATGGTATTTGATGCACTTGCCTAAGAAAATACTTTGCTATTCTCCAAAACCAGCTTGAATGTGATTATATGAGTCCATTGCATAACAGTTCCACAACACTTTGTGTAGATATGACTGGATGATACCAGAAATATCCTCTTGTGTTACGGCTTACTCAATCCCAGATCTTACTACAACCTCTGTGTTTGTGTTTTCTGGATATTATCAATGGACATTACGATTTAAAATGAATTTCCGTAGAGGAAATTTTTTTTATGCTGCAAATGCTAAGTGCTTCCATATGCAGGCCCAACGTGTTCACATTTGTGTTTTCTAGGCAGAAAGCTAGAGCAATCGTTGCAAACAAACATGATATTTTTATTTGCAAACATGACTTTTTATTTATCCACTTGGCCAAGAAAAAGAGTTTGCTATTCTCCAAAACCAGTGTGAGGGGGATTTTCTGAGTCCATTGCATACCAGTTCCACAACACTTTTCAGATATGACTGGATGAAACCAGAGATATCCTCTAGTGTAATAGCTAACTCAATCCCAGATCTTGCTACAGGCTCTGCTTTGTGTTTTTTGATATTATCAATGGACTTTATGGTTTTGAATGTCTTGAAGCAGGGAATATTTTCTTTGGTGCTTAGAAACACTAATTAGCTCCACATGGAGACACAAACTCAACACATTCGTGCTCTCTAGGCAGAAAACTACAGCAATTGCTGCAAACAAACATGATATTTGTGTTTGTGTAGATGACATTGTATGCACTTGCCTAAGAAAATACTTTGCTATTCTCCAAAAGCAGATTGAATGTGATTATCTGAGTCCATTGCTTACCAGTTCCACAACATCTTGTGTAGATATGACTGGATGATACCAGAAATATCCTCTTGTGTTACGGCTTACTCAATCCCAGATCTTGCTACAACCTCTGTGTTTGTGTTTTCTGGATATTATCAATGGACTTTACGATTTAAAATGGATTTCAGTAGAGGAAATTTTTTTATGCTGCAAATGCTAAGTGCTTCCATATGCAGGCCCAACGTGTTCACATTTGTATTTTCTAGGCAGAAAGCTAGAGCAATCGTTGCAAACAAACATGATATTTTTATTTGCAAACATGACTTCTTATTTATCCATTTGGCCAAGAAAAAGAGTTTGCTATTCTCCACAACCAGTGTGAGGGGGATTTTCTGAGTCCATTGCATACCAGTTCCACAACACTTTTCGGATATGACTGGATGAAACCAGAGATATCCTCTAGTGTAATAGCTAACTCAATCCCAGATCTTGCTACAGGCTCTGCTTTGTGTTTTTTGATATTATCAATGGACTTTATGGTGTTGAATGAATTGAAGCAGGGAATATTTTCTTTGGTGCTGGGAAACAGTTATTAGTTCCACATGGAGACACAAACTCAACACATTCGTGCTGTCTAGGCAGAAAACTACAGCAATTGCTGCAAACTAACATGATATTTGTGTTTGTGTAGATGACATTTTATGCACTTTCCTAAGAAAATACTTTGTATTCTCCAAAACCAGTTTGACTGTGATTATCTGAGTCCATTGCATACCAGTTCCACAGCACTTTGTCCAGATATGACAGGATGAAACCTGAAATATCCTCTTGTGTTACGGCTTACTCAATATCAGATCTTGCTACAACCTCTGTGTTTGTGTTTTCTGGATATTATCAAGGGACTTTACGTTTTAGAGTGAATTTCAGTAGAGGAAATTTTGTTTTGTGCTGGAAAAGCTAAGTGCTTCCATATGCAGGCTCAACGTGTTCACATTTGTGTTTTCTAGGCAGAAAGCTAGAGCAATCGTTGCAAACAAACAGGATATTGATGTTTGCAAACATGACTTTTTATACACATGGCCAAGAAAAAGAGTTTGCTTTTCTCCAAAACCAGTTTGAGCGTGATTTTCTGAGTCCATTGCATACCAGTTCCACAACATTTTTCGGATATGACTGGATGAAACCAGAGATATCCTCTAGTGTAATAGCTAACTCAATCCCAGATCTTGCTACAGGCTCTGCTTTGTGTTTTTTGATATTATCAATGGACTTTATGGTGTTGAATGAATTGAAGCAGGGAATATTTTCTTTGGTGCTGGGAAACAGTTATTAGTTCCACATGGAGACACAAACTCAACACATTCGTGCTGTCTAGGCAGAAAACTACAGCAATTGCTGCAAACAAACATGATATTTGTGTTTGTGTAGATGACATTGTATGCACTTGCCTAAGAAAATACTTTGCTATTCTCCAAAACCAGATTGAATGTGATTATCTGAGTCCATTGCATACCAGTTCCACAACACTTTGTATTGATATGACTGGATGATACCAGAAATATCCTCTTGTGTTACGGCTTACTCAATCCCAGATCTTGCTACAACCTCTGTGTTTGTGTTTTCTGGATATTATCAATGGACTTTACGATTTAAAATGAATTTCAGTAGAGGAAATTTTTTTATCCTGCAAATGCTAAGTGCTTCCATATGCAGGCCCAACGTGTTCACATTTGTATTTTCTAGGCAGAAAGCTAGAGCAATCATTGCAAACAAACATGATATTTTTATTTGCAAACATGACTTTTTATTTACCCAGTTGGCCAAGAAAAAGAGTTTGCTTTTCTCGAAAACCAGTTTGAGGGTGATTTTCTGAGTCCATTGCATACCAGTTCCACAACATTTTGCCTGGAAATTTAAAGAGTTAGGCATGCTGGGGTTAAAATGGAGTTGCTTGAGCTAACTGCATACTGTTTTGCTTCTGTGCAAAATAGCTGGGCTTGCAAAATGCTTTTATAAGATAACTAAACTTTAGCTGAACTTGTAGCATGTGATAAATGTGTTAATGCTTTTATGAGATAATGGAGCATGTGATAATTATTTTAGGAGCTATGTTAAGTTTTTGGTCACGATGACCCCGTATTTGTGCTTGCCCAAGGTCTTTGTCCCTTACCCTGGAGAAACCTTTTACCTTGTGATTATTTGTCATGCTGTGGTTTATCTTGTGATCTTTTGTAATGCTGTGGAGATATGCTAATGTTGTGGTTTTAAGCCTTAAATACTCTGTGCGGTTGATGATCGGGGCCTCTCTTCTTGCACTGCACCAGAGGGTGCTGTTGTGCTTTGAGACGGCCCATCTGCGCAGATGTAATAAACTTCCTCATGCTCTTTGCATCGATTGGTGTGGAATTCATGCATCTGGGGTCGGTCGGATCATGAGACACCTTTCTGGGGTCTTACATTCTTGGGGGCTCGTCCGGGATTCGAGACCCCAGACCCACGCTCCATTTTCCAATCGGAGGTAAGTTTTTGCTGTTTTATGTATTTTTGTGTGTTTTGTTAATTTTTTTATTATTTTATTTTTTCCCGGGGCGCTTGACGTACCGGAGGTTTATGTTTTAGCTGTTTTCCCGGGGCGCTTGACGTACCGGAGGTTTATGTTTTAGCTGTACGGGCGACTAGGCGTCCGGGCGCTAAGTGCCGAAAGAAAAGAGCCAGTAGTAGGCAAGACAGACGTGTCAAGACCCCTGGCTCAGGCCCTGGAGGACGCTCCAGTGGCGGTATTCTGGGGGAGCCTAGCGGGTGGAAGCCGCTTCGCTCCCATCGCTCTCACCACTTGGTGGGGAAAAGCTTTCCCGGGGGGCCTGGCGGGTGGCAGCCGCTCCGCTCCCATCGGAAGTTTTGGTTTCAGTTTTGTCTCGTTTCATTGTCGTGCGCTTGTCTCGTTTTATTACCGCGCGCAGTATGAGTGTGTGTCTTGTGTGTTTTGAAATTATGATTGTGTATTTTGTGTGTCTTGGTGTTATGGTTATGACTTACTTTTTCTTCCCCAATATAAAACAGGTATTAATTACATCTTTAAGCCTTACTTTAGATTATTGGAAAGATAGGGTGAAACCTTCTTTTTCCTCCAACAGGGTGATGGCGGAGCTCGATCCTATTGCCCCCGCCACCGCCTTAAGAATGGGGCTCAGCCCTGCGTCACCAACAATCACCCCGGCGGCGGAGTCGGGCCCTAAACCCAATCCGCCCCTATCCACGATAATCTCAAAATTGTATAATTGGAACCCAACTTCTTTTCCAGACCCACAGGTACTAACAGAGTTAACCAAATCCATAAACCACCAACTAACTGGGGATGATTATTGGCAGCTTTTCCAGGTCTTCCTAACCATGGAAGAAAAGCTTCTACAGGTCCTCCTAGCCAGGGAAAAACAACAGCAAGATCTCATAAAAGCTCAAAAGAACATTCCCGGAAAAAAAAATAATAAACCGCTACTAGATCGAAACCAATGTGCGTTCTGCAAAAAAAGAGGACATTGGCATAAAGACTGTCCAAACAAAAACGACAGCTGGTAGGAAACGACTCCGTCTCCATCGCCAGACTTTAACTAACAGGTTCTAAAAGGGCAGAAAGACGCCCTATCAATTCGGCTAAGGTATGTTTTAAAATAATTAATGTTTGGCTGTATGTTTTATCTCTCACCTAATGCTGAACTGAAATGGTACTCAAAGACGGGTAAGTTACTCAGCATCCTGCACCAACCTAAGACAGGGCTCTAGGCCAAGCTGCCAGAGTTACCGATGACGGGTAAGGGCAGTGATGACTGGGGACAACCTAAGACAGAGGCCATTCTCGACTAAAAATTACATTGTGCAGATAAACCCCGGAGTTTGGGTCAGGTAAAACGTATAAACAAAACAATTAAAGAGACATTAACTAAATTAATGGTGAGGACTGGCGCGGGAGACTGGGTTAAGTTGCTGCCAATGGCTTTGTTTAGGGCTTGTAATATTACTGTCGCTAGACTTTAATTGTCCGAGGACTAAATCTGGAAAGGAGCCAAAGTTAACTAATTGACTGAGTGTTGCAGTAGTTCTGATTGATCTGGCTGTGTTAGTCTTCTGGTGAGGTAAGAAGAGCCAATTAGGCTCTATATATAAAAAACGTCAAGTATAAAAGTGTGTATTCGGTAAAGCGTGTTGTTAGTAAGAAGGGCTAAAAAGAAAGGAACTTTTTAAATAAAAAAAAAAAGGACATGGTTTGTAAAAAACTTATGGCTAGTTTACTCTAGACTGGAATAAAAATGGTAAAATGTTAAAGTAAGTTAAAGAGGGTATGTGGAAGTTGCAAAGGGTTATATAAAAGTTAATAATAATAAATAAATAATTAATTAATTAAGCCCAAATTTGTAATTAACTTCTGAAATCTTGCTGCTTCTCTTTGGACTGTGCGTCTTTGATGCCTTGTTTGTTTTGTTTCCCGGCCCATCCCACTGGAGGACCTGAGCGGCCCCCTGGACCGAGTTTCTAGGGCTACTGTCACATAAGCAGATAGCAAGAGGAAATACCCAAATCTCCCTCGACGCCCACATGCCAGCCTTGAAGAAGTTACAGAAGACGGAACTTCATCCATAATCCCAAAATTTTGGGTATTCCTCTTGAGGAAAAATATTAGCTTATGGGTGGGTGACAGGCCTAAAGGGAATCACCCTGCTCCCCTCCTTTATTTCAGACCTTTAAGAAAAGTTTACACAACAATAATAAAGACAGGGGTTTCATGCTCCCACACTCGTTCCAGGCTGGAACATCGTCTACACTCGTAAGCATCTGACCGAAACTCCTGAGCCGCGCTGAACTACTGACCACACCAACAGCAATATAGGTGGATGGGATCGCCGCCTGGGTTCACGTGTCACACCTGAAGAGGGCAGCAGCTAAACAGAGTCAAGGGACCGACAGTTCTGCCGACAAGCCGACACCAGGAATGAAGACCACAGCGCACTCAAAACCCATACAAGATAAGACTTTTAAAAATTGTTTAGTACATGTAATGCTTCTAATTTGTCTTACCCCAGTTATGGGCAGCCGGCATGCCCCAAGGAGGCTCACGTGGGAGGTAAGATCTGGTACCACTGAGGTCGTGTGGTCCATTTCCCACGTGGCCCCTTCTGGGACATGGTGGCCTTCATTGCACCCTGAGGTGTGTCAATTGGTAGCGGGACTAGACACCTGGGACATACCAGACTGGAGCCCAGCCGAACTCCCCAAGGAAGGAGTCCCCGCCAGCGCCGCTGGTTGGTACATCCCCATGGTCCCCAGCCACGGAGAGCTTGGATGCAGATATGAGGCAAAAAGATGCCGCTTACAAAAACAAGAGTTTTACGTATGCCCTAGGAATGGAAGGTCAACGAAAGAAAGCTGGCGGTGCGGGGGACCAGACTCTATGTACTGTAAAGCCTGGGGATGTGAGACCACGGGTCATGCATATTGGAAACCCTCCTCTAGTTGGGATTGGATTACTGTGTACCGTAATTTTACCCCGGGAACAGGGCCCTCCTGCTCTATGCCTCTAAACATTTCCTTCACAGAAAAAGGAAAAAAGGCCAACATTGCAGATTGGAAGAGGGGAAGAACTTGGGGTTTAAGGTTCTATCTTTCTGATTACAATCCTGGGTTTATATTTAGCATTCAACTTAAAGAAAATACTATCTCTCAGTCAATAGGCCCCAACCCAGTGTTGGCGGATCAGAGGCCGAGGCCCGCCTTAGCAGATCGGAGGCCTGTGCCTAGGGTTACACCCCCCAGATCCCGAGGCCAACCCCCGACCTCTCCACCCTCCCGGACGACAGGGGCGGCTGTGAGTCCTAACCCGTCTCTTGCCTCACGACCGGTTTCGACATGGTCGAGCACAGGAGACCGCCTTTTTAACCTAATATATGGGGCCTACCAGGCACTAAATAATTCTGATCCCGATAGGACCCAGGATTGCTAGATGTGCCTTGCCTCACCTCCCCCTTATTATGAGGGAGTGGCTGTTATTGGAAATTGGACTAACCATACTACTGTCCCTCCCCAGTGCTCCGGTTTGCCATCCCACCGGCTAACTCTCACAGAAGTAACAGGACGAGGGCTTTGTGTGGGTTCCGTACCCCCTCGATACCAGGGCCTCTGTAACAAAACCATGACCCTCAAACCGGGCGCCTATTATTTAACAGGACCAGATGGGGTATATTGGGCATGCAATACTGGCCTAACCCCCTGCTTGGCAGGACAAGCTCATAATCAAACTCATGAATGGTGCGTCATGGTTGAAGTATGGCCTCGAGTTACGATACATAACTCTGAGGAAGTCTACCGACACTATGAGGGAAATCTCCGGCTCCCTAGGGAACCCATATCCATAACACTAGCCCTCATATTGGGAGGACTCACAGTCGGAGGCATAGGAGCAGGCATAGGTACCGGAGCCACTGCCCTTTCAAAGGCAAATCATTATCACCAGTTACAGCAAGCCATGCATTTAGACTTACAAGCTCTAGAAGAATCGGTCAGTGCATTAGAAAAATCCTTAACCTCACTCTCGGAGGTAGTATTACAAAATAGACGGGGGCTGGATTTAATATTTCTAAAGGAAGGAGAACTTTGTGCAGCCTTAAAGGAAGAATGTTGTTTCTATGCGGATCACACTGGGGTGGTCAGAGATAGCATGGCAAAATTAAGGGAAAGACTAAAACAACGGCAGAGCCAATTTGAGGCAGGGCAATCATGGTTTCAGAGCTGGTTTAACTCATCCCCTTGGCTTACGACTTTAATCTCCTCTATTACAGGACCCTTAGTAATATTACTCTTAATTTTAACCATTGGACCCTGCATGCTAAATAGGCTTATTCAGTTTGTTAACGATAGATTGTCTGTCACCCACGCCTTAATTCTAACTCAACAACACCAAAGTTTAAAATCGAAGGACATAGAAGATAAATTTTAAAATACGGCTATTCCTAAATTTTAAGATTAAAATTTGACAAAAAGAAAAGGGGGGAATGAAAGAGTTAGGCAGGCTGGGGTTAAAATGGAGTTGCTTGAGCTAACTGCATACTGTTTTGCTTCTGTGCAAAATAGCCGGGCTTGCAAAATGCTTTTATAAGATAACTAAACTTTAGCTGAACTTGTAGCATGTGATAAATGTGTTAATGCTTTTATGAGATAATGGAGCATGTGATAATTATTTTAGGAGCTATGTTAAGTTTTTGGTCACGATGACCCCGTATTTGTGCTTGCTCAAGGTCTTTGTCCCTTACCCTGGAGAAATCCTTTACCTTGTGATTATTTGTCATGCTGTGGTTTATCTTGTGATCTTTTGTAATGCTGTGGAGATATGCTAATGTTGTGGTTTTAAGCCTTAAATACTCTGTGCGGTTGATGATCAGGGCCTCTCTTCTTGCACTGCACCAGAGGGTGCTGTTGTGCTTTGAGACGGCCCATCTGCGCAGATGTAATAAACTTCCTCATGCTCTTTGCATCGATTGGTGTGGAATTCGTGCATCTGGGGTCGGTCGGATCGTGAGACACCTTTCTGGGGTCTTACAAAATGACTGGATGAAACCAGAAATATCCTCTTGTGTTGTGGCTAACTCAATCCCAGATCTTGCTACAGGCTCTGCTTTGTGTTTTTTGATATTATCAATGGATTTTACGTTTTAGAATGAATTGAAGCAGGTTATATTTTCTTTGGTGCTGGGAAACACTAATTAGTTCCACATGGACACACAAACTCAACACATTCGTGCTGTCTAGGCAGAAAACTACAGCAATTGCTGAAAAACAAACATGATATTTGTGTTTGTGTAGATGACATTTTATGCACTTGCCTAAGAAAATATTTTGCTATTCTCCAAAATCAGTTTGACTGTGATTATCTGCGTCCATTACATACCAGTTCCACATCACTTTGTCCGGATATGCCTAGATGAAAGCAGAAATATGCTCTTGTGTTATGGCTCACTCAATCCCAGATCTTGCTACCAACTCTGTGTTTGTGTTTTCTGGATATTATCGATGCACTTTATTGTTTTGAATGTTTTTTATCAGGGAATATTTTATTTTATACTGGGAAACTCCAATTGGTTCCACATGGAGACAAGAGCTCTACACATTCGTATTTTCTAGGAGAATGCTAGATGAACTGTGGAAACAAAGATGATATTTCTGATAGTATACATGATATTTTATGCACTTACCTAACGAAAAGACTTTGCTTTCTTCCAAAACCATTTTCACTGTGATTTTCTCAGTCAATTGCATACAAATTCCGCACCACTTTGTCCGGATATGATTGGATGAAACCGGAAATATCCGGTTTTGCTTTGGCTAACCCAATCCCAGATATTGAGACAGCCACTGTGTTTGTATTTTCTAGATATTATCGATGGACTTTATTGTTTTGAAAGTTTTTTTTATCAGTTAACATTTAATTGTGTGCTATGAAACACTAATTCGTTCTACATGGGGACACCAGCACTACACATTCGTATTTTCTAGGGAAAAAGCAAGAGGAACTTAGGCAAACAAACATGATATTTCTGTTTGTATAGATGACATTTTGTGCACTTGCCTAACGAAAAGTCTTTGCTTTTCTCCAAAACCATTTTTACTGTGATTTTCTCGGTCCATTGCATACGAATTCCACACCAGTTTGTCCGGATATGACTGGATGTAACCGGATATACCCGGTTGTGTTTTGGCTAACTTATTCCCAGATATTGCGACAGTCTCTGTGTTGGTGTTTTCTGGATATTATCGATACACTTTATTGTTTTGAATGTTTTTTATCAGGGAATATTTTATTTTGTACTGGGAAACTCTAATTCATTCCACATGTAGACATCAGCTCTACACATTCTTATTTTCTAGGAGAATGCTAGAGGATTTGTTGCAAACAAACATGATATTTCTGATTGTCTACATGATATTTTATGCACTTGCCTAACAAAAAGAATTTGGTTTTTTCCAAAACCTTTTTCACTGTGATTTTCTCGGCCCATTGCGTACGAATTCCACACCACTTTGTCCGGATATGACTGGATGAAAACGGAAATATCCGGTTTTGCTTTGGCGAACCCAATCACAGATATTGCGACAGCTCCTGTGTTTGTGTTTTCTGGATATTATTGATGGACTTTATTGTTTTCAATGTTTTTTATCAGGAAATATTTAATTTTGTACTTGGAAACACTAATTGATTCCACATGGAGACACTCGCTCTACACATTCGTATTTTCTAAGTAGAAAGCTAGAAAAACAGCGGGAAACAGACATGATATTTCATTTTGTATAGGTGACATTTTCTGCACTTGCCTAATGAAAAGACTCGCTTTTCTCCAAAACCATTTTTATTGTGATGTTCCCGGTCTGTTGTATATGAATTACACACCGCTTTGTCCGTATATGACTGGATGAAACCAGAAATATCCGGTTGTGTTTTGGCTAACTCAATCCCACATGTTGCGACAGCCTCTGTGTTTGTGTTTTCTGGATATTATCGATGGTCTTTAACGTTTTGAATGTTTTTTATCAGGAAACATTTAGTTTTGAACTTGGAAACAATAGTTGGTTCAACATAGAGACACTAGCTCTACACATTCGTATTTTCTGGGGAGAAAGTAAGAGGATCTGTGGCAAACAAAGATGATATTTTTGTTTGTATAGATGACATTTTAAGCACTTTCCTAACTAAAAGACTTTGCTTTTCTCCAAAACCATTTGTACTGTGATTTTCTCGGTCGATTGCATGCGAATTCCACACCACTTTGTCCGGATATGACTGGATGAAACCAGAAATATCCAGTTCTGTTTTGTCTAACTTAATCCCAGATATTGTTACAGCCTCTGTGTTTGTATTTTCTGGATATTATCGATGGACTTTATTGTTTTGAATGTTTTTTATCAGGTAACATTTAATTTTTTGCTTGAAACACTAGTAGATTCCACATGGAGACACCAGCTCTACACATTCGTGTTTTCTAGGGAGAAAGCTAGAGGAACTGCGGCAAACAAACATGATATTTCTGTTTGTATAGATGACATTTTATGCACTAGCCAAAGGAAAAGACTTTGCTTTTCTCCAAAACCATTTTTATTGTGATTTTCTTGGTCCATTGCATATGAATTCCACTCCACTTTGTACAGGTATGCCTGGATGAAAGCAGAAATATTCGGTTGTGTTGTGGCTAACTCAATCCCAGATATTGCTATAGCCTCTGTGTTTGTGTTTTCTGGATATTCTCAATGGACTTTATTGTTTTGAGTGTTTTTATCTGGGGACTTTTTATTTTGTACCCTAGAAACACTAGTTGACTCCACATGGAGACACAAGCTCTACACATTCATACTTTCAAGGGAGGAAGCTAGAGGAACTGCGGGAAACAAAACGATATTTCTGTTTCTTTAGATAACATTTTGTGAACTTGCCGAAGGAAAAGTCATTGCTTTTCTCCAAAACCATTTTTACTATGACTATCTCGGTCCACTGCATACGTATTCCACACCATTTTGTCCGGGTATGACTTTATGAAACCAGAAATATCCAGTTGTGTTTTGGCTAACTCAATCCCAGATATTGCTACAGCCTCTGTTTTTATGTTTTCTGTATATTATCAATGGACTTTATTGTTTTGAATGTTTTTTATCATGGTCATTTAATTTTGTGCTGGGAAAAACTCGATGAGTCCATATGGAGACCCCAGCTCTGCAAATTCGAATTTTCTAGGGAGAAAGCTAGATGAACTGCGGCAAACAATTATGATATTTCTGTTTGTATAGATGACATTTTATGCAGTTGCCTAATGAAAAGACTTTGCTTTTCTACAAAACCATATTTATTGTGATTTTTCTGTCCATTGTATATGAATTCTACCCCACTTTGTCCGGATATGCCTGGATGAAACCAGAAATATCCGGGCGTGTTTTGGCTCACTCAATTCCAGATATTGCTGTAGCCTCTGTGTTTCTGTTTTCCGGATATTATCGACAGACTTTATGTGTTGAATGTTTTTTTTTATCAGTCAACATTTAATTTTGTGCTGGGAAACACTAATTGACTCCACATGGAGACACCAGCTCTACACATTCGTATTTTCTAGGCAGAAATCTAGAGGAAGTGTGGCAAACAAACATGATATTTCTGTTTGTATAGATGACATTTTATGCACTTCCCTAACGAAAAGAGTTTGCTTTCCTTCAAAACCATCTTTACTGTGATTTTCTCTGTCCATTGCATACGAATTCCGGACGACTTTGTCCGGAAATGACTGGATGAAAGCAGAAATATCTGGTTGTGTTTTGGCTAACTGAATCCCAGATATTGGGACAACCACTGTGTTTAGGTTTTCTGGATATTATCAATGGACTTTATTGTTTTGAATGCTTTTTTTTCATCAGGGATCCTTTCATTTTGTGCTTGGAAACACTAATGTGTTCCACATGGATACACCAGCTCTACACATTCGTATTTTCTACGGAGAAAGCTAGAGGAATTGCGGCAAACAAGCATGATATTTCTGTTTGTATAGATGACATTTTATGCACTTGCCTAATGAAAAGACTTTGCTTTTCTCCAAAACCATTTTTACTGTGATTTTCTAGGCCCATTGCATACGAATTCCACACTACTTTGTCCGGATATGACTGGATGAAACCAGAAATATCCAGTTGTGTTTTGGCTAATTCAATCCCAGATATTGCGACAGCCTCTGTGTTTCTGTTTTCTGCATATTATCGATGGACTTTATTGTTTTGAATGTTTTTTATCAGGTAACATTTAATTTTTTGCTTGGAAACACTGATTGGCTCCCCATGGATAACCCAGATCTACACATTCGTATTTTCTAGGGAGAAAGCTAGAGGAACTGTGGCAAACAAACATGATATTTCTGTTTTTATAGATGACATTTTATGCACTTGCCTCAGGAAAACACTTTGCTGTCCTCCAAAACCATTTTTACTGTGATTTTCTCGGTGCATTGCATATGAATTCCACACACTTTCTCCGGATATGACTGGATGAAACTAGAAATATCCGGTTTTGTTTTGCTATATCAATTCCAGAGATTACGACAGCATCTATGTATGTGTTTTCCAGATATTATAAACAGACTTTATTTTTTGAATGTTTTTTTATCAGAGAACATTTAATGTTGTGCATGGAAACACTAATTGGTTCCACATGGAGACACCAGCTCTACACATTCGTATTTTCTAGGGAAAAAGATAGAGGAACTGCGGCAAACAAACATATTTCTGTTTGTGAAGATGAGATTTATGAACTTGCCTAACGAAAAGACTTGCATTCCTCCGAACAAATTTTTACTCTGATTTTCTTGGTCCATTACATATGAATTCCACACCACTTTGTCCGGATATGGCTGGTGAAACCAGAAATATCTAGTTGTGTTTTGGCTAACTCAATCCCAGATATTGTGAAAGCCTCTGTGCTTGTGTTTTCTGGATATTATCCACTGACATTATTGTTTTAAATGTTTTTTTATCAGGTAACATTTAATTTTGTGCTTGGAAACACTAATTGGTTCCACATGGAGACACCAGCTCTACACATTCGTATTTTGTATGTAGAAAGCTAGAGGAACTGCTGCAAACAAACATGATATTTCTGGTTTTGTAGGTGATATTTTATGCACTTGCCTAATGAAAACACTTTGCTTTTCTCAAAACCATTTTACTGTGATATTCTTAGTCCATTGCATATGGATCCCACACCACTTTGTCGGGATATGAATGAATGAAAACAGAAATATCCGGTTATGTTTTGGCTAACTCAATCCCAGCTATTGCAAAGCAATTGTGTTTGTGTTTTCTGGATATTATCGACAGACTTTATTGTTTTGAATGTTTCTTATCAGGGAACATTTAATTTTGTACTTGGAAACACTGCTTGGTTCCACATGGAGACACCATCTCTACACAATTTTATTATCTAGGGAGAAAGCTAGAGGAACTGCAGAAAACAAACATGATATTTCTGTTTGTATACACGACATTTTAGCACATGCCTAACGAAAACCTTTGCTTTTCTCGAAAACCATTTTTACTATGATTTTTTCGGTCCATTACTTACGAATTCCACACCATTGTCCGGATTTGACTGGATGAAACCAGAAATAACTGGTTGTGTTTTGGCTAACTCAATCCCAGATATTGCTAAAGCCTCTGAGTTTGTGTTTTCTGCATATTACCGATGGACTTTATTGTTTTGGATGTTTTTTATCTGAGAACATTTAATTTTGTGCTTGGAATCACGAATTGGTTCCAAATGGAGAAATCAGCTCTATACAGTCGTATTTTCTAGGGAGAGAGCTAGAGGAACTGCGGCAAACAAACATGATATTTCTGTTTTTATAGATGGCATTTTATGCATTTGCCTAATGAAAAGTCTTTGCTTTTCTCCAAAACCATTTTTCTGTGATTTTCTCAGTCAATTTCATATGAATTCCACAACACTTTGTGCAGATATGACTGGATGAAACCAGTAATATCTGGTTGTGTTTTAGCTAACTCAATCCCAGATATTGCTACAGCCTCTGTGTTTGTGTTTTCTGGATATTATCAACTGACTTTTTGTTTTGAATGTTTTTTATCAGGGAACATTTAATTTTGTGCTGGGAAACACTAATTGTTTCCACATGGAGTCACCAGCTCTACACATTCGTACTTTCTAGGTAGAGAGCTAGCGGAACTGCGGCAAACAAATATGATATTTCTGTTTGTATCGATGATATTTTATGCACTTGCCTAAATAAATAACGTGCTTTTCTCCAAAACCATTTTTACTGTGATTGTCTTTGCCCATTGCTTATGAATTCCACACAACTTTGTTCGGATATGACTGGATGAAACCAGAAATATCTGCTTGTGTTTTGGCTAACTCACTCCCAGATTTTGCTACAGCCTCTCTGTTTGTGTTTTCTGGATATTATCGATGGACTTTATGGTTTTGAATATTCTTTATCAGGGAACATTTAATTTTGTGCTGGGAAATACTAATTGTTTCCACATGGTGACATCAGCTGTACACATTCGTATTTTCTAGGGAGAAAGCTAGAGGAACTGCAGTAAACAATCATGATATGAATGTATATGTTACCTTTTATGCACTTGCCTAACAAAAAGACTTTGCTTTTCTCCAAAACCATTTTAACTGTGATTGTCTGTGTGCACTGTATCCGAATTCCACACCACTTTGTCAGGATATGTCTGGATGAAACTAGAAATATCCAGTTGTGTTTTGGTTAACTGAATAGCAAATATTAAAAAAGCATCACTGTTTGTGTTTTCTGGATATCTTCGATGGACTTTCTTGTTTTGAATGTTTTTTATCAGGGATTATATAATTTTGTGCTTGGAAACACTAATGGATTCCACATGGTGACAACAGCTCTGCACATTCGTATTTTTCAGGGAGAATGCTAGAGGAATTGGGCAAAGAAACCTGATATTTCTGTTTGTATAGATGACATTTTATGCCCTTGCCTAATGGAAAGACTTTGCTTCTCTCCAAAACCATATTTACTGTTATGTTTCTGGTCCATTGCATATTAATTCCTCACCACTTTGTCCCGATATGAGTGGATGAAACTAGAAATATCTGGTTGTGTTTTGGCGAACTCAATCCAGCATTTTTGGACAGCCTCTGTGTTTGTGTTTTCTGGATATTATCGACTGACTTTATTGTTTTAAATGTTTTTTCTCAGGGAACATTTAATTTTGTGCTGGAAAACACTAATTGTTTGACCATATAGACACCAGCTCTACATATTCGTATTTTCTAGGGAGAAAGGTAGAGGAACTGCGGTAAAAAAGTATGATATTTCTGTTTGTGTAGATGATATTTTATGCACTTGCCTAATGAAAAGAATTGCTCTTCTCCAAAACCATTGTTACTGTGATGATTCCAGTCCATTGCATACGAATTCCACACCACTTTCTCTGGATATGACTGGATGTAATTATAAATATGCGGATGTGTTTTGGCTAACTCAATCCGAAATATTGTGAAAGCCTCTGTGTTTGTTTTTTCCGGATATTTTCGATGGACTTTATGGTTTTGAATGTTTTTATCAGGGAACATTTAATTTTGAGCTTGGAAACACTAATTCGTTCCACGTGGAGACACCAGCTCTACAAATTCGTATATTCTAGCGTGAAAGCTTGAGGAAATTTGGCAAACAAACATGATATTTCTCTTTTTATAGATGACCTTTTATGCACTTGCCTAACGAAAAGACTTTGCTTTTCTCCAAAACCATTTTTACTGTGATATTCTCGGTCCACTGCATACGAATTGCACTCCATCTTTTCCAGATATGACTGGATGAAACCAGAAATATCCAGTTGTGTTTTGGATAACTAAATCCAGATATTGCGACAGATTCTGTGTTTGAGTTTTCCAGATATTATCGATGGACTTTATTGTTTTGATTGTTTTTTATCAGAGAACATTTAATTTTGCGCTGGGAAATACTAATTGGTTCAACATGGAGACACCAGCTCTTCACATTTGTATTTTCTAGCCAGAATGCTAGAGGAACTTGGGCTAACAAACATGATATTTCTGTTTGTATAGATGACTTTTTATGCATTTGCCTAATGAAAAGCCTTTGTTTTTCTCCAAAACCATTTTTACTGCAATTTTCTCAGAAAATTTCATACGAATTCCACACCACTTTGTCAGGATATGAGTGGATGAAACTAGAAATATCCGGTTGTGTTTTGGAAACTCAATCCCAGATATTGCGACAGACTCTGTGTTTGTGTTTTCAGGATATTATCGACGAATTTTATTATTTTGAATATTTTTAACAGGGAACATTTAATTTTGTGCTTGGAAACACTAATTCATTCCGCATGGAATCACCAGCTCTATATATTTGTATTTTCTAGGGAGAAAGCTAGAGGAACTGCTGCAAACAAACATGATATTTCTGGTTGTGTAGATGACATTTTATGCACTTTCCTAATGAAAAGATTTTGCTTTTCTCCAAAAACATTTTTACTGTGATTGTCTGTGTCCATTGTATCCGAATTCCACACCACTTTGTTCAGGATATGACTGGATGAAACCAGAAATATCCGGTTATGTTTTGGCTAACTCAATCCCAGATATTGCTACAGCCACTGTGTTTGATTTTTCTGAATATTATCTATGGACTTTATGGTTTTGAATTATTTTCATCAGGGAAAATTTAATTTTGTGCTGGGAAAAACTAGTTGACTCCACTTGGAGACACCAGCTCTAGACTTTCATCTTTTTTAGGGATAATGCTAGAGGAACTTCGGAAAACAAACATGATATTTCTATTTGTATACATGACATTTTATGCACTTACCTAACAAAAAGACTTTGCTTTTCTCCAAAACCAATTTTACTGTCATTTTCTCGGTCCATTACATGTGAATTCCACACCACTTTGTGAGGATATGAGTGGATGAAACCAGAAATATCTCTTTGTGTTTTGGTTAACTGAATCGCAAATATTGTGAAAGCATCTCTGTTTGTGTTTTCTGGATATCATCGATGGACTTTATTTTTTTGAATGTTTTTTATCAGGGAACATTAATTTTTGTGCTGGGAAACACTATTTGGTACCACATAGAGAAAACAGCTCTACACATTCGAATTTTCTAGGAAGAAAGTTAGAGGAACTGTGTTAAACAAAGATGATATTTCTGTTTGTATAAATGACATTTTATGCACTTTCCTAAAGAAAAGTCTTTGCTTTTCTCCCAATTTTTTGTACTGTGATTTTCTCGGTCCATTGCATACAAATTCCACACCACCTCTTCGAGATATGAGTGGATGAAAACAGAAATATATGGTTGTGTTTTGTCTAACTCAATTCCAGATATTGCGACCGTCTCTGTTTTTGTTTTCCAGATATTATCGATGGACTTCATTGTTTTGAATGTTTTTTATCAGGGAACATTTAATTTTGAGCTTGGAAGCACTAAGTGTTCCACATGGAGACACCAGCTCTACACATTAGTATTTTCTAGGGAGAAAGCTAGATGAACTGCGGCAAACAAATATGATATTTCTGTTGGTATAGGTGACATTTTATGCACTTGCCTAAAAGATTTCTTTTCTCCAAAATTTTTTACCGTGATTTTCTGGGTCCATTGCATATGAATTCCACATCTCTTTGTCAGTATATGACTGGATGAAACCAGAACTACCCGGTTGTTTTTTGGCTAACTCAATCCCAAATATTGGAACAGCCTCTCTGTTTGTGTTTTCTGGATATTATCGATGGACTTTATTGTTTTTATTATTTTTATCAGGGAACATTTAATTTTGTGCTTGGAAACACTAATTGGTTCCACATGGAGACACCAGCTCTACACATTGGTATTTTCTAGGGGGAAAGCTAGAGGAACTGCTGCAAACAAACATGATATTTCTGGTTTTGTAGGTGACATTTTATGCACTTGACTAATGAAAAGATTTTGCTTTTCTCCAATACCATTTTTACTGTGATAGTCTGTGTCCATTGTATAAGAATTCCACACCACTTTGTTCAGGATATGACTGGATGAATCCAGAAATATCCCGTTTTGTTTTGGCTAACTCAATCCCAGATATTGGTACAGCCTCTAGGTTTGCGTTTTCTGGATATTATCGATGCACTTTATGGTTTTGAATTTTTTTCATCAGGGAAATTTAATTTTGTGCTGGGAAACAATAGTTGATTCCACATGGAGACACCAGCTCTACACTTTTGTATTTTCTAGGGAGAAAGCTAGAGGAGCTGCTGCAAACAAACCTGATATTTTTGTTTGTATAGATAACATTTTATGCACCTGCCTAATGAAAAGACTTTGTTTTTTTTCAAAACCAATTTTACTGTGATTTTCTCGGTCCATTCCATGTGAATTCCACACCACTTTGTGGGTTTATGAGTGGATGACACCAGAAATATCTGTTTGTGTTTTGGTTAACTGAATACCAAATATTGCGACAGCCTCTGTGTTTGTGTTTTCCAGATATTATGGATGGACTTTACTGTTTTGATTATATTTTATCAGAGAACATTTAATTTTGTGCTGGGAAACACTAGTTGGTTCAACATGGAGACACAAACTCTACACATTTGTATCTTCTATGGAGAAAGCTAGACGAACTGCTGCAAACAAACATGATATTTCTGTTTCTATAGATGACTTTTTATACACTTGCCTAATTAAAAGGCTTAGCTTTTCTCCAAAACCAATTTTACTGTGATTTTCTCGGTCCATTACATGTGAATTCCACACCACTTCGTGGGGATAAGAGTGGATGAAACCAGAAATATCCGGTAGTGTTTTGGCTAACTCAATCCAAAATATTGCTACAGCCTCTGTGTTTGTGTTTTCTGGTTATTATCAATTGACTTATTGTTTTGAATGTTTTTATCAGGGAACATTATTTCTATGCTGGAAAACACTAATTGATTCCACATGGAGACTCCAGCTGTAAACATTCGTAATTTCTACGGAGAAAGCTAGAGGAACTGGGTCAAACAAACATGATATTTCTGTTTGTATACATGACATTTTATGCACATGCCTAACGAAAAGACTTTGCTTTTCTCCAAAACCATTTATACTATGATTTTCTCGGTCCATTTCATACGAACTCCACACCATTTTGTTTGGATGCGACTGGATGAAACCAGAAATATCCAGTTGTGTTTTGGCTAACTCAATCCCAGATATTGTGATAGCTTCTGTATTTGTGTTTTCAAGATATTATCTATGGACTTTATTGTTTTCAATGTTTCTTATCAGGGAACATTTAATTTTGTACTTGGAAACAATGATTGGTACCACGTTGAGACTCCAGCTGTACACATTCGTATTTTCTAGGGAGAAAGCTAGAGGAACTGCGGCAAACAAACATATTTCTGTTTGTGAAGATGACATTTTATCCACTTTCCTAACGAAAAGACTTGCTTTCCTCCAAAAAAATTTTTACTGTGATTTTCTCTGTCATTTACATACGAATTCCACACCACGTTGTCCGATATGATTGGATGAAACCAGAAATATCCGGGTTTATTCTGGCTAACTCAATCCCAGATATTGCTACAGCTTCTGTTTGTGTTTTCCTTATATTATCAACAGACTTTATTGTTTTGAATGTATGACATCAGAGAACATTTCATTTTGTGGTGGGAAAAACCAATTGGTTCCATATGGAGACACCAGCTCTACTCATTTGTATTTTGTTGGGAGAAAGCTAGATGAACTGCGGCAAACAAACATGATATTTCTGTTTGTATAGATGACATTTTATGCACTTGCCTAATGAAATGACTTTGCTTTTCTCCAAAACTATTTTTATTATCATTTTATCGGTGCATTGCATATGAATTCCACATGATTTTGTCTGGATATGACGGGATGAAAGCAGACACATCTGGTTGTGTTTTCGCTAACTCAATCCCAGATATTGCTACAGCCTCTCTGTTGTTTTTCTGGACATTAGCGATGGACTTTATTGTTTCGAATGTTTTTTTAATCAGGGATCATTTAATTTTGTGCTTGGAAACAATAATTGGTTCCACATGGAGACAGCAGCTCTACACATTCGTATTTTCTAGGGAGAAAGCAAGAGGAACTGCGGAAAACAAACATGACATTTCTGTTTCTGTAGATGACATTTTATGCACTTGCCTAAGGAAATCTTTGCTTTTCTCCAAAACTATTTTTACTGTGATGTTCCCAGTCCATTGCATACGAATTGCACACCACTTTGTCCGGATATGACTGGATGAAACCAGAAATATCCGGTTGTGTTTTGGATAACTCAATCCCAGATATTGTGACAGCCTCTGTGTTTGTGTTTTCTGGATATCATCGACAGACTTAATGGTTTTTAATGTTTTTCTTATCAGGGAACACTTAATTTTGTGCTTGAAACACTAACGGGTTCCCCATGGAATCAAGAGTTCTAACATTCGTGTTTCCTAGGGAGAAAGCTAGAGGAAATGCAGCAAACAAACATCTTATTTCTGTTTGTATAGATGACATTTTATGCACTTGCATAACGAAAAGGCTTTGGTTTTCTCCAAAATCATTTTTACTTGGTTTTCTCGGTCTATTGCATACTAATTCCACACCACTTGGCCGGATATGACCTGATGAAAACAGAAATATCTCGTTGTGTTTTGGTTAACTGAATCCCAAATATTGTGAAAGCATCTTTGTGTGTTCTAGATATTATCAATGGACTTTATTGTTTTTAATGTTTTTTATCAGGTAACATTTAATTTTGTGCTTGGAAGCACTAATGTGTTCCACATGGAGTCACCAGCTCTACACATTCGTATTTTCTAGGGAGAAATCTAGAGGAACTGCGGCAAACAAACATGATATTTCTGTTTGTATAAATGCCATTTTATGTACTTGCCTAACGAAAATCTTTGCTTTTCTTCAAAACCATTTTTATTGTGATATATCGGTCCATTGCATACGAATTCCCAACCACTTTGTCCGGATATGACTGGATGAAACTAGAAATATCCAGTTGTGTTTTGGCTAACTGAATCTCAGATATTTTGAAAGCCTCTGTGTTTGTGTTTTCCAGATATTATCGAAGAACATTATTGTTTTGAATGCTTTTATCACGGAACATTTAATCTTTTGCTTGGAAACACTAATGGGTTACACATTGAGACACAAGCTCTACACATTTGTAATTTCTAGGGAGAAAGCTAGAGGAACTGCAGCAAACAAACATGATATTTCTGTTTGTATACATGACATTTTGTACACTTGCCAAAGGAAAAGACATTCCTTTTCTCCAAAACCATTTTTACTGTGATTTTCTCATTCCATTGCATACGAATTCCACACCACTTTGTCAGGATATGACTGGATGAAACCAGAAATAGCCGGTTGTGTTTTGGCTAACTCAATCCCAGTTATTGCGAAGATTCTGTGTTTGTATTTTCTGGATATTATCAATGGACTTTATTGTTTAAAATGTCTTTTTATCAGGGAACATTTAATTTTGAGCTCGGAAATATTAATGGTTTCCACATGGAGACATAAGCTGTACATATTCATATTTTGAAGGGAGAAAGCTAGAGGAACTGTGGCAAACAAACATAATATTTCTATTTATATAGGTGACATTATATGCACTTGCGCAATGAAAAGAATTTCATTTTCTCCAAAGCATTTTTACTGTGACTGTCTGTGTCCATTGTATACGAATTGCACACCACTTTGTCCGGATATGACTGGATGAAACCAGAATATCCTGTTGTGTTTTGACTAACACAATCCCACATATTGCGATGGCATCTGTGTTCGTGTTTTCTGGATATTATCTACGGACTGTATTGTTTTGAATGTTTTTATAAGGCAGCATTTAATTTTGTGCTGGGAAACACTAATTGGTTTCACATGGAGACACCAGTTCCACACATTCATATTTTGTATGGAGAAATCTAGAGGAACTGTGGCAAACAAACATGATATTTCTCTTTGTATTGGTGACATTATATGCACTTGTCTAACGAAAATGAAGGACCCCAAATCTGGGAATCCAACGCGCTCAGGTGGTCACCCAAGCGCCCAATGACTCAAAACTCCAACCCAGTAGAGGAAGAGGATATTTATTAATACGTTTGAGTAAATGGGCTCCCCAGCACCTCAGGCAGTCTAGAGAGCAAAAGAGCCCTGAGCAGGGGTAACAGCAGTTTTTAAAGACAATAGCCACCTGATTAACATATGTATGTGGGGCATTTGGTGATTGGCTATTTTGAAGGGCAAACTCTTGTTGCGATTTTAGTGAGGGAAGGGGTAAATTTATACAATGGTCAAAGAACCTTATTGCAACTCTTTTCCGGACTCCTGCAAGTGTTATCACGTGAGACAGTTACACAGAGCAGTTTCACAAGGCAGTTTCCCAAGGTTATTCTGCAGGCAGGTGGAGACACAGTTATCTTAAGGAATGGCTACTGTCAGCAGCCAAACTTTTTAACACTTGTTAAAATTGTTTTAATATTTACTTTTAGCAAGCATCTTACATTCCGACATCTTCTTTTTGTACTGATTTTAATCTTAAAATTTTAAGGGGTTTTTCTTAGTTTAGCCATAGAGTCCCTGATGATCCCTGAATGATCAGTGTAGAAGTAGCACTTTTTTTAGAGCAGCACATAAACATTTTTTAAAAAAAAAAAAACAATAAGGCCATCCTCCTTCTGTTCTGCAACACTACTTTTGAACGTGATGTTAAAGACTGTTCTAGCTTACCGATGGTCTGCTCTAGGTCTTCTACTGCCCTATGGAGGGCCTGATATTTCTGGCATTGAATAATATTTTTTTTTGCAAGGGCGACAGTGCTCTTTCCACACCTGCCGCAACCCCCTTTTTATTTAATTGAGAATGGCCTCTGTCTTAGTTTGCCCTCAGTCATTCCTGTCCTTACCCATCATCGGTAACTCTGGCAGCTTGGCCTAGAGCCCTGTCTTAGGGTGGTACAGGATGCTGAGTGTCTTACCCGTCTTTGAGTACCATTCCAGCCTGACATTAGGTGAGAGATGAAACATACAGCCAAATATCAATTATTTTTTATTACAAAGGAGGTTTGGTAGCGAACTTGAACCACTTCTTCAGCTATATTGGACAGTCCAGTAGCAGTAAGATTGTTTTGGTCACTAAACATGCAAGCCTTCGCAGTCCACAGTTATTTCCAAAGGCCAGTCCAGGAACACTTACTACTGATACAGCCATGGCAAGGGCAATGTCCTCTCCTATTAGGATGACGTTGCCATTACAGTCTTCAGGTGAAGCATGCCGCCGACGCGCTCTATCCGCCGCTGTAAATACAGATGTCAGCATCGGGGCCACATGGCCCAGGGAGCAATTGCAGAAGTTATCAGAGGCTAATGATGTAAAGGCATATTGGCTGCATAGAAAAACCCATCCCTTAGGAGCCCGCGTCCCATTCCAGTACCAGATCAGGTCCATTCCATTGATTGGTGATAGGATCCCTCCATTTCACCATTGCTCTTTTCGCAGCTATTTTTAAACAGTTGGAATTTAACAGAGACATCAAGACTTGAACATAATAGATTACTTTAACTCATTGCTTTAACAGAGGAACAGATTTTGATTTTATGTCAAAGAAAATAGACTAATAGTTTTATAACTGAAAATGTCTTCTTTCCATAACCTTTTGTAACTTACTCAAACCTTCTGTAACCCACAGTCATTTTCCAGGTTTTACCTGATTTCTTAACATGCCAAATTAGATAATTTTTTTATTACCACCTAGCGGTTTGACTCCAAATGGCAGCATTTTTTAATTTATATTTATTTTGTACCCCCTTTTTTTAAATTGCTTACACATGCATCAGTATGCAGATAACAAAATCCATCCTCACCTCCCCAAAGCCTATAGTTTATTTCCCTTTTTTACTGGCACTGATTGCAAACCTCAATAACTTGTGGAGGCTGTGCACTCCATAATTTGTCATTTTTAATTTTTACTCAATCCTGAGCAGAGAGCCCATTTTTTTTGCCAAAGAGGCCAACTGAGGGTCTTTCCAGCCAGGAGCATCACAGGTTACACATACAACTTCAGTTTTCTTTTTAAGAAAGGCATTGCTTTGTATACTTGCAGATCCTGTCGACTATGCCAATTTGTGACAGCAAATTATTTTTCTGCTGTCTGCTGTGCACAGACTTAGTTACTTTTAGTTTAATCTGCAAGAAATACGCTGCAAGCCTTGTAGTGCACACTAAAATTATTTAGAGGAAAGACAGTAAAGGAGCATAGATTAACAGAATGTTGCAATAAACATGGCTCCATTGCTATAATGATATTATAGCAAGAGGGTCCACTGATCCCTGTAGGGAGGGCCTGAGGCTTGCCCCGCTTCCAGTTTTCCCGAACTCTGTTTTTTAGTGAATTACCTTTTTTATCAGTTTTGGGGTGACATTAATTGGCCCAATGCCTTTCCTTTAGCAGCGGAGGAAAATCCTAGGAGGAGCCTTATTTTGATTTTTGACTTGGACAATGTTTGTACATGTCCCTGCAGAGCGGCAGGTCCTGAATGTCCTGTTTTAAGTGAATCCATTTTGTTAATCCCTTGTCAAAGGGACTGTTACAGAACACCTCAGCCACAGTAGCCAATCAATCCATGTTTACATTGTACTTATGGTTAGCAGAATTTATAGTACTGTGGGCATCACTAGGCAATCTTCACAAAGCACCAGAAAAGGATCCATACTGAGAATCAGACATTATCAGTAATCATTACAGGCATGTTTAACATTTAGCTTGACTGTGTGTTCCCCTGGGATGAAACAGCAGCAGCAGAGGCTTGCTCTGGCTCCCTCTTAAAGCCCCCAAGGACACGGGTGGCTCATTGCTAAGATTTTAGGCAAGCAGTGCGTCCCGTCTTGGATCTTGGCCAGAGAGCCGAGACACAAAGCATGCCCACCTGTTTATCAGAAACATTCCTTTATCCTCCTCCCCAGGAACTGGCCAGGCTCCCAAGGAGCAGGAGAAGGTCATCCGGCAGCAAAGTTACTTGTCTACCAGAGCTGAACCTAGATACAAGCCTCTCCATCCCAAAAATCTGTCCTTACATTTGGCCCTAGGGTTGCATTGAGAGGTAGACATAATTAACACATTATAAGAATGCAATACAAATTTTTTATACAAGTATGCATTTAGCAAACTCAATAATATTTAAGGCATTTTAAGGATAAATTGAAACATATCTGAGGGGGAATTAGCTTCTTGGGCACCCATGTCAAGGACATAAAAAAACAGTACCATTTCAATACAACAACCCAAGCTGCTGCAGACAGCCTAAGAACTGGCTAGCCAATCCCATGGCATGGAGATCTGACACATTGTTACTTCGTAAACAGACATGTTGAGGCGCACACAGTCCAATTAACAAATGCGCTAACATTTTGCATTACTCTGAAATTAGTGATTCGGGTTTCATTAAATATTTGTAACATCTCTTTTTGATAAGACAACAAATTTTTTAGCGGATGGAACACGGTGGGTAACCATTTAGCCATAATGATAGTAGTCTCTTACTATCTGTAATTGTTACATTCTTGTAGGTTTGTGCAATCTTAACTATTTGCAGCATATTTTGATTTACAATTTTTTGTAAAGCAAACCAAGCATAATCTGTTCAAGCATTCCTATTAATAATAGGGTAGAGTTAACACATAATACAAAAATAGAATGGGTAGTCCGGACACTTTGTTACCACAATTTCTCATTTTACATAGTAATATTAATTTTACAACAGGTAACATTTACTTTAAGTAAAATATTTAAATACAGGGTGAGGGCTGTCCAGTGTACACTGATTTATATTTTTTTTACTCCCAGTGTTTCTTATTTACAACACCCTCTTCAGTAAACCAAGGACAAAACTTTTTTTAACAGTGCTGATAAATTGCTCTACGGTTTGTTTCTTTAACCCTATCCTCTACATCTGCAATAAAGTTTTTCCAGCCTTTGTTACAGCTTGTTTTGTTTCTGTAAATGCACATTTAAATCTTTTTTGAGTACATTTTAATGTTGCTCATCCACGACTCCTTCTGCAAACCAAGGACTGACTATTCCTATGGCATCAATGAACTGTTCTATGGCTCACCTTTTTTAACCCTATTTCCTGCATCTGTAATGGAGTCTTTATAGCCTTTATTAGGGGAGGGTCTTGGGTCAGGTCTTCCCACACGGTGATATAGGGAACCTGGTCAGGGTCTCCATGGGGTCCTGGTTGAAAGACTCATACCTTGACCTGTGAGATAATATCAGCATTAAAGGTCCTGTCCCTAGGCCAGGCCAGCCAACCTCAAAGGTCGACCATTCCGAGGAACAGAAAGTCACCCACTTTTTACTTTTGACATCGATCGACTGATTGTGCGCGCAGTTTTGAACTTCTTTTCAGTGGCCTAAAGTAAGGCTTAAAGGGGTGGTTAGTTGTTGCCCCATGGGTACAGAGAGAGTAAAACGAATGAGGAGGGGAACAAGAAAACAGACGCACACAACACAAAAGAGGAGCCGCAGCACCAAATCGGTAGCAAACCGAAAGTATAAGTTCAAATGGGAGCGGCCAGATGGCCAGACTCTCCCTGGAAAGGAGAGAGGCACTTTCTCTCTTGTTTCCCCCAAACCACCGCTGGAGCATCCCCCAGGGTGGGACCAGTGGTCTCAGGGCACATCTGCCTCCCCCACTGGTCCGATACAAATTCAGGTCCCGTACAGGCACCAAGTGCAGACTTAAACACTGACCAGACGACAAGAAGGATGGAACCAATAAAACAAGTAGCTTACCTCTAACTGTTCACAGAATTGGGTCTGGGGGCGTCCAAATCCCGGACGAGCCCCCAGTGAAGGACCCCAAATCTGGGAATCCAATGTGCTCAGGTGGTCGCCCAAAGACCCAAAACTCCAGCCCAGTAGATGCAAAAGCAAGAGGATATTTATTGATAGGTTTGCACAAACGGGCTCCCCAGCACCTCAGGCAGTCGAGAGAGCAAGAGAGCCCTGAGCAGGGGTTACAGCAGTTTTTAAAGACAATAGCCACCTGATTGACATATGTATGCGGGGCATTTGGTGATTGGCTATTTTGAAGGGCAAACTCTTGTTGCGATTTTAGTGAGGGAAGGGGTAAGTTTATACAATGGTCACAGAACCTGATTGGAACTCTTTTCCGAACTCCTGTAAGTGTTATCTCATGAGAGAGTTACACAGAGCAGTTTCACAAGGCAGTTTCCCAAGGTTATTCTGCAGGCAGGTGGAGACACAGTTATCTTAAGGAATAGCTACTGTCAGCAGCCAAACTTTTTAACACTTGTTAAAATTATTTTAATATTTACTTTTAGCAAGGGTCTTACAAAAAACTTTGCTTTTCTCCAAAACCATTTTTACTGTGATTCACTGTGTGCATTGTATACGAATTCAACACCATTTTGTCCGGATATGACTGGATGAAACCAGAAATACCAGGTTCTGTTTTGGCTAACTAAATCCCACATGTTGCGACAGCCTCTGTGTTTGTGTTTTCTGCATATTATCAATGGACTTTATTGTTTTAAATGTTTTTTATCAGGCAACATTTAATTTTGGGCTTGGAAACACTAATTGGTTCCACATGGAGACACCAGCTCTACACATTCGTATTTTGATGAGAGAAAGCTAGATGAACTGCGGCAAACAAACATGATATTTCTGTTTGTATACGTGACATTTTATGCACTTGCCAAACGAAAAGACTTTACTTTTCTCCAAAACCATTTTTACTGTGATGTTTGCGGTCCATTGCATACGAATTCCACACCACTTTGTCCGGATATGACTGGATGAAACCACAAATATCCAGGTGTGTTTTGGCTAACTCAATCCCACATATTGGGAGAGCAACTGTGTTTGTGTTTTCTGGATATTATGGACAGACATATTTTATTGAATGTTTATTATCAGGGACATTTAATTTTGTGCTGGGAAACAATAGTTGGTTCTACATGGATACACCCGCTCTAGACATTCGTATTTTGTAGGGACAAAACAAGAGGAACTGCGGCAAACAACATGATATTTCTGTTTGTATAGGTGAAGTTTTATGCATTTCCCTAACGAAAAGAGTTTGCTTTTCTTAAAAAAAAATTTTACTGTGATGTACCCTGTCAATTGCATACAAATTCCACATCACTATGTCAGGATATGACTGGATGAAACCAGAAATATCCGGTTGTGTTTTGGCTAACTCAATTCCACATAGAGCGAAGCCTCTGTGTTTTTATTTTCTGCAAATTAACGACAGACTTTATTGTTTTAAATGTTTTTAATCAGGCAACATTTCATTTTGGGCTTGGAAACACTAATTAGTTCCACATGGAGACACCAGCTCTACACATTCGTATTGTCTAGGGAGAAACCTAGAGGAACTACAGCAAGCAAACCTGATATTTCTCTTTGCATAGGTGACATTTTATGCACTTGCGTAATGAAAAGACTTTGCTTTTATTCAAAACCATTTTTACTGTGATTTTCCCGGTCCATTGCATATGAATTCCACACAAATTTGTCAGGATATGACAGGATTACACCAGAAATATCCCGTTGTGTTTTGGCTATCAGAATCCCACATATGGGGAGAGCCTCTGTGTTTCTGTTTTCTGCATATTATCGACGGACTTTATTATTTTAAGTGTTTTTTATAAGGGAACATTTAATTTTGTGCTTGGAAACACTAATTAATTCCACATGGAGACACCAGCCTTACATATTCGTAGTTTCTAGGTAGAAAGCTAGAGGAACTGCGGCAAAAAACATATTTCTGTTTGTATAGATGACATTTTATGCACTTGCCTAACGAAAACACTTTACTTTTCTCCAAAACCATTTTTACTCTTATTTTCTCAGCCCATTGCATACGAATTCCACACCAGTTTGTCTGGATATGACTGGATGAAACCAGAAATATCCGGTTGTGTTTTGGCTAACTAAATCCGAAATATTGTGAAAGCCTCTGTGTTTGTGTTTTCTGGATGTTATCGATGGACTTTATAGTTTTGAATTTTTTATTAGGGAACATTTCATTTTCTACCATTGAAACACTAATTGGTTCATCATGGGGACACCAGCTCTACACATTCGTATTTCTAGGTAAAAAGCTAGAGGAACTTCAGCAATCAAACATGATATTTCTTTTTTTATACATGACATTTTATGCACTTGCCTACCGAAAACACTTTACTTTTCTCCAAAACCATTTTTACTGTGATTTTCTCAGTCCATTGCATACGAATTCCACATCACTTTCTCCAGATATGACTGGATGAAACCGGAAATATATTGTTGTGTTTTGGCTAACTCAATCCGAATTATTGCTAGAGACTCTGTGTTTGTTTATTCATGATATTATCCACAGACTTTATTTTTTGAATTTTTTTTTCAGGGAACATTTAATTTTGTGCTTGGAAACACTAATTGGTTCCACATGGAGACACCAGCTCTACGCATTCATATTTTTTAGGGAGAAAGCTAGAGGAACTGCGGCAAACAAATGTGATATTTCTGTTTGTATAGATGATATTTTATGCACTTTCCTAACAAAAAGACTTTGCTTTTCTCCAAAACCATTTTTACTGTGATTTTCTCTGTCCATTGCATATGAATTCCACACCAGTTTGTGCGGATATGACTGGATGAAACCAGAAATATCCGGTTTTGTTTTGGATAACTCAATCCGAAATATTGTGAAAACCTCTGTGTTTGTGTTTTCTGGATATAATCAATGGACTTTATTGTTTTGAATGTTTTTATCAGGGAACATTTTATGTTGAGCACGGATACAGTAATTGGTTCATCACTGTTACACCAGCTCTACACAATCGTATTATCTAGGGAGACAGCTAGAGGAACTGCGGGAAACATACGTGATATTTCTGTTTGTATCGATGACATTTTATGCACTTGCCTAATGAAAAGACACTGCTTTTCTCCAAAACCATTTTTGCTGTGATTTTCTCGGTCTGTTGCAAACGAATTCCACACCAGTTTGTCCGGATATGACTGGAAGAAACCGGAAATATCCGGTTGTGTTTTGGCTAACTCAATCCGAAATATTGTGAAAGCCTCTGTGTTTGTGTTTTCTGGATATTAACGATGGAGTTTATTGTTTTGTATGTTTTTATCAGGGAACATTTCATTTTGTACCTTTGAAACACTAATTGGTTCATCATGGGCACACCAGCTGTACACATTCGTATTTTCTAGGGAGAAAGCTAGAGGAACTGTGGTAAACAAAGATGATATTTCTGTTTGTAACGATTACATTATATGCACTTGCCTAACAAAACGACTTTGCTTTTCTCCAAAACCATTTGTACTGTGATTTTCTCATTCCATTGCATAGGAATTCCACACCAGTTTATCGGATATGACAGGATGAAACCGGAAATATCCGGTTTTGTTTTGGCTAACTCAATCCAAATATTGCTACAGCCTCTGTGTTTCTGTATTCCTGATACTATCCACAGAATTTATTCTTTTGAATGTATTTTATCAGGGAATATTTAATTTGTGCTTGGAATCACTAAGTGGTTCCAAATAGAGACACCAGCTCTACACATTTGTATTTTCTAGGGAGAAAGCTAGAGGAACTGTGGCAATCAAACATGATATTTCTGTTTGTATAGATGACATTTTATGCACTTGCCTAATGAAAAGGCATTGCTTTTCTCCAAACCATTGTTACTATGTTTTTCTCCTTCATTGCATACGAATTCCACACCAGTTTGTCCGAATATGAGCAGATGAAACCGCAAATATCCGGTTTTGTTTAGGCTAACTCAATCCCAGATATTACTACAGCCTCTGTGTTTGTGTATTCCTCATATTATGAACGGACATTATTGTTTGAATGTTTTTTATCAGGGAACATTTAATTTTGAGCTTGGAAACACTAATTGGTTCCACATAGAGAGATCAGTTCTACACATTCGTATTTTCTAGGGAGAAAGCTAGAGGAACTGCGGCAAACAAACATGATATTTCTGTATGTATAGATGATATTTTATGCACTTGCCTAACTTAAAGACTTTGCTTTTGTCCAAAACCATTTGTACTCTGATTTTCTCAATCCATTGCATGCGAATTCCACACCAGTTTGTCCAGATATGACTGGATGAAACCAGAAATATCCAGTTGTGTTTTGCTAACTCAATCCGAAATATTGTGAAAACCTCTGTGTTTGTGTTTTCTGGATATTATCGATGGACTTTATTGTTTTGAATGTTTTTATCAGGGAACATTTTAATTTGAGTATGGCTACAGTAATTGGTTCATCACGGTTACACCAGCTCTACACCATCATATTATCTAGGGAGACAGCTAGAGGAACTGCGGCAAACATACGTGATATTTATGTTTGTATAGATGACATTTTATGCTCTTGCCTAACGTAAAGACTTTGCTTTTCTCAAAAACCATTTGTACTGTGATTTTCTCGGTCCATTGCATATGAATTCCACACCAGTTTGTCCAGATATGACTGGAGGAAAGCGGAAATATCCGATTTTTTTTAGCTAACCTAATCCCAGATATTGCTACAGCCTCTGTGTTGGTTTTTTCTGGATATTATCAATGGACTTTATTGTATTGAATGTTTTTCATCGGGTAACATTTAATTTTGAGTTTATAAGGTAATTGGTTCCACATGGGGACACCAGATCTACACTTTCGTATTTCTAGGGAGAATGCTAGAGGAACTGCGGCAAACAAACGTAATATTTCTGTTTGTATAGATGACATTTTATGCACTTGCCTAATGAAAAGACACTGCTTTTCTCCAAAACCATATGTACTCTGATTTTCTCAGCCCATTGAGTATGAATTCCACACAACTTGGTCCGGATATGACTGGATGAAACCAGAAATATCCGGTTGTGTTTTGGCTAACTCAATCCGAAATACTATGAAAGCCTCTGTGTTTGTGTTTTCTGGATATTATCGATGGACTTTATGGTTTTGAATTTTTTATCAGAGAACATTTCATTTTATACCGTTGAAACACTAATTGGTTCATCATGGGGACACCAGCTCTACACATTCGTATTTCTTTTTTTTTTTAACTTTTATTTAATGAATATAAATTTCCAAAGTACAGCTCATGGGTTACAATGGCTTCCCCCTCCCAAAACTTCCCTCCCACCCACAACCCTCCCCTTTCCCGCTCCCTCTCCCCTTCCAATCACATCATGATTCATTTTCAATTCTCTTTATATACAAAAGATCAGTTTAGTATAAATTAGGCAACGATATCAACAGTTTGACCCCATATAGCAACACAAAGTGAAAAAAAAATACTGTTGGAGTACTAGTTATAGCATTAAATAAGAGTGTACAGCACATTAAAGGCAGAGATCCTACATATTATATTTTAAAAAAAATTAATTAATTTTCTATGCCATTTCCAATTTAACACTTGCCTAACGAAAAGACTTTGCTTTTCTCCAAAACCATTTTTACTCTGATTTTCTCAGCCCATTGCATACGAATTCCACACCAGTTATTCCGGATATGACTGGATGAAACCGGAAATATCCAGTTTTGTTTGGGCTAACTCAATCCCAGATATTGTGAAAGCCTGTGGGTTTGTGTTTTCTGTAAATTATCAATGGACTTTATTGTTTTGAATGTTTTTTATCGGGGAACATTTTGTTTTGAGCTTAGATACAGTAATTGGTTCCACATGGAGACACCAGCACTACATTTTGTATTTTCTAGGGAGAAAGCTGGAGGAACTGCGACAAACAAACATGATATTTCTGTTTCCTAGATGACATTTTATGCACTTGCCTAACGAAAAGATTTTTCTTTATCCAAAACCATTTTTACTGTGATTTTCTTGCTCCATTGCATATGAATTCCACACAACTTTGTCAGCATATGACTGGATGAATCCAGAAATATCCGGTTGTGTTATGGCTGACTCAATCCGAAATATTGTGAAAGCCTCTATGTTTGTGTTTTCGGGATATAATCGATGGACTTTATGGTTTTGAATTTTTTATCAGGCAACATTTCATTTTGCATCATTGAAACACTAATTGGTTCATCATGGGGACACCAGCTCTACACATTCGTATTTCTAGGGAGAAAGCTAGAGGAACTGCGGCAAACAAACATGATATTTCTGTTTTTTATAGATGACATTTTATGCACTTCCCTAACGAAAAGACATTGCTTTTCTCCAATACCATTTGTACTTTTATTTTCTCCGTCCATTGCATACGAATTCCATACCAGTTTGTCCGAATATGACTGGATGAAACCAGAAATATCCGGTTGTGTTTTGCTAACTCAATCCGAAATATTGTGAAAACCTCTGTGTTTGTGTTTTCTGGATATTATCAATGGTCTTTATTATTTTGAATGTTTTTATCAGGGAACATTTAATTTTGTACCTTTGAAACACGAATTGGTTCAGCTTGGGAACACTAGCTCTACACATTCTTATTTTGTATGGAGAAAGCCAGAGGGACTGTCGCAAACAAACTTGATATTTCTGTTTGTATAGATGACATTTTATACACTTGCCTAACGAAATTACTTTGCTTTTCTGCAAAACTATTTTTACTGTGAATTTCTCGGTTTATTGCATACGAACTCCACACCAGTTTTCCAGATATGACGGGATGAAACCAGAATAAAAGGTTGTGTTTTGGCTAACTCAATGAGAGATACTGCTACAGCCTCTGTGTATTTGTATCCCTGATATTGTCCACGGACGTTTTGTTTTGAATATTTCTATCAGGGTACATTTAATTTTGTACACTTGAAACACTAACTGGTTCATCATGTGGACACCAGCTCTACACATTCATATTTTATAGGGAGAAAGCTAGAGGAACTGTGGGAAACAAACGTAATATTTCTGTTTGTATAGATGTCATTTTATGCACTTGCCTAAGGAAAAGACTTTGCTTTTCTCCAAAACCATTTTTACTGTGATTTTCTCGGTCCATTGCCTATGAATTCCACACCAGTTTGTCCAGATATGACTGGATGAAACCGGAAATATCCAGTTTTGTTTTGGCTAACTCTATGCCAGATTTCTACAGCCTCTGTGTTTGTGTTTTCTGGATATTATCAATGGACATTATTGTTTTGAATGTTTTTTATCAGGGAACATTTTATTTTCAGCTTGGATACAGTAATTGATTCCACCTGGAGACACCAGCTCTACACATTCGTATTTTCTAGGGAGAAAGCTAGAGGAACTGCGGCAAACAAACATGATATTTCTGTTTGTATCGATGACATTTTATGCACTTGCCTAACGAAAATACTTTGATTTTCTCCAAAACCATTTGTACTCTGATTTTCTCAGCCCATTGCATACGAATTCCACACCAGTTTGTCTGGATATGACTGGATGAAACCAGAAATATCTGGTTGTGTTTTGGCTAACTCAATCCGAAATATTGCTACAGCCTCTGTGTTTGTGTATTCCTGATATTATCCACGGACTTAATTTTTTTCCATGTTTTTTTTTTCAGGGAACATTTAATTTTGTGCTTGGAAACACTAGTTCCACATGGAGACACCAGCTCCACATATTCTTATTTTCTAGGGAGAAAGCTAGAGGAACTGCGGGAAACAAACATGATATTTCTGTTTGTATCGATGACCTTTTATGCACTTGCCTAACGAAAAGACTTTGCTTTTCTCCAATATCATTTTTACTGTGATTTTTCAGCCCATTGCATATGAATTCCACACCACTTTGTCAGGATAAGACTGGATAAACCAGAAATATCCGGTTGTGTTTTGGCTAACTCAATCCCACATATTGCTACAGCTTCTGTGTTTGTGTTTTCTGGATATTATCCATGGACTTTATAGTTTTGAATGTTTTTATCAGGGAACATTTAATTTTGTACCGTTGAAACACGAATTGGTTCATCATGGGAACACCAGCTCTACACATTCTTATTTTGTATGGAGAAAGGCAGAGGAACTGTCGCAAATAAACTTGACATTTCTGTTTCTATAGATGATATTTTATGCACTACCCTGAAGAAATGACTTTGCTTTTCTCCAAAACTATTTTTAATGTGAATTTCTCAGTCCATTACATACGAACTCCACACCTGTTTGTCCAGATATGACTGGATGATACCAGAAATAAAAGGTTCTGTTTTGGCTAACTCAGTGAGAGATATTGCTACAGCCTCTGTGTATTTGTATTCCTGATATTATCCACGGACTTTTTGTTTTGAATATTTTTATCAGGGTACATTTAATTTTGTACATTTGAAACACTAATTGGTTCATCATGTGGACACCAGCTCTACACATTCATATTTTCTAGGGAGAAAGCCAGAGGAAAACAAACATGATATTTCTGTTTGTATCGATGACATTTTATGCACTTGCCTAACGAAAAGACTTTGCTTTTCTCCAAAACCGTTTTTACTGTGATTTTCTCGGTCCATTGCATACGAACTCCAAACCACTTTTTCCAGATATGACTGGATGAAACCAGAAATATCCGATTGTGTTTTGGCTAACTCAATCCGAAATATTGTGAAAGCCTCTGTGTTTGTGTTTTCTGGATATTATCGATGGACTTTATTGTTTTGAAATTTTTTTTCAGGGAACATTTAATTTTATGCTTGGAAACACAAATTGGTTCATCATGGAGACACCAGCTCTACACATTCTTATTTTCTAGGGAGAAAGCTAGAGGAACTGCGGCAAAAAAAACCACGATATTTCTGTTTGTATAGATGACATTTTATGCACTTTCCTAACGAAATGACTTTGCTTTTCTCCAAAACAACTTTTACTGTGATTTTCTCGGTCGATTGCATACGAATACCACACCAGTTTTTCCAGATATGACTGGATGAAACCGGAAATATCTGGTTGTGTTTTGGCTAACTCAATGCCAGATTTCTTTTTCTTTTTCTTTTTTTTTTAATTTTTACAGGCATAGTGGACAGTGAAAGAGAGACAGAGAGAAAGGTCTTACTTTTGCTGTTGGTTCACCCTCCAATGGCCACCGTAGTAGGTGCGCTGCGGCCCGCGCACCGCGCTAATCCGATGGCAGAAGCCAGGTACTTATCCTGGTCTCCCATGGGTTGCAGGGCCCAAGCACTTGGGCCATGCTCCACTGCACTCCCTGGCCACAGCAGAGAGCTGGCCTGGAAGAGGGGCAACCGGGACAGGATCGGTGCCCCGACCGGGACTAGAACGCAGTGTGCTGGCACCGCAAGGCGGAGGATTAGCCTAGTGAGCCGGGGCGCCGTCAATGCCAGATTTCTACAGCCTCTGTGTTTGTGTTTTCTGGATATTATCAATGGACTTTATTGTTTTGAATGTTTTTTTATCGGGGAACATTTTATTTTGAGCTTGGATACAGTAATTGGTTCCACGTAGAGACACCAGCTCTACACATTCGTATTTTCTAGGGAGGATGCTAGAGGAACTGCGGAAAACAAACAGGATATTTCTATTTGTATAGATGATATTTTATGCAGTTGCCTAACGAAATGACTTTGCTTTTCTCCAAAACTATTTTTACTGTGAATTTCTCGGTCCATTGCATACAAACTCCACACCAGTTTTCCAGATATGACCGGATGTAACCAGATATAAAAGGTTCTGTTTTGGCTAACTCAATGAGAGATATTGCTACAGCCTCTGTGTATTTGTATTCCTGATATTGTCCATGGACTTTTTGTTTGGAATGTTTTTATCAGGGTACATTTAATTTTGTACATTTGAAACACTAATTGGTTCATCATGTAGACACCAGCTCTACACATTCATATTTTCTAGGGAGAAAGCTAGAGGAAAACAAACATGATATTTCTGTTTGTATAGATGACATTTTATGCACTTGCCTAACGAAAAGACTTTGCTTTACTCCAAAACCATTTTTACTGTGATTTTCTCAGTCCATTGCATACGAACTCCAAACCTCTTTGTCCAGATATGACTGGATGAAACCAGAAATATCCGATTGTGTTTTGGCTAACTCAATCCGAAATATTGTGAAAGCCTCTGTGTTTGTGTTTTCTGGATATTATCGATGGACATTATTGTTTTGAAATTTTTTTTAAGGAACATTTAATTTTGCGCTTGGAAACACGAATTGGTTCATCATGGGGACACCAGCTCTACTCATTCATATTTTCTGGGGAGAAAGCTAGAGGAACTGCAGCAAACAAAAATGATATTTCTGTTTGTATCGATGACATTTTATGCACTTTCCTAACGAAATGACTTTGCTTTTCTCCAAAACCATTTTTACTGTGATTTACTCGGTCGATTGCATACAAATACCAAACCAGTTTTTCCGGATATGACTGGATGAAACCGGAAATATCCAGTTTTGTTTTGGCTAACTCAATGCCAGATTTCTACAGCCTCTGTGTTGGTGTTTTCTGGATATTATCAACGGACTTTATTGTTTTGAATGTTTTTTTATCGGGGAATATTTTATTTTGAGCTTGGATACAGTAATTGGTTCCACGTGGAGACACCAGCTCTACACATTCGTATTTTCTAGGGAGGATGCTAGAGGAACTGCGGAAAACAAACAGGATATTTCTATTTGTATAGATGATATTTTATGCAGTTGCCTAACGAAATGACTTTGCTTTTCTCCAAAACTATTTTTACTGTGAATGTCTCGGTCCATTGCATACAAACTCCACACCAGTTTTCCAGATATGACCGGATGTAACCAGATATAAAAGGTTCTGTTTTGGCTAACTCAATGAGAGATATTGCTACAGCCTCTGTGTATTTGTATTCCTGATATTGTCCACGGACTTTTTGTTTGGAATGTTTTTATCAGGGTACATTAATTTTATACATTTGAAACACTAATTGGTTCATCATGTAGACACCAGCTCTACACGTTCATATTTTCTAGGGAGAAAGCTAGAGGAAAACAAACATGATATTTCTGTTTGTATAGATGACATTTTATGCACTTGCCTAACGAAAAGACTTTGCTTTACTCCAAAACCATTTTTACTGTGATTTTCTCAGTCCATTGCATACGAACTCCAAACCTCTTTGTCCGGATATGACTGGATGAAACCAGAAATATCCGATTGTGTTTTGGCTAACTCAATCCGAAATATTGTGAAAGCCTCTGTGTTTGTGTTTTCTGGATATTATCGATGGACATTATTGTTTTGAAATTTTTTTTAGGGAACATTTAATTTTGCGCTTGGAAACACGAATTGGTTCATCATGGGGACACCAGCTCTACTCATTCTTATTTTCTAGGGAGAAAGCTAGAGGAACTGCGGCAAAAAAACCACGATATTTCTGTTTGTATAGATGACATTTTATGCACTTTCCTAACGAAATGACTTTGCTTTTCTCCAAAACAACTTTTACTGAGATTTTCTCGGTCGATTGCATACGAATACCACACCAGTTTTTCCGGATATGACTGGATGAAACCGGAAATATCCGGTTGTGTTTTGGCTAACTCAATGCCAGATTTCTTTTTCTTTTTTTTTTTTAATTTTTACAGGCAGAGTGGACAGTGAAAGAGAGACAGAGAGAAAGGTCTTACTTTTGCTGTTGGTTCACCCTCCAATGGCCGCCGTGGTAGGTGCGCTGCGGCCCGCGCACCGCGCTAATCCGATGGCAGAAGCCAGGTACTTATCCTGGTCTCCCATGGGTTGCAGGGCCCAAGCACTTGGGCCATGCTCCACTGCACTCCCTGGCCACAGCAGAGAGCTGGCCTGGAAGAGGGGCAACCGGGACAGGATCGGTGCCCCGACCGGGACTAGAACGCAGTGTGCTGGCACCACAAGGCGGAGGATTAGCCTAGTGAGCCGGGGCGCCGTCAATGCCAGATTTCTACAGCCTCTGTGTTTGTGTTTTCTGGATATTATCAATGGACTTTATTGTTTTGAATGTTTTTTTATCGGGGAATATTTTATTTTGAGCTTGGATACAGTAATTGGTTCCACGTGGAGACACCAGCTCTACACATTCGTATTTTCTAGGGAGGATGCTAGAGGAACTGCGGAAAACAAACAGGATATTTCTATTTGTATAGATGATATTTTATGCAGTTGCCTAACGAAATGACTTTGCTTTTCTCCAAAACTATTTTTACTGTGAATTTCTCAGTCCATTGCATACAAACTCCACACCAGTTTTCCAGATATGACCGGATGTAACCAGATATAAAAGGTTCTGTTTTGGCTAACTCAATGAGAGATATTGCTACAGCCTCTGTGTATTTGTATTCCTGATATTGTCCACGGACTTTTTGTTTGGAATGTTTTTATCAGGGTACATTAATTTTATACATTTGAAACACTAATTGGTTCATCATGTAGACACCAGCTCTACACATTCATATTTTCTAGGGAGAAAGCTAGAGGAAAACAAACATGATATTTCTGTTTGTATAGATGACATTTTATGCACTTGCCTAACGAAAAGACTTTGCTTTACTCCAAAACCATTTTTACTGTGATTTTCTCAGTCCATTGCATACGAACTCCAAACCTCTTTGTCCGGATATGACTGGATGAAACCAGAAATATCCGATTGTGTTTTGGCTAACTCAATCCGAAATATTGTGAAAGCCTCTGTGTTTGTGTTTTCTGGATATTATCGATGGACATTATTGTTTTGAAATTTTTTTTAGGGAACATTTAATTTTGCGCTTGGAAACACGAATTGGTTCATCATGGGGACACCAGCTCTACTCATTCGTATTTTCTAGGGAGAAAGCTAGAGGAACTGCAGCAAAAAAACATGATATTTCTGTTTGTATCGATGACATTTTATGCACTTTCCTAACGAAATGACTTTGCTTTTCTCCAAAACCATTTTTACTGTGATTTACTCGGTCAATTGCATACAAATACCAAACCAGTTTTTCCGGATATGACTGGATGAAACCAGAAATATCCAGTTTTGTTTTGGCTAACTCAATGCCAGATTTCTACAGCCTCTGTGTTTGTGTTTTCTGGATATTATCAACGGACTTTATTGTTTTGAATGTTTTTTATTGGGGAACATTTTATTGTGAGCTTGGATACAGTAATTGGTTCCACATGGAGACACCAGCTCTACACATTCGTATTTTCTAGGGAGGATGCTAGAGGAACTGCGGCAAACAAACATGATATTTCTGTTTGTCTAGATGACATTTTATGCACTTGCCTAACGAAAAGACTTTGCCTTTCTACAAAACCATTTTTACTGTGATATTCTCGGTCCATTGCATACAAATTCCACACCACTTTATCCGGATATGACTGGTGAAGCCAGAAATATGTGGTTGTGTTTTGGCTAACTCAATCCGAAATATTGCTACAGCCTCTGTGTTTGTGTATTCCTGATATTATCCATGGACTTTATTTTTTCAATGTTTTTTTTCAGGGAACATTTAATTTCGTGCTTGGAAACACTGATTGGTTCCACATGGAGACACCAGCTCCACATATTCATATTTTCTAGGGAGAAAACTAGGAACTGCGGGAAACAAACATGATATTTCTGTTTGTATTGATGACATTTTATGCACTTGCCTAATGAAAAGACTTTGCTTTTCTCCAAAACCATTTGTACTGCGATTTTCACGGTCCATTGCATACCATTCCACAGCAATTTGTAAGGATATGACTGGAAAAAACCGGAAATATCCGGTTTTTTTTTGGCTAACTCAATCCCAAATATTGATACCGCCTCTGTGTTTTTTTTTTTTTTGAATATTATCCACAGACATTATTGTTTTGAATGTTTTTTCTCCGGGAACATTTAACTTTGAGCTTGGAATCACTAATTGGTTCTACATGGCGAAACCATCTCTACACATTCATATTTTCTTTTTTTTTAACTTTTATTTATGAATATAAATTTCCAGTCTACATCTTATGGATTACTATGGCTTCCCCCCCCCATAACTTCCCTCCCACCCGCAACCCTCCCCTCTCCTGCTCCCTCTCCCCTTCCATTTGCATCAAGATTCATTTTCAATTCTCTTTATATACAGAAGATCAATTTAGTATAAAGATTTCAACAGTTTGCACCCACATAGAAACACAAAGTGAAACATACTGTTTGAGTACTACATATAGCATTAAATCACAATGTACAGCACATTAAGGACAGAGATCCCACATGAGGAGCAACTGCACAGTGGCTCCTGTTGTTGACCCAACAAATTGACACTCTAGTTTATGGCGCCAGTAACCATCCTAGGCTGTCGTCATGAGTTGCCAAGGCTATGGAAGCCTTCCAAGTTTGCCGACTCTGATCATATTCAGACAAGGTCATAAAAGACAGAGTGAGGATAGTAACCAATGATCCTAAGAGTGGCATTTACCAGGTTTGATCAATTATACAGCATTAAGTGGGGAAGAGGACCATCAGTACACACAGGTTGGGAGTAGAGCCATTGGTGGTAGAGTAGAGGTTATGATTACAAAGGAATGAGGCCCAAGTGCACTAGACAGGGCCTAGAACAAAGGACAGAGTCATTATTAGAGGAGCTAAGAAAGGTGCTGTCTAAGCTACAAGTAATTTTTCTGATTGAGAGGCAAATAGAACCTGATAGAAGGGGCTTGATAATAATCTGGTGGGCTTTAGGCCTTGTAAATTCAGAGGCCCAGACCTATCTATCTCTTCACATGGGGTATATCCTAAGGGAGGTGTGAACCTCCTAGGGGAAGGCACTCTGTTCACTTTCATTACTTGGCTGTCCTGGGAGGAGAGCTGGCCAGGTAAAGGCAGGTGGCATCTCTAACAAGATATTTACAGTTCTGCCTGCAATGTTGCTGACCCTACTTGACCATACCCTCAGCTGCAGTGGTCACTTTGGAAGTTGGGCTGAGTGAAGGGCTTTTCAGCTTAGAGCCAATAAGATCTGTGGCTCTGACCTGGGCATCCTTCGACTCCAGGGCAGGTCCATTTCCAGTGATCCAACTCTTGGCAGAGCTGCCAGGGCTCTTCACAAGCTGACTTCTGCTGAAGCCCAGGCTTACCACATTGAAAGCCACTGCAGTGGACTGGCCTGTTGGGTCTCCTTGAGGGCAGATCACTGTACAGATCAGCCATTAATAGGCCTGCCACCCATTGCTTCTGATGCCTAGCTTTCTTTTCCTCCTGGTTTGTGTTCAAGCAGACCAGAGGATGCAAGTCAAGGGAGTGCCCGTTTCCCATCTCTAATCTTCGGTGGCCTGAACTACAAGTCTATAGTCACAGGCATGTTCTGTAGTAGTTTTTCTAAGGTAGACAATGCCCATGAGGAAAATTATATTCTCACTTTAAAACTTTCTTTCCCTTTGGTCTGAAAGGGAGGTTTTTTTTCTACTTACTGTATACTTTGCTGATGGCGAAGTGAATCTAGCTATGAGATTATTATTTGAGTTCTTATTTTGGCTATGCTATTGCAGAAAAATGTTAGCCATCTCTTTTATAAGGTCTAAAGATTAAATTGTGCATCCTACAGATTCCTTCATAATAGAATTAGTTTCCTACCTTGAAGAGAATAGAGAAATGAAAGAACAAGTTGGGCTTAGAATAAAGAAATGAGGGAGCAAGTCCTAGATCGCTTGCTGACAATAGCAATATCACATGAATACTTAGCAAACCGTTTCAACCATTAGATAACAACTTAAGAAAACATTTACCAGAAGGTCCAATGCCTTCTATAAATTTTAAGAATCATCTATTTGAAAACACCTCTTAAATATCTAACATGGTGTAGTTTGTTTAGCCAGTAAACTTAAGCACAACCATCTAAAATGTTTTTAGTTTCTTTCTACCAACAAGTCTAAAACATATGATACACAGATTCAGGTCCCACAAATTAAAATGTATCTTTGATTGATTTTAGCAGCTTAAATTTATGGACAATCTTATCTATAAGCCATTTAAAATAAAACTCTTAATAAAATTTCCCCATGTGGACATACAATATGTACACATATATAATATAGCATAATAGACCAATATAGCAATTTTAATAATAGCTTTTAAAATCTTTAACTCTTTTTGTAAATTGCCAATTGATTTGAATTGCTTTTTCTTTTTAGTAACCTCAGTTAACCATACTTTTTCTCAATTGGTACTGTTAATACATTATTGGCTTCATCTGTTTACAGAGCCATCCCAAAGTACTGAATACAATAAAAGTGGCTGGAAAAAGTCCATAGGAACCTATAGGAGGACAGCTAAACACAGAACCAACAACGCTTTAGTTTTATGAGCAGCAGATCATATATAACTGTGGATGACAAAAGACTTTAAGTCGCCATGTTTAAAATTATAAACTCATCAACCAACAAGAGGCACTTGCTTACTTCACAGTATTTTTGAAAGCACCTGTAGGATTTTACAAGTATTTAACCCTTTAAGCCTCTGGGGCTTTCTCATTAAGATAACTATCATGTCTAGTAACACACGATCATTAGACTTTTTAATTCTCAAACATTTGTATTAATAGCATTTTCCATTATAGAAACTTAAAGTCTGGTACCACATCACATCTTGACAGTCCTTCTAATATATTCCAAATAGACTGATTAGTTGGTGTCTCTATAAGATGAGAGACATAGGTCCTTCGATTTTTTCAGTTGGGCCCAAACTGGAAAAACCAAAGTCCAGGATTTACTGGAAATTTTAGAGACCAGATTGTTTGAAACTTTGATTTTTTGAATGTCTGTCAAGAATGCCAAGAAGGCTCAAAATCCAAAATATCTGGTTGAAATAAGATTTCTTAAAATCATGACATAACATAGACCAAATTTGATCATTGTTACAAGGTGATTATTCAAATTTTTGAAAAAAGCACATATTTAAATAACCCATAGCTCTTAATAAAAATGCAGCTGTTTTTGAACAATTAGAATTTAACAGACATCAAGAGAACATAATAGATTACTTTAACACATTGCTTTAACAGAGCATCAGAGTTTAATTCTATGTCAAAGAGAAATTGAGCTTCCTGTGATCTTTTGCTGTGAGGTTTCCTTCCTTTACCTTCTTTCCTATTGGTGACCATGTTTCTGTGTTTCTGTGTGTAACACATCTTTAAGCATCTTTTGCAGGGCAGGATGAGTGGTAACAAATTCTTTCAGTTTCTGTTTGCTATGAAAAGTCTTAATTTCACCTTCATTCACAAATGAGAGCTTTGCAGGATATAGTATTCTGGTCTGGCAGTTTTTCTGTCTTAGTACCTGGGCTATGTCTCGCCATTCCCTTCTAGCTTGTAGGGTTTCTGATGAGAAGTCTGCTGTGAGTCTAATTGGAGATCCTCTAAGAGTGATCTGACGTTTCTCTCTTGCACCTTTTAGAATCTTTTCTTTATGTTTCACTGTGGTGAGTTTGATTACAACATGTCGTGGTGAGGATCTCTTTTGGTCATGTTTACTAGGCGTTCTATGAGCTTCCTGTACTAGAATATCTCTGTCCTTCTCCAGACCTCGGAAATTTTCTGCTAGTATCTCACTAAAAAGGCCTTCTAATCCTTTCTCCCTCTCCATGCCTTCAGGTACTCCTGGAACCCGAATGTTGGGTTTTTTAATAGTATCCTGTAGATTCCCGACAATATTTTTTAGATTTCTAATTTCCTCTTCTTTTCTTTGGTTTGCCTGTTTCCTTTCCTGTTCTCTGTCTTCTAAGTCTGACATTCTCTCTTCTGCTTCGCCCATTCTGTTTTTAAGGCTCTCTAATGTGTTTGTCATTTAATCTATTGAACTCTTCATTTCATTATGATTTCTAGTCACTATCTCAGTTTCTTGTTCCACTAGTTGTTTCATTTCATTTTGATTCCTCCTTAATATTTCACTTTCGCGAGAGAGATTTTCTATCTTGTCCATGAAGGATTTCTGTAGTTCAAGAATTTGTTTTTGAGAACTTCTTAATGTTCTTATCAATCTTTTGAGATCCGCTTCTTGCATTTCTTCGATCTCATCATCTTCATAATCTTGAATTGGGGTGTCTTTTTCATTTGGGGGCGTCATAGTTTCTTCCTTGTTCTTGTTAGCTTGGTTTTTGCGTTTGTTGTTTGGCATGTTGGAGATATTTGGTTTCTTCACTGTGGTGTTTTTTCTTGTTACACTATGGCTCTATATTAAGTGGACTGTCTGCTTTCAGTGGAGCCTTAGAGGCTTGAGATGAGTGTGGACTGAGAGCTGTGTTTGGTTCCTCAGGGTTGAGGGTGTGTCAAGGATGACACTCCCAGGTTAGGTGTGGTAAATCTCTCTTTCTTTTTTTGATTCAAAAGGGAAGTAATTCCGCACAGCTGAACGTAATTGGAGGTAGTTAGCAGGCAAATGATATACCCACAGGAGCCAGAGATCAGAAGCTCTTTCCCAAGGACCACACAGGGAATCTCTGCTGCCCTCAGTGTGGGCTCCAATTTTCCTGCAGTCTCCCACTGGGTTGCCAAGTTAGATGCTAATCTCCTGTTATTTCACCCCTCCCCACAGAGTCAGGTTTTTCTGCTAGGCTCAGGGCTGGTGCAGACCTGAGGTCGCCCTGCTTATGTCCAAAATGGCGCCTGCTCTGTCTTGCTCGCCTTTGAGAGTTGAGCGGAGAGAGAGAAACTTGTGTCCGTATCAGTCATTTTTTTATTTTTTTTCTCTCTCTTCTAGTTAGCCTGGTGAACTTTTCTCCACGGAGTTTCAAGCCTCGTTCCCTCTAGGCTCCTCTTTCCACTTGCCTGCTGGTACCTCGGGCTATGGAGGTTCGGCTCACCTCGCGTTCCAGCGCTGGTGCGTTGTGTCTGCTGCTGGTGTCCTGAAGTTGGGCTCCCACGCTCTCCACGTAGGTCCACTGTGAATCACTAGTTCCGGAAGAGTTTCCTCTGCTGTTTCATCCCCTACTCTTCCTTGACCCTGCAGTATCTCCACTTATATTAAACTTTCTGTCCCCCCGGACTAAGTGTGCTCCCTGCCTATTCCGCCATCTTGCCGCCTCTAAAAGTCTGATGCTCTACCGACTGAGCTATCCGGGCGCTCAGAGAAAGGTCTTCCTTTTTGCCGTTGGTTCACCCTCCAATGGCTGCCATGGCCGGCGCATCTCGCTGACCCAAAGCCAGGAGCCAGGTGCTTCTCCTGGTCTCCCATGCGGGTGCAGGGCCCAAGCACTTGGGCCATCCTCCACTGCCTTCCTGGGCCATAGCAGAGAGCTGGCATGGAAGAGGAGCAACCGGAACAGAATCCGGTGCCCCGACCGGGACTAGAACCCAGTGTGCCGGTGCCGCAAGGTGGAGGATTAGCCTGTTAAGCTGTATTTTCTAGGGAGAAAGCTAGAGGAACTGCGGCAAACAAACATGATATTTCTGTTTGTATCGATGACATTTTATGCACTCCCCTTACGAAAAGACTCTGCTTTTCTCCAAAACCATTTGTACTGTGATTTTCTCGGTCCATTGCATACGAATTCCATACCAGTTTACCGGATATGAATGGCTGAAACCACAAATAGCCGGTTATGTTTGGGTAACTCAATTCCAGATATTGCTACAGCCTCTGTGTTTGTGTTTTCTGGATATTATCCAAAGATAATATTTTTTGGAATGTTTTTTATCGGGGAACATTTTATTTTGAGCTTGTATACAGTAACTGGTTCCACAGGGAGACACCAGCTCTACATATTCGTATTTTCTAGGGAGAATGCTAGAGGAACAGTAACAAACAAACATGATATTTCTGTTTGTATATATGACTTTTTATGCACTTGCCTAACGAAAAGACTTTGCTTTTCTCCAAAATCATTTTTACTGTGATTTTCTCGGTCCGTTGCCTATGAATTACACACCAGTTTGTCCGGATATGACAGGATGAGACCGGAAATATCGGGTTTTGGTTTGGCTAACCCAATCCCAGATATTGCTACAGCCTCTTTATTTGTGTATTCCTGATATTATCCACGGATTTTATTTTGAATATTTTTTATCAGGGAACATTTAATTTTGGGGCATGAAAATAGTAATTGGTTCCACATGGAGACACCAGCTCTACACATTCGTATTTTCTAGGAAGAAAGCTAGAGGAACTGTGGCAAACAAACATGATATTTCTGTTTGTATTGATGACATTTTATGCACTTGCCTATCGAAAAGACTTTGCTTTTCTCCAAAATCATTTGTACTGTGATTTTCTTGGTCCGTTGCATACGAATTCCACACCACTTTGTCCGGATATGACTGGATGAAACCAGAAATATCCGGTTGTGTTTTGGCAAACTCAAACTGAAATATTGTGAAAGTTTCTGTGTTTGTGTTTTCTGGAAATATTCAACGGACTTTATTGTTTTGAAAGGTTTTATCAGGAAACGTTTCATTTTTACTGTTGAAACACTAATTGGTTCATCATGGGGACACCAGCTCTACACATTCGTATTTTCTAGGGACAAAGCTAGAGGAACTGCGGCAAACAAACATGATATTTCTGTTTGTATAGATGACATTTTATGCATTGCCTAACGAAATGAATTTTCTTTTCTCCAAAACCAATTTTACTGTGATTTTTTCGGTCCATTGCCTATGAATTCCACACCAGTTTGTCCGGATATGACTGGATGAAACCGGAAATATCGGGTTTTGGTTTGGCTAACCCAATCCCAGATATTGCTACAGCCTCTTTGTGTATTCCTGATATTATCCACGGATTTTATTGTTTTGAATATTTTTTATCAGGGAACATTTAATTTTGGGGCATGGAAATACTAATTGGTTCCACATGGAGACACCAGCTCTACACATTCGTATTTTCTAGGAAGAAAGCTAGAGGAACTGCGGCAAAAAAACATGATATTTATGTTTGTCTAGATGATATTTTATGCACTTGGTTAACGAAAAGACTTTGCTTTTCTCCAAAACCATTTTTACTATGATTTTCTCCGTCCATTGCATACGAATTTCAAACTACTTTGTCCGGATATGACTGGATCAAACCAGAAATATCCGTTGGAGTTTTGGATAACTCAATCCGAAATATTGTGAAAGCCTCTGTGTTTTTGTATTCCTGATATTATCAATAGACTTTATAGTTTTGAATGTTTTCATCAGGGAACATTTAATTTTGTACCGTTGAAACTCTAATTGGTTCATCATGGGGACACCAGCTCTGCAAATTCGTATTTTCTAAAGAGAAATCTAGAGGAACTGCGGCAAACAAACATGATATTTCTGTTTGTATAGATGACATTTTATGCACTTGCATAACGAAAAGACGTTGCTTTTCTCCAAAACCATTTTTACTGTGATATTCTTGGTCCACTTTATACGAATTCCACACTGCTTTTCCCGGATATGACTGGATGTAACCAGACATATCTGGTTGTGTTTTGGCTAACTCAATCCGAAATATTGCTACAGCCTCTGTGTGTGTGCATTCCTGATATTATCGAGAGACTTTATTGTGTTGATTTTTTTTTTCTGGAAACTTTTAATTTTTTGCTTGCAAACACTGATTGGTTCCACATGGAAACACCAGCTCTGCACATTCGTATTTTCTAGGGAGAAAGGTAGAGGAACTTTTGCAAACAAACATGATATTTCTGTTTTTATAGATGACATTTTATGCACTTGCTTAACGAAAAGACTTTGCTTTTCTGCAAAACCATTTGTACTGTGATTTTCTCGGTCCATTGCATACGAATTCTACACAAGATTCTCTGGATATGACTGGATGAAACCAGAAATATCCGGTTGTGTTTTGGCTAACTCAATCCAAAATATTGTGAAAACCTCTGCGTTTGTTTTTTCTGGATATTATCAATGGACTTTATTGTTTTGAATATTTTTTTCAGGGAACATTTAATTTTGTACCGTTGAAACGCTAATTGGTCCATCATGGGGACACCAGCTCTACATATTCGTATTTCTAAGGAGACAGCTAAAGGAACTGCTGCAAAGAAACATGATATTTCTGTTTGTATAGATGACATTTTATGCAGTTGCCTAACGAAAGGACCTTGCTTTTCTCCAAAACCATTTTTAGTCTGATTTTCAAGCTCCATTGCATAAGAATTCCACATGACTTTGTCCGGATATGAATGGATGAAACCTGAAATATCTGGTTTTGGTTTGGCTCACTCAATCCTAAATATTGTGAAAGCTTCTGTGTTTGTGTTTTCTGGATATTATCGATGGACTTTATTGTTTTCAATGTTTTTATCAGGTAATATTTCATTTTGCACCATTGAAACACTAATTGGTTCGTCATGGGGACACCAGCTCTAAACATTGTTATTTTCTAGGGAGAATGCTAGAGGCACTGCGGCAAACAAACGTGATATTTCTGTTTGTCTAGATGACATTTTTGCACTTTCCTAATGTAAAGAATTTGCTTTTCTCCAAAACCATGTTTACTGTGATTTTCTCGGTCCATTGCATATGAATTCCACACCAATTTTCCCAGATATGACTGGATGGAACCAGAAATATCCGGTTGTGTTTTGGCTAACTCAATCCAAAATATTGTGAAAGCCTCTGTGTTTGTGTTTTCTGAATATTACCGATGGAATTTATTGTTTTGAATGTTTTTTATCGGGAAATATTTTATTTTGAGCTCGGATACAGTAATTGGTTCCACGTGGTGATACCAGCTCTACGTATTATTATTTTCTAGGTAGAAAGCTAGAGGAACTGCGGCAAACAAACATGATTTTTCTGTTGTTTATACATGACATTTTATGCAATTGCCTAACGAAAAGACTTTGCTTTTCTCCAAAACCATTTGTACTTTGATTTACTCGGTCCATTTCATACGAATTCCACAGGAGTTTGTCCGGATATGACTGGATGAAACCAGAAATATCCGGTTTTGTGAAAGCCTCTGTGTTTGTGTTTTCTGGATATTATCAACGGACGTTATTTTTTTGAATGTTATTTTTTTTCTGGAAACATTTTATTTTGTACCGTTGAAACACTAATTGGTTCATTATGGGAAAACCGGCTCTACACATTCGTATTTTCTAGGGAGAGATAGAGGAACTGCGGCAAACAAACATGATATTACTGTTTCTATTAATTACATTTTATGCACTTGCCTAACGAAAATACTGCTTTTCTCCAAAACCATTTGTACTGTGATTTTCTCGGTCCATTGCATACGAATTCCACACCACTTTGTCCGGAATGACTGGATGAAACCAGAAATAATCGGTTGTGTTTTGGCTAACTCAATCCGAAATATTGTGAAAGCATCTCTTTTTGTGTTTTCCGGATATTATCGATGGACTTTATTGTTTTGAATGTTTTTATCAGGGAACATATAACTTTGTACCGTAGAAACACTAATTGATTCATCATGGGAACACCAGCTCTACACATTCGTATTTTCTAGGGAGAAAGCTAGAGGAACTGCGGCAAACAAACATGATGTTTCTGTTTGTCTAGATGACAGTTTATGCACTTGCCTAAAGAAAAGACTTTGCTTTTCTCCAAAACCATTTGTACTCTGATTTTCTCAGCCCATTGCATACGAATTCCACACCAGTTTGTCTGGATATGCCTGGATGAAACCAGAAATATCTGGTTGTGTTTTCGCTAACACAATCCGAAATATTGTGAAAGCCTCTGTGTTTCGGTTTTCTGGATATTATCGATGGACTTTATTGTTTTGAATGTTTTTTTCAGGGAGCATTTCATTTTGTTCCGTTGAAACACTAATTGGTTCATCCTGGGGACACCAGCTCTACACATTCGTATTTTCTAGGGAGAAAGCTTGAGGAACTTCGGCAAACAAACATGGTACTTCTGCTTCTCTAGATGACATTTTATGCACTTGCCTAACGAAAAGACTTTGCATTTCTCCAAAACCATTTGTACTCTGATTTTCTCAGCCCATTGCATACGAATTCCACACCACTTTGTCCGGATAATACTGGATGAAACCAGAAATATCCGGTTGTGTTTCGGCTAACTCAATCAGAAATATTGTGAAAGGTTTGGTGTTTGTTTTTTCTAGATATTATCGATGGTCTTTATTATTTTGAAAGTTTTTATCAGGGAACATTTAATTTTGTACCGTTGAAACACGAATTCAATCAGCATGGGAAAACCAGCTCTACACATTCTTATTTTGTATGGAGAAAGCCAGAGAAACTGTCACAAACAAACTTGATATTTCTGTTTGTATAGAGGACATTTTATGTACTTGCCTAATGAAATGACTTTGCTTTTCTACAAAACTATTTTTACTGTGAATTTCTCGGTCCATTGCATACGAACTCCTCACCAGTTTGTCCAGATATCACTGGATGAAACCATAAATAAAGGTTCTGTTTTGGCTAACTCAATCCCAGATATTGCTGCACCCTCTGTGTATTTGTATACCTGATATTATCCACGGACTTTTTGTTTTGAATATTTTTATCAGGGTACATTTAATTTTGTACATTTGAAACACTAATTGGTTCATCATGTGGACACCAGCTCTACACATTCATATTTTCTAGGGAGAAAGCTAGAGGAAAACAAACATGATATTTCTGTTTGTATCGATGACATTTTATGCACTTGCCTAAGGAAAAGACTTTGCTTTTCTCCAAAACCATTTGTACTGTGATTTTCTAGGTCCATGGCATACGAATTCCAAACCACTTTGTGGAGATATGACTGGATGAAACCAGAAATATCCGGTTGTGTTTTGGCTAACTCAATCGAAATATTGTGAAAGTCTCTGTGCTTGTGTTTTCTGTATATAAGCAATGGACTTTATTGTTTTGCATGTTTTTTATTGGGGAACATTTTATTTTGAGCTCTGATACAGTAATTGGTTACACATCGATACACCAGCTCTACATATTCGTATTTTTTAGGTAGAAAGCTAGAGGAACTTCGGCAAACAATCCCTATATTTCTGTTTGTATAGATGACATTTTATGCAATTGCCTAAAAGAAGACTTTGCTTTTCTCCAAAACCATTTGTACTGTGATTTTCTCGGTATTTGCATATGAATTCCAGATGACTTTTTCCGGATATGACTGGATGAAACCAGAAATATCCGGTTGTGTTTTGGCTAACTCAATCCGAAATATTGTGAAAGCCTCTGTGTTTGTGTTCTGGATATTATTGATGGACTTTATGGTTTTGAATTTTTTATCAGGCAACATTTCATTTTGTAGCATTGAAACACTAATTGGTCCATCATGGGGACACCAGCTCTAAACATTTGTATTTCTAGGGAGAAAGCTACAGCAAAACAAACATGATATTTCTGTTTGTATCGATGACATTTTATGCACTTGCCTGACGAAAAGACTTTGCTTTTCTCCAAAACCATGTGTACTGTGATTTTCTCGGTCCATTGCAAACGAACTCCACACCACTTTGTCCGGATATGACTGGATGAAACCGGAAAAATCCAGTTTTGTTTTGGCTAACTCAAACCCAGATATTGCTACAGCCTAGCTTTAGTGTATTCTGGATATAATCAATGGACTTTATTGTTTTGAATGTTTTTTACCGGGGAACATTTAATTTTGAGCTTGGATACAGTAATTGGTTCCACATGGAGACACAAGCTCTACATATTCGTATTTTTTAGGTAGAAAACTAGAGGAATTTCGGCAAACAAGCCTGATATTTCTATATTGTATAGATGACATTTTATGCACTTGCCTAATGAAAAGACTGTGCTTTTCTCCAAACCATTTTTAGTGTGATTTTCTCGGTCCTTTGCATATGAATTCCACACCAGTTTGTCCGGATATGACTGGATGAAACCAGAAATATCTGGTTTTGTTTTGGCTAACTCAATCCCAGATATTGCTACAGCCTCTGTGTTGGTGTTTTCTGGATATCGTCAATGGACTTTATTGTTTTGAAATTTTTTTATTGGGGAACATTTTATTTTGAGCTTGGTTACAGCAATTGGTTCCACATGGAGACACTAGCTCTACACATTCATATTTTCTAGGTAGAAAGCAAGAGGAACTGCGGGAAACAAACATGATAGTTCTGCTTCTCCAGATGACATTTTATGCAATTGCCTAACGAAAAGACCTTGCTTTTCTCCAGAACCATTTTTACTGTGATTTTCTTGGTCCATTGCATACTAATTCCACACCAGTTTGTCCAGATATGACTGGATGAAACCAGAAATATCCCATTTTGTTTTGGCTAACTCAATCCCAGATATTGCTACAGCTTCTGTGTTTCTGTTTTCTGGATATTATCAATGGACTTCATTGTTTTGAATGTTTTTTATTGGGAAACATTTTATTTTGAGCTTGGATAGAGTAAATGCTTCCACGTGGAGACACCAGCTCTACGTATTATTATCTTCTAGGTAGAAAGTTAGAGGAACTGCGGCAAACAAACATGATATCTCTGTTTTTTATAGATGAGATTTTATGCACTTGCCAAACGAAAAGACTTTGATTTTCTCCAAAACCATTTGTACTTTGATTTTCTCAGTCCATTGCATACGAATTCCACACCAGTTTGTCCGGATATAACTGGATGAAACCAGAAATATCCGGTTGTGGTTTGGCTAACTCAATCCGAAATATTGTGAAAGCCTCTGTGTTTGTGTTTTCTGTATATTATCGATGGACTTTATGGTTTTGAATTTTTTATCAGGCAACATTTCATTTTGTACCATTGAAACACTAATTGGTTCATCATAGGGACACCAGCTCTACACATTCGTATTTCTAGGGAGAAAGCTAGAGGAACTCCTGCAAACAAACGTGATATTTCTGTTTTTTATAGATGACAATTTATGCACTTGCCTAACGAAAAGACTTTGCTTATCTCCAAAATCATTTGTACTGTGGTTTTCTCGGTCCATTGCATACGAATTCCACACCAGTTTGTCCGGATATGACTGGATGAAACCAGAAATATCCGTTTTTTTTTTGGCTAACTCAATTCCAGATATTGCTACAGCCTCTGTGTGTTTTCTGGATATTATCAACAGACTGTTTTATTTTGAATGTTTTTTATCAGGGAAATTTAATTTTGTGCTTGGAAACACTCATTGGTTCCACATGGAGACACCAGCTCTACATATTCATATTTTCTTGGGAGAATGCTAGAGGAACAGTGGCAAACAAACATGATATTTCTGTTTGTATATATGACATTTTATGCACTTGCCTAACGAAAAGACTTTGCTTTTCTCCAAAATAATTTTACTGTGATTTTCTCCGTCCGTTTCATAGGAATTCCACACCAGTTTGTCCAGATATGACTGGATGAAACAAGAAATATGCGGTTGTGTTTTGGCTAACTCAAACCGAAATATTGTGAAAGTTTCTGTGTTTATGTTTTCTGGATATATTCAACGGACTTTATTATTTTGAATGCTTTTATCAGGGAATATTCAATTTGTCCTAGGAAACACTAATTGGTTCATCATGGGGACACCAGCTCTACACATTCGTATTTTCTAGGGAGAAAACTAGAGGAACTACGGCAAACAAACATGATATTTCTGTTTGTATTGATGACATTTTATGCACTTGCCTATCGAAAAGACTTTGCTTTTCTCCAAAACAATTTTTACTGTGATTTTCTTGGTCCATTGCATACGAATTCCACACCATTTTACTGGATATGAATGGATGAAACCAGAAATAGCCGGTTTTGTTTTGGCTAACACAATGCGAAATATGTGAAAGTTTTTTTGTTTTTTTGTGTTTTCTGGATATTATCGATGGACTTTATTGTTTTGAATGTTTTTATCAGGGAACATTTAATTTTGTACCATAGAAACACTAATTGGTTCATCATGGGGACACCAGCTCTACACATTCGTATTTTCCAGGGAGAAAGCTAGAGGAACTGCGGGAAACACACATGATATTTCTGTTCGTCTAGATGACATTTTATGCACTACCCTAATGAAAAGACTCGGCTTTTCTCCAAAGCCATTTGTACTGTGATTTTCTCGGTCCATTGCATATGAATTCCACACCAGTTTGTCCGAACATAACTGGATGAAACCGGAAATATCCGGATTTGTTTTGACTAACTCAATCCCAGATATTGCTACAGACTCTGTGTTTGTGTTTTCTGGATATTATCCACAGACTTCATTTTTTGGAATGTTTTTTATCAGGGAACATTTTATTCTGAGCTTGTATACAGTAACTATTTCGACAGGGAGACACCAGCTCTAGTATTCGTATTTTCTAGGAAGAAAGCTAGAGGAACTGTGGGAAACAGACATGATATTTCTGTTTGTATAGATGACATTTTATGCGGATGCCTAACGAAAAGACTTAGTTTTTCTCCAAAACCATTTTTACTGTGATTTTCTCTGCGCATTGCATACGAATTCAACACCAGTTTCAGGATATGACTGGGTGAACCCAGTCATATCCGGTTGTGTTTTGGCTAACTCAATCTGAAATATTTTGAAAGCCTCTGTGTTTGTGTTTTCTGGATATTATTGATGGACTTTATTCTTTTGAATGTTTTTATCAGGGAACATTTAATTTTGTACCATTGATACTCTAATTGGTTCATCATGGGGACACCAGCTCTACAAATTCGTATTTTCTAGGGAGAAAGCTAGAGGAACTGCGGCAAACAAACTTGATATTTCTGTTTGTATCGATGACATTTTATGCACTTGTCTAACGAAAAGACTTTGCTTTTCTCCAAAATCATTTTACTGTGATTTTCTCGTTCCATTGCATATGAATTCCACACCACTTTTTCCGGATATGACTGGATGAAACCAGAAATATCCGGTTGTATTTTCGCTAACTCAATCCGAAATATTGTGAAAGCCTCTGTGTTTGTGTTTTCTGGATATATTCAATGGACTTTATTGTTTTGAATGTTTTTATCAGGGAACTTTTCATTTTGTACTGTTGAAACACTAATTGGTTCATCATGGGAACACCAGCCTATCATTCGTATTTTCTAGGGAGAAAGCTAGAGGTACTGCAGCAAACAAACATAATATTTCTGTTTGTATCGATGATATTTTATGCATTGCCTAACGAATAGAATATGCTTTTCTCCAAAACCATTTTTACTGTGATTTTCTCAGTCGATGCATACGAATTCCACACCAGTTTGTCCGGATATGACTAGATGAAACCAGAAATATCCGGTTTTGTTTTGGCTAACTCAATCCAGATATTGCTACAGCCTCTGTGTTTGTGTTTTCTGGATATTATCAATGTACTTTATTGTTTTGAATGCTTTTTTACCAGGGAACATTTTATTTTGAGCTCTGATACAGTAATTGGTTCCACTTGGAAACACCAGCTCTACACATTTGTATTTTCTAGGGAGAAAGCTAGAGGAACTGAGGCAAACAAACATGATATTTCTGTTTGTCTAGATGACATTTTATGCACTTGCCTAAGAAAATACTTTGCTATTCTCCAAAACCAGTTTGACTGTGATTATCTGAGTCCATTACATACCAGTTCCACAGGACTTTGTCCAGATATGCTGGATGAAACCAGAAATATCCTCTTGTGTTATGACTAACTCAATCCCAGATCTTGCTACAACCTCTGTGTTTGTGTTTTCTTGATATTATCAATGGACTTTAGGTTTTAGAATGAATTTCAGTAGAGGAAATTTTGTTTTGTGCTGGAAATGCTAAGTGCTTCCATATGCAGGCCAAACGTGTTCACATTCGTGTTTTCCTCAAAGTAAGCTATAGCTATCATTGCAAATAAACATGATATTTATATTCATAAACATGACATTTTATACACTTGGCCAAGAAAAAGAGTTTGCTTTTCTCCAAAACCAGTTTGAGGGTGATTTTCTGAGTCCATTGCCTACCAGTTGTACAACAGGTTGAGTGGAAATGACTGGATGAAACCACAAATATCCTCTGTGTTATGGCTAACTCAATCCTAGATCTTGCTACAGGCTCTGTTGTGTTTTTGAATATTATCAATGGACTTTATGGTTTTGAATGAATTGAAGCAGGGAATATTTTCCTTGATGCTGGGAAACTCGAATTAGTTTCACTTGGAGACTCAAACTCATTCATTTGTGTTTCTAGGCAGAAAACTACAGCAATTGCTGCAAACAAACATGATATTTGTGTTTGTGTAGATGACATTTTATGCACTTCCCTATAAAAATATTTTGCTATTCTCCAAAACCAGTTTGAGAGTGATTTTCTGAGTCCATTGCATACCAGTTCCACAGCACATTGTCCAGATATGACTGGATGAATCCTGAAATCTCCTCTTGTGTTATGGCTCACTCAATCCCAGATCTTGCTACAACCTCTTTGTTTGTGTTTTCTGGATATTATCAAGGGACTTTATGATTTAAAATGAATTTGAGTAGAGGAAATTTTGTTTTGTGCTGGAAATGCTAAGTGCTTCCATATGCAGGCCAAACGTGTTCACATTCGTGTTTTCTACGCAGTAAGCCACAGCTATCCTTGCAAACAAACAGGATATTTATATCCGTAAACATGACTTTTTTAGGCACTTGTCCAGGAAAAAGAGTTTGCTTTTCTCCCAAACCAGTTTGAGGGTGATTTTCTGAGTCCATTGCCTACCAGTTCCACAACAGGTTGAATGAAAATGACTGGATGAAACCACAAATATCCTCTGTGTTATGGCTATATCAATCCTAGCTCTTGCTACAGGCTCTGCTTTGTGTTTTTTGATATTATCAATGGACTTTATGATTTTGAATGAATTGAAGCAGGGAATATTTTCTTTGGTGCTGGGAAACACTAATTAGGTACACATGGAGACACAAACTCAACACATCCATGCTGTCTAGGCAGAAAACTACAGCAATTGCTGCAAACAAACATGATATTTGTGTTTGTGTAGATGACATTTTATACACTTCCCTAAAAAATATTTTGCTATTCTCCAAAACCAGTTTGAGTGTGATTTTCTGAGTCCATTGCATACGAGTTCCACAACACTTTGTCCAGTTATGCTGGATGAAACCAGAAATCTCCTCTTGTGTTATGGCTCACTCAACCCCAGATCCTGTTACAACCTCTGTGTTTGTGTTTTCTGGATATTATCAATGGACTTTATGTTTTAGAATGAATTTCAGTAGAGGAAATTTTGTTATGTGCTGGAAAAGCTAAGTGCTTCCATATGCAGGCCAAAGGTCTTCACATTCGGGTTTTCTACGCAGTAAGCCACAGCTATCATTGCAAACAAAAAGGATATTTATATTCGTAAACATGATTTTTAGGCACTTGGCCAAGAAAAAGAGTTTGCTTTTCTCCAAAATAGTTTGAGGGTAATTTTCTCAGTCCATTGCCTACCAGTTCCACAACAGGTTCAACGGAAATGACTGGAAGAAACCAAAAATATCCTCTGTGTTATGGCTAACTCAATCCTAAATCTGGCTACAGGCTCTGCTTTGTGTTTTTTGATATTATCAATGGACTTTATGGTTTTGAATGAATTGAAGCAGGGAATATTTTCTTTGGTGCTGGGAAACACTAATTAGTTCCACATGGAGACACAAACTCAACACATTCGTGCTGTCTAGGCAGAAAACTACAGCAATTGCTGCAAACAAACATGATATTTTTGTTTGTGTAGATGACATTTTATGCACTTGCCTAAGAAAATACTTTGCTATTCTCCAAAACCAGTTTGACTGTGATTATCTGAGTCCATTCCATACCAGTTCCACAGCACTTTGTAAGGATATGATGGGATGAAACCAGAAATATCTGGTTGTGTTATGGCTAACTCAATCCCAGATCTTGCTACAACCTGTGCGTTTGTGTTTTCTTGATATTATCAATGGACTTTACGTTTTAGAATGAATTTCAGTAGAAGAAATTCTGTTTTGTGCTGGAAATGCTAAGTTCTTCCATATGCACGCCAAACGTGTTCACATTCGTGTTTTCTACGCAGTAAGCCAGAACTATCATTGCAAACAAACAGGATATTTATATTCGTAAACATGATTTTTAGGCACTTGTCCAAGAAAAAGAGTTTGCTTTTGTCCAAAACCAGTTTGAGGGTGATTTTCTGAGTCAATTGCCTACCAGTTCCACAGCAGGTTCAATGAAAACGACTGGATGAAACCACAAATATCCTCTGTGTTATGGCTATCTCAATCCTAGATCTTGCTACAGGCTCTGCTGTGTGTTTTTTGATATTATCAATGGACTTTATGGTTTTGAATGAATTGAAGCAGGGAATATTTTCTTTGGTGCTGGGAAACACTAATTAGGTCCACATGGAGACACAAACTCAACACATTCGTGCTGTCTAGGCAGAAAACTACAGCAATTGCTGCAAACAAACATGATATTTGTGTTTGTTTAGATGACATTTTATGCACTTCCCTATAAAAATATTTTGCTATTCTCCAAAACCAGTTTGAGAGTGATTTTCTGAGTCCATTGCATACCAGTTCCACAACACTTTGTCCAGATATGCTGGATGAAACCAGAAATCTCCTCTTGTGTTATGGCTAACTCAATCCCAGATCTTGCTACAACCTCTGTGTTTGTGTTTTCTGGATATTATCAATGGACTTTACGTTTTAGAATGAATTTCAGTAGAGGAAATTTTGTTATGTGCTGGAAAAGCTAAGTGCTTCCATATTCAGGCCCAACGTGTTCACATTTGTGTTTTCTAGGCAGAAAGCTAGAGCAATCATTGCAAATAAACAGGATATTGATGTTTGCAAACATGACTTTTTATACACTTGGCCAAGAAAAAGAGCTTGCTTTTCTCCAAAACCAATTTGAGGGTGATTTTCTGAGTCCATTGCATACCAGTTCCAAAACACTTTTAGGATAGGACTGGATGAAACCAGGAATATTCTCTTGTGTTGTGGCTAACTCAATCCCAGATCTTGCTACAGGCTCTGCTTTGTGTTTTTTGATATTATCAATGGACTTTATGGTTTTGAATGAATTGAAGCAGGGGATATTTTCTTTGGTGCTGGGAAACAGTAATTAGGTCCACATGGAGACACAAACTCAACACATTCGTGCTTTCTAGGCAGAAAACTACTGTAATTGCTGCAAACAAACATGATATTTGTGTTTGTGTAGATGACATTGTATGCACTTGCCTAAGAAAATACTTTGTATTCTCCAAAACCAGTTTGAGGGTGATTATCTGAGTCCATTGCATACCAGTTCCACAGCACATTGTCCGGATATGACTGGATGAAACCAGAAATCTCCTCTTGTGTTATGGCTCAATCTCAGACCTTGCTACAACCTCTTTGTTTGTGTTTTCTGGATATTATCAAGGGACTTTACGTTTTAGAATGAATTTCAGTAGAGGAAATTTTGTTTTGTGCTGGAAAAACTAAGTGCTTCCATATGTAGGCCCAACGTCTTCACATTTGTGTTCTCTAGGCAGAAAGCTAGAGCAATCATTGTAAACAAACAGGATATTGATGTTTGCAAACATGACTTTTTATCCACTTGTCCAAGAAAATGAGTTTGCTTTTCTCCAAAACCAGTTTGAGGGTGATTTTCTGAGTCCATTGCATACCAGTTCCACAACCCTTTGTCCGCATATGACTGGATGAAACCAGAAATATCCTCTTTTGTTGTGGCTATCTCAATCCTAGATCTTGCTACAGGCTCTGCTTTGTGTTTTTTGATATTATCAATGGACTTTATGGTTTTGAATGAATTGAAGCAGGGAATATTTTCTTTGGTGCTGGGAAACACTAATTAGGTCCACATGGAGACACCAACTCAACATATTCTTGCTCTCTAGGCAGAAAACTAGAGCAATTGCTGCAAACAAACATGATATTTGTGTTTATGTAGATGACATTTGATGTACTTGCCTAAGAAAATAGTTTGCTGTTCCCAAAACCAGTTTGAATGTGATTATCTGAGTCCATTGCATACCAGTTCCACAACACTTTGTGTAGATATGACTCGATCATACCAGAAATATCCTCTTGTGTTATGGCTTACTCAATCCCAGATCTTGCTACAACCTCTGTGTTTGTGTTTTCTGGATATTATCAAGGGACTTTACGATTTAAAATGAATTTCAGTAGAGGAAATTTTTTTTATGCTGCAAATGCTAAGTGCTTCCATATGCAGGCCCAACGTGTTCACATTCGTGTTTTCTACGCAGAAAGCTAGAGCAATCGTTGCGAACAAACATGATATTTCTGTTTACAAACATGACTTTTTATTTACCCACTTGGCCAAGAAAAAGAGTTTGCTTTTCTCCAAAACCAGTGTGAGGGTGATTTTCTGAGTCCATTGCATACCAGTTCCAAAACACTTTTCGGATCGGACTGGATGAAACCAGAAATATCCTCTTGTGTTGTGGCTAACTCAATCCCATATCTTGCTACAGGCTCTGCTTTGTGTTTTTTGATATTATCAATGGACTTTATGGTTTTAAATGAATTGAAGCAGGGAATATTTTCTTTGGTGCTGGGAAACACTAATTAGGTCCACATGGAGACACAAACTCAACACATTCGTGCTGTCTAGGCAGAAAACTTCAGCGATTGCTGCAAACTAACATGATATTTCTGTTTGTGTAGATGACATTTTATGCACTTGCCTAAGAAAATACTTTGCTATTCTCCAAAACCAGTTTGACTGTGATTATCTGAGTCCTTTCCATACCAGTTCCACAGCACTTTGTAAGGATATGACGGGATGAAACCAGAAATATCTGGTTCTGTTATGGCTAACTCAATCCCAGATCTTGCTACAACCTGTGCGTTTGTGTTTTCTTGATATTATCAATGGACTTTACGTTTTAGAATGAATTTCAGTAGAAGAAATTCTGTTTTGTGCTGGAAATGCTAAGTTCTTCCATATGCACGCCAAACGTGTTCACATTCGTGTTTTCTACGCAGTAAGCCAGAACTATCATTGCAAACAAACAGGATATTTATATTCGTAAACATGATTTTTAGGCACTTGTCCAAGAAAAAGAGTTTGCTTTTGTCCAAAACCAGTTTGAGGGTGATTTTCTGAGTCCATTGCCTACCAGTTGTACAACAGGTTGAGTGGAAATGACTGGATGAAACCACAAATATCCTCTGTGTTATGGCTAACTCAATCCTAGATCTTGCTACAGGCTCTGTTGTGTTTTTGAATATTATCAATGGACTTTATGGTTTTGAATGAATTGAAGCAGGGAATATTTTCCTTGATGCTGGGAAACTCGAATTAGTTTCACTTGGAGACTCAAACTCATTCATTTGTGTTTCTAGGCAGAAAACTACAGCAATTGCTGCAAACAAACATGATATTTGTGTTTGTGTAGATGACATTTTATGCACTTCCCTATAAAAATATTTTGCTATTCTCCAAAACCAGTTTGAGAGTGATTTTCTGAGTCCATTGCATACCAGTTCCACAGCACATTGTCCAGATATGACTGGATGAATCCTGAAATCTCCTCTTGTGTTATGGCTCACTCAATCCCAGATCTTGCTACAACCTCTTTGTTTGTGTTTTCTGGATATTATCAAGGGACTTTATGATTTAAAATGAATTTGAGTAGAGGAAATTTTGTTTTGTGCTGGAAATGCTAAGTGCTTCCATATGCAGGCCAAACGTGTTCACATTCGTGTTTTCTACGCAGTAAGCCACAGCTATCCTTGCAAACAAACAGGATATTTATATCCGTAAACATGACTTTTTTAGGCACTTGTCCAGGAAAAAGAGTTTGCTTTTCTCCCAAACCAGTTTGAGGGTGATTTTCTGAGTCCATTGCCTACCAGTTCCACAACAGGTTGAATGAAAATGACTGGATGAAACCACAAATATCCTCTGTGTTATGGCTATATCAATCCTAGCTCTTGCTACAGGCTCTGCTTTGTGTTTTTTGATATTATCAATGGACTTTATGGTTTTGAATGAATTGAAGCAGGGAATATTTTCTTTGGTGCTGGGAAACACTAATTAGGTACACATGGAGACACAAACTCAACACATCCATGCTGTCTAGGCAGAAAACTACAGCAATTGCTGCAAACAAACATGATATTTGTGTTTGTGTAGATGACATTTTATACACTTCCCTAAAAAATATTTTGCTATTCTCCAAAACCAGTTTGAGTGTGATTTTCTGAGTCCATTGCATACGAGTTCCACAACACTTTGTCCAGTTATGCTGGATGAAACCAGAAATCTCCTCTTGTGTTATGGCTCACTCAACCCCAGATCCTGTTACAACCTCTGTGTTTGTGTTTTCTGGATATTATCAATGGACTTTATGTTTTAGAATGAATTTCAGTAGAGGAAATTTTGTTATGTGCTGGAAAAGCTAAGTGCTTCCATATGCAGGCCAAAGGTCTTCACATTCGTGTTTTCTACGCAGTAAGCCACAGCTATCATTGCAAACAAAAAGGATATTTATATTCGTAAACATGATTTTTAGGCACTTGGCCAAGAAAAAGAGTTTGCTTTTCTCCAAAATAGTTTGAGGGTAATTTTCTCAGTCCATTGCCTACCAGTTCCACAACAGGTTCAACGGAAATGACTGGAAGAAACCACAAATATCCTCTGTGTTATGGCTAACTCAATCCTAAATCTGGCTACAGGCTCTGCTTTGTGTTTTTTGATATTATCAATGGACTTTATGGTTTTGAATGAATTGAAGCAGGGAATATTTTCTTTGGTGCTGGGAAACACTAATTAGTTCCACATGGAGACACAAACTCAACACATTCGTGCTGTCTAGGCAGAAAACTACAGCAATTGCTGCAAACAAACATGATATTTTTGTTTGTGTAGATGACATTTTATGCACTTGCCTAAGAAAATACTTTGCTATTCTCCAAAACCAGTTTGACTGTGATTATCTGAGTCCATTCCATACCAGTTCCACAGCACTTTGTAAGGATATGATGGGATGAAACCAGAAATATCTGGTTGTGTTATGGCTAACTCAATCCCAGATCTTGCTACAACCTGTGCGTTTGTGTTTTCTTGATATTATCAATGGACTTTACGTTTTAGAATGAATTTCAGTAGAAGAAATTCTGTTTTGTGCTGGAAATGCTAAGTTCTTCCATATGCACGCCAAACGTGTTCACATTCGTGTTTTCTACGCAGTAAGCCAGAACTATCATTGCAAACAAACAGGATATTTATATTCGTAAACATGATTTTTAGGCACTTGTCCAAGAAAAAGAGTTTGCTTTTGTCCAAAACCAGTTTGAGGGTGATTTTCTGAGTCAATTGCCTACCAGTTCCACAGCAGGTTCAATGAAAACGACTGGATGAAACCACAAATATCCTCTGTGTTATGGCTATCTCAATCCTAGATCTTGCTACAGGCTCTGCTGTGTGTTTTTTGATATTATCAATGGACTTTATGGTTTTGAATGAATTGAAGCAGGGAATATTTTCTTTGGTGCTGGGAAACACTAATTAGGTCCACATGGAGACACAAACTCAACACATTCGTGCTGTCTAGGCAGAAAACTACAGCAATTGCTGCAAACAAACATGATATTTGTGTTTGTTTAGATGACATTTTATGCACTACCCTATAAAAATATTTTGCTATTCTCCAAAACCAGTTTGAGAGTGATTTTCTGAGTCCATTGCATACCAGTTCCACAACACTTTGTCCAGATATGCTGGATGAAACCAGAAATCTCCTCTTGTGTTATGGCTAACTCAATCCCAGATCTTGCTACAACCTCTGTGTTTGTGTTTTCTGGATATTATCAATGGACTTTACGTTTTAGAATGAATTTCAGTAGAGGAAATTTTGTTATGTGCTGGAAAAGCTAAGTGCTTCCATATTCAGGCCCAACGTGTTCACATTTGTGTTTTCTAGGCAGAAAGCTAGAGCAATCATTGCAAATAAACAGGATATTGATGTTTGCAAACATGACTTTTTATACACTTGGCCAAGAAAAAGAGCTTGCTTTTCTCCAAAACCAATTTGAGGGTGATTTTCTGAGTCCATTGCATACCAGTTCCAAAACACTTTTAGGATAGGACTGGATGAAACCAGGAATATTCTCTTGTGTTGTGGCTAACTCAATCCCAGATCTTGCTACAGGCTCTGCTTTGTGTTTTTTGATATTATCAATGGACTTTATGGTTTTGAATGAATTGAAGCAGGGGATATTTTCTTTGGTGCTGGGAAACAGTAATTAGGTCCACATGGAGACACAAACTCAACACATTCGTGCTTTCTAGGCAGAAAACTACTGTAATTGTTGCAAACAAACATGATATTTGTGTTTGTGTAGATGACATTGTATGCACTTGCCTAAGAAAATACTTTGTATTCTCCAAAACCAGTTTGAGGGTGATTATCTGAGTCCATTGCATACCAGTTCCACAGCACATTGTCCGGATATGACTGGATGAAACCAGAAATCTCCTCTTGTGTTATGGCTCAATCTCAGACCTTGCTACAACCTCTTTGTTTGTGTTTTCTGGATATTATCAAGGGACTTTACGTTTTAGAATGAATTTCAGTAGAGGAAATTTTGTTTTGTGCTGGAAAAACTAAGTGCTTCCATATGTAGGCCCAACGTCTTCACATTTGTGTTCTCTAGGCAGAAAGCTAGAGCAATCATTGTAAACAAACAGGATATTGATGTTTGCAAACATGACTTTTTATCCACTTGTCCAAGAAAATGAGTTTGCTTTTCTCCAAAACCAGTTTGAGGGTGATTTTCTGAGTCCATTGCATACCAGTTCCACAACCCTTTGTCCGCATATGACTGGATGAAACCAGAAATATCCTCTTTTGTTGTGGCTATCTCAATCCTAGATCTTGCTACAGGCTCTGCTTTGTGTTTTTTGATATTATCAATGGACTTTATGGTTTTGAATGAATTGAAGCAGGGAATATTTTCTTTGGTGCTGGGAAACACTAATTAGGTCCACATGGAGACACCAACTCAACATATTCTTGCTCTCTAGGCAGAAAACTAGAGCAATTGCTGCAAACAAACATGATATTTGTGTTTATGTAGATGACATTTGATGTACTTGCCTAAGAAAATAGTTTGCTGTTCCCAAAACCAGTTTGAATGTGATTATCTGAGTCCATTGCATACCAGTTCCACAACACTTTGTGTAGATATGACTCGATCATACCAGAAATATCCTCTTGTGTTATGGCTTACTCAATCCCAGATCTTGCTACAACCTCTGTGTTTGTGTTTTCTGGATATTATCAAGGGACTTTACGATTTAAAATGAATTTCAGTAGAGGAAATTTTTTTTATGCTGCAAATGCTAAGTGCTTCCATATGCAGGCCCAACGTGTTCACATTCGTGTTTTCTACGCAGAAAGCTAGAGCAATCGTTGCGAACAAACATGATATTTCTGTTTACAAACATGACTTTTTATTTACCCACTTGGCCAAGAAAAAGAGTTTGCTTTTCTCCAAAACCAGTGTGAGGGTGATTTTCTGAGTCCATTGCATACCAGTTCCAAAACACTTTTCGGATCGGACTGGATGAAACCAGAAATATCCTCTTGTGTTGTGGCTAACTCAATCCCATATCTTGCTACAGGCTCTGCTTTGTGTTTTTTGATATTATCAATGGACTTTATGGTTTTAAATGAATTGAAGCAGGGAATATTTTCTTTGGTGCTGGGAAACACTAATTAGGTCCACATGGAGACACAAACTCAACACATTCGTGCTGTCTAGGCAGAAAACTTCAGCGATTGCTGCAAACTAACATGATATTTCTGTTTGTGTAGATGACATTTTATGCACTTGCCTAAGAAAATACTTTGCTATTCTCCAAAACCAGTTTGACTGTGATTATCTGAGTCCTTTCCATACCAGTTCCACAGCACTTTGTAAGGATATGACGGGATGAAACCAGAAATATCTGGTTGTGTTATGGCTAACTCAATCCCAGATCTTGCTACAACCTGTGCGTTTGTGTTTTCTTGATATTATCAATGGACTTTACGTTTTAGAATGAATTTCAGTAGAAGAAATTCTGTTTTGTGCTGGAAATGCTAAGTTCTTCCATATGCACGCCAAACGTGTTCACATTCGTGTTTTCTACGCAGTAAGCCAGAACTATCATTGCAAACAAACAGGATATTTATATTCGTAAACATGATTTTTAGGCACTTGTCCAAGAAAAAGAGTTTGCTTTTGTCCAAAACCAGTTTGAGGGTGATTTTCTGAGTCCATTGCCTACCAGTTCCACAACAGGTTCAATGAAAACGACTGGATGAAACCACAAATATCCTCTGTGTTATGGCTATCTCAATCCTGGATCTTGCTACAGGCTCTGCTTTGTGTTTTTTGATATTATCAATGGACTTTATGGTTTTGAATGAATTGAAGCAGGTGTGAAATTAAGATAGGATGGGGTTAAATTGGAGTTGCTTGTGAGCTAACTGCATACTGTTTTGCTTCTGTACAAAACGGCTGGGCTTGCAAAATGCATTTTTTTTAAGATAACTAGACTTTAGCTGACCTTGTAACATGTGATGATTGTGCTAATGCTTTTATGAGATAATTGAGCATGTGACAATTATTTTAGGAGCTATGTTAAGTTTTTGGTCATGATGACCCCGTGTTTATGCTTGCTCAAGGTCTTTTGTCCCCTTTGGAAAAACCCATTATCTTATGATAATTCGTCATGCTGCGGTTTATCTTGTGATCCTTTGTGTAATGCTGTGGAGATATGCTAATGTTGTGGTTTTAAGCCTTAAATACTTTGAGCGGTTGATGATCGGGGCCTCTCTTCTCGCACTGCACCAGAGGGTGCTGTTGTGCTTAAGAGTTGGCCCATCTGCGCAGATGTAATAAACTTCCTCATGTTCTTTGCAGCGATTGGAATGGAATTCGTGTTTCTGGGGTCGGTAGAAGTGTGAGGCACCTTTCGGGGGTCTTACATTCTTGGGGGCTCGTCCGGGATTCGAGACCCCAGACCCACGCTCCATTTTCCAATCGGAGGTAAGTTTTTGCTGTTTTAAGTGTTTTTGTGTGTTTTGTTGATTTTTTTATTTTTTCCCGGGGCGCTTGACGTACCGGAGGTTTATGTTGTACGGGCGCTAGGCGTCCGGGCGCTAGGCGCCGAAAGAGTTGAGCCAGTAGTAGGAAAGGACAGACGTGTCCGCGACCCCTGGCTCGGGCCCTGGGGGACGCTCCAGTGGCGGTGTTTCGGGGGAGGCTGGCTAGGCCGCTCTCCCACCAGGTAAAAGGTTTTCTTCCCCGGGAGAAGGGCTGGTGGCAGCAGCCACTCCCGTCAGAAGTTTTTGGTTTCAGTTTTGTCTCGGTCTTCTTCCCCGGGAGAAGGGCTGGTGGCAGCAGCCACTCCTGTCGGAAGTTGTGTCTTTGGTTGTGTCTTGGTTTTGCGCGCAGTGTCTTTGTGAGTCTTGTCATTTGTGAACCTTGTGACTGTTTCTGTGTTCTAATATACTCTCCTGATCTGCCTTTCCCCTCCAACATGGGACAGGAATTAACTACACCTTTGAGTCTTACTTTAGGTCATTGGAGAGAGGTCCGGGAGCGGGCCCAAAACTTGTCTATAAGAGTGCAAAAGAAGAACTGGACAAGTTTCTGTACATCCGAGTGGCCACCCTTAAACATCGGGTGGCCACGGGATGGGACTTTTGACTCTCGAATTATTTTACAGGTGAAGAGCCAGGTCTGCAGGGGAGGTAAAGAAGGGCGCCCGAAACAAGTGCCCTACATCTTTGTGTGGGAGGACCTGGCGAAAAACCCCCCAGACTGGGTAAAACCTTTCCTCCTTTCCAACAGGGCGGTGGCAGAGCTCGATCCTGCTATACCCACCACCGCCCTGAGGATGAAGCCCAGTTCTGAATTGTCAGCAGTTGCTCTGGGGGTGGCGTCGAGCCCCAAACCCCCTCCGATCCTACCCGCAACACCCCTAGTATCGGAAATTGCAGATCCATTACAGGAATTGGACACCCTCAAACCTGAAAAACCCTTAGCTCTCTCAGGCGAGCAGGAAGATCTTTTGCCTTTTGGAGACTGCGTAAGAAGAAATAGAGGAGGAAGGACCCCCGGCCCGTTCTAACTGGCCGTCCTCCTCCTCCATATAACTAGGATCACAAGCCCTGACAGGACTTGCAGGGCCTGTTTTACTAACATTAATTTTACTATACTTAAATGAAACTCTGTAGGAGACTCAGACTCTACTGCCAGACTCTCCTGAAGAGATTAGCTGAAGGGGTTAAAGTTATTTAGTTAAAAACAAAAGGGGAAGTTTAAGATGGGCTAAGAAACAGGAACTAATTAGGATCCTGGCCACCACAGTTAAAGGGAAGCAGAGTAAGGGAAAATCAGAATAGGCAGGGACCCCGGGAGACCGACAAAAGCACAGAGAAGTGCCCAAAAGGACAAGTCTGCTTAAGATCCGATTAACAACGGGAATCCAGTGGTGCACGTCTGCCACACGGGACTGAACTGACTGAAAATGGCCTCTGCAAGCCAGCGAGAGGAAAGACGGCAGCAGCGGAGTGGTGAGGCTGGGCGACAGCGGCCCCTCCCTCGCTGGGATACGTGTGGTCCGTCACACGGCTGGGGATAGTGTTGGGGATGCAGGCCCTGCCCAGGTTCCTGTGGATAATACTCCATCACCTCCTGTGGTGTCCGGGATGGGCCCACGTGAGCCGACATCCCCCTAGCTTCCGGAGTACAACGGGGACAACAGTGAGAGGCGGTCGAACGAGGTCAGTGGTCTGGGTTTCTATCTCCAACCCCCCTCCCGAGAACTTTGCTCGGCGGGCAGAGCTGATCGCTATGGACCAAGCACTCCGTGCAGCCAAGAAAAAGGAGTGGGTGAAAATTCACAAGAACAGCAGGTACGCTTTCGCCACTACCCATGGGGAACTCAGAACAGACAAAGGCTTTTCCGACGAAGCGCCAATGTTTCCCCGATTTGGACAACCAAAGGTACTGGGGTCAGATAATGGACCCAGCTTTGTCTCCCGGGCAAGCCAGAGGTGGCCAGGGTGCAGGGGGTTTAGCTAAAGAAAGCTTTATTCAGCTAGGGGAAGCTTTAACCATAACGGAGAACTGGCACTGGGGACTGGGTCGAGATGTCGCCGACGGCTTTTATTTGGGGGTTCATAATACCATGGGTGTTAGACTATATTTGTTTTCCCAATTGATCTGGTCTGGGCTGGATGCGGAGGCATAGATGCAGCGACAGGCACAGCACTATAACAAACTGGGCAGTGCTGGCTTGCGCTGCGTTCAAGCTTCTGTATATAAACTGCGTATGGAAACCCACACTCGCGGTAGATCGGTTGGGGCCAAGTGTTAATTCTTTTGTAACTCCCCTACCCCTCCAGGGCTTTGCTTAAATGTTCGCCTCCCAGGGCTTCGAAGGCTTCCAAGAGGAGCAGTCCCCGGCTTTGCTCTCCGACCTCTCTGCCATGGAGTCAGCACCTGACAGCAGCCCAGGGAGCTACGACCCTGGGACTGTGGCTGTGAAGGAGAAGCTCCGGGAGAAGCTCCGGGGGCCAGAGGGCAGCCGAGGTGGCAGCCGGGGCAGCTACAATCCCCTGCAGTACCAGGTGGCACACTGCGGGCAGACGGCTGTGCACCTGCCTCCGACCTTGACGGCACCAGGCCAGCCCCTGTGTGTCCCCGAGGCCCCCTTGGCCACCACTGTGCCCCCTGTGCACCTGCCCCCAACCCTGACGGCACCAGGCCAGCCCCTGTGCGTCCCCGAGGCCCCCTTGGCCACCATCGTGCCCCCCAACAGCCCCCTCAAGGCGCCCTCCCCGGCTGACCCCTCGCAGGAGGACAAGGAGGCAGTGAACAAGGACAGCCTGGAATACCGGCTGCGGCGGGAGCGCAACAATATCGCCGTGCGCAAGAGCAGGGACAAGGCCAAGCGGCGCATCCTGGAGATACAACAGTACATGGCAGAAAATGAGCAGCTGCGCAGCCGCGTGAGGCAGCTCACGCAGGAGCTGGATATCCTGCGCAGGTGTTTGAAAGCTATTATAAATTTGTTGTCATTGGTCAGTACAGAAATTAAAAATTAAGGACATAAAAGAAAAGAGTATCGTTGGTAAGAAGGGCTAAAGAGAAAAGAGCTTTTTATATAAGGAAAGGACATGGTTTGTAAGAATAACGTTACTGGAATAAAAATGGTAAAATGTTTAAAGTAAGTCGAAGAGGGTGTGTGAAAGTCGAAGAGGGTGTGTAAAAGTCACAAAAAGTATTTGGGTCAATTCAGCTGAACAGGCACCAGGTATCAACCCAAGTTTGTATGACTTCTTCAGGGATGTGTTTTCTGTTTTTGTCTCTGTTGTATTTTCTGTTTTTAAATTCTGATGCCTTTTTGTAATTTTTCTATCCCGCGGAATATGCTTCCCCTACCCTGTAGACTTGCTTTTGTGCTCATAAAATCGGCTGCAAGGCACAGAGATGTGTTTGTAAACCTGTGTCTGGCGGCGGATTTGGTGGGCGCATGGGGAGGCGGCCGGCTGCCGCCTATCAGCTTAAACTCGGACAACACCAAAGTTTCAACTGGACGGTCTTTTAAGAGTCTTATCTTGAGTGGAGTGGCTCTTGGAATCCGCTCGGGGTGGGACTTTTTAAGACTGTTTAGTATTCGTACCCGGCTCCCCTCCTTTGTTGCAGGATAAAGAAAAAGTTTCGTGCTCCCACACTCGTTTCAGACCCTGTGCCTGGCCGGCCTGCTATGATGCATGGGCAGATTCCCGACCCTTTTGTGACCACGGGCTCTCTGCCAAGGCAAGACCCCCTGACCGGACGGCCCGGCTCGGCTCTGATCGTGAAGGAGCTGAAATGCATTGGGACTATAATCGTGCCCTTGCTGGAGATAAAGCTGGGCATGCCTGACGCAGCCGTGGACACCAGCACCGAGGTCACCACCAAGGACTTAAGAAAGAAAGAAGTGGTAAAGGAGGCGGAGGATGGGAAAGACGCCCCCGCCAACGGCAACGCTAACGAGGTAAACCTGGCCCCAACCTGTAAGAAGTGAGCTCGACGAACAGGAGGAGCGGAGGAAAAGGCGCTTGGAACAGAACAAGGCGGTGTGGGCCCGGAGGAAGGAGTGCACGGAGACCCTGCAGCGGGAGTTTGAGCGGCTGGAGTTCAGAAACGCGGTACTAAAGATGCAGGTCAGGGAGCTGGAGCAGGAGCGGCAGCAGCTGATTCTCGTACTGAACCGGCGCCGCCCCACCTGCATTGTCCGCACCGACAGCGTCCCTGCCCCTTGGACCTAATACGAATGGCTGTGGTGCAAATGGTATAACTCATCCCCATAATTTCACTTAAATTTTAAGATTAAAATTTGACCAAAAAGAAAAGGGGTGAATGTGAAATTAAGATAGGATGGGGTTAAATTGGAGTTGCTTGTGAGCTAACTGCATACTGTTTTGCTTCTGTACAAAACGGCTGGGCTTGCAAAATGCATTTTTTTTAAGATAACTAGACTTTAGCTGACCTTGTAACATGTGATGATTGTGCTAATGCTTTTATGAGATAATTGAGCATGTGACAATTATTTTAGGAGCTATGTTAAGTTTTTAGTCATGATGACCCCGTGTTTATGCTTGCTCAAGGTCTTTTGTCCCCTTTGGAAAAACCCATTATCTTATGATAATTTGTCATGCTGCGGTTTATCTTGTGATCCTTTGTGTAATGCTGTGGAGATATGCTAATGTTGTGGTTTTAAGCCTTAAATACTTTGAGCGGTTGATGATCGGGGCCTCTCTTCTCGCACTGCACCAGAGGGTGCTGTTGTGCTTAAGAGTTGGCCCATCTGCGCAGATGTAATAAACTTCCTCATGTTCTTTGCAGCGATTGGAATGGAATTCGTGTTTCTGGGGTCGGTAGAAGTGTGAGGCACCTTTCGGGGGTCTTACACAGGGAATATTTTCTTTGGTGCTGAGAAACACTAATTAGGTCCACATGGAGACACAAACTCAACACATTCGTGCTGTCTAGGCAGAAAACTACAGCAATTGCTGCAAACAAACATGATATTTGTGTTTGTGTAGATGACATTTTATGCACTTCCCTATAAAAATATTTTGCTATTCTCCAAAACCAGTTTGAGAGTGATTTTCTGAGTCCATTGCATACCAGTTCCACAACACTTTGTCCAGATATGCTGGATGAAACCAGAACTCTCCTCTTGTGTTATGGCTAACTCAATCCCAGATCTTGCTACAACCTCTGTGTTTGTGTTTTCTGGATATTATCAATGGACTTTACGTTTTAGAATGAATTTCAGTAGAGGAAATTTTGTTATGTGCTGGAAAAGCTAAGTGCTTCCATATGCAGGCCCAACGTGTTCACATTTGTGTTTTCTAGGCAGAAAGCTAGAGCAATCATTGCAAACAAACAGGATATTGATGTTTGCAAACATGACTTTTTATACACTTGGCCAAGAAAAAGAGCTTGCTTTTCTCCAAAACCAGTTTGAGGGTGATTTTCTGAGTCCATTGCATACCAGTTCCACAACCCTTTGTCCGGATATGACTGGATGAAACCAGAAATATCCTCTTGTGTTGTGGCTAACTCAATCACAGATCTTGCTACAGGCTCTGCTTTGTGTTTTTTGATATTATCAATGGACTTTATGGTTTTGAATGAATTGAAGCAGGGACTATTTTCTTTGGTGCTGGGAAACACTAATTAGGTCCACATGGAGACACAAACTCAACACATTCGTGCTTTCTAGGCAGAAAACTACAGCAATTGCTGCAAACAAACATGATATTTGTGTTTGTGTAGATGACATTTGATGCACTTGCCTAAGAAAACACTTTTCTATTCCTAAAACCAGTTTGAATGTGATTATCTGAGTCCATTGCATACCAGTTCCACAGCACTTTGTGTGGATATGACTGGATGAAACCTGAAATCTCCTCTTGTGTTATGGCTAACTCATTCCCAGATCTTGCTACAACCTCTGTGTTTGTATTTTCTGGGTGTTATCAATGGACTTTACGATTTAAAATGAATTTCAGTAGAGGAAATTTTTTATGCTGCAAATGCTAAGTGCTTCCATATGCAGGCCCAACGTGTTCACATTCGTGTTTTCTACGCAGAAAGCTAGAGCAATCGTTGCAAACAAACATGATATTTCTGTTTGCAAACATGACTTTTTATTTACCCACTTGGCCAAGAAAAAGAGTTTGCTTTTCTCCAAAACCAGTGTGAGGGTGATTTTCTGAGTCCATTGCATACCAGTTCCAAAACACTTTTAGGATAGGACTGGATGAAACCAGGAATATCCTCTTGTGTTGTGGCTAACTCAATCCCAGATCTTGCTACAGGCTCTGCTTTGTGTTTTTTGATATTATCAATGGACTTTATGGTTTTGAATGAATTGAAGCAGGGGATATTTTCTTTGGTGCTGGGAAACAGTAATTAGGTCCACATGGAGACACAAACTCAACACATTCGTGCTTTCTAGGCAGAAAACTACAGCAATTGCTGCAAACAAACATGCTATTTGTGTTTGTGTAGATGACATTGTATGCACTTGCCTAAGAAAATACTTTGTATTCTCCAAAACCAGTTTGAGGGTGATTATCTGAGTCCATTGCATACCAGTTCCACAGCACATTGTCCGGATATGACTGGATGAAACCAGAAATCTCCTCTTGTGTTATGGCTCACTCAATCTCAGACCTTGCTACAACCTCTTTGTTTGTGTTTTCTGGATATTATCAAGGGACTTTACGTTTTAGAATGAATTTCAGTAGAGGAAATTTTGTTTTGTGCTGGAAAAGCTAAGTGCTTCCATATGCAGGCCCAACGTCTTCACATTTGTGTTCTCTAGGCAGAAAGCTAGAGCAATCATTGCAAACAAACAGGATATTGATGTTTGCAAATATGACTTTTTATCCACTTGGCCAAGAAAATGAGTTTGCTTTTCTCCAAAACCAGTTTGAGGGTGATTTTCTGAGTCCATTGCATACCAGTTCCACAACCCTTTGTCCGGATATGACTGGATGAAAACAGAAATATCCTCTTTTGTTGTGGCTATCTCAATCCTAGATCTTGCTACAGGCTCTGCTTTGTGTTTTTTGATATTATCAATGGACTTTATGGTTTTGAATGAATTGAAGCAGGGAATATTTTCTTTGGTGCTGGGAAACACTAATTAGGTCCACATGGAGACACCAACTCAACATATTCTTGCTCTCTAGGCAGAAAACTAGAGCAATTGCTGCAAACAAACATGATATTTGCGTTGGTGTAGATGACATTTTATGCACTTGCCTAAGAAAATACTTTGCTATTTTCCAAAACCAGTTTGACTGTGATTATCTGAGTCGATTGCATACCAGTTCCACAACACTTTGTGTAGATATGACTCGATCATACCAGAAATATCCTCTTGTGTTATGGCTAACTCAATCCCAGATCTTGCTACAACCTGTGCGTTTGTGTTTTCTTGATATTATCAAGGGACTTTACGATTTAAAATGAATTTCAGTAGAGGAAATTTTTTTATGCTGCAAATGCTAAGTGCTTCCATATGCAGGCCCAACGTGTTCACATTCGTGTTTTCTACGCAGAAAGCTAGAGCAATCGTTGCGAACAAACATGATATTTCTGTTTGCAAACATGACTTTTTATTTACCCACTTGGCCAAGAAAAAGAGTTTGCTTTTCTCCAAAACCAGTGTGAGGGTGATTTTCTGAGTCCATTGCATACCAGTTCCAAAACACTTTTCGGATCGGACTGGATGAAACCAGAAATATCCTCTTGTGTTGTGGATAACTCAATCCCATATCTTGCTACAGGCTCTGCTTTGTGTTTTTTGATATTATCAATGGACTTTATGGTTTTAAATGAATTGAAGCAGGGAATATTTTCTTTGGTGCTGGGAAACACTAATTAGGTCCACATGGAGACACAAACTCAACACATTCGTGCTCTCTAGGCAGAAAACTACAGTGATTGCTGCAAACTAACATGATATTTCTGTTTGTGTAGATGACATTTTATGCACTTGCCTAAGGAAAAAACTTTGCTTTTCTCCAAAACCATTTTTACTGTGATTTATTCGGTCCATTGCATATGAATTCTACACCATTATGTCCGCATATGAGTGGATGAAACCAGAAATATGCGATTGTATTTTGGCTAACTTAATCCCAGATATTGCGAGAGCATCTGTGTTTGTGTTTTCTGGATATTATCGACGGACTTTATAGTTTTGAATGTTTTTATCAGGGAACATTAAATTTTGTACTGGGAATCTCTAGTTGGTTCCACATGGAGACACCAGCTCTACACATTCGTATTTTCTAGGAAGAATGCGAGAGGAACTGCGGCAAACAAGCATGATATTTCTGTTTGCTTACAGGACATTTTATGCAATTGACTAACGTAAAAATTTTGCTCTTCTCCAAAGACATTTTTCTGTGATTTTCTCAGTCCATTGCATACGAATTCCACACCAGATTTTCCGGATATGACTGGATGAAACCGAAAATACCCGGTTGTGTTTTGGCTAACTTATTCCCAGATATTGCTACAGTCTCTGTGTTGGTGTTTTCTGGATATTATTGATACACTTTATTGTTTTGAATGTTTTTTATTAGGGAATATTTTATTTTATACTGGGAATCTCTAATTCGTTCCACATGGAGACACCAGCTCTACACATTCTTATTTTCTAGGAGAATGCTGGAGGATCTGTTGCAAACAAACATGATATTTCTGATTGTATACATGATATTTTATGCACTTGCCTAACAAAAAGACTTTGGTTTTCTCCAAAACCTTTTTACTGTGATTTTCTCGGCCCATTGCATATGAATTCCACACCACTTTGTCCGGGTATGACTGGATGAAACCGGAAATATCCGGTTTTGCTTTGGCTAACCCAATCTGAAATATTGTGAAAACCTCTGTGTTTGTGTTTTCTGGATATTATCGATGAACCTTATTGTTCTGAATGTTTTTTATCAGGGAACATTTAATTTTGTACCGTAGAAACACTAATTCGTTCCACATGGAGACACCAGCTCTACACATTCGTATTTTCCAGGGAGAAAGCTAGAGGTACTGCAGCAAACAAACATAATATTTCGGTTTGTATAGATGAGATTTTATGCACTTGCCTAACAAAAAGATTAGCTTTTCTCCAAAACAATTTTAATGTGATTTTCTTGGTTCATTGCATATGAATTCCACATCAATTTGTGCGGATATGACTGGAGGAAACCAGAAATATCCGGTTGTGTTTTGGCTAACTCAATCCCAGATATTGCGACACGCTCTGTGTTTGTGTTTTCCGAATATTATCCACGGACTTTATTGTTTTAAATGTTTTTTATCAGGTAACATTAAATTTTGTGCTTGGAAACACTAATTGGTTCGACATGGAGACACCAGTTCTACACATTCGTATTTTCTAGGGAGAAAGCTAGAGGAACTTCGTCAAACAAACATGATATTTCTGTTTGTCTGGATGACATTTTATGCACTTGCCTAACGAAAAGACTGTTTTTCTCCAAAACCATTTTTACTGTGATTGTCTGTGTCCACTGTATCCGAATTCCACACCACTTTGTCCGGATATGTCTGGATGAAACTAGAAATATCCAGTTGTGTTTTGGTTAACTGAATAGCAAATTTTGAAAAAGCATCTCTGTTTGTGTTTTCTGGATATCTTCGATGGACTTTCTTGTTTTGAATGTTTTTTATCAGGGAATATATAATTTTGTGCTTGGAAACACTAATGGATTCCACATGGAGACAACAGCTCTGCACATTCGTATTTTCCAGGCAGAAAGCTAGAGGAACTGGTGCAATCAAACCTGATATTTCTGTTTGTATAGATGACATTTTATGCCCTTGCCTAATGGAAAGACTTTGCTTCTCTCCAAAACCATATTTACTGTGATGTTTCTGGTCCATTGCATATGAATTCCACAACACTTTGTGCCGATATGAGTGGATGAAACTAGAAATATCCGGTTTTGTTTGGCGAACTCAATCCAGCATATTTGGACAGCCTCTTTGTGTTTTCTGGATATTATCGATGGACTTTATTGTTTTAAATGTTTTTTCTCAGGGAACATTTAATTTTGTGCTGGAAAACACTAAATGTTTGATCATATAGACACCAGCTCTACACATTCGTTTTTTCTAGGGAGAAAGGTAGAGGAACTGCGGCAAACAAGTATGATATTTCTGTTTGTGTAGATGACATTTTATGCACTTGCCTAATGAAAAGAATTGCTCTTCTCCAAAACCATTTTTACTGTGATGATTCCAGTCCATTGCATACGAATTCCACACCACTTTCTCTGGATATGACTGGATGAAACAATAAATATGCGGATGTGTTTTGGCTAACTCAATCGCAGATATTGCGACAGCCTCTGTGTTTGTTTTTTCTGGATATTATTGATGGACTTTTTTTTGAATGTTTTTATCAGGGAACATTTCATTTTGTACTGGGGAACACTAATTGGATTCACATGGAGACATAAGCTCTACACATTCGTATTTTCTAGGGAGAAAACTAGAGGAACTGCGGCAAACAAACATGATATTTGTTTGTATAGATGACATTTTATGCACTTGCCTAACGAAAAGACTTTGCTTTTCTCCAAAGCCAATTTTACTGTGATTTTCTCTGTTCATTCCATGTGAATTCCACACCACTTTGTGAGGATATGAGTGGATGAAACCAGAAATATCTTGTTGTTTTTTGGTTAACTGAATACCAAATATTGTAAAAGCATCTCTGTTTGTGTTTTCTGGATATCATCGATGGACTTTATTTTTTTGAATGTTTTTTTATCAGGGAACATTTAAATTTGTACTGGGAAACACTAATTGGTTCCACATAGAGAAAACAGCTCTACACATTCATATTTTCTATGGAGAAACCTAGAGGAACTGTGGCAAACAAATATGATATTTCTGTTTGTATACATGACAATTTATGCACTTGCATAATGAAAAGACTTTGCTTTGTCCAAAACAATTTTTACTGTGATTGTATGTGTCCATTTTATACGAATGCCACACGACTTTGTCTGGATATGACTGGATGAAACCCAAAATATCCAGTTGTGTTTCGGCTAACTCAATCCCAGATATTGCGACATCCTCTGTGTTTGTTTTTTTCCGGATATTTTCAATGTACTTTATGGTTTTGAATGTTTTTAAAAGGGAACATTTAATTTTGAGCTTGGAAACACTAATTCGTTCCACGTGGAGACACCAGCTCTACAAATTCGAATATTCTAGCGTGAAAGCTTGAGGAAATTTGCAAACAAACATGATATTTCTCTTTTTATAGATGACTTTTTATGCACTTGCCTAACGAAAAGACTGCTTTTCTCCAAAACCATTTTTACAGTGATATTCTCGGTCCACTGCATACGAATTGCACACCATTTTTTCCAGATATGACTGGATGAAACCAGAAATATCCGGTTGTGTTTTGGATAACTAAATTCCAGATATTGCGACAGATTCTGTGTTTGAGTTTTCCAGATATTATCGATGGACTTTATTGTTTTGATTGTTTTTTTATCAGAGAACATTTAATTTTGTGCTTGGAAATACTAATTGGTTCAACATGGAGACACCAACTCTTCACATTCATATTTTCTAGCCAGAATGCTAGAGGAACTGGGGCAAACAAACATGATATTTCTGTTTGTATAGATGGCAATTTATGCATTTGCCTAATGAAAAGCCTTTGCTTTTCTCCAAAACCATTTTTACTGCAATTTTCTCAGAAAATTTCATAAATCCCACACCACTTTGTCAGGATATGAGTGGATAAACTAGAAATATCCGCTTGTGTTTTGGAAACTCAATCCCAGTTATTACGAGAGACTCTGTGTTTGTGTTTTCAGGATATTATCGATGAATTTTATTATTTTGAATATTTTTAACAGGGAACATTTAATTTTGTGCTTGGAAACACTAATTCGTTCCGCATGGAATCACCAGCTCTATATATTCGTATTTTCTAGGGAGAAAGCTAGAGGAACTGCTGCAAACAAACATGATATTTCTGGTTGTGTAGATGACATTTTATGCACTTTCCAAATGAAAAGATTTTGCTTTTCTCCAAAAACATTTTTATTGTGATTGACTGTGTCCATTGTATCCGAATTCCAAACCACTTTGTTCAGGATATGACTGCATGAAACCAGAAATATCCGGTTGTATTTTGGCTAACTCAATCCCAGATATTGCTACAGCTTTTTTTTTTTAGTTTTCTGGATATTATCTATGGACTTTATGGTTTTGAATTTTTTTCATCAGGGAAAATTTAATTTTGTGCTGGGAAAAGCTAGTTGACTCCACTTGGAGACACCAGCTCTAGACTTTCGTCTTTTCTAGGGAGAAAGCTAGAGGAACTTCGGGAAACAAACATGATATTTCTGTTTGTATACATGACATTTTATGCACTTACCTAACAAAAAGACTTTGCTTTTCTGCAAAGCCAATTTTACTGTGATTTTCTCGGTCCATTACATGTGAATTCCACACCACTTTGTGGGGATATGAGTGGATGAAACCAGAAATATCTGTTTGTGTTTTGGTTAACTGAATACCAAATATTGTGAAAGCATCTCTGTTTGTGTTTTCTGGATATCATCGATGGACTTTATTTTTTTGAATGTTTTTTATCAGGGAACATTAATTTTTGTACTGGGAAACACTAATTGGTACCACATAGATTAAACAGCTCTACACATTCGTATTTTCTAGGAAGAAAGTTAGAGGAACTGTGGCAAACAAACATGATATTTCTGTCTGTATACATGACATTTTATGCACTTTCCTAAAGAAAAGTCTTTGCTTTTCTCCAAAACCAATTTTTTGTACTGTGATTTTCTCGGTCCATTGCATACAAATTCCAAACCACCTTGTCCAGGTATGAGTGGATGAAAACAGAAATATACGGTTGTGTTTTGGCTAACTCAATTCCAGATATTGCGACTGTCTCTGTTTTTGTTTTCCAGATATTATCGATGGACTTCATTGTTTTGAATGTTTTTTATCAGGGAACATTTAATTTTGTGCATGGAAACACTAATTGGTTCCACATGGAGACACCAGCTCTGCACATAAGTATTTTCTAGGGAGAAAGCTAGATGAACTGCGGCAAACAAACATGATATTACTGTTGGTATTGGTGACATTTTATGCACTTGCCTAAAATATTTCTTTTCTCCAAAATTTTTTACCGTGATTTTCTGGGTCCATTGCATACGAATTCCACATCTCTTTGTCAGTATATGACTGGATGAAACCAGAACTAACCGGTTGTTTTTTGGCTAACTCAATCCCAAATATTGGGTAGCCTCTCTGTGTTTTCTGGATATTATCGATGGACTTTATTGTTTTGAATGTTTTATCAGGGAACATTTAATTTTGTACCGTTGAAACACTAATTGGTTCCACATGGAGACACCTACTCTACACATTGGTATTTTCTAGGGGGAAAGCTAGAGGAACCGCGGCAAACAAACATGATATTTCTGGTTTTGTAGGTGACATTTTATGCATTTGCCTAATGAAAAGATTTTGCTTTTCTCCAAAACCATTTTTACTGTGATAATCTATGTCCATTGTATAAGAATTCTACACCACTTTGTTCAGGATATGACTGGATGAATCCAGAAATACCCGGTTTTGTTTTGGCTAACTCAATCCCAAATATTGCTACAGCCTCTAGGTTGGCGTTTTCTGGATATTATCGATGCACTTTATTGTTCTGAATTTTTTTCAGCAGGGAAATTTTAATTTTGTGCTGGGAAACAATAGTTGATTCCACATGGAGACACCAGCTCTACACTTTTGTATTTTCTAGGGAGAAAGCTAGAGGAGCTGCTGCAAACAAACCTGATATTTTTGTTTGTATAGATAACATTTTAGGTACCTGCCTAACGAAAGGACTTTGGTTTTTTTCAAAACCAATTTTACTGTGATTTTCTTGGTCCATTCCATGTGAATTGCACACCACTTTGTGGGTTTATGAGTGGATGACACCAGAAATATCTGTTTGTGTTTTGGTTAACTAAATTCCAAATATTGCGACAGCCTCTGTGTTTGTGTTTTCCAGATATTATGGATGGACTTTATTGTTTTGATTATATTTTATCAGAGAACATTTAATTTTGTGCTGGGAAACACTAATTGGTTCAACATGGAGACACAAACTCTATACATTTGTATGTTCTAGGGAGAAAGCTAGACGAACTGCTGCAAACAAACATGATATTTCTGTTTCTATAGATGACTTTTTATACACTTGCCTAATTAAAAGACTTTGCTTTTCTCCAAAACCAATTTTCCTCTGATTATCTCGGTCCATTGCATACAAATTACACACCACTTTGTGGGGATAAGAGTGGATGAAACCAGAAATATCCGGTTGTGTTTTGGTTAACTGAATACCAAATATTGTGAAAGAATTTCTGTTTGTGTTTTCTGGATATCATCGATGGACTTTATTTTTTTGAATTTTTTTTATCAGGGAACATTATTTCTATACTGGGAAACACTAATTGATTCCACATGGAGACTCCAGCTGTAAACATTCGTATTTTCTACGGAGAAAGCTAGAGGAACTGGGTCAAACAAACATGATATTTCTGTATGTATACATGGCATTTTATGCACATGCCTAACGAAAAGACTTTGCTTTTCTTCAAAACCATTTTTACTATGATTTTCTCGGTCCATTTCATACGAACTCCACACCATTTTGTTTGGATATGACTGGATGAAACCAGAAATATCCACTTGTGTTTTGGCTAACTCAATCCCAGATATTGTGATAGCATCTGTATTTGTATTTGTGTTTTCCAGATATTATATATGGACTTTATTGTTTTGAATGTTTTCTATCAGAGAACTTTTAATTTTGTGCTTGGAAACACTAATTGGTTCCAAATAGAGACTCTAGATCTACACATTTGTATTTTCTAGGGAGAAAGCTAGAGGAACTGCGGCAAACAAACATATTTCTGTTTGTGAAGATGACATTTTATCCACTTTCCTAACGAAAAGACTTGCTTTCCTCCAAAAAATTTTTTACTGTGATTTTCTCTGTCCTTTACATACGAATTCCACACCACGTTGTCCGATATGATTGGATGAAACCAGAAATATCCGGGTTTGTTCTGGCTACCCCAATCCCAGATATTGCTACAGCTTCTGTTTGTGTTTTCCTTATATTATCAACAGACTTTATTGTTTTGAATGTATGATATCAGAGAACATTTAATTTTGTGCTGGGAAAAACTAATTGGTTCCACATGGAGACACCAGCTCTACTCATTTGTATTTTGTTGGGAGAAAGCTAGAGGAACTGCGGCAAACAAACATGATATTTCTGTTTGTACATATGACATTTTAAGCACTTGCCTAATGAAATGACTTTGCTTTTCTCCAAAACTATTTTTAGTATCATTTTCTCTGTCCATTGCATATGAATTCCACATGATTTTGTCTGGATATAAGTTTTTGCTAACTCAATCCCAGATGTTGCGACAGCCTCTCTGTTTGTGTTTTCTGGACATTAGCGAAGGACTTTATTGTTTTGAATGTTTTTTTAATCAGGGATCATTTAATTTTGTGCTTGGAAACACTAATTGGTTCCACATGGAGATACCAGCTCTACACATTCATATTTTTACTGTGATGTTCCCAGTCCATTGCATACGAATTCCACACCAGCTTGTGCGGTTATGACTGCATGAAACAAGAAATATCCGGTTGTGTTTTGGATAACTCAATCCCAGATATTGTGACAGCCTCTGTGTTTGTGTTTTCTGGATATCATCGATACACTTAATGGTTTTGAATGTTTTTTTATCAGGGAACACTTAATTTTGTGCTTGAAACACTAACAGGTTCCCAATGGAATCACGAGTTCTAACATTCGTGTTTCCTAGGGAGAAAGGTAGAGGAAATGCAGCAAACAAACATCTTATTTCTGTTTGTATAGATGACATTTTATGCACTTGCCTAACGAAAAGACTTTGGTTTTCTCCGAAATCATTTTTACTTGGTTTTCTTGGTCTATTGCATACAAACTCCACACCACTTTGGCCGGATATGACTGGATAAAAACAGAAATATCTGGTTGTGTTTTGGTTAACTGAATCGCAAATATTGTGAAAGTATCTTTGTTTGTGTGTTCTAGATATTATCAATGGACTTTATTGTTTTGAATGTTTTTTATCAGGTAACATTTAATTTTGTGCTTGGAAGCACTAATGTGTTCCACATGGAGTCACCAGCTCTACACATTAGTATTTTCTAGGGAGAAAGCTAGAGGAACTGCAGCAAACAAACATGATATTTCTGTTTGTATAGATGCCATTTTATGTACTTGCCTAACGAAAATCTTTGCTTTTCTTCAAAACCATTTTTATTGTGATATTCTCGGTCCATTGCATACGAATTCCAAACCACTTTGTCCGGATATGACTGGATGAAACCCGAAATATCCAGTTGTGTTTTGGCTAAGTCAATCCCAGTTATTTTGAGAGCCTCTGTGTTTGTGTTTTCCAGATATTATCGAAGGACATTATTGTTTTGAATGCTTTTATCACGGAACATTTAATTTTGTGCTTGGAAACACTAATTGGTTGCACATTGAGACACAAGCTCTACACATTCGTATTTTCTAGGGAGAAAGTTAGAGCAACTGCGGCAAACAAACATGATACTTCTGTTTGTATACATGACATTTTATGCACTTGCATAAAGAAAAGACATTGCTTTTCTCCAAAACAGTTTTTACTGTGATTTTTTATTCCATTGCATACGAATTCCACACCACTTTGTCAGGATATGACTGGATGAAACCAGAAATATCCGGTTGTGTTTGGTCTAACTCAATCCCAGTTATTGCGACAGATTCTGTGTTTGTGTTTTCTGGATATTATCGACAGACTTTATTGTTTTAAATGTTTTTTTTTTATCAGGGAACATTTAATTTTGTTCTTGGAAACACTAACTGGTTCCAAATGGAGACACCAGCTCTACACATTCATATTTTCTAGGGAGAAAACTGAGGGAACTGCGGCAAACAAACATGATATTTCTCTTTGTATAGATGACATTTTATGCACTTGCCTAACGGATAGACTTTGCTTTTCTCCAAAACCATGTTTACTGTGATTTTCTCGGTCCATTGCATAGGAATTCCACACCACATTGTCCGGATATGACTGGATGAATCCAGAAATATCTGGTTGTGTTTTGGGTAACTCAATCCCACATGTTGTGACAGCCTCTGTGTTTGTGTTTCTGGATATTATCAATGGACTTTATTGTTTTGAAAGTTTTTATCAGGGAACATTTAATTTTGTGCTTGGAAATACCAGTGGTTTCCACATGGAGACATAAGCTCTACACATTCATATTTTGAAGGGAGAAAGCTAGAGGAACTGTGGCAAACAAAGATAATATTTCTATTTATATAGGTGACATTTTATACACTTGCACAATGAAAAGAATTTGATTTTCTCCAAAGCCTTTTTACTGTGATTGTCTGTGTCCATTGTATACGAATTGCACACCGGATATGACTGTATGAAACCAGAATATCCAGTTGTGTTTTGAGTAACACAATGCCACATATTGCGACAGCATCTGTGTTTGTGTTTTCTGGATATTATCTACGGACTTTATTGTTTTGAATGTTTTTTATAAGGCAGCATTTAATTTTCTGCTGGGAAACACTAATTGGTTTCACATGGAGACACCAGCTTTACACATTCATATTTTGTATGGAGAAAGCTAGAGGAACTGTGGCAAACAAACATGATATTTCTGTTTGTATAGATGACATTTTATGCACTTGCCTTACGAAAAGACTTTGCTTTTCTCCAAAACCATTTTTACTGTGATTTTCTCATTGCATTGCATACGAATTCCACACCAGTTTGTCCGTATCTGACTGGATGAAACCAGAAATATCCGGTTGTGTTTTGGCTAACTCAATCCCAGTTATTGCGACAGCCTCTTTGTTTGTGTTTCCTGGATATTATCGAGGGTCCTTATTATTTTGAATGTTTTTTATCAGGGAACATTTAATTTTGTGCTTGGAAACACTAATTGGTTCACATGGAAACACCAGATCTACACATTCGTATTTTCTAGGGAGAAAGCTAGAGGAACTGTAGCAAACAAACATGATATTTCTGTTTGTGTTGGTGACATTATATGCACTTGTCTAACGAAAATGAAGGACTCCAAATCTGGGAATCCAGCACGCTCGGGTGGTCGCCCAATGACTCAAAACTCCAACCCAGTAGATGCAAAAGCAAGAGTGTATTTATTAATACGTTTGTGTAAATGGGCTCCCCAGCACCTCAGGCAGTCTAGAGAGCAAAAGAGCCCTGAGCAGGGGTAACAGCAGTTTTTAAAGACAATAGCCACCTGATTAACATATGTATGTGGGGCGTTTGGTGATTGGCTATTTTGAAGGGCAAACTCTTGTTGTGATTTTAGTGAGGGAAGGGGTAAATTTATACAATGGTCACAGAACCTTATTGCAACTCTTTTCCGGACTCCTGCAAGTGTTATCGCGTGAGACAGTTACACAGAGCAGTTTCACAAGGCAGTTTCCCAAGGTTATTCTGCAGGCAGGTGGAGACACAGTTATCTTAAGGAATGGCTACTGTCAGCAGCCAAACTTTTTAACCCTTGCTAAAATTATTTTAATATTTACTTTTAGCAAGTGTCTTACATTCCCACATCTTCTTTTTGTACTGAATTTAATCTTAAAATTTTAAGGGGTTTTTCTTAGTTTAGCCATAGAGTCCCTGATGATCCTTGAATGATCAGTGTAGATGTAGCACTTTTTTTAGAGCAGCACATAAACTGATACAGCCATGGCAAGGGCAATGTCCTCTCCTATTAGGATGACGTTGCCATTACAGTCTTCAGGTGAAGCATGCCGCCGACGCGCTCTATCCGCCGCTGTAAATACAGATGTCAGCATTGGGGCCACATGGCCCAGGGAGCAATTGCAGAAGTTATCAGAGGCTAATGATGTAAAGGCATATTGGCTGCATAGAAAAACCCATCCCTTAGGAGCCCGCGTCCCATTCCAGTACCAGATCAGGTCCATTCCATTGATTGGTGATAGGATCCCTCCATTTCACCATTGCTCTTTTCGCAGCTATTTTTAAACAGTTAGAATTTAACAGAGACATCAAGACTTGAACATAATAGATTACTTTAACTCATTGCTTTAATAGAGGATCAGATTTTGATTTTATGTCAAAGAAAATAGACTAATAGTTTTATAACTGAAAATGTCTTCTTTCCATAACATTTTGTAACTTTCTCACACCTTCTGTAACTTACTCGAAACTTTCGTAACTTACTCAAACCTTCTGTAACCCACAGTCATTTTCCAGGTTTTACCCGATTTCTTAACATGCCAAATTAGATAATTTTTTTATTACCACCTAGCAGTTTGACTCCAAAGGGCAGCATTTTTTAATTTATATTTATTTTGTACCCCCTTTTTTAAAATTGCTTACACATGCATCAGTATGCAGATAACAAAATCCATCCTCACCTCCCCAAAGCCTATAGTTTATTTCCCTTTTTTACTGGCACTGATTGCAAACCTCAATAACTTGTGGAGGCTGTGCACTCCATAACTTGTCGTTTTAATTTTTACTCAATCCTGAGCAGAGAGCCCATTTGTTTTTGCCAAAGAGGCCAACTGAGGGTCTTTCCAGCCAGGAGCATCACAGGTTACACATACAACTTCAGTTTTCTTTTTAAAGAAAGGCATTGCTTTGTGTACTTGCAGATCCTGTCGACTATGCCAATTTGTGACAGCAAATTATTTTTCTGCTGTCTGCTGTGCACAGACTTAGTTACTTTTAGTTTTATCTGCAAGAAATATGCTGCAAGCCTTGTAGTGCACACTAAAATTATTTAGAGGAAAGACAGTAAAGGAGCATAGATTAACAGAATGTTGCAATAAACATGGCTCCATTGCTATAATGATATTATAGCAAGAGGGTCCACTGATCCCTGTAGGGAGGGCCTGAGGCTTGCCCCGCTTCCAGTTTTCCCGAACTCTGTTTTTTAGTGAATTACCTTTTTTATCAGTTTTGGGGTGACATTAATTGGCCCAATGCCTTTCCTTTAGCAGCGGGGGAAAATCCCAGGAGGAGCCTTATTTTGATTTTTGACTTGGACAATTTTTGTACATGTCCCTGCAGAGCGGCAGGTCCTAAATGTCCTGTTTTTAAGTGAATCCATTTTGTTAATCCCTTGTCAAAGGGACTGTTACAGAACACCTCAGCCACAGTAGCCAATCGATCCATGTTTACATTGTACTTATGGTTAGCAGAATTTATAGTACTGTGGGCATCACTAGGCAATCTTCACAAAGCACCAGAAAAGGATCCATACTGAGAATCAGACATTATCAGTAATCATTACAGGCATGTTTAACATTTAGCTTGACTGTGTGTTCCCCTGGGATGAAACAGCAGCAGCAGAGGCTTGCTCCGGCTCCCTCTTAAAGCCCCCAAGGACACGGGTGGCTCATTGCTAAGATTTTAGGCAAGCAGTGCGTCCCGTCTTGGATCTTGGCCAGAGAGCCGAGACACAAAGCATGCCCACCTGTTTATCAGAAACATTCCTTTATCCTCCTCCCCGGGAACTGGCCAGGCTCCCAAGGAGCAGGAGAAGGTCATCCGGCAGCAAAGTTACTTGTCTACCAGAGCTGAACCTAGATACAAGCCTCTCCATCCCAAAAATCTGTCCTTACATTTGGCCCTAGGGTTGCATTGAGAGGTAGACATAATTAACACATTATAAGAATGCAATACAAATTTTTTATACAAGTATACATTTAGCAAACTCAATAATATTTAAGTCATTTTAAGGATAAATTGAAACATATCTGAGGGGGAATTAGCTTCTTGGGCACCCATGTCAAGGACATAAAAAACAGTACCATTTCAATACAACAACCCAAGCTGCTGCAGACAGCCTAAGAACTGGCTAGCCAATCCCATGGCATGGAGATCTGACACATTGTTACTTCGTAAACAGACATGTTGAGGCGCACACAGACCAATTAACAAATGCGCTAACATTTTGCATTACTCTGAAATTAGTGATTCAGGTTTCATTAAATATTTGTAACATCTCTTTTTGATAAGACAACAAATTTTTTAGCGGATGGAACATGGTAGGTAACCATTTAGCCATAATGATAGAAGCCTCTTACTATCTGTAATTGTTACATTCTTGTAGGTTTGTGCAATCTTAACTATTTGCAGCATATTTTGATTTACAATTTTTTGTAAAGCAAACCAAGCATAATCTGTTCAAGCATTCCTATTAATAATAGGGTAGAGTTAACACATAATACAAAAATGGAATGGGTAGTCCAGACACTTTGTTACTATGTAAAATGAGAAATATTTTAAATATTAATATTTAAATAAATTAAATAATTTAAATAAATTAATATTAAAAGATTAATTTTACAACAGGTAACATTTACTTTAAGTAAAATATTTAAATACAGGATGAGAGCTGTCCAGTGTACACTGATTTATATTTTTTTACTCCCAGTGTTTCTTATTTACAACACCCTCTTCAGCAAACCAAGGACAAAACTTTTTTTAACAGCGCTGATAAATTGCTCTATGGTTTGTTTCTTTAACCCTATCCTCTACATCTGCAATAAAGTTTTTCCAGCCTTTGTTACGGCTTGTTTTGTTTCTTTAAATGCACATTTAAATCTTTTTTGAGTACATTTTAATGTTGCTCATCCACGACTCCTTCTGCAAACCAAGGACTGACCATTCCTATGGCATCAATGAACTGTTCTATGGCTCACCTTTTTTAACCCTATTTCCTGCATCTGTAATGGAGTCTTTATAGCCTTTATTAGGGGAGGGTCTTGGGTCAGGTCTTCCCACACGGTGATATAGGGAACCTGGTCAGGGTCTCCATGGGGTCCTGGTTGAAAGACTCATACCTTGACCTGTGAGATAATATCAGCATTAAAGGTCCTGTCCCTAGGCCAGGCCAGCCAACCTCAAAGGTCGACCATTCCGAGGAACAGAAAGTCACCCACTTTTTACTCTTGACGTCGATCGACTGATTGTGCGCACAGTTTTGAACTTCTTTTCAGTGGCCTAAAGTAAGGCTTAAAGGGGTGGTTAGTTGTTGCCCCATGGGTACAGAGAGAGTAAAACAAATGAGGAGGGGAACAAGAAAACAGACGCACACAACACAAAAGAGGAGCCGCAGCACCAAATCGGTAGCAAACTGAAAGTACAAGTTCAAATGGGAGTGGCCAGATGGCCAGACTCTCCCTGGAAAGGAGAGAGGCACTTTCTCTCTTGTTTCCCCCAAAACCACTGCTGGAGCATCCCCCAGGGTGGGACCAGTCTCAGGGCACATCTGCCTCCCCCACTGGTCCGATACAAATTCAAGTCCCGAACGGGCACCAAGTGCAGACTTAAACACTGACCAGACAACAAGAAGGATGGAACCAATAAAACAAGTAGCTTACCTCCAACTGGTCATAGAATTGGGGCTGGGGGCGTCCAAATTCCGGACGAGCTCCCAGTGAAGGACCCCAAATCTGGGAATCCAATGCGCTCAGGTGGTCGCCCAAAGACCCAAAACTCCAGCCCAGTAGATGCAAAAGCAAGAGGATATTTATTAATACGTTTGCGCAAATGGGCTCCCCAGCACCTCAGGCAGTCTAGAGAGCAAAAGAGCCCTGAGCAGGGGTTACAGCAGTTTTTAAAGACAATAGCCACCTGATTGACATATGTATGCGGGGCGTTTGGTGATTGGCTATTTTGAAGGGCAAACTCTTGTTGCGATTTTAGTGAGGGAAGGGGTAAATTTATACAATGGTCACAGAACCTTATTGCAACTCTTTTCCGGACTCCTGCAAGTGTTATCTCATGAGACAGTTACACAGAGCAGTTTCACAAGGCAGTTTCCCAAGGTTATTCTGCAGGCATGTGGAGACACAGTTATCTTAAGGAATAGCTGCTGTCAGCAGCCAAACATTTTAACCCTTGTTAAAATTATTTTAATATTTACTTTTAGCAAGGGTCTTAAAAAAGACTTTGCTTTTCTCCAAATCCATTTTTACTGTGATTCACTGTGTGCATAGTATACGAATTCCACACCATTTTGTCCGGATATGACTGGATGAAACCAGAAATACCAGGTTCTGTTTTGGCTAACTCAATCCCACATGATGCAACAGCCTCTGTGTTTGTGTTTTCTGCATATTATCAATGGACTTTATTGTTTTAAATGTTTTTTATCAGGCAACATTTAATTTTGGGCTTGGAAACACTAATTGGTTGCACATGGAGACACCAGCTCTACACATTCGTATTTTGTTGGGAGACAGCTAGATGAACTGCGGCAAACAAACATGATATTTCGGTTTGTATATGTGACATTTCATGCACTTGCCAAACGAAAAGACTTTACTTTTCTCCAAAACCATTTTTACTGTGATGTTTGTGGTCCATTGCATACGAATTCCACACAACTTTGTCAGGATATGACTGGATGAAACCAGAAATATCCGGTTGTGTTTTGGCTAACTCAATCCCACATATTGGGAGAGCCACAGTGTTTGTGTTTTCTGGATATTATCGACGGACTTATTTTATTGAATGTTTATTATCAGGGACATTTAATTTTGTGCTGGGAAACAAGAGTTGGTTCCGCATGGATACACCAGCTCTACACATTCGTATTTTGTAGGGACAAAGCAAGAGGAACTGCAGCAAACAACATGATATTTCTGTTTGTATAGGTGAGATTTTATGCATTTCCCTAATGAAAAGAGTTTGATTTTCTTCAAAAAAATTTTACTGTGATGTACCCTGTCCATTGCATACAAATTCCACATTACTTTGTCAGGATATGACTGGATGAAACCAGAAATATCCGGTTGTGTTTTGGCTAAAAAAATCCCACATAGAGCGAAGCCTCTGTGTTTGTATTTTCCACAAATTAACGACGGATTTATTGTTTTAAATGTTTTCTATCAGGGAACATTTAATTTTGTGCTGCGAAACACTAATTGGTTCCACATGGAGACACCAGCTCTACACATTCGTATTATCTAGGGAGAAAGCTAGAGGAAATGCGGCAAACAAACATGATATTTCTGTTTGTATAGACGACATTTTATGCACTTTCTAATGAAAAGACATTGCTTTTCTCCAAAACGATTTTACTGTGATTTTCTCAGTCCATTGCATACGAATTCCACAGCATTTTGTCCGGATATGACTGCATGAAACCGGAAATATCCGGTTGTGTTTTGGCTAACTCAATCCCAGATATTGCTACAGCCTCTGTGTTTGTGTATTCCTGATATTATACATGGACTTTATGGTTTTGAATGTTTTTTATCAGGGAACATTTAATTTTGTGCTTGGAAACACTAATTGGTTCCACATGGATACACCAGCTCTGCACATTCATATTTTCTAGGGAGAAAGCTAGAGGAACTGCGGCAAACAAACATGATATTTCTGTTTGTATAGCTGACATTCTATGCACTTTCCTAAAGAAAAGACTTTGCTGTTCTCCAAAACCATTTGTACTGTGATATTCTCGGTCCATTGCATAAGCATTCCACACCACTTTGTCCGGATATGACTGGATGAAACCAGAAATATTCGGTTGTGTTATGGCTAACTCAATCCGAAATATTGTGAAAGCCTCTGTGTTTGTGTATTCCTGATATTATCGAGGGACTTATTGTATTGAATGTTTTTATCAGGGAACATTTAATTTTTTTGTTGAAACCCTAATTGGTTCATCATGGGAACACCAGCTCTACACATTCGTATTTTCTAGGGAGAAAATAGAGGAACTGTGGCAAACAAACATGATATTTCTGTTAGTATAGATGACATTTTATGCACTTGCCTAATGAAAAGACTTTGCTTTTCTCCAAAACCATTTTACTGTGATTTTCTCGGTCCATTGCATACGAATTCCACACCACTTTGTCCGGATATGACTGGATGAAACCGGAAATATTTGGTTTTGTTTTGGCTAACTCAATCCCAGATTTTGCTACAGCCTCTGTGTTTGTTTATTCTTGATATTTTCCAGACTTTATTGTTTTGAATGTTTTTTATCGGGGGACATTGTAATTTGTGCTTGGATACAGTAATTGCTTCTACAGGGAGACACCAGCTCTACGTATTATTATTTTCTAGGTAGAAAGCTAGAGGAACTGCGGCAAACAAACATGATATTTCTGTTTGTATAGATGACATTTTATGCACTTGCCTAATGAAAACATCTTGCTTTTCTCCAAAACCATTTTTACTCTGATTTACTCAGTCCATTGCATACGAATCCCACACCAGTTTGTCCGGAAATGACTGGATGTAACCAGAAATATCTGATTGTGTTTTGGCTAACTCAATCCCAGATATTGCTACAGCCTCTGTGTTTGTGTTTTCTGGATATTATCGATGGACTTTATTGTTTTGAATGTTTTTATCAGAGAACATTTTGTTTTGAGCTTGGAAACACTAATTAGTTCATCCTGGGGACACCAGCTCTACACATTCGTATATTCTAGGTAGAAAGCTAGAGGAACTGTGGCAAACAAACATGATATTTCTGTTTGTTTAGATGACATTTTATGCACTTGCCTAACGAAAAGACTTTGCTTTTCTCCAAAACCATTTGTACTCTGATTTTCTCAGCCCATTGAGTACGAATTCCACACCACTTCGTCCGGATATGACTGGATGAAACCGCAAATATCCGGTTGTGTTTTGGCTAACTCAATCCGAAATATTGTGAAAGCCTCTGTGTTTGTGTATTCTGGACATTATCAATGGACTTTATTGTTTTGAATTTTTTATCAGGGAACATTTCATTTTGTACCATTGAAACACTATTTCGTTCATCATGGGGACACCAGCTCTACACATTCGTATTTTCTAGGGAGAAAGCTAGTGGAACTGCGGCAAACCAACCTGATATTTCTGTTTGTTTAGATGACATTTTATGCACTTGCCTAATGAAAAGACTTTGCTTTTCTCCAAAACCATTTGTACTCTGATTTTCTCAGTCCATTGAGTACGAATTCCACACCAGTTTGTGCGGATATGACTGGATGAAACCAGAAATATCTGGTTGTGTTTTGGCTAACTCAATGCGAAATATTGTTAAAGCTTCTGTGTTTGTTTATTCTGGATGTTATCGATGGACTTTATGGTTTTGAATTTTTTATTAAGGAACATTTCATTTTGTACCGCTGAAACACTAATTGTTTCATCATGGGGACACAGCTCTACACATTCATATTTCTAAGGAGAAAGCTAGAGGAACTGTGCCACACAAACATCATATTTCTGTTTGTATAGATGACATTTTATGCACTTTCCTAATGAAAAGACTTAGCTTTTCTCCAAAACCATTATTACTGTGATTTTCTCGGTCCATTGCAAAATAATACCACACCAGTTTGTCTGGATATGACTGGATGAAACCGGAAATATTTGGTTTTGTTTTGGCTAACTCAATCCCAGATATTGCTACAGCCTCTGTGTTTGTTTATTCTTGATATTTTCCACAGACTTTATTGTTTTCAATGTTTTTTATCGGGGGACATTGTATTTTGTGCTTGGATACAGTAATTGGTTCTACAGGGAGACACCAGCTCTACGTATTATTATTTTCTAGGTAGAAAGCTAGAGGAACTGCGGCAAACAAACATGATATTTCTGTTTGTATAGATGACATTTTATGCACTTGCCTAATGAAAAGATCTTGCTTTTCTCCAAAATCATTTTTACTCTGATTTTTCTCAGTCCATTGCATACGAATCCCACACCAGTTTGTCCGGAAATGACTGGATGAAACCAGAAATATGTGGTTGTGTTTTGGCTAACTCAATCCCACATATTGCTACAGCCTCTGTGTTTGTGTTTTCTGGATATTATTGATGGACTTTGTTGTTTTGAATGTTTTTATCAGAGAACATTTTGTTTTGAGCTTGGAAACACTAATTGGTTCATCCTGTGGACACCAGTTCTACACATTCGTATTTTCTAGGTAGAAACCTAGAGGAACTGTGGCAAACAAACGTGATATTTCTGTTTGTGTAGATGACATTTTATGCACTTGCCTTACGAAAAGACTTTGCTTTTCTCCAAAACCATTTTTACTCTGATTTTCTCGGTCTATTGCATATGAATTCCACACCAGTTTGTCCGGATATGAATGGATGAAATCGGAAATATCCTTTTTTTTTTTTTGCTAACTCAATCCCAGATATTGCTACAGCCTCTGTCTTTGTGTTTTCTGTATATTATCGATGGACTTATTGTTTTGAATGTTTTTATCGGGGAACATTTGATTTTGAGCTTGGATACAGTAATTGGTTCCACATGGAGACACCAGCTCCACATATTCGTATTTTCTAGGTAGAAAGCTAGAGGAACTCCGGCAAACAAACATGATATTTCTGTTTGTATAGATGACATTTTATGCACTTTCCTAACGAAAAGACTTTGCTTTTCTCCAAAACCATTTTTACTCTGATTTTCTCAGTCTATTGCATACAAATTCCACACCAGTTTGTTCATATATGACTGGATGAAACCAGAAATATCCAGTTGTGTTTTGGCTAACTCAATACAAAATGTTGTGAAAACCTCTGTGTTTGTGTTTTCTCAATATTATCGATGGACTTTATTGTTTTGAATGTTTTTATCAGGGAATATTTCATTTTGTATGGTAGAAACACTAATTGGTTCATCATGGGGACACCAGCTCTACACATTCGTACTTTCTAGGGAGAAACATAGAGGAACTGCGGCAAACAAACGTGATATTTCTGTTTGTATAGATGACATTTTATGCACTTGCCTAACGAAAAGACTTTGCTTTTCTCCAAAACCATGTGTACTGTGATTTTCTTGGTCCATTGCATACGAATTACACACCAGTTTGTCCGGAAATGACTGGATGAAACCAGAAATATCCGTTTTTTTTTTTTTTTTTGCTATCCTAATCCCACATATTACTACAGTCTCTGTTTTGTGTTTTCTGGATATTATCAATGGACTTTATTGTTTTGAATGTTTTTTATCAGGAAACATTTTATTTTGCGTTTGGATAAGGTAATTGGTTCCACATGGGGACAACAGATCTACACATTCGTATTTCTAGGGAGAAAGGTAGATGAACTGCGGCAAAGAAATATGATATTTCTGTTTGTATTTATGACATTTTATGCACTTGCCTAACGAAAAGACCTTTCTTTTCTCCAAAACCATTTTTACTGTGATTTTCTCCGTCCATTGCATTCAAATTCCAAACCAGTTTGTCTGGTTATGACTGGATGAAACCGGAAATATCCGGTTTTGTTTTGGCTAACTCAATCCCAGATATTGCTACAGCCTCTGTGTTTGTGTTTTCTGGATATTATCAATGGACTTTATTGTTTTGAATGCTTTTTATCAGGGAACATTTTATTTTGATCTTGGATACAGTAATTGGTTCCACATGGAGACACCAGCTCCACATATTCGTATTTTCTAGGGAGAAAGCTAGAGGAACTGCGGCAAACAAACATGATATTTCTGTTTGTCTAGATGACAGTTTATGCACTTGCCTAGCGAAAAGACTTTGCTTTTCTCCAAAACCATTTGTACTTTGATTTTCTCATCCCATTGAGTACGAATTCCACACAACTTGGTCCGGATATGACTGGATGAAACCAGAAATATCCGGTTGTGTTTGGGCTAACTCAATCCGAAATACTATGAAAGCCTCTGTGTTTGTGTTTTCTGGATGTTATCGATGGACTTTATGGTTTTGAATTTTTTATCAGGGAACATTTCATTTGGTACCGTTGAAACACTAATTGGTTCATCATGGGGACACCAGCTCTACACATTGGTATTTCTTTTTTTTTTAACTTTTATTTAATGAATATAAATTTCCAAAATACAGCTCATGGGTTACAATGGCTTCCCCCTCCCAAAACTTCCCTCCCACCCACAACCCTCCCCTTTCCCGCTCCCTCTCCCCTTCCAATCACATCATGATTCATTTTCAATTCTCTTTATATACAAGAGATCAGTTTAGTATAAATTAGGCAACGATTTCAACAGTTTGCACCCATATAGCAACACAAAGTGAAAAAAAATACTGTTGGAGTACTAGTTATAGCATTAAATAAGAGTGTACAGCACATTAAAGGGAGAGATCCTACATATTATTTTTTTAAAAAATTAATTAATTTTCTATGCCATTTCCAATTTAACACTTGCCTAACTAAAAGACTTTGCTTTTCTCCAAAACCATTTTTACTCTGATTTTCTCAGCCCATTGAGTAGGAATTCCACACCACTTTGTCCGGATATGACTGGATGAAACCGCAAATATCCGGTTGTGTTTTGGCTAACTCAATCCGAAATATTGTGAAAGCCTCTGTATTTGTGTATTCTGGACATTATCGATGGACTTTATGGTTTTGAATTTTTTATCAGGGAACATTTCATTTTGTACCGTTGAAACACTATTTGGTTCATCATGGGGACACCAGCTCTACACATTCATATTTCTAGGAAGAAAGCTAGAGGAACTGCGGCAAACCAACCTGATATTTCTGTTTGTTTAGATGTCATTTTATGCACTTGCCTAACGAAAAGACTTTGCTTTTTTCCAAAACCATTTGTACTGTGATTTTCTTGGTCCATTGCATACGAATTCCACACCAGTTTGTCCAGATATGACTGGATGAAACCGGAAATATTTGGGTTTGTTTTGGCTAACTCAGTCCCAGATATTGCTAAAGCCTCCGTATTTGTGTTTTCTGTATATTATCGATGAATTTTATTGTTTTGAATGTTTTTTATCAGGGAACATTTAATTTTGTGCTTGGAATCACTAATTGTTTCCATAAGGAGACACCAGCTCTACACATTCATATTTTCTAGGGAGAAAACTAGAGGAAATGCGGCAAACAAACATGATATTTCTGTTTGTATAGATGACATTTTATGCACTTACCTAACGAAAAGACTTTGCTTTTCTCCAAAACCATTTTTGCTCTGATATTCTCAGGCCATTGCATACGAAGTCCAAACCACTTTGTCCGGATATGACTGCATGAAACAAGAAATATCCGGTTGTGTTTTGGCTAACTCAATCCGAAATATTGTGAAAGCCTATGTATTTGTGTTTTCTGGATATTATCGATGGACTTTATTGTTTTGAATGTTTTATCAGGGAACATTAAATTTTGTACCATTGAAACACTAATTGGTTCATAATGGGAACACCAGCTCTACACATTCGTATTTTCTAGGGAAAAAGCTAGTGGAACTGCGGCAAACAAACATGATATTTTTGTTTGTATCGATGACATTTTATGCAATTGCCTAACGAAAAGACTTTGCTTTTCTCCAAAACCATTTTTCCTGTGATTTTCTCGGTCCATTGCATACGAATTCCACACCACGCTGTCCAGATCTGACTGGATGAAACCAGAAATATCTGGTTGTGTTTTGGCTAACTTAATCCAAAATATTGTGAAAGCCTCTGTGCTTGTGTATTCCTGATATTATCCACAGATTTTATTGTTTTGAATGTTTTTTTTCAGCGAACATTTAATTTTGTGCTTGGAAAAACTAATTGGTTCCTCATGGGGACACCAGCTCTACACATTCGTATTTTCTATTTAGAATGCTAGGAACTGTGGCAAACAAACATGATATTTCTGTTTGTATAGATGACATTTTATGCTCTTGCCTAACGAAAAGACTTTGCTTTTCTCTGAAATCATTTTTACTGTGATTTTCTCAGTCCATTGCATACGAATTCCACACCAGTTTCTCCGGATATGACTGGATGAAAGCAGAAATATCTGGATGCATTTTGGCTAACTCAATCCGAAATATTGTGAAAGCCTCTGTGTTTGTGTTTTCTGGATATTATCAATGGACTTTATTGTTTTCAATGTTTTTATCAGGGAACATTTCATTTTCTACCAAAGAAACACTAATTGATTCATCTTGGGGACACGAGCTCTACACATTCCTATTTTCTATGGAGAATGCTAGGAACTGTGGCAAACAAACATGATATTTCTGTTTGTATCGATGACATTTTATGCACTTGCCTAACGAAAAGACTTTGCTTTTCTCCACAACCGTTTTTCCTGTGATTTTCTCAGTCCATTGCATAGGAATTCCACACAATGCCCTCCAGGTATGACTGGATGAAACCAGAAATATCTGGTTGTGTTTTGGCTTGTAAGACCCCTTGGCAGGTGTCTCACAATTTGACCGACCCCAGAAGCACGAGCTCCACACCAATCGATGCAAAGAGCATGAGGAAGTTTATTGCATTTGCGCAAATGGGCCGTCTCAAAGCACAACAACACCCTCGGGTGCAGTGCAAAGAGAGGCCCCGATCATCAATCGCACAAAGTATTTAAGGCTTAAAACCACAATATTAGCATATTATGAAAGATTACAAAATAAAGGGGTTTTTCAGGGTAAAAAGGAACAAAGTACAGGGGGTTTCCAAAAGGGAACAAGTTACAAAGTACAGGGGGTTTTAAAAAGGGAACAAGTTCCATGCTGTACGTGCCTTGGGGTTTTCCAATTTTACTTGAGCAAGCAAGGACAGGGGGTCAACATGGCGTAACAGGACATAAGTTGGGTACATTTTCGGTTAACTTCTGCCTTTGTAGTTCCTAAAACTTAACATAGTTCCTAAAACAGTTATCACATGCTACAAGTTCAGCTAAAATTCAGTTATCTTATGAAAGCATTTTGCAAGCCCAGCTATTTTGCACAGAAGCAGAACAGTATGCAGTTAGCTCAAGCAACTCCATTTTAAACCCAGCCTGCCTTATTCTCTCATTCCCTCCTCTTTTTATTGGCAAATTTTAATCTTAAAATTTAAGGAATAGCTGCAATTTAAAACATTTCCTCTATGGTTTCGGTCTCTTCATTTTGGTCCTGCCCCTGGTCTTGTTTTTGGTTCTGTTGGGCCAGGGCTATGGCATGGGCAATGATAGCAAGCCCTTGTATTATACATAACCCAAAAATTAAAATTAAAAATAGTATTATTAAGGAAGTATCCAGCCGTACATTAGGGGATGAATTAGAGTTTCCAGATGTATTTGCAGATGTATTTGCCATCTGGGTAGAGGACGAATTAATCAAATCAAGGCTCCCAGACGTGTTAGTTAAATTAGGGCTCCCAGACGTGTCTGCCATCAGGGAAGGCGAGGGTCGGCCCTGGGATCCTATAGTTGTGGCTCTAGGCACGGGCCTTTGTCCTGATAACGCAGGCCGCAGTCTCTGATCCTCCCACCTCCCCAACACACTGGGACCTCCAAACTGGGGCAAAGCTTCTTCTTTAAGTTGGATTTTAAATTGGAACCCGGGATTGTAATCAGAAACATAAAACCTTAAGCCCCAAGTTCTTCCCCTTTTCCAGTCAGCAACATTGGCTGTCTTTTTCCCTTTTTCTGTGAAGGAAATATTGAGGGGCATAGAGCAGTTGGGGTCTCTCCCAGGAATAAAATTACGGTGCACAGTGATCCAGTCCCAACTAGAGGAGGGTTTCCAATTTGCATGACCAGTAGTCTCACATCCCCAGGCCTTACAGTAAAAGGATTCTGCTCCCCCGCATCGCCTTTTTTCTTTAGTAGACCTGCCATCTTTAGGGCACACATAAAATTCCTGTTGTTGTAATTGGCATCTTTTTGTCTTGGACCCACACCCAAGCCGCGGGGGGCCATGGACTAATGCGCCAGGGGCGAACGCGGCACCGTAAACCACAGGAATCCGTCCTTTAGCGGGGCCGGCAGGGTTTCCTGGGGGTTTGGCTAGGTTCCCGTCGGGTGTATCCCAGGTGTCTATCCCTGCCACCAACTCACATACATCAGGGTGTAACGCAGGCCACCATGTCCCAGAGGGGGCCACGCGGGTAACGGACCACACGACCTCAGCGGTACCAGATTGCACCTCCCACGTGAGCCTCCCTGGGGGATGCAGGCCGCCCATAATAGGGGTAAGGAAAATTAAAAGTAATACTAGACAGTCTTTAAGATTCTTATCTTGAGTGGGTTTTGAGTGTGTTGCAGTCTCCATTTCGGTATCGGCTCGTCGGCAGGGCTGTCGGTCTCTTGATTCTGTTCAGCTGCCGCCCTCTTGACGTGCGACACGTGAATCCAGGCGGCGATTCCGTCCACCTTTACCGCTGTCGGCGTGGTCAATAGTACTGTGTAAGGTCCCTTCCAACGTGGTTCAAGCGTCTTAGTCTGATGCCTGCGGACGTAGACAACGTCCCCAATTTGGAACGAGTGCGGGAGCGTGGGGCACTTGGACTGGTATACGGCAGTCAGCTGCTTCCCTATATGCTTATGAATTAGCTGCAAGGCACGGAAGCAGGTCTGCAAAGTAGAGGATGTTGCAAAAGAATCAATACTAGGTCCCAACAGATCTGCCGCAGGTGGAGGACCTCCGTACAATATTTCATAGGGTGTTAATCCACATACAGAAGGCGTGTTACGAGCCCTAAACAAAGCCATCGGCAGTAGCTCGACCCAGTCTCTAGTGCCAGTCTCCATTATTAATTTAGTTAAGGTCTCCTTAATTGTCCTGTTCATACGTTCTACCTGACCTGAGCTCTGGGGCCTATACGCACAATGTAATTTCCAATCAATCCCTAGCACTTTGGTCACCAACTGACTTACCCGGGAGACGAAGGCGGGTCCGTTGTCTGACCCCAATACCTTAGGTAGGCCAAACCGTGGGAAGATTTCTTCTAATAACTTCTTGACCACAACTTGTGCCGTCTCCTTTTTTACTGGAAATGCTTCAGGCCAACCGGAGAAGGTGTCTACAAACACTAGAAGGTACTTAATTCCATATTTGCTCGGGCGAACCTCGGTGAAATCTACCTCCCAATTAACTCCAGGCCTAGCTCCCCGCATCCGGGCTCCCTCTGGTATTTTAGAACATCTGGGATTCACCTTGGCACATGGGATGCAGGCCTCTATGGTCTGTTTTACTGCTGTGTTTAGTCCTAATAGAAAGTAAGAAATTTCCTCCCTATCTAGCAAGGTTTTTAGTTTCTTATACCCTAAGTGTGTCCATCTGTGTAAATCTTGCACTAATCTTCTAGTTTCTTTTGCGGGCAGTACTACTTTGTCCTGTATTTTCCAGCTTTTAGAAGTCTCATCGTAGGTTCCTCCTAGCCGTTGTATGGCTGCCACATCTTGTTCTGTATAAGTCCACCTTGGCTCCTGGCTGGAAGGGTCCTGCGGGTCTTGCGCATCAATGTTTAACACATAGCTACTCAAGGCACTAGTTCTGGCCACCTCATCTGCCATCCGGTTATCCTGTGCCACCGGGTCCTCTCCTTTTTGGTGGCCTGGGCAATGTATGATGCTTACCTTCTTTGGCCAGAAGAGGGCCTGTAGGAGGTCTAGGATTTCCTGTTTATTTTTGATTTCTCTGCCTCCTGAAGTCAACAGTCCCCTTCTTTTATATATTTCACCATGCACATGCGCAGTAGCGAAGGCGTATCGGTTGTCCGTATAAATATTTACCCTCTTCCCTTTTGCCTGTTTTAAGGCCTGAGTCAGTGCCACCAGCTCAGCTTTCTGTGCTGAAGTGCCTGGTGGTAAGGCGGAGGCCCAAACAACAGCCTTCCCGTTGACCACCGCCGCCCCTGCCCTCCTCTCACCTTGATAGAGGAAGCTACTGCCATCTGTATACCAGGTGTACTCTGCATCTGGCAGGGACTGATCTGTTAAGTCCTCACGGGCTCCATGGACTTCAGCCAGCACTTGTTGGCAATTGTGGCTAACCTGCGTCTGGTCTCCCGGTTCCGGCAGCAGAGTGGCGGGGTTGAGAGAGGCCGTCGTTCCAAACCGGATGCGCTCGGGGTTGAGCAACATCGCCTGATAGTGGGTGATTCTGGCATTTGATAGCCATCGATCAGGTGGCTGACGTATTACCGCTTCAATGGCATGAGACGTTACTATGGTCAGTGGCTGTCCCAGAGTCAGTTTATCAGAGTCTTTTACAATCGTGGCCACTGCCGCTATCATGCGGAGGCACGGGGGCCACCCAGAGGCGACACTGTCCAACTTCTTTGAAAAATAGGCCACCGGCCTCTTCCAAGGCCCTAATCTTTGAGTCAGGACTCCCTTAGCAATCCCCCCTCTTTCGTCTATATATAAGGTAAAAGGCTTGTTGGGGTCAGGCAGGCTCAGTGCGGGGGCTTCCAAGAGGGCCTTTTTTAGTCTATCGAAGGCCAATTGCTGTTCTTCTCCCCAGATGTAAGGGGAGTTTATCTTCGTGAGGGGATACAAGGAGGCCGCAATCTCCGCAAACCCAGGAATCCACAGGTGGCAGAAGCCAGCACTCCCCAAGAATTCTCTCAACTGGTGTGGGTTTTTGGGTGGGGGTATAAGCGCCACCGCCCGTTTGCGCCCCTCCGTTAGCCACCTCTTTCCCCCTTTTAATTTGTAACCCAGGTAATCCACCTGTCGGGCACATATTTGGGCTTTTTTAGCAGAGGCGCGATACCCCAGCTCACCCAGCCTTTGGAGCAGGGATTCCGTACCTCGTTTACAGTCTGCTTCTGTTTCTGCTGCCAAGAGTAAATCATCCACATACTGCAAGAGAGTCCATTGGGGGTTACTCACCCTGAAGCTTGCCAAATCCTGATGTAAGGCCTCATCAAATAATGTAGGCGAATTTTTAAATCCTTGCGGGAGTCTGGTCCAAGTCAATTGCCCTGAAAATCCAGTCTTCGGGTCTTTCCATTCGAAGGCAAACAAGGGTTGGCTCTGGGGGCTCAACCTCAGACAAAAGAAAGCATCTTTCAAATCTAGCACCGTATACCAAGTGCGCGATGGGGGCAAGGTGCTCAGCAAGTTGTACGGATTTGGCACGGTCGGGTGAATGTCTTCAACCCAGCGATTTACCTCGCGTAAGTCCTGCACAGGTCGGAAATCATTTGTGCCTGGTTTTCGTACCGGCAGTAGGGGTGTGTTCCAGGGGGACTGGCAGGGCTTTAATATTCCCAAGTCCAACAGTCTCTTGATGTGGGGCCGGATTCCATCCTTTGCTTCCTTAGTCATAGGATACTGCCGTACAGATATTGGCTCAGCCGTAGGCTTTACATTTACTATTATGGGTGGCTGCTGAATTGCTAATCCTATTCCTCCGGTCTCTGCCCAAGAACCCGGAAACCTTTTTATCCACTCAGGGGCTAGCGGAGTTCCTATTTCCTTTTCGTCGTATAGGCGATGTTCATCTTCTAATTGCAGAGTCAATACTTGCAGAAGGCGCCCCCTAGAGTCTGTTACTGAGGCTCCTTCCTTCTGGAAGTGGATCTGGGCTCCCACCTTAGATAACAAGTCTCTTCCTAATAAGGGGTATGGACAGTCTGGTACTAGAAGAAATGAGTGGGTGACCCGACCAGTGGCTAGGTCTACCTGGCGTTCTGTGGTCCATCGGTACATTTTTCTCCCAGTCGCTCCCTGGACACAAGAAGTTTTCAAGCTAAGGGGGCCAATATTTTTGTTTAAGACTGAGTGTTGAGCTCCGGTATCCACCATGAACGTGACCGGCCTGCCTCCCACTCTTAAGGTTACCCGGGGCTCAGGGGGAGGCTCCTGGCCCTGACCCCCCTAGTCATCGTCCTCCCCCAGGGGAAGGACTGGAATGTCTGTCTCCTTTCTTCTTCTGATGGCGTTCTTATTCGGACAATCTCTGGCCCAGTGTCCTTTTTCCTTGCAATACGCGCACTGGTCTCGATCTAGCTGCGGTTTGTTATCTCCCGGGTATTTCCTTGTCTGACCTCTACCATAACCTGGCCTATCCTGTCTGTTTAATTTGCTTACCGCGGTGACCAAGATTTTAGCTAGTTCCCTATTTTTCTTTTTGTCTCTCTGATCCTGTTCTTTCTGCATTCTTTCCTCTTTTTCCTCCTTTGTTTCTCTCTTATTAAAGATCCTCTCTGCTTCTTTTAGGAGGTCCTGCAATGTATAACCCTGTAGGCCCTCCAGTCTCTGCAGTCTCGTTCAGATATCTGGGGCCGATTGGCCAATGAAGGACATTATTACATCCGACTGCCGGTCTGGAGCCTGGGGGTCAAACGGGGTATACATCCGGTATCCCTCCATTAATCTCTCCAGGAACCCCGCCGGGGTCTCTTCACTACCCTGGGTTATGGCACGTACCTTGGCCAAATTGGTGGGGCGTCTCCCTGCCCCTCTGAGACCTACCAGGAGAATCTGGCGATAGAGATGAAGTCGTTCCCTACCGGCTGCCGTATTAAAATCCCAGTCTGGTCTGGTCAACGGGAATGCTGCATCAATCTCGTTTGGCAGTTGGGTAGGTTGACCATTGTCCCCTGGAACATTTTTCCGAGCCTCTGTGAGAACTCGCTGTCTCTCCTCCGTGGTCAGGAGAGCCTGCAGGAGCTGCTGGCAGTCATCCCAGGTCAGTTGGTGGGTTAAAAGAATAGACTCAATCAATCCTGTCAGAGCTTGTGGGTCTTGAGAGAAAGGCGGGTTATGGGTTTTCCAATTGTACAAATTTGAGGCTGAGAACGGCCAGTATTGCATCTGATCCCCCACTGAACGAAGTGGGAGAGCCTGAGCCTCCCACTGGCCGCCCTCACTCCCCCCCTCCCCGACGCAAGCGCAGCCTTGCACTCATGGGGGTTGAACGAGCCGGGGGATCCTCCCCTCTTTCCCCTTGCGTAGAATCTGGGGAAGGTGCCGTAGGTTCTCTCGGGGGGGGGTACATAAGGCGGTGGGGTATCAAAAAGCAAAAGATCCTCCTGCCAGCCTGGGAGGATCGAGGGCTTTTTTGTCTTGAGGGGGTCTAACTCCTTCAATGGGTAAAGGGTCGAGGCCGGGCCGACCAATGAGTTTTGTGCCGCGTCTTCCCACACAAAAATGTCAACTGACGGGGACCCGCCCTGATCTGCGGGTTGTGGTTTTAGGGGTGTTACGGACGGAGGCAGGGCAGGTATGGCACCCGGTCCCGCCACGATTTGATTGGCTGGGAGAAAGGGTTTTACCCATTTCGGGGGGTATTGCGCCAGGTCCTCCCACACAAAGATGTAAGGCACTTGAACCGGGTGCCCTTCCTTCCCCTCCTTACAGACCTGGGTCTTCACCTGTAAAATAATTCGAGAGTCAAAAGTCCCATCCCGTGGCCACCCGATATTGAAGGCTGGCCACTCGGACGTGCAAAAACCTGTCCAATTCTTCTTCTGCACTTTTACAGACAAGTTTTGGGCCCGCTCCCGGACCTCTCTCCAATGATCTAAAGTAAGACTTAAAGGTGTAGTTATTTCCTGGCCCATGTTGGAGGAGAAAGGCAAGTAAGGAAAGTATATTAGAACACAGGAAACAATCACAAGACTCACAAAGACACTGCGCGCAACAACAGACCGAGACAAAACTGAAACCAAAACTTCCGATGGGAGCAGAGCGGCTGCCACCCGCCAGGCTCCCCAGGGAAGCTTTTCCCCACCAAGTGGTGAGAGAGACCTAGCCAGCCTCTCCCAGAATACCACCACTGGAGCGTCCTCCAGGGCCTGAGCCAGGGGTCTTGACACGTCTGTCTTGCCTACTACTGGCTCTTTTCAGATACAGGTAAACATAAACTTCCGGTACATCAAGCGCCCCGGGAAAAATAAAAAAAAACACAAAAATACACGAAACAGAAGAGACTTACCTCCGATTGGGAGATGGAGGGTGAATCTGGGGTCTCCAATCCCGGACGAGCCCCCAAAAATGTAAGACCCCTTGGCAGGTGTCTCACAATTTGACCGACCCCAGAAGCACGAGCTCCACACCAATCGATGCAAAGAGCATGAGGAAGTTTATTGCATTTGCGCAAATGGGCCGTCTCAAAGCACAACAACACCCTCGGGTGCAGTGCAAAGAGAGGCCCCGATCATCAATCGCACAAAGTATTTAAGGCTTAAAACCACAATATTAGCATATTATGAAAGATTACAAAATAAAGGGGTTTTTCAGGGTAAAAAGGAACAAAGTACAGGGGGTTTCCAAAAGGGAACAAGTTACAAAGTACAGGGGGTTTTAAAAAGGGAACAAGTTCCATGCTGTACGTGCCTTGGGGTTTTCCAATTTTACTTGAGCAAGCAAGGACAGGGGGTCAACATGGCGTAACAGGACATAAGTTGGGTACATTTTCGGTTAACTTCTGCCTTTGTAGTTCCTAAAACTTAACATAGTTCCTAAAACAGTTATCACATGCTACAAGTTCAGCTAAAATTCAGTTATCTTATGAAAGCATTTTGCAAGCCCAGCTATTTTGCACAGAAGCAGAACAGTATGCAGTTAGCTCAAGCAACTCCATTTTAAACCCAGCCTGCCTTATTCTCTCAGGCTAACTTAATCCAAAATATTGTGGAAGCCTCTGTGCTTGTGTATTCCTGATATTATCCACAGACTTTATTGTTTTGAATGTTTTTTTCAGCGAACATTTAATTTTGTGCTTGGAAAAATTAATTGGTTCCTCATGGGGACACCAGCTCCACATATTCGTATTTTCTATGGAGAATGCTAGGAACTGTGGCAAACAAACATGATATTTCTGTTTGTATAGATGACATTTTATGCTCTTGCCTAACGAAAAGACTTTGCTTTTCTCCAAAATCATTTTAACTGTGATTTTCTCGGTCCACTGCATACGAATTCCACACCACTTTGTCCGTATCTGACTGGATGAAACCAGAAATATCCAGTTGTGTTTTGGCTAACTCAATCTGAAATATTGTGAAAGCCTCTGTGTTTGTGTTTTCAAGATATTATTGATGGACTTATTGTTTTGAATGTTTTTATCAGGGAACACTTCATTTTGTACCAAAGAAACACTAATTGATTCATCCTGGGGACACCAGCTCTACACATTCCTATTTTCTGGGGAGAAAGCTAGAGGAACTGCGGCAAAGAAACATGATATTTCTGTTTGTATAGATTACAATTTATGCACTTCCCTAACGAAAAGACTTTGTGTTTCTCAAAAATCATTTTTACTGTGATTTTCTAAGTCCACTGCACAGGAATTCCACACCACTTTGTCCGTATCTGACTGGATGAAACCGAAAATATCCGGTTGTGTTTTCGCTTACTCAATCCAAATATTGCTACAGCCTCTGTGTTTGTGTATTCCTGATATTTTCCACGGACTTTTTTTTTTTGAATGTTTTTATCAGGGAACATTTCATTTTGTACCGTTGAAACACTAACTGGTTCATCATGGGTATATCAGCTCTACACATTCGTATTTTCTAGGGAGAAAGCTAGAAGAATTGCGACAAACAAACATGATATTTCTGTTTGTATAGATGACATTTTATGCGCTTGCCTAATGAAAACTTTCTTTTCTCCAAAACAATTTTTACTGTGAATTTTCTGATCCATTGCATACGAATTCCACACCAGTTTGTCCGGATATGACTGGATGAAACTGGAAATATCCGGGTGTGTTTTGGCTAACTCAATCCGAAATATTGTGAAAGTCTCTGTGTTTGTGTTTTCCAGATATTATCGATGGACTTTATTGTTTTGAATGTTTTTATCATGGAACACTTCATTTTGTACCGTAGAAACACTAATTGGTTCATCCTGGGGACACCAGCTCTACACATGCCTATTTTCTGGGGAGAAAGTTAGAGGAACTGCGGCAAACAAACATGATATTTCTGTTTCTATCGATGACATTTTATGCACTTGCCTAACGAAAAGACTTTGCTATTCTCCAAAATCAATTCCCTGTGATTTTCTCGGTCCATTGCATTCGAATTCCACACCAGTTTCTCCGGATATGACAGGATGAAACCAGAAATATCTGGTTGTGTTTTGGCTAACTCAATCCGAAATATTGTGAAAGCCTCTGTGTTTGTGTTTTCTGGATATTATCGATGGACTTTATTGTTTTGAATGTTTTTATCAGGGAACATTTCATTTTGTACCGTTGAAACACTAATTGGTTCATCCTGGGGACACCAGCTCTACACATTCCTATTTTCTGGGGAGAAAGCTAGAGGAACTGCGGAAAACAAACATGATATTTCTGTTTGTATCGATGACCTTTTATGCACTTTCCTAACGAAAAGACTTTGCTTTTCTCCGAAATCATTTTTACTGTGATTTTCTCCGTCCACTGCATATGAATTCCACACCACTTTGTCCGGATATCACTGGAAGACACCAGAAATGTCCGGTTGTATTTTCGCTAACTCAATCCGAAATATTGTGAAAGCCTCTGTGTTTGTGTTTTCTGGATATTATCGATGGGCTTTATTGATTTGAATGTTTTTATCAGGGAACATTTCATTTTGTACAAAAGAAACACTAATTGGATCATCATGGGGACACCAGCTCTACACATTCCTATTTTCTGGGGAGAAAGCTAGAGGAACTGCGGCAAACAAACATGATATTTCTGTTTGTATCGATGACATTTTATGCACTTGCCTAACGAAAAGACTTTGCTATTCTCCAAAATCATTTCCCTGTGATTTTCTCGGTCCTTTGCATAGGAATTCCACACCAGTTTCTCCGGATATGACTGGATGAACCCGGAAATATCCATGTTTGTTCTTTCTAACTCAATCCCAGATATTGCTACAGCCTCTGTGTTGGTGTTTTCTGGATATTAGCGATGGGCTTTATTGTTTTGAATATTTTTTATTAGGGAAATTTTCATTTTGTGCCAAAGAAACACTAATTGGTTAATCCTTGGGACACCAGCTCTACACATTCCTATTTTCTGGGGTGAAAGCTAGAGGAACTGTGGCAAACAAACATGATATTTATGTTTGTATCGATGACATTTTATGCACTTGCCTAACGAAAAGACTTTGCTTTTCTCCAAAACCAATTTTTCCTGTGATTTTCTCGGTCCATTGCATGTGAATTCCACACCACGCCCTCCGGATATGACTGGATGAAACCAGAAATATCTGGTTGTGTTTTGGCTAACTTAATCCAAAATATTGTGAAAGCCTCTGTGCTTGTGTATTCCTGATATTATCCACAGACTTTATTGTTTTGAATGTTTTTTTCAGCGTACATTTAATTTTGTGCTTGGAAAAACTAATTGGTTCCTCATGGGGACACCAGCTCTACACATTCGTATTTTCTATTTAGAATGCTAGGAACTGTGGCAAACAAACATGATATTTCTGTTGGTATAGATGACATTTTATGCTCTTGCCTAATGAAAATACTTTGCTTTTCTCCAAAATCATTTTTACTGTGATTTTCTCGGTCCATTGCATACGAATTCCACACCAGTTTCTCCAGATATGACTGGATGTAACCAGAAATATCTGGATGCATTTTGGCTAACTCAATCCGATATATTGTGAAAGTCTCTGTGTTTGTGTTTTCTGGATATTATCGATGGACTTTATTGTTTTCAATGTTTTTATCAGGGAACATTTCATTTTCTACCAAAGAAACACTAATTGATTCATCCTGGGGACACCAGCTCTACACATTCGTATTTTCTATGGAGAATGCTAGGAACTGTGGCAAACAAACATGATATTTCTGTTTGTATCGATGACATTTTATGCACTTGCCTAACGAAAAGACTGCTTTTCTCCAAAACCATTTTTCCTGTGATTTTCTCGGTCCATTGCATACGAATTCCACACCACTTTGTCCATATCTGACTGGATGAAACCGGAAATATCCGGTTGTGTTTTGGCTAACTCAATCTGAAATATTGTGAAAGCCTCTGGTTTGTGTTTTCAAGATATTATTGATGGACTTATTGTTTTGAATGTTTTTATCAGGGAACACTTCATTTTGTACCAAAGAAACACTAATTGATTCATCCTGGGGACACCAGCTCTACATATTCCTATTTTCTGGGGAGAAAGCTAGAAGAACTGCCGCAAACAAACATGATAATTCTGTTTGTATAGATTACAATTTATGCACTTCCCTAACGAAAAGACTTTGTGTTTCTCAAAAATCATTTTTACTGTGATTTTCTAAGTCCACTGCACAGGAATTCCACACCACTTTGTCCGTATCTGACTGGATGAAAACGAAAATATCCGGTTGTGTTTTCGCTTACTCAATCCCAGATATTTCTACAGCCTCTGTGTTTGTGTATTCCTGATATTTTCCATGGACTTTTTTTTTTTGAATGTTTTTATCAGGGAACATGTCATTTTGTACCGTTGAAACACTAACTGGTTCATCATGGGTATATCAGCTCTACACATTCCTATTTTCTGGGGAGAAAGCTAGAGGAACTGCGGCAAACAAACATGATAATTCTGTTTGTATAGATGACATTTTATGCACTTTCCTAACAAAAAGACTTTGCTTTTCTCAAAAATAATTTTTATTGTGATTTTCTCGGTCCACTGCATCCGAATTCCACACAACTTTGTCCGGATATCACTGGATGAAACCGGAAATATCCGGTTGTGTTTTGCCTAACTCAATCTGAAATATTGTGAAAGATTCAGTGTTTGTGTTTTCAAGATATTATTGATGGACTTATGGTTTTGAATGTTTTTATCAGGGAACACTTCATTTTGTACCGTAGAAACACTAATTGGTTCATCATTGGAACAACAGCTCTACACATTCTTATTTTCTGGAGAGAAAGGTAGAGGAACTGCCACAAACAAACATGATAATTCTGTTTGTATAGATTACAATTTATGCGCTTTCCTAACGAAAAGACTTTGAGTTTCTCAAAAATCATTTTTACTGTGATTTTCTAAGTCCACTGCACATGAATTCCACACCACTTTGTCCGTATCAGACTGGATGAAACCGGAAATATCCAGTTGTGTTTTGGCTAACTCAATCCCAGATATTGCTACAGCCTCTGTTTTTGTGTTTTCTGGATATTATCGATGGACTTTATTGTATTGAATGTTTTTATCAGGGAACATGTCATTTTGTACCGTTGAAACACTAACTGGTTCATCATGGGTATATCAGCTCTACACATTCCTATTTTCTGGGGAGAAAGCTAGAGGAACTGCCGCAAACAAACGTGATAATTCTGTTTGTATAGATGATATTTTATGCACTTTCCTAACGAAAAGACTTTGCTTTTCTCAAAAATCATTTTTACTGTGATTTTCAAGGTCCACTGCATCCGAATTCCGCACCAATTTGTCCGGATATCACTGGTAGAAACCAGAAATATCCGGTTGTGTTTTGGCTAACTCAATTCGAAATATTGTGAAAGCCTCTGTGTTTGTGTTTTCTGGATATTATCGATGGACTTTATTGTTTTGAATGTTTTTATCAGGGAACACTTCATTTTGTACCAAAGAAACACTAATTGGTTCATCCTGGGGACACCAGCTCTACACATTCCTATTTTCTGGGGAGAAAGCTAGAGGAACTGCGGCAAACAAACATGATATTTCTGTTTGTATCGATGACATTTTATCACTTGCCTAACGAAAAGACTTTGCTTTTCTCCAAAACCATTTTTCCTGTGATTTTCTCGGTCCATTGCATACGAATTCCACACCACTTTGTCCATATCTGACTGGATGAAACCGGAAATATCCGGTTGTGTTTTGGCTAACTCAATCTGAAATATTGTGAAAGCCTCTGGTTTGTGTTTTCAAGATATTATTGATGGACTTATTGTTTTGAATGTTTTTATCAGGGAACACTTCATTTTGTACCAAAGAAACACTAATTGATTCATCCTGGGGACACCAGCTCTACATATTCCTATTTTCTGGGGAGAAAGCTAGAAGAACTGCCGCAAACAAACATGATAATTCTGTTTGTATAGATTACAATTTATGCACTTCCCTAACGAAAAGACTTTGTGTTTCTCAAAAATCATTTTTACTGTGATTTTCTAAGTCCACTGCACAGGAATTCCACACCACTTTGTCCGTATCTGACTGGATGAAAACGAAAATATCCGGTTGTGTTTTCGCTTACTCAATCCCAGATATTTCTACAGCCTCTGTGTTTGTGTATTCCTGATATTTTCCATGGACTTTTTTTTTTGAATGTTTTTATCAGGGAACATGTCATTTTGTACCGTTGAAACACTAACTGGTTCATCATGGGTATATCAGCTCTACACATTCCTATTTTCTGGGGAGAAAGCTAGAGGAACTGCGGCAAACAAACATGATAATTCTGTTTGTATAGATGACATTTTATGCACTTTCCTAACAAAAAGACTTTGCTTTCCTCAAAAATAATTTTTATTGTGATTTTCTCGGTCCACTGCATCCGAATTCCACACAACTTTGTCCGGATATCACTGGATGAAACCGGAAATATCCGGTTGTGTTTTGCCTAACTCAATCTGAAATATTGTGAAAGATTCAGTGTTTGTGTTTTCAAGATATTATTGATGGACTTATGGTTTTGAATGTTTTTATCAGGGAACACTTCATTTTGTACCGTAGAAACACTAATTGGTTCATCATTGGAACAACAGCTCTACACATTCTTATTTTCTGGAGAGAAAGGTAGAGGAACTGCCACAAACAAACATGATAATTCTGTTTGTATAGATTACAATTTATGCGCTTTCCTAACGAAAAGACTTTGAGTTTCTCAAAAATCATTTTTACTGTGATTTTCTAAGTCCACTGCACATGAATTCCACACCACTTTGTCCGTATCAGACTGGATGAAACCGGAAATATCCAGTTGTGTTTTGGCTAACTCAATCCCAGATATTGCTACAGCCTCTGTTTTTGTGTTTTCTGGATATTATCGATGGACTTTATTGTATTGAATGTTTTTATCAGGGAACATGTCATTTTGTACCGTTGAAACACTAACTGGTTCATCATGGGTATATCAGCTCTACACATTCCTATTTTCTGGGGAGAAAGCTAGAGGAACTGCCGCAAACAAACGTGATAATTCTGTTTGTATAGATGATATTTTATGCACTTTCCTAACGAAAAGACTTTGCTTTTCTCAAAAATCATTTTTACTGTGATTTTCAAGGTCCACTGCATCCGAATTCCGCACCAATTTGTCCGGATATCACTGGTAGAAACCAGAAATATCCGGTTGTGTTTTGGCTAACTCAATTCGAAATATTGTGAAAGCCTCTGTGTTTGTGTTTTCTGGATATTATCGATGGACTTTATTGTTTTGAATGTTTTTATCAGGGAACACTTCATTTTGTACCAAAGAAACACTAATTGGTTCATCCTGGGGACACCAGCTCTACACATTCCTATTTTCTGGGGAGAAAGCTAGAGGAACTGCGGCAAACAAACATGATATTTCTGTTTGTATCGATGACATTTTATGCACTTGCCTAACGAAAAGACTTTGCTATTCTCCAAAATCAATTCCCTGTGATTTTCTCGGTCCATTGCATAGGAATTCCACACCAGTTTCTCCGGATATGACTGGATGAAACCAGAAATATCCGTGTTTGTTCTTTCTAACTCAATCCCAGATATTGCTACAGCCTCTGTGTTGGTGTTTTCTGGATATTAACGATGGACTTTATTGTTTTGAATGTTTTTATGAGGGAAAATTTCATTTTGTACCAAAGAAACACTAATTGGTTAATCCTTGGGACACCAGCTCTACACATTCGTATTTTCTAGAGAGAAAGCTAGAGGAACTGCGGCAAATACACATGATAATTCTGTTTGTATAGATGACATTTTATGCTCTTGCCTAACGAAAAGACTGCTTTTCTCCAAAATCATTTTTCCTGTGATTTTCTCGGTCCATTGCATACGAATTCCACACCACGCTGTCCGGATATGACTGGATGAAACCAGAAATATCCGGTTGTGCTTTGGATAACTCAATCCGAAATATTGTGAAAGTCTCTGTGTTTGTGTTTTCCAGATATTATCAACGGACTTTATTGTTTTGAATGTTTTTATCAGGGAACATATAATTTTGTACCATTGAAACACTAATTGGTTCATCCTGGGGACATCAGCTCTACACATTCTTATTTTCTAGAGAGAAAGCTAGAGGTACTGCTGCAAATACACATGATAATTCTGTTTGTATAGATGACATTTTATGCTCTTGCCTAACGAAAAGACTGCTTTTCTCCAAAATCATTTTTCCTGTGATTTTCTCGGTCCATTGCATACGAATTCCACACCAGTTTCTCCGGATATGACTGGATGAAACCAGAAATATCTGGTTGCGTTTTGGCTAACTCAATCTGAAATATTGTGAAAGCCTCTGGTTTGTGTTTTCAAGATATTATTGATGGACTTATTGTTTTGAATGTTTTTATCAGGGAACACTTCATTTTGTACCAAAGAAACACTAATTGATTCATCCTGGGGACACCAGCTCTACATATTCCTATTTTCTGGGGAGAAAGCTAGAGGAACTGCGGCAAACAAACATGATAATTCTGTTTGTATAGATGACATTTTATGCACTTTCCTAACGAAAAGACTTTGCTTTTCTCAAAAATAATTTTTACTGTGATTTTCTCGGTCCACTGCATACGAATTCCACACCACTTTGTCCGGATATGACTGGATGAAACCGGAAATATCCGGTTGTGTTTTGGCTAACTCAATCTGAAATATTGTGAAAGATTCAGTGTTTGTGTTTTCAAGATATTATTGATGGACTTATTGTTTTGAATGTTTTTATCAGGGAACACTTCATTTTGTACCGTAGAAACACTAATTGGTTCATCATGGGGACACCAGCTCTACACATTCCTATTTTCTGGGGAGAAAGCTAGAGGAACTGCCGCAAACAAACAAGATAATTCTGTTTGTATAGATTACAATTTATGCACTTTCCTAACGAAAAGACTTTGCGTTTCTCAAAAATCATTTTTACTGTGATTTTCTAAGTCCACTGCACATGAATTCCACACCACTTTGTCCGTATCTGACTGGATGAAACCGGAAATATCCAGTTGTGTTTTCGCTTACTCAATCCAAATATTGCTACAGCCTCTGTGTTTGTGTATTCCTGATATCATCCACGGACTTTTTTTTTTTTTTGAATGTTTTTATCAGGGAACATTTCATTTTGTACCGTTGAAACACTAACTGGTCCATCATGGGTATATCAGCTCTACACATTCATATTTTCTAGGGAGAAAGCTAGAAGAATTGCGACAAACAAACATGATATTTCTGTTTGTATAGATGACATTTTATGCGCTTGCCTAACGAAAAGACTTTCTTTTCTCCAAAACCATTTTTACTGTGAATTTTCTGATCCATTGCATATGAATTCCACACCAGTTTGTCTGGATATGACTGGATGAAACCAGAAATATCCGGGTTTGTTCTAGCTAACTAAATCCCAGATATTGCTACAGCCTCTGTGTTTGTGTTTTCTGGATATTATCAATGGACTTCATTGTTTTGAATGTTTTTTTCGGGGAACATTTTATTTTGAGCTGGGATAGAGGAATTGCTTCCACATGGAGACACCAGCTCTACATTTTGTATTTTCTAGGGAGAAAGGTAGAGGAACTGCTGCAAACAAACATGATATTTCTGTTTGTATAGATGACATTTTATGCACTTGCCTAACGAAAAGACTTTGCTTTTCTCCAAAACCATTTTACTGTGATTTTCTCGGTCCATTGCATATAAATTCCAAACCACGTTGTCCGGATAAGACTGGATGAAACCGGAAATATCCAGTTGTGTTTTGCGTAACTCAATTTGAAATATCGTGAAAGATTCAGTGTTTGTGTTTTCAAGATATTATTGATGGACTTATTGTTTGAATGTTTTTATCAGGGAACACTTCATTTTGTACCGTAGAAACACTAATTGGTTCATCATGGGGACACCAGCTCTACACATTTCTATTTTCTGGGGAGAAAGCTAGAGGAACTGCCGCGAACAAACATGATAATTCTGTTTGTATAGATTACAATTTATGCACTTTCCTAACGAAAAGACTTTCGTTTCTCAAAAATCATTTTTACTGTGATTTTCTAAGTCCACTGCACATGAATTCCACACCACTTTGTCCGGATAAGACTGGATGAAACTGGAAATATCCAGTTGTGGTTTCGCTTACTCAATCCAAATATTGCTACAGCCTCTGTGTTTGTGTATTCCTGATATCATCCACGGACTTTTTTTTTTTTTTTTGAATGTTTTTATCAGGGAACATTTCATTTTGTACCGTTGAAACACTAACTGGTCCATCATGGGTATATCAGCTCTACACATTCATATTTTCTAGGGAGAAAGCTAGAAGAATTGCGACAAACAAACATGATATTTCTGTTTGTATAGATGACATTTTATGCGCTTGCCTAACGAAAAGACTTTCTTTTCTCCAAAACCATTTTTACTGTGAATTTTCTGATCCATTGCATATGAATTCCAAACCACGTTGTCGGACATGACTGGATGAAACCAGAATTATCCGGTTGTGCTTTGGATAACTCAATCCGAAATATTGTGAAAGTCTCTGTGTTTGTGTTTTCCAGATATTATCGACGGACTTTATTGTTTTGAATGTTTTTATCAGGGAACATTTCATTTTGTACCGTAGAAACACTAATTCATTCATCATGGGAACACCAGCTCTACACATTCATATTTTCTAGAGAGAAAGCTAGAGGAACTGCGGCAAATACACATGATAATTCTGTTTGTATAGATGACATTTTATGCTCTTGCCTAACGAAAAGACTTTGCTTTTCTCCAAAATCATTTTTACTGTGATTTTCTCGGTCCACTACATACGAATTCCACACCAGTTTCTCCTGATATGACTGGATGAAACCAGAAATATCTGGTTGTGTTTTGGCTAACTCAATCCGAAATATTGTGAAGGCCTCTGTGTTTGTGTTTTCTGGATATTATCGATGGACTTTATTGTTTTGAATGTTTTTATCAGGGAACATTTCATTTTGTACCGTTGAAACACTAATTGGTTCATCCTGGGGACACCAGCTCTACACATTCCTATTTTCTGGGGAGAAAGCTAGAGGAACTGCGGCAAACAAACATGATATTTCTGTTTGTATCGATGACCTTTTATGCACTTTCCTAACGAAAAGACTTTGCTTTTCTCCGAAATCATTTCCCTGTGATTTTCTCGGTCCTTTGCATAGGAATTCCACACCAGTTTCTCCGGATATGACTGGATGAACCCGGAAATATCCATGTTTGTTCTTTCTAACTCAATCCCAGATATTGCTACAGCCTCTGTGTTGGTGTTTTCTGGATATTAGCGATGGGCTTTATTGTTTTGAATATTTTTTATTAGGGAAATTTTCATTTTGTGCCAAAGAAACACTAATTGGTTAATCCTTGGGACACCAGCTCTACACATTCCTATTTTCTGGGGTGAAAGCTAGAGGAACTGTGGCAAACAAACATGATATTTATGTTTGTATCGATGACATTTTATGCACTTGCCTAACGAAAAGACTTTGCTTTTCTCCAAAACCAATTTTTCCTGTGATTTTCTCGGTCCATTGCATGTGAATTCCACACCACGCCCTCCGGATATGACTGGATGAAACCAGAAATATCTGGTTGTGTTTTGGCTAACTTAATCCAAAATATTGTGAAAGCCTCTGTGCTTGTGTATTCCTGATATTATCCACAGACTTTATTGTTTTGAATGTTTTTTTCAGCGTACATTTAATTTTGTGCTTGGAAAAACTAATTGGTTCCTCATGGGGACACCAGCTCTACACATTCGTATTTTCTATTTAGAATGCTAGGAACTGTGGCAAACAAACATGATATTTCTGTTGGTATAGATGACATTTTATGCTCTTGCCTAATGAAAATACTTTGCTTTTCTCCAAAATCATTTTTACTGTGATTTTCTCGGTCCATTGCATACGAATTCCACACCAGTTTCTCCAGATATGACTGGATGTAACCAGAAATATCTGGATGCATTTTGGCTAACTCAATCCGAAATATTGTGAAAGTCTCTGTGTTTGTGTTTTCTGGATATTATCGATGGACTTTATTGTTTTCAATGTTTTTATCAGGGAACATTTCATTTTCTACCAAAGAAACACTAATTGATTCATCCTGGGGACACCAGCTCTACACATTCGTATTTTCTATGGAGAATGCTAGGAACTGTGGCAAACAAACATGATATTTCTGTTTGTATCGATGACATTTTATGCACTTGCCTAACGAAAAGACTTTGCTTTTCTCCAAAACCATTTTTCCTGTGATTTTCTCGGTCCATTGCATACGAATTCCACACCACTTTGTCCATATCTGACTGGATGAAACCGGAAATATCCGGTTGTGTTTTGGCTAACTCAATCTGAAATATTGTGAAAGCCTCTGGTTTGTGTTTTCAAGATATTATTGATGGACTTATTGTTTTGAATGTTTTTATCAGGGAACACTTCATTTTGTACCAAAGAAACACTAATTGATTCATCCTGGGGACACCAGCTCTACATATTCCTATTTTCTGGGGAGAAAGCTAGAAGAACTGCCGCAAACAAACATGATAATTCTGTTTGTATAGATTACAATTTATGCACTTCCCTAACGAAAAGACTTTGTGTTTCTCAAAAATCATTTTTACTGTGATTTTCTAAGTCCACTGCACAGGAATTCCACACCACTTTGTCCGTATCTGACTGGATGAAAACGAAAATATCCGGTTGTGTTTTCGCTTACTCAATCCCAGATATTTCTACAGCCTCTGTGTTTGTGTATTCCTGATATTTTCCATGGACTTTTTTTTTTTGAATGTTTTTATCAGGGAACATGTCATTTTGTACCGTTGAAACACTAACTGGTTCATCATGGGTATATCAGCTCTACACATTCCTATTTTCTGGGGAGAAAGCTAGAGGAACTGCGGCAAACAAACATGATAATTCTGTTTGTATAGATGACATTTTATGCACTTTCCTAACAAAAAGACTTTGCTTTTCTCAAAAATAATTTTTATTGTGATTTTCTCGGTCCACTGCATCCGAATTCCACACAACTTTGTCCGGATATCACTGGATGAAACCGGAAATATCCGGTTGTGTTTTGCCTAACTCAATCTGAAATATTGTGAAAGATTCAGTGTTTGTGTTTTCAAGATATTATTGATGGACTTATGGTTTTGAATGTTTTTATCAGGGAACACTTCATTTTGTACCGTAGAAACACTAATTGGTTCATCATTGGAACAACAGCTCTACACATTCTTATTTTCTGGAGAGAAAGGTAGAGGAACTGCCACAAACAAACATGATAATTCTGTTTGTATAGATTACAATTTATGCGCTTTCCTAACGAAAAGACTTTGCGTTTCTCAAAAATCATTTTTACTGTGATTTTCTAAGTCCACTGCACATGAATTCCACACCACTTTGTCCGTATCAGACTGGATGAAACCGGAAATATCCAGTTGTGTTTTGGCTAACTCAATCCCAGATATTGCTACAGCCTCTGTTTTTGTGTTTTCTGGATATTATCGATGGACTTTATTGTATTGAATGTTTTTATCAGGGAACATGTCATTTTGTACCGTTGAAACACTAACTGGTTCATCATGGGTATATCAGCTCTACACATTCCTATTTTCTGGGGAGAAAGCTAGAGGAACTGCCGCAAACAAACGTGATAATTCTGTTTGTATAGATGATATTTTATGCACTTTCCTAACGAAAAGACTTTGCTTTTCTCAAAAATCATTTTTACTGTGATTTTCAAGGTCCACTGCATCCGAATTCCGCACCAATTTGTCCGGATATCACTGGTAGAAACCAGAAATATCCGGTTGTGTTTTGGCTAACTCAATTCGAAATATTGTGAAAGCCTCTGTGTTTGTGTTTTCTGGATATTATCGATGGACTTTATTGTTTTGAATGTTTTTATCAGGGAACACTTCATTTTGTACCAAAGAAACACTAATTGGTTCATCCTGGGGACACCAGCTCTACACATTCCTATTTTCTGGGGAGAAAGCTAGAGGAACTGCGGCAAACAAACATGATATTTCTGTTTGTATCGATGACATTTTATGCACTTGCCTAACGAAAAGACTTTGCTATTCTCCAAAATCAATTCCCTGTGATTTTCTCGGTCCATTGCATAGGAATTCCACACCAGTTTCTCCGGATATGACTGGATGAAACCAGAAATATCCGTGTTTGTTCTTTCTAACTCAATCCCAGATATTGCTACAGCCTCTGTGTTGGTGTTTTCTGGATATTAACGATGGACTTTATTGTTTTGAATGTTTTTATGAGGGAAAATTTCATTTTGTACCAAAGAAACACTAATTGGTTAATCCTTGGGACACCAGCTCTACACATTCGTATTTTCTAGAGAGAAAGCTAGAGGAACTGCGGCAAATACACATGATAATTCTGTTTGTATAGATGACATTTTATGCTCTTGCCTAACGAAAAGACTGCTTTTCTCCAAAATCATTTTTCCTGTGATTTTCTCGGTCCATTGCATACGAATTCCACACCACGCTGTCCGGATATGACTGGATGAAACCAGAAATATCCGGTTGTGCTTTGGATAACTCAATCCGAAATATTGTGAAAGTCTCTGTGTTTGTGTTTTCCAGATATTATCAACGGACTTTATTGTTTTGAATGTTTTTATCAGGGAACATATAATTTTGTACCATTGAAACACTAATTGGTTCATCCTGGGGACATCAGCTCTACACATTCTTATTTTCTAGAGAGAAAGCTAGAGGTACTGCTGCAAATACACATGATAATTCTGTTTGTATAGATGACATTTTATGCTCTTGCCTAACGAAAAGACTGCTTTTCTCCAAAATCATTTTTCCTGTGATTTTCTCGGTCCATTGCATACGAATTCCACACCAGTTTCTCCGGATATGACTGGATGAAACCAGAAATATCTGGTTGCGTTTTGGCTAACTCAATCTGAAATATTGTGAAAGCCTCTGGTTTGTGTTTTCAAGATATTATTGATGGACTTATTGTTTTGAATGTTTTTATCAGGGAACACTTCATTTTGTACCAAAGAAACACTAATTGATTCATCCTGGGGACACCAGCTCTACATATTCCTATTTTCTGGGGAGAAAGCTAGAGGAACTGCGGCAAACAAACATGATAATTCTGTTTGTATAGATGACATTTTATGCACTTTCCTAACGAAAAGACTTTGCTTTTCTCAAAAATAATTTTTACTGTGATTTTCTCGGTCCACTGCATACGAATTCCACACCACTTTGTCCGGATATGACTGGATGAAACCGGAAATATCCGGTTGTGTTTTGGCTAACTCAATCTGAAATATTGTGAAAGATTCAGTGTTTGTGTTTTCAAGATATTATTGATGGACTTATTGTTTTGAATGTTTTTATCAGGGAACACTTCATTTTGTACCGTAGAAACACTAATTGGTTCATCATGGGGACACCAGCTCTACACATTCCTATTTTCTGGTAAGAAAGCTAGAGGAACTGCCGCAAACAAACAAGATAATTCTGTTTGTATAGATTACAATTTATGCACTTTCCTAACGAAAAGACTTTGCGTTTCTCAAAAATCATTTTTACTGTGATTTTCTAAGTCCACTGCACATGAATTCCACACCACTTTGTCCGTATCTCACTGGATGAAACCGGAAATATCCAGTTGTGTTTTCGCTTACTCAATCCAAATATTGCTACAGCCTCTGTGTTTGTGTATTCCTGATATCATCCACGGACTTTTTTTTTTTTTTGAATGTTTTTATCAGGGAACATTTCATTTTGTACCGTTGAAACACTAACTGGTCCATCATGGGTATATCAGCTCTACACATTCATATTTTCTAGGGAGAAAGCTAGAAGAATTGCGACAAACAAACATGATATTTCTGTTTGTATAGATGACATTTTATGCGCTTGCCTAACGAAAAGACTTTCTTTTCTCCAAAACCATTTTTACTGTGAATTTTCTGATCCATTGCATATGAATTCCACACCAGTTTGTCTGGATATGACTGGATGAAACCGGAAATATCCGGGTTTGTTCTAGCTAACTAAATCCCAGATATTGCTACAGCCTCTGTGTTTGTGTTTTCTGGATATTATCAATGGACTTCATTGTTTTGAATGTTTTTTTCTGGGAACATTTTATTTTGAGCTGGGATAGAGGAATTGCTTCCACATGGAGACACCAGCTCTACATTTTGTATTTTCTAGGGAGAAAGGTAGAGGAACTGCTGCAAACAAACATGATATTTCTGTTTGTATAGATGACATTTTATGCACTTGCTTAACGAAAAGACTTTGCTTTTCTCCAAAACCATTTTACTGTGATTTTCTCGGTCCATTGCATATAAATTCCAAACCACGTTGTCCGGATAAGACTGGATGAAACCGGAAATATCCAGTTGTGTTTTGCCTAACTCAATTTGAAATATCGTGAAAGATTCAGTGTTTGTGTTTTCAAGATATTATTGATGGACTTATTGTTTGAATGTTTTTATCAGGGAACACTTCATTTTGTACCGTAGAAACACTAATTGGTTCATCATGGGGACACCAGCTCTACACATTTCTATTTTCTGGGGAGAAAGCTAGAGGAACTGCCGCGAACAAACATGATAATTCTGTTTGTATAGATTACAATTTATGCACTTTCCTAACGAAAAGACTTTCGTTTCTCAAAAATCATTTTTACTGTGATTTTCTAAGTCCACTGCACATGAATTCCACACCACTTTGTCCGGATAAGACTGGATGAAACTGGAAATATCCAGTTGTGGTTTCGCTTTCTCAATCCAAATATTGCTACAGCCTCTGTGTTTGTGTATTCCTGATATCATCCACGGACTTTTTTTTTTTTTGAATGTTTTTATCAGGGAACATTTCATTTTGTACCGTTGAAACACTAACTGGTCCATCATGGGTATATCAGCTCTACACATTCATATTTTCTAGGGAGAAAGCTAGAAGAATTGCGACAAACAAACATGATATTTCTGTTTGTATAGATGACATTTTATGCGCTTGCCTAACGAAAAGACTTTCTTTTCTCCAAAACAATTTTTACTGTGAATTTTCTGATCCATTGCATATGAATTCCAAACCACGTTGTCGGACATGACTGGATGAAACCAGAATTATCCAGTTGTGCTTTGGATAACTCAATCCGAAATATTGTGAAAGTCTCTGTGTTTGTGTTTTCCAGATATTATCGACGGACTTTATTGTTTTGAATGTTTTTATCAGGGAACATTTCATTTTGTACCGTAGAAACACTAATTCATTCATCATGGGAACACCAGCTCTACACATTCATATTTTCTAGAGAGAAAGCTAGAGGAACTGCGGCAAATACACATGATAATTCTGTTTGTATAGATGACATTTTATGCTCTTGCCTAACGAAAAGACTTTGCTTTTCTCCAAAATCATTTTTACTGTGATTTTCTCGGTCCACTACATACGAATTCCACACCAGTTTCTCCTGATATGACTGGATGAAACCAGAAATATCTGGTTGTGTTTTGGCTAACTCAATCCGAAATATTGTGAAGGCCTCTGTGTTTGTGTTTTCTGGATATTATCGATGGACTTTATTGTTTTGAATGTTTTTATCAGGGAACATTTCATTTTGTACCGTTGAAACACTAATTGGTTCATCCTGGGGACACCAGCTCTACACATTCCTATTTTCTGGGGAGAAAGCTAGAGGAACTGCGGCAAACAAACATGATATTTCTGTTTGTATCGATGACCTTTTATGCACTTTCCTAACGAAAAGACTTTGCTTTTCTCCGAAATCATTTTTACTGTGATTTTCTCCGTCCACTGCATATGAATTCCACACCACTTTGTCCGGATATCACTGGAAGACACCAGAAATGTCCGGTTGTATTTTCGCTAACTCAATCCGAAATATTGTGAAAGCCTCTGTGTTTGTGTTTTCTGGATATTATCGATGGGCTTTATTGATTTGAATGTTTTTATCAGGGAACATTTCATTTTGTACAAAAGAAACACTAATTGGATCATCATGGGGACACCAGCTCTACACATTCCTATTTTCTGGGGAGAAAGCTAGAGGAACTGCGGCAAACAAACATGATATTTCTGTTTGTATCGATGACATTTTATGCACTTGCCTAACGAAAAGACTTTGCTATTCTCCAAAATCATTTCCCTGTGATTTTCTCGGTCCTTTGCATAGGAATTCCACACCAGTTTCTCCGGATATGACTGGATGAACCCGGAAATATCCGTGTTTGTTCTTTCTAACTCAATCCCAGATATTGCTACAGCCTGTGTGTTGGTGTTTTCTGGATATTAGCGATGGGCTTTATTGTTTTGAATATTTTTTATTAGGGAAATTTTCATTTTTTACCAAAGAAACACTAATTGGTTAATCCTTGGGACACCAGCTCTACACATTCGTATTTTCTGGGGTGAAAGCTAGAGGAACTGCGGCAAACAAACATGATATTTCTGTTTGTATCGATGACATTTTATGCACTTGCCTAACGAAAAGACTTTGCTTTTCTCCAAAACCAATTTTTCCTGTGATTTTCTCGGTCCATTGCATGTGAATTCCACACCACGCCCTCCGGATATGACTGGATGAAACCAGAAATATCTGGTTGTGTTTTGGCTAACTTAATCCAAAATATTGTGAAAGCCTCTGTGCTTGTGTATTCCTGATATTATCCACAGATTTATTGTTTTGAATGTTTTTTTCAGCGTACATTTAATTTTGTGCTTGGAAAAACTAATTGGTTCCTCATGGGGACACCAGCTCTACACATTCGTATTTTCTATTTAGAATGCTAGGAACTGTGGCAAACAAACATGATATTTCTGTTGGTATAGATGACATTTTATGCTCTTGCCTAATGAAAATACTTTGCTTTTCTCCAAAATCATTTTTACTGTGATTTTCTCGGTCCATTGCATACGAATTCCACACCAGTTTCTCCAGATATGACTGGATGTAACCAGAAATATCTGGATGCATTTTGGCTAACTCAATCCGAAATATTGTGAAAGCCTCTGTGTTTGTGTTTTCTGGATATTATCGATGGACTTTATTGTTTTCAATGTTTTTATCAGGGAACATTTCATTTTCTACCAAAGAAACACTAATTGATTCATCCTGGGGACACCAGCTCTACACATTCGTATTTTCTATGGAGAATGCTAGGAACTGTGGCAAACAAACATGATATTTCTGTTTGTATCGATGACATTTTATGCACTTGCCTAACGAAAAGACTTTGCTTTTCTCCAAAACCATTTTTCCTGTGATTTTGTCGGTCTATTGCATACGAATTCCACACCACTTTGTCCATATCTGACTGGATGAAACCGGAAATATCCGGTTGTGTTTTGGCTAACTCAATCTGAAATATTGTGAAAGCCTCTGGTTTGTGTTTTCAAGATATTATTGATGGACTTATTGTTTTGAATGTTTTTATCAGGGAACACTTCATTTTGTACCAAAGAAACACTAATTGATTCATCCTGGGGACACCAGCTCTACATATTCCTATTTTCTGGGGAGAAAGCTAGAAGAACTGCCGCAAACAAACATGATAATTCTGTTTGTATAGATTACAATTTATGCACTTCCCTAACGAAAAGACTTTGTGTTTCTCAAAAATCATTTTTACTGTGATTTTCTAAGTCCACTGCACAGGAATTCCACACCACTTTGTCCGTATCTGACTGGATGAAAACGAAAATATCCGGTTGTGTTTTCGCTTACTCAATCCCAGATATTTCTACAGCCTCTGTGTTTGTGTATTCCTGATATTTTCCATGGACTTTTTTTTTGAATGTTTTTATCAGGGAACATGTCATTTTGTACCGTTGAAACACTAACTGGTTCATCATGGGTATATCAGCTCTACACATTCCTATTTTCTGGGGAGAAAGCTAGAGGAACTGCCACAAACAAACATGATAATTCTGTTTGTATAGATGATATTTTATGCACTTTCCTAACGAAAAGACTTTGCTTTTCTCCAAAATCATTTTTACTGTGATTTTCAAGGTGCACTGCATCCGAATTCCGCACCAATTTGTCCGGATATCACTGGAAGAAACCAGAAATATCCGGTTGTGTTTTGGCTAACTCAATTCGAAATATTGTGAAAGCTTCTGTGTTTGTGTTTTCTGGATATTATCGATGGACTTTATTGTTTTGAATGTTTTTATCAGGGAACACTTCATTTTGTACCAAAGAAACACTAATTGGTTCATCCTGGGGACACCAGCTCTACACATTCCTATTTTCTGGGGAGAAAGCTACAGGAACTGTGGCAAACATGATATTTCTGTTTGTATCGATGACATTTTATGCACTTGCCTAACGAAAAGACTTTGCTATTCTCCAAAATCAATTCCCTGTGATTTTCTCGGTCCATTGCATAGGAATTCCACACCAGTTTCTCCGGATATGACTGGATGAAACCAGAAATATCCAGGTTTGTTCTTTCTAACTCAATCCCAGATATTGCTACAGCCTCTGTGTTGGTGTTTTCTGGATATTAGCGATGGACTTTATTGTTTTGAATGTTTTTATGAGGGAAAATTTCATTTTGTACCAAAGAAACACTAATTGGTTAATCCTTGGGACACCAGCTCTACACATTCGTATTTTCTAGAGAGAAAGCTAGAGGAACTGCGGCAAACAAACATGATATTTCTGTTTGTATCGATGACATTTTATGCACTTGCCCAACGAAAAGACTGCTTTTCTCCAAAATCATTTTTCCTGTGATTTTCTCGGTCCATTGCATACGAATTCCACACCACGCCCTCCGAATATGACTGGATTAAACCAGAAATATCTGGTTGTGTTTTGGCTAACTTAATCCAAAATATTGTGAAAGCCTCTGTGCTTGTTTATTCCTGATATTATCCACAGACTTTATTGTTTTGAATGTTTTTTTCAGCGAACATATAATTTGGTGCTTGAAAAACTAATTGGTTCCTCATGGGGACACCAGCTCCACATATTCGTATTTTCTATGAAGAATGCTAGGAACTGTGGCAAACAAACATGATATTTCTGTTTGTATAGATGACATTTTATGCACTTGCCTAACGAAAAGACTTTCTTTTCTCCAACACCATTTTTACTGTGAATTTTCTGATCCATTGCATACGAATTCCACAACAGTTTGTCTCGATATGCCTGGATGAAGCCGGAAATATCCGGTTGTGTTTTGGCTAACTCAATCCCAGATATTGCTACAGCCTCTGTGTTTGTGTTTTCTGGATATTATCAATGGACTTCATTGTTTTGAATGTTTTTTATCGGGGAACATTTTATTTTGAGCTGGGATAGAGTAATTGCCTCCACATGGAGACACCAGCTCTACATTTTGTATTTTCTAGGGAGAAAGGTAGAGGAACTGCTGCAAACAAACATGATATTTCTGTTTGTATAGATGACATTTTATGCACTTGCCTAACGAAAAGACTTTGCTTTTCTCCAAAACCATTTGTACTGTGATATTCTCAGTCCATTGCATATGAATTCCAAACCACGTTGTCGGACATGACTGGATGAAACCAGAAATATCCGGTTGTGCTTTGGATAACTCAATCCGAAATATTGTGAAAGTCTCTGTGTTTGTGTTTTCCAGATATTATCGACGGACTTTATTGTTTTGAAAGTTTTTTGTCAGGGAACATATAATTTTGTACTGTTGAAACACTAATTGGTTCATCCTGGGGACACCAGCTCTACATATTCGTATTTTCTAGAGAGAAAGCTAGAGGAACTGCGGCAAATACACATGATAATTCTGTTTGTATAGATGACATTTTATGCTCTTGCCTAACGAAAAGACTACTTTTCTCCAAAATCATTTTTCCTGTGATTTTATCGGTCCATTGCATAGGAATTCCACACCACGCTGTCCGGATATGACTGGATTAAACCAGAAATATCCGGTTGTGCTTTGGATAACTCAATCCGAAATATTGTGAAAGTCTCTGTGTTTGTGTTTTCCAGATATTATCAACGGACTTTATTGTTTTGAATGTTTTTATCAGGGAACATATAATTTTGTACCATTGAAACACTAATTGGTTCATCCTGGGGACATCAGCTCTACACATTCTTATTTTCTAGAGAGAAAGCTAGAGGTACTGCTGTAAATACACATGATAATTCTGTTTGTATAGATGACATTTTATGCTCTTGCCTAACGAAAAGACTGCTTTTCTCCAAAATCATTTTTCCTGTGATTTTCTCGGTCCATTGCATACGAATTCCACACCAGTTTCTCCGGATATGACTGGATGAAACCAGAAATATCTGGTTGCGTTTTGGCTAACTCAATCTGAAATATTGTGAAAGCCTCTGGTTTGTGTTTTCAAGATATTATTGATGGACTTATTGTTTTGAATGTTTTTATCAGGGAACACTTCATTTTGTACCAAAGAAACACTAATTGATTCATCCTGGGGACACCAGCTCTACATATTCCTATTTTCTGTGGAGAAAGCTAGAGGAACTGCGGCAAACAAACATGATAATTCTGTTTGTATAGATGACATTTTATGCACTTTCCTAACGAAAAGACTTTGCTTTTCTCAAAAATAATTTTTACTGTGATTTTCTCGGTCCACTGCATACGAATTCCACACCACTTTGTCCGGATATGACTGGATGAAACCGGAAATATCCGGTTGTGTTTTGGCTAACTCAATCTGAAATATTGTGAAAGCCTCTGGTTTGTGTTTTCAAGATATTATTGATGGACTTATTGTTTTGAATGTTTTTATCAGGGAACACTTCATTTTGTACCGTAGAAACACTAATTGGTTCATCCTGGGACACCAGCTCTACACATTCCTATTTTCTGGGGAGAAAGCTAGAGGAACTGCGGCAAACAAACATGATAATTCTGTTTGTATAGATGACATTTTATGCACTTTCCTAATGAAAAGACTTTGCTTTTCTCCAAAATAATTTTTAGTGTGATTTTCTCGTTCCATTGCATACGAATTCCACACCACATTGTCCGGATAAGACTGGATGAAACCGGAAATATCCAGTTGTGTTTTGGCTAACTCAATCTGAAATATCGTGAAAGATTCAGTGTTTGTGTTTTCAAGATATTATTGATGGACTTATTGTTTGAATGTTTTTATCAGGGAACACTTCATTTTGTACCGTAGAAACACTAATTGGTTCATCATGGGGACACCAGCTCTACACATTCCTATTTTCTGGTAAGAAAGCTAGAGGAACTGCCGCAAACAAACAAGATAATTCTGTTTGTATAGATTACAATTTATGCACTTTCCTAACGAAAAGACTTTGCGTTTCTCAAAAATCATTTTTACTGTGATTTTCTAAGTCCACTGCACATGAATTCCACACCACTTTGTCCGTATCTGACTGGATGAAACCGGAAATATCCAGTTGTGTTTTCGCTTACTCAATCCAAATATTGCTACAGCCTCTGTGTTTGTGTATTCCTGATATCATCCACGGACTTTTTTTTTTTTTTTGAATGTTTTTATCAGGGAACATTTCATTTTGTACCGTTGAAACACTAACTGGTCCATCATGGGTATATCAGCTCTACACATTCATATTTTCTAGGGAGAAAGCTAGAAGAATTGCGACAAACAAACATGATATTTCTGTTTGTATAGATGACATTTTATGCACTTGCCTAACGAAAAGACTTTCTTTTCTCCAAAACCATTTTTACTGTGAATTTTCTGATCCACTGCATATGAATTCCACACCAGTTTGTCTGGATATGACTGGATGAAACCGGAAATATCCGGGTTTGTTCTAGCTAACTCAATCCCAGATATTGCTACAGCCTCTGTGTTTGTGTTTTCTGGATATTATCAATGGACTTCATTGTTTTGAATGTTTTTTTCGGGGAACATTTTATTTTGAGCTGGGATAGAGTAATTGCTTCCACATGGAGACACCAGCTCTACATTTTGTATTTTCTAGGGAGAAAGGTAGAGGAACTGGTGCAAACAAACATGATATTTATGTTTGTATAGATGACATTTTATGCACTTGCCTAACGAAAAGACTTTGCTTTTCTCCAAAACCATTTTACTGTGATTTTCTCGGTCCATTGCATATGAATTCCAAACCACGTTGTCGGACATGACTGGATGAAACCAGAATTATCCGGTTGTGCTTTGGATAACTCAATCCGAAATATTGTGAAAGTCTCTGTGTTTGTGTTTTCCAGATATTATCGACAGACTTTATTGTTTTGAATGTTTTTATCAGGGAACATTTCATTTTGTACCGTAGAAACACTAATTCATTCATCATGGGAACACCAGCTCTACACATTCATATTTTCTAGAGAGAAAGCTAGAGGAACTGCGGCAAATACACATGATAATTCTGTTTGTATAGATGACATTTTATGCTCTTGCCTAACGAAAAGACTTTGCTTTTCTCCGAAATCATTTTTCCTGTGATTTTCTTGGTCCATTGCATACGAATTCCACACCACGCTGTCCGGATATGACTGGATGAAACCAGAAATATCTGGTTGTGTTTTGGCTAACTCAATCCGAAATATTGTGAAAGCCTCTGTGTTTGTGTTTTCTGGATATTATCGATGGACTTTATTGTTTTGAATGTTTTTATCAGGGAACATTTCATTTTGTACCGTTGAAACACTAATTGGTTCATCCTGGGGACACCAGCTCTACACATTCCTATTTTCTGGGGAGAAAGCTAGAGGAACTGCCGCAAACAAACATGATATTTCTGTTTGTATCGATGACCTTTTATGCACTTTCCTAACGAAAAGACTTTGCTTTTCTCCGAAATCATTTTTACTGTGATTTTCTCCGTCCACTGCATATGAATTCCACACCACTTTGTCCGGATATCACTGGAAGACACCAGAAATGTCCGGTTGTATTTTCGCTAACTCAATCCGAAATATTGTGAAAGCCTCTGTGTTTGTGTTTTCTGGATATTAGCGATGGGCTTTATTGTTTTGAATGTTTTTATCAGGGAACATTTCATTTTGTACCAAAGAAATACTAATTGGATCATCATGGGGACACCAGCTCTACACATTCCTATTTTCTGGGGAGAAAGCTAGAGGAACTGCGGCAAACAAACATGATATTTCTGTTTGTATCGATGACATTTTATGCACTTGCCTAACGAAAAGACTTTGCTATTCTCCAAAATCATTTCCCTGTGATTTTCTCGGTCCTTTGCATAGGAATTCCACACCAGTTTCTCCGGATATGACTGGATGAACCCGGAAATATCCGTGTTTGTTCTTTCTAACTCAATCCCAGATATTGCTACAGCCTCTGTGTTGGTGTTTTCTGGATATTAGCGATGGACTTTATTGTTTTGAATATTTTTTATTAGGGAAAATTTCATTTTGTACCAAAGAAACACTAATTGGTTAATCCTTGGGACACCAGCTCTACACATTCGTATTTTCTGGGGAGAAAGCTAGAGGAACTGCGGCAAACAAACATGATATTTCTGTTTGTATCGATGACATTTTATGCACTTGCCTAACGAAAAGACTTTGCTTTTCTCCAAAACCAATTTTTCCTGTGATTTTCTCGGTCCATTGTATACGAATTCCACACCACACCCTCCGGATATGACTGGATGAAACCAGAAATATCTGGTTGTGTTTTGGCTAACTTAATCCAAAATATTGTGAAAGCCTCTGTGCTTGTGTATTCCTGATATTATCCACAGACTTTATTGCTTTGAATGTTTTTTTCAGCGTACATTTAATTTTGTGCTTGGAAAAACTAATTGGTTCCTCATGGGGACACCAGCTCTACACATTCGTATTTTCTATTTAGAATGCTAGGAACTGTGGCAAACAAACATGATATTTCTGTTGGTATAGATGACATTTTATGCTCTTGCCTAACGAAAATACTTTGCTTTTCTCCAAAATCATTTTTACTGTGATTTTCTCGGTCCATTGCATACGAATTCCACACCAGTTTCTCCAGATATGACTGGATGAAACCAGAAATATCTGGATGCATTTTGGCTAACTCAATCCGAAATATTGTGAAAGCCTCTGTGTTTGTGTTTTCTGGATATTATCGATGGACTTTATTGTTTTCAATGTTTTTATCAGGGAACATTTCATTTTCTACCAAAGAAACACTAATTGATTCATCCTGGGGACACCAGCTCTACACATTCCTATTTTCTATGGAGAATGCTAGGAACTGTGGCAAACAAACATGATATTTCTGTTTGTATCGATGACATTTTATGCACTTGCCTAACGAAAAGACTTTGCTTTTCTCCAAAACCATTTTTACTGTGATTATCTCGGTCCATTGCATACGAATTCCACACCACTTTGTCCATATCTGACTGGATGAAACCGGAAATATCCGGTTGTGTTTTGGCTAACTCAATCTGAAATATTGTGAAAGCCTCTGGTTTGTGTTTTCAAGATATTATTGATGGACTTATTGTTTTGAATGTTTTTATCAGGGAACACTTCATTTTGTACCAAAGAAACACTAATTGATTCACCCTGGGGACACCAGCTCTACATATTCCTATTTTCTTGGGAGAAAGCTAGAAGAACTGTCGCAAACAAACATGATAATTCTGTTTGTATAGATTACAATTTATGCACTTCCCTAACGAAAAGACTTTGTGTTTCTCAAAAATCATTTTTACTGTGATTTTCTAAGTCCACTGCACAGGAATTCCACACCACTTTGTCCGTATCTGACTGGATGAAAACGAAAATATCCGGTTGTGTTTTCGCTTACTCAATCCCAGATATTTCTACAGCCTCTGTGTTTGTGTATTCCTGATATTTTCCATGGACTTTTTTTTTGAATGTTTTTATCAGGGAACATGTCATTTTGTACCGTTGAAACACTAACTGGTTCATCATGGGTATATCAGCTCTACACATTCCTATTTTCTGGGGAGAAAGCTAGAGGAACTGCCGCAAACAAACATGATAATTCTGTTTGTATAGATGATATTTTATGCACTTTCCTAACGAAAAGACTTTGCTTTTCTCAAAAATCATCTTTACTATGATTTTCAAGGTCCACTGCATCCGAATTCCGCACCAATTTGTCCGGATATCACTGGAAGAAACCAGAAATATCCGGTTGTGTTTTGGCTAACTCAATTCGAAATATTGTGAAAGCCTCTGTGTTTGTGTTTTCTGGATATTATCGATGGACTTTTTTGTTTTGAATGTTTTTATCAGGGAACACTTCATTTTGTACCAAAGAAACACTAATTGGTTCATCCTGGGGACACCAGCTCTACACATTCCTATTTTCTGGGGAGAAAGCTAGAGGAACTGCGGCAAACAAACATGATATTTCTGTTTGTATCGATGACATTTTATGCACTTGCCTAACGAAAAGACTTTGCTATTCTCCAAAATCAATTCCCTGTGATTTTCTCGGTCCATTGCATAGGAATTCCACACCAGTTTCTCCGGATATGACTGGATGAAACCAGATATATCCAGGTTTGTTCTTTCTAACTCAATCCCAGATATTGCTACAGCCTCTGTGTTGGTGTTTTCTGGATATTAACGATGGACTTTATTGTTTTGAATGTTTTTATGAGGGAAAATTTCATTTTGTAACAAAGAAACACTAATTGGTTAATCCTTGGGACACCAGCTCTACACATTCGTATTTTCTAGAGAGAAAGCTAGAGGAACTGCGGCAAACAAACATGATATTTCTGTTTGTATCGATGACATTTTATGCACTTGCCCAACGAAAAGACTGCTTTTCTCCAAAATCATTTTTCCTGTGATTTTCTCGGTCCATTGCATACGAATTCCATACCACGCCCTCCGAATATGACTGGATTAAACCAGAATTATCTGGTTGTGCTTTGGCTAACTTAATCCAAAATATTGTGAAAGCCTCTGTGCTTGTTTATTCCTGATATTATCCACAGACTTTATTGTTTTGAATGTTTTTTTCAGCGAACATGTAATTTGGTGCTTGAAAAACTAATTGGTTCCTCATGGGGACACCAGCTACACATATTCGTATTTTCTATGGAGAATGCTACGAACTGTGGCAAACAAACATGATATTTCTGTTTGTATAGATGACATTTTATGCACTTGCCTAACGAAAAGACTTTCTTTTCTCCAACACCATTTTTACTGTGAATTTTCTGATCCATTGCATACGAATTCCACACCAGTTTGTTTCGATATGACTGGATGAAGCCGGAAATATCCGGGTGTGTTTTGGCTAACTCAATCCCAGATATTGCTACAGCCTCTGTGTTTGTGTTTTCTGGATATTATCAATGGACTTCATTGTTTTGAATGTTTTTTATCGGGGAACATTTTATTTTGAGCTGGGATAGAGTAATTGCCTCCACATGGAGACACCAGCTCTACATTTTGTATTTTCTAGGGAGAAAGGTAGAGGAACTGCTGCAAACAAACATGATATTTCTGTTTGTATAGATGACATTTTATGCACTTGCCTAACGAAAAGACTTTGCTTTTCTCCAAAACCATTTGTACTGTGATATTCTCGGTCCATTGCATATGAATTCCAAACCACGTTGTCGGACATGACTGGATGAAACCAGAAATATCCGGTTGTGCTTTGGATAACTCAATCCGAAATATTGTGAAAGTCTCTGTGTTTGTGTTTTCCAGATATTATCGACGGACTTTATTGTTTTGAATGTTTTTGTCAGGGAACATATAATTTTGTACCGTTGAAACACTAATTGGTTCATCCTGGGGACACCAGCTCTACATATTCGTATTTTCTAGAGAGAAAGCTAGAGGAACTGCGGCAAATACACATGATATTTCTGTTTGTATAGATGACATTTTATGCTCTTGCCTAACGAAAAGACTGCTTTTCTCCAAAATCATTTTTCCTGTGATTTTCTCGGTCCATTGCATACGAATTCCACACCACGCTGTCCGGATATGACTGGATGAAACCAGAAATATCTGGTTGTGCTTTGGATAACTCAATCCAAAATATTGTGAAAGTCTCTGTGTTTGTGTTTTCCAGATATTATCAACGGACTTTATTGTTTTGAATGTTTTTATCAGGGAACATTTCATTTTGTACCAAAGAAACACTAATTGGATCATCATGGGGACACCAGCTCTACACATTCCTATTTTCTGGGGAGAAAGCTAGAGGAACTGCGGCAAACAAACATGATATTTCTGTTTGTATCGATGACATTTTATGCACTTGCCTAACGAAAAGACTTTGCTATTCTCCAAAATCATTTCCCTGTGATTTTCTCGGTCCTTTGCATAGGAATTCCACACCAGTTTCTCCGGATATGACTGGATGAACCCGGAAATATCCGTGTTTGTTCTTTCTAACTCAATCCCAGATATTGCTACAGCCTCTGTGTTGGTGTTTTCTGGATATTAGCGATGGACTTTATTGTTTTGAATATTTTTTTATTAGGGAAAATTTCATTTTGTACCAAAGAAACACTAATTGGTTAATCCTTGGGACACCAGCTCTACACATTCGTATTTTCTGGGGAGAAAGCTAGAGGAACTGCGGCAAACAAACATGATATTTCTGTTTGTATCGATGACATTTTATGCACTTGCCTAACGAAAAGACTTTGCTTTTCTCCAAAACCAATTTTTCCTGTGATTTTCTCGGTCCATTGCATGTGAATTCCACACCATGCCCTCCGGATATGACTGGATGAAACCAGAAATATCTGGTTGTGTTTTGGCTAACTTAATCCAAAATATTGTGAAAGCCTCTGTGCTTGTGTATTCCTGATATTATCCACAGACTTTATTGTTTTGAATGTTTTTTTCAGCGTTCATTTAATTTTGTGCTTGGAAAAACTAATTGGTTCCTCATGGGGACACCAGCTCTACACATTCGTATTTTCTATTTAGAATGCTAGGAACTGTGGCAAACAAACATGATATTTCTGTTGGTATAGATGACATTTTATGCACTTGCCTAACGAAAAGACTTTCTTTTCTCCAACACCATTTTTACTGTGAATTTTCTGATCCATTGCATACGAATTCCACACCAGTTTGTTTCGATATGACTGGATGAAGCCGGAAATATCCGGGTGTGTTTTGGCTAACTCAATCCCAGATATTGCTACAGCCTCTGTGTTTGTGTTTTCTGGATATTATCAATGGACTTCATTGTTTTGAATGTTTTTTATCGGGGAACATTTTATTTTGAGCTGGGATAGAGTAATTGCCTCCACATGGAGACACCAGCTCTACATTTTGTATTTTCTAGGGAGAAAGGTAGAGGAACTGCTGCAAACAAACATGATATTTCTGTTTGTATAGATGACATTTTATGCACTTGCCTAACGAAAAGACTTTGCTTTTCTCCAAAACCATTTGTACTGTGATATTCTCGGTCCATTGCATATGAATTCCAAACCACGTTGTCGGACATGACTGGATGAAACCAGAAATATCCGGTTGTGCTTTGGATAACTCAATCCGAAATATTGTGAAAGTCTCTGTGTTTGTGTTTTCCAGATATTATCGACGGACTTTATTGTTTTGAATGTTTTTGTCAGGGAACATATAATTTTGTACCGTTGAAACACTAATTGGTTCATCCTGGGGACACCAGCTCTACATATTCGTATTTTCTAGAGAGAAAGCTAGAGGAACTGCGGCAAATACACATGATATTTCTGTTTGTATAGATGACATTTTATGCTCTTGCCTAACGAAAAGACTGCTTTTCTCCAAAATCATTTTTCCTGTGATTTTCTCGGTCCATTGCATACGAATTCCACACCACGCTGTCCGGATATGACTGGATGAAACCAGAAATATCTGGTTGTGCTTTGGATAACTCAATCCAAAATATTGTGAAAGTCTCTGTGTTTGTGTTTTCCAGATATTATCAACGGACTTTATTGTTTTGAATGTTTTTATCAGGGAACATTTCATTTTGTACCAAAGAAACACTAATTGGATCATCATGGGGACACCAGCTCTACACATTCCTATTTTCTGGGGAGAAAGCTAGAGGAACTGCGGCAAACAAACATGATATTTCTGTTTGTATCGATGACATTTTATGCACTTGCCTAACGAAAAGACTTTGCTATTCTCCAAAATCATTTCCCTGTGATTTTCTCGGTCCTTTGCATAGGAATTCCACACCAGTTTCTCCGGATATGACTGGATGAACCCGGAAATATCCGTGTTTGTTCTTTCTAACTCAATCCCAGATATTGCTACAGCCTCTGTGTTGGTGTTTTCTGGATATTAGCGATGGACTTTATTGTTTTGAATATTTTTTTATTAGGGAAAATTTCATTTTGTACCAAAGAAACACTAATTGGTTAATCCTTGGGACACCAGCTCTACACATTCGTATTTTCTGGGGAGAAAGCTAGAGGAACTGCGGCAAACAAACATGATATTTCTGTTTGTATCGATGACATTTTATGCACTTGCCTAACGAAAAGACTTTGCTTTTCTCCAAAACCAATTTTTCCTGTGATTTTCTCGGTCCATTGCATGTGAATTCCACACCATGCCCTCCGGATATGACTGGATGAAACCAGAAATATCTGGTTGTGTTTTGGCTAACTTAATCCAAAATATTGTGAAAGCCTCTGTGCTTGTGTATTCCTGATATTATCCACAGACTTTATTGTTTTGAATGTTTTTTTCAGCGTTCATTTAATTTTGTGCTTGGAAAAACTAATTGGTTCCTCATGGGGACACCAGCTCTACACATTCGTATTTTCTATTTAGAATGCTAGGAACTGTGGCAAACAAACATGATATTTCTGTTGGTATAGATGACATTTTATGCTCTTGCCTAACGAAAATACTTTGCTTTTCTCCAAAATCATTTTTACTGTGATTTTCTCGGTCCATTGCATACGAATTCCACACCAGTTTCTCCAGATATGACTGGATGAAACCAGAAATATCTGGATGCATTTTGGCTAACTCAATCCGAAATATTGTGAAAGCCTCTGTGTTTGTGTTTTCTGGATATTATCGATGGACTTTATTGTTTTCAATGTTTTTATCAGGGAACATTTCATTTTCTACCAAAGAAACACTAATTGATTCATCCTGGGGACACCAGCTCTACACATTCCTATTTTCTATGGAGAATGCTAGGAACTGTGGCAAACAAACATGATATTTCTGTTTGTATCGATGACATTTTATGCACTTGCCTAACAAAAAGACTTTGCTTTTCTCCAAAACCATTTTTACTGTGATTATCTCGGTCCATTGCATACGAATTCCACACCACTTTGTCCATATCTGACTGGATGAAACCGGAAATATCCGGTTGTGTTTTGGCTAACTCAATCTGAAATATTGTGAAAGCCTCTGGTTTGTGTTTTCAAGATATTATTGATGGACTTATTGTTTTGAATGTTTTTATCAGGGAACACTTCATTTTGTACCAAAGAAACACTAATTGATTCATCCTGGGGACACCAGCTCTACATATTCGTATTTTCTAGAGAGAAAGCTAGAGGAACTGCGGCAAATACACATGATATTTCTGTTTGTATAGATGACATTTTATGCTCTTGCCTAACGAAAAGACTGCTTTTCTCCAAAATCATTTTTCCTGTGATTTTCATGGTCCATTGCATACGAATTCCACACCACGCTGTCCGGATATGACTGGATGAAACCAGAAATATCTGGTTGTGCTTTGGATAACTCAATCCAAAATATTGTGAAAGTCTCTGTGTTTGTGTTTTCCAGATATTATCGACGGACTTTATTGTTTTGAATGTTTTTATCAGGGAACATTTCATTTTGTACCAAAGAAACACTAATTGGATCATCATGGGGACACCAGCTCTACACATTCCTATTTTCTGGGGAGAAAGCTAGAGGAACTGCGGCAAACAAACATGATATTTCTGTTTGTATCGATGACATTTTATGCACTTGCCTAACGAAAAGACTTTGCTATTCTCCAAAATCATTTCCCTGTGATTTTCTCGGTCCTTTGCATAGGAATTCCACACCAGTTTCTCCGGATATGACTGGATGAACCCGGAAATATCCGTGTTTGTTCTTTCTAACTCAATCCCAGATATTGCTACAGCCTCTGTGTTGGTGTTTTCTGGATATTAGCGATGGACTTTATTGTTTTGAATATTTTTTATTAGGGAAAATTTCATTTTGTACCAAAGAAACACTAATTGGTTAATCCTTGGGACACCAGCTCTACACATTCGTATTTTCTGGGGAGAAAGCTAGAGGAACTGCGGCAAACAAACATGATATTTCTGTTTGTATCGATGACATTTTATGCACTTGCCTAACGAAAAGACTTTGCTTTTCTCCAAAACCAATTTTTCCTGTGATTTTCTCGGTCCATTGCATGTGAATTCCACACCATGCCCTCCGGATATGACTGGATGAAACCAGAAATATCTGGTTGTGTTTTGGCTAACTTAATCCAAAATATTGTGAAAGCCTCTGTGCTTGTGTATTCCTGATATTATCCACAGACTTTATTGTTTTGAATGTTTTTTTCAGCGTTCATTTAATTTTGTGCTTGGAAAAACTAATTGGTTCCTCATGGGGACACCAGCTCTACACATTCGTATTTTCTATTTAGAATGCTAGGAACTGTGGCAAACAAACATGATATTTCTGTTGGTATAGATGACATTTTATGCTCTTGCCTAACGAAAATACTTTGCTTTTCTCCAAAATCATTTTTACTGTGATTTTCTCGGTCCATTGCATACGAATTCCACACCAGTTTCTCCAGATATGACTGGATGAAACCAGAAATATCTGGATGCATTTTGGCTAACTCAATCCGAAATATTGTGAAAGCCTCTGTGTTTGTGTTTTCTGGATATTATCGATGGACTTTATTGTTTTCAATGTTTTTATCAGGGAACATTTCATTTTCTACCAAAGAAACACTAATTGATTCATCCTGGGGACACCAGCTCTACACATTCCTATTTTCTATGGAGAATGCTAGGAACTGTGGCAAACAAACATGATATTTCTGTTTGTATCGATGACATTTTATGCACTTGCCTAACAAAAAGACTTTGCTTTTCTCCAAAACCATTTTTACTGTGATTATCTCGGTCCATTGCATACGAATTCCACACCACATTGTCCGGATAAGACTGGATGAAACCGGAAATATCCGGTTGTGTTTTGGCTAACTCAATCTGAAATATTGTGAAAGCCTATGGTTTGTGTTTTCAAGATATTATTGATGGACTTATTGTTTTGAATGTTTTTATCAGGGAACACTTCATTTTGTACCAAAGAAACACTAATTGATTCATCCTGGGGACACCAGCTCTACATATTCCTATTTTCTGGGGAGAAAGCTAGAGGAACTGCCGCAAACAAACATGATAATTCTGTTTGTATAGATTACAATTTATGCACTTTCCTAACGAAAAGACTTTGCGTTTCTCAAAAATCATTTTTACTGTGATTTTCTAAGTCCACTGCACATGAATTCCACACCACTTTGTCCGTATCTGACTGGATGAAAACGAAAATATCCGGTTGTGTTTTCGCTTACTCAATCCCAGATATTGCTACAGCCTCTGTGTTTGTGTATTCCTGATATTTTCCATGGACTTTTTTTTTTGAATGTTTTTATCAGGGAACATGTCATTTTGTACCGTTGAAACACTAACTGATTCATCATGGGTATATCAGCTCTACACATTCGTATTTTCTGGGGAGAAAGCTAGAGGAACTGCCGCAAACAAACATGATAATTCTGTTTGTATAGATGATATTTTATGCACTTTCCTAACGAAAAGACTTTGCTTTTCTCAAAAATCATTTTTACTGTGATTTTCAAGGTTCACTGCATCCGAATTCCGCACCAATTTGTCCGGATATCACTGGAAGAAACCAGAAATATCCGGTTGTGTTTTGGCTAACTCAATTCGAAATATTGTGAAAGCCTCTGTGTTTGTGTTTTCTGGATATTATCGATGGACTTTATTGTTTTGAATGTTTTTATCAGGGAACACTTCATTTTGTACCAAAGAAACACTAATTGGTTCATCCTGGGGACACCAGCTCTACACATTCCTATTTTCTGGGGAGAAAGCTAGAGGAACTGCGGCAAACAAACATGATATTTCTGTTTGTATCGATGACATTTTATGCACTTGCCTAACGAAAAGACTTTGCTATTCTCCAAAATCAATTCCCTGTGATTTTCTCGGTCCATTGCATAGGAATTCCACACCAGTTTCTCCGGATATGACTGGATGAAACCAGAAATATCCAGGTTTGTTCTTTCTAACTCAATCCCAGATATTGCTACAGCCTCTGTGTTGGTGTTTTCTGGATATTAACGATGGACTTTATTGTTTTGAATGTTTTTATGAGGGAAAATTTCATTTTGTACCAAAGAAATACTAATTGGTTAATCCTTGGGACACCAGCTCTACACATTCGTATTTTCTAGAGAGAAAGCTAGAGGAACTGCGGCAAACAAACATGATATTTCTGTTTGTATCGATGACATTTTATGCACTTGCCCAACGAAAAGACTTTGCTTTTCTCCAAAACCAATTTTTCCTGTGATTTTCTCGGTCCATTGCATATGAATTCCTAACCACGTTGTCGGACATGACTGGATGAAACCAGAATTATCTGGTTGTGCTTTGGATAACTCAATCCGAAATATTGTGAAAGTCTCTGTGTTTGTGTTTTCCAGATATTATCGACAGACTTTATTGTTTTGAATGTTTTTATCAGGGAACATTTCATTTTGTACCGTAGAAACACTAATTCATTCATCATGGGAACACCAGCTCTACACATTCGTATTTTCTAGGGAGAAAGCTAGAGGAACTGCGGCAAATACACATGATAATTCTGTTTGTATAGATGACATTTTATGCTCTTGCCTAACGAAAAGCCTTTGCTTTTCTCCAAAATCATTTTTACTGTGATTTTCTCCGTCCACTGCATACGAATTCCACACCAGTTTCTCCGGATATGACTGGATGAAACCAGAAATGTCCGGTTGTATTTTCGCTAACTCAATCCGAAATATTGTGAAAGCCTCTGTGTTTGTGTTTTCTGGATATTATCGATGGACTTTATTGTTTTGAATGTTTTTATCAGGGAACATTTCATTTTGTACCAAAGAAACACTAATTGGATCATCATGGGGACACCAGCTCTACACATTCGTATTTTCTGGGCAGAAAGCTAGAGGAACTGCGGCAAACAAACATGATATTTCTGTTTGTATCGATGACCTTTTATGCACTTTCCTAACAAAAAGACTTTGCTTTTCTCCGAAATCATTTTTACTGTGATTTTCTCCGTCCACTGCATATGAATTCCACACCACTTTGTCCGGATATCACTGGAAGACACCAGAAATGTCCGGTTGTATTTTGGCTAACTCAATTCGAAATATTGTGAAAGCTTCTGTGTTTGTGTTTTCTGGATATTATCGATGGACTTTATTGTTTTGAATGTTTTTATCAGGGAACACTTCATTTTGTACCAAAGAAACACTAATTGGATCATCATGGGCACACCAGCTCTACACATTCGTATTTTCTGGGGAGAAAGCTAGAGGAACTGCGGCAAACAAACATGATATTTCTGTTTGTATCGATGACATTTTATGCACTTGCCTAACGAAAAGACTTTGCTATTCTCCAAAATCATTTCCCTGTGATTTTCTCGGTCCTTTGCATAGGAATTCCACACCAGTTTCTCCGGATATTACTGGATGAACCCGGAAATATCCGTGTTTGTTCTTTCTAACTCAATCCCAGATATTGCTACAGCCTCTGTGTTGGTGTTTTCTGGATATTAGCGATGGACTTTATTGTTTTGAAGATTTTTTATTAGGGAAAATTTCATTTTGTACCAAAGAAACACTAATTGGTTAATCCTTGGGACACCAGCTCTACACATTCGTATTTTCTGGGGAGAAAGCTAGAGGAACTGCGGCAAACAAACATGATATTTCTGTTTGTATCGATGACATTTTATGCACTTGCCTAACAAAAAGACTTTGCTTTTCTCCAAAACCAATTTTTCCTGTGATTTTCTCGGTCCATTGTATACGAATTCCACACCACGCCCTCCGGATATGACTGGATGAAACCAGAAATATCTGGTTGTGTTTTGGCTAACTTAATCCAAAATATTGTGAAAGTCTCTGTGCTTGTGTATTCCTGATATTATCCACAGACTTTATTGTTTTGAATGTTTTTTTCAGCGTACATTTAATTTTGTGCTTGGAAAAACTAATTGGTTCCTCATGGGGACAACAGCTCTACACATTCGTATTTTCTATTTAGAATGCTAGGAACTGTGGCAAACAAACATGATATTTCTGTTGGTATAGATGACATTTTATGCTCTTGCCTAACGAAAATACTTTGCTTTTCTCCAAAATCATTTTTACTGTGATTTTCTCGGTCCATTGCATATGAATTCCAAACCATGTTGTCGGACATGACTGGATGAAACCAGAAATATCCGGTTGTGCTTTGGATAACTCAATCCGAAATATTGTGAAAGTCTCTGTGTTTTTGTTTTCCAGATATTATCGACGGACTTTATTGTTTTGAATGTTTTTGTCAGGGAACATATAATTTTGTACCGTTGAAACACTAATTGGTTCATCCTGGGGACACCAGCTCTACATATTCGTATTTTCTAGAGAGAAAGCTAGAGGAACTGCGGCAAATACACATGATAATTCTGTTTGTATAGATGACATTTTATGCTCTTGCCTAACGAAAAGACTGCTTTTCTCCAAAATCATTTTTCCTGTGATTTTATCGGTCCATTGCATACGAATTCCACACCAGTTTCTCCGGATATGACTGGATGAAACCAGAAATATCTGGTTGCGTTTTGGCTAACTCAATCTGAAATATTGTGAAAGCCTCTGTGTTTGTGTTTTCTGGATATTATCGATGGACTTTATTGTTTTGAATGTTTTTATCAGGGAACATATAATTTTGTACCGTTGAAACACTAATTGGTTCATCCTGGGGACACCAGCTCTACACATTCCTATTTTCTGGGGAGAAAGCTAGAGGAACTGCGGCAAACAAACATGATAATTCTGTTTGTATAGATGACATTTTATGCACTTTCCTAACGAAAAGACTTTGCTTTTCTCAAAAATAATTTTTACTGTGATTTTCTCGGTCCACTGCATACGAATTCCACACCACATTGTCCGGATAAGACTGGATGAAACCGGAAATATCCGGTTGTGTTTTGGCTAACTCAATCTGAAATATCGTGAAAGATTCAGTGTTTGTGTTTTCAAGATATTATTGATGGACTTATTGTTTGAATGTTTTTATCAGGGAACACTTCATTTTGTACCGTAGAAACACTAATTGGTTCATCATGGGGACACCAGCTCTACACATTCGTATTTTCTAGAGAGAAAGCTAGAGGAACTGCTGCAAACAAACATGATAATTCTGTTTGTATAGATGACATTTTATGCACTTTCCTAACGAAAAGACTTTGCGTTTCTCAAAAATCATTTTTACTGTGATTTTCTAAGTCCACTGCACATGAATTCCACACCACTTTGTCCGTATCTGACTGGATGAAACCGGAAATATCCAGTTGTGTTTTCTCTTACTCAATCCAAATATTGCTACAGCCTCTGTGTTTGTGTATTCCTGATATCATCCACGGACTTTTTTTTTTTTTGAATGTTTTTATCAGGGAACATTTCATTTTGTACCGTTGAAACACTAACTGGTCCATCATGGGTATATCAGCTCTACACATTCATATTTTCTAGGGAGAAAGCTAGAAGAATTGCGACAAACAAACATGATATTTCTGTTTGTATAGATGACATTTTATGCGCTTGCCTAACGAAAAGACTTTCTTTTCTCCAAAACCATTTGTACTGTGAATTTTCTGATCCATTGCATATGGATTCCACACCAGTTTGTTTCGATATGACTGGATGAAGCCGGAAATATCCGGGTTTGTTCTAGCTAACTAAATCCCAGATATTGCTACAGCCTCTGTGTTTGTGTTTTCTGGATATTATCAATGGACTTCATTGTTTTCAATGTTTTTTTCGGGGAACATTTTATTTTGAGCTGGGATAGAGTAATTGCTTCCACATGGAGACACCAGCTCTACATTTTGTATTTTCTAGGGAGAAAGGTAGAGGAACTGCTGCAAACAAACATGATATTTATGTTTGTATAGATGACATTTTATGCACTTGCCTAACGAAAAGACTGCTTTTCTCCAAAATCATTTTTCCTGTGATTTTATCGGTCCATTGCATACGAATTCCACACCAGTTTCTCCGGATATGACTGGATGAAACCAGAAATATCTGGTTGCGTTTTGGCTAACTCAATCTGAAATATTGTGAAAGCCTCTGTGTTTGTGTTTTCTGGATATTATCGATGGACTTTATTGTTTTGAATGTTTTTATCAGGGAACATATAATTTTGTACCGTTGAAACACTAATTGGTTCATCCTGGGGACACCAGCTCTACACATTCCTATTTTCTGGGGAGAAAGCTAGAGGAACTGCGGCAAACAAACATGATAATTCTGTTTGTATAGATGACATTTTATGCACTTTCCTAACGAAAAGACTTTGCTTTTCTCAAAAATAATTTTTACTGTGATTTTCTCGGTCCACTGCATATGAATTCCACACCACATTGTCCGGATAAGACTGGATGAAACCGGAAATATCCGGTTGTGTTTTGGCTAACTCAATCTGAAATATCGTGAAAGATTCAGTGTTTGTGTTTTCAAGATATTATTGATGGACTTATTGTTTGAATGTTTTTATCAGGGAACACTTCATTTTGTACCGTAGAAACACTAATTGGTTCATCATGGGGACACCAGCTCTACACATTCCTATTTTCTGGTAAGAAAGCTAGAGGAACTGCCGCAAACAAACAAGATAATTCTGTTTGTATAGATTACAATTTATGCACTTTCCTAACGAAAAGACTTTGCGTTTCTCAAAAATCATTTTTACTGTGATTTTCTAAGTCCACTGCACATGAATTCCACACCACTTTGTCCGTATCTGACTGGATGAAACCGGAAATATCCAGTTGTGTTTTCTCTTACTCAATCCAAATATTGCTACAGCCTCTGTGTTTGTGTATTCCTGATATCATCCACGGACTTTTTTTTTTTTTGAATGTTTTTATCAGGGAACATTTCATTTTGTACCGTTGAAACACTAACTGGTCCATCATGGGTATATCAGCTCTACACATTCATATTTTCTAGGGAGAAAGCTAGAAGAATTGCGACAAACAAACATGATATTTCTGTTTGTATAGATGACATTTTATGCGCTTGCCTAACGAAAAGACTTTCTTTTCTCCAAAACCATTTTTACTGTGAATTTTCTGATCCATTGCATATGAATTCCACACCAGTTTGTCTGGATATGACTGGATGAAACCGGAAATATCCGGGTTTGTTCTAGCTAACTAAATCCCAGATATTGCTACAGCCTCTGTGTTTGTGTTTTCTGGATATTATCAATGGACTTCATTGTTTTCAATGTTTTTTTCGGGGAACATTTTATTTTGAGCTGGGATAGAGTAATTGCTTCCACATGGAGACACCAGCTCTACATTTTGTATTTTCTAGGGAGAAAGGTAGAGGAACTGCTGCAAACAAACATGATATTTATGTTTGTATAGATGACATTTTATGCACTTGCCTAACGAAAAGACTTTGCTTTTCTCCAAAACCATTTTACTGTGATTTTCTCGGTCCATTGCATATGAATTCCAAACCACGTTGTCGGACATGACTGGATGAAACCAGAATTATCCGGTTGTGCTTTGGATAACTCAATCCGAAATATTGTGAAAGTCTCTGTGTTTGTGTTTTCCAGATATTATCGACAGACTTTATTGTTTTGAATGTTTTTATCAGGGAACATTTCATTTTGTACCGTAGAAACACTAATTCATTCATCATGGGAACACCAGCTCTACACATTCGTATTTTCTAGAGAGAAAGCTAGAGGAACTGCTGCAAATACACATGATAATTCTGTTTGTATAGATGACAATTTATGCTCTTGCCTAACGAAAAGCCTTTGATTTTCTCCAAAATCATTTTTACTGTGATTTTCTCGGTCCACTGCATACGAATTCCACACCAGTTTCTCCGGATATGACTGGATGAAACCAGAAATATCTGGTTGTGTTTTGGCTAACTCAATCCGAAATATTGTGAAAGCCTCTGTGTTTGTGTTTTCTGGATATTATCGATGGACTTTATTGTTTTGAATGTTTTTATCAGGGAACATTTCATTTTGTACCGTTGAAACACTAATTGGTTCATCCTGGGACACCAGCTCTACACATTCCTATTTTCTGGGCAGAAAGCTAGAGGAACTGCGGCAAACAAACATGATATTTCTGTTTGTATCGATGACCTTTTATGCACTTGCCTAACGAAAAGACTTTGCTTTTCTCCGAAATCATTTCCCTGTGATTTTCTCGGTCCTTTGCATAGGAATTCCACACCAGTTTCTCCGGATATGACTGGATGAACCCGGAAATATCCGTGTTTGTTCTTTCTAACTCAATCCCAGATATTGCTACAGCCTCTGTGTTGGTGTTTTCTGGATATTAGCGATGGACTTTATTGTTTTGAATATTTTTTATTAGGGAAAATTTCATTTTGTACCAAAGAAACACTAATTGGTTAATCCTTGGGACACCAGCTCTACACATTCCTATTTTCTGGGGAGAAAGCTAGAGGAACTGCGGCAAACAAACATGATATTTCTGTTTGTATCGATGACATTTTATGCACTTGCCTAACGAAAAGACTTTGCTTTTCTGCAAAACCAATTTTTCCTGTGATTTTCTCGGTCCATTGCATACGAATTCCAAACCACTTTGTCCGGATATGACTGGATGAAACCAGAAATATCTGGTTGTGTTTTGGCTAACTTAATCCAAAATATTGTGAAAGCCTCTGTGCTTGTGTTTTCCAGATATTATCGACAGACTTTATTGTTTTGAATGTTTTTTTCAGCGTACATTTAATTTTGTGCTTGGAAAAACTAATTGGTTCCTCATGGGGACACCAGCTCTACACATTCGTATTTTCTATTTAGAATGCTAGGAACTGTGGCAAACAAACATGATATTTCTGTTGGTATAGATGACATTTTATGCTCTTGCCTAACGAAAATACTTTGCTTTTCTCCAAAATCATTTTTACTGTGATTTTCTCGGTCCATTGCATACGAATTCCACACCAGTTTCTCCAGATATGACTGGATGAAACCAGAAATATCTGGATGCATTTTGGCTAACTCAATCCGAAATATTGTGAAAGCCTCTGTGTTTGTGTTTTCTGGATATTATCGATGGACTTTATTGTTTTCAATATTTTTATCAGGGAACATTTCATTTTCTACCAAAGAAACACTAATTGATTCATCCTGGGGACACCAGCTCTACACATTCCTATTTTCTATGGAGAATGCTAGGAACTGTGGCAAACAAACATGATATTTCTGTTTGTATCGATGACATTTTATGCACTTGCCTAACGAAAAGACTTTGCTTTTCTCCAAAACCATTTTTCCTGTGATTTTCTCGGTCCATTGCATACGAATTCCACACCACTTTGTCCGTATCTGACTGGATGAAACTGGAAATTTCCGGTTGTGTTTTGGCTAACTCAATCTGAAATATTGTGAAAGCCTCTGGTTTGTGTTTTCAAGATATTATTGATGGACTTATTGTTTTGAATGTTTTTATCAGGGAACACTTCATTTTGTACCAAAGAAACACTAATTGATTCATCCTGGGGACACCAGCTCTACATATTCCTATTTTCTGGGGAGAAAGCTAGAGGAACTGCCGCAAACAAACATGATAATTCTGTTTGTATAGATTACAATTTATGCACTTCCCTAACGAAAAGACTTTGTGTTTCTCAAAAATCATTTTTACTGTGATTTTCTAAGTCCACTGCACATGAATTCCACACCACTTTGTCCGTATCTGACTGGATGAAAACGAAAATATCCGGTTGTGTTTTCGCTTACTCAATCCCAGATATTGCTACAGCCGCTGTGTTTGTGTATTCCTGATATTTTCCATGGACTTTTTTTTTTGAATGTTTTTATCAGGGAACATGTCATTTTGTACTGTTGAAACACTAACTGGTTCATTATGGGTATATCAGCTCTACACATTCCTATTTTCTAGGGAGAAAGCTAGAAGAATTGCGACAAACAAACATGATATTTCTGTTTGTATAGATGACATTTTATGCGCTTGCCTAACGAAAAGACTTTCTTTTCTCCAAAACCATTTGTACTGTGAATTTTCTGATCCATTGCATATGAATTCCACACCAGTTTGTCTGCATATGACTGGATGAAACCGGAAATATCCGGTTGTGTTTTGGCTAACTCAATCCCAGATATTGCTACAGCCTCTGTGTTTGTGTTTTCTGGATATTATCAATGGACTTCATTGTTTTGAATGTTTTTTATCAGGGAACATTTTATTTTGAGCTGGGATAGAGTAATTGCTTCCACATGGAGACACCAGCTCTACATTTTGTATTTTCTAGGGAGAAAGGTAGAGGAACTGCTGCAAACAAACATGATATTTCTGTTTGTATAGATGACATTTTATGCACTTGCCTAACGAAAAGACTTTGCTTTTCTCCAAAACCAATTTTTACTGTGATTTTTCTCGGTCCATTGCATATGAATTCCACACCAGTTTTTCTGGATATGACTGGAGGAAACCGGAAAATCCGGGTTTGTTCTAGCTAACTCAATACCAGATATTGCTACAGCCTCTGTGTTTGTGTTTTCTGGATATTATCGATGGACTTTATTGTTTTAAATGTTTTTATCAGGGAACATATAATTTTCTACCGTTGAAACACTAATTGGTTCATTCTGGGGCACCAGCTCTACACATTCCTATTTTCTGGGGACAAAGCTAGAGGAACTGCCACAAACAAACATGATAATTCTGTTTGTACAGATGATAATTTATGCACTTGCCTAATGAAAAGACTTTGCTTTTCTCCAAAACCATTTTTACTGTGATTTTCTCGGTCCATTGCATACAAATTCAACACCAGTTTCTCCGGATATGACTGGATGAAAGCAGAAATATCTGGTTGCGTTTTGGCTAACTCAATCCGAAATATTGTGAAAGCCTCTGTGTTTGTGTTTTCTGGATATTATCGATGGACTTTATTGTTTTGAATGTTTTTATCAGGGAACATTTCATTTTCTACCAAAGAAACACTAATTGATTCATCCTGGGGACACCAGCAATACACATTCCTATTTTCTGGGGAGAAAGCTAGAGGAACTGCCGCAAACAAACATGATAATTCTGTTTGTATAGATGACATTTTATGCACTTTCCTAACGAAAAGACTTTGCTTTTCTCCAAAATCATTTTTACTGTGATTTTCTCCGTCAACTGCATACGAATTCCACACCACTTTGTCCGTATCTGACTGGATGAAACCGGAAATATCCGGTTGTGTTTTGGCTAACTCAATTTTAAATATTGTGAAAGATTCAGTGTTTGTGTTTTCAAGATATTATTGATGGACTTATTGTTTTGAATGTTTTTATCATGGAACACTTCATTTTGTACTGTAGAAACACTAATTGGTTCATCATGGGGACACCAGCTCTGCACATTCCCATTTTCTGGGAGAAAGGTAGAGGAACTGCCGCAAACAAACATGATAATTCTGTTTGTATAGATTACAATTTATGCACTTTCCTAACGAAAAGACTTTGCGTTTCTCAAAAATCATTTTTACTGTGATTTTCTAAGTCCACTGCACATGAATTCCACACCACTTTGTCCGTATCTGACTGGATGAAAACGAAAATATCCGGTTGTGTTTTCGCTTACTCAATCCCAGATATTGCTGTAAGACCCCCGAAAGGTGCCTCACACTTCTACCGACCCCAGAAACACGAATTCCATTCCAATCGCTGCAAAGAACATGAGGAAGTTTATTACATCTGCGCACATGGGCCGTCTCTGTGCAAGAAGAGAGGCCCCAATCATCAACCGCACAGCGTATTTAAGATTTAAAACCACAACATTAGCATATCTCCACAGCATTACACAGAGGATCACAAGATAAACCGCAGCATGACAAATTATCATGAGATAAAGGGTAAGGGGACAAAAAACCTTGAGCAAGCATAAACACGGGGTCATCATGACCAAAAACTTAACATAGCTCCTAAAATAATTGTCACATGCTCCATTATCTCATAAAAGCATTAACACAATCATCACATGCTCACAAGGTCAGCTAAAGTTTAGTTATCTTAAAAAAAGCATTTTGCAAGCCCAGCCGTTTTGTACAGAAGCAAGACAATATGCAGTTAGCTCACAAGCAACTCCATTTTAACCCCATCCTATCTCAATTTCACATTCCCCCCTTTTCTTTTTGGTCAAATTTTAATCTTAAAATTTAAGGGATAGCTGTATTTAAACTTTAAGACTGCTGGGCCCGAACCAAGGCATGAAAGTCCAGGAGGGCCTGGTTTAGGTTCTCTTCCAGGGCCAAGGCAGCTTTTATGGCGTTGAGGGTCTTGCTCCACTCATCCTTCCGCAGCAAGACATTGGGGCTGCTCAGGCCTCGCTTTTTACACTCATAGGGGTACAGGTACGTTATGTAATGGGTCCGCAGGCGGACGGTGGTGCTGGTGTAGGACGTGGGCAGGTTTAGGCCCCTGGCGATCTCCCGCCACAGCCTCCGGTTGATGACCTCCACCAGGCCGCCCTCGTCCGTCACCAGCATGTACTGTTGGACCTCTCAGTTGTAGAGATGCCCACTTGCTCGAGAGGACGCCCAAAAATCCAGACTCCAGACCAGTTGATGCAAAAAGCATGAGGTATTTATTGTACGTTTGTGCAAACGGGCCCCCACCTAAGGCGGTGAGGAGCCCTGAGCGGCAGTTTCACACAGGTTATATAGTCAACAAATTAGCATATGGGATTGGCCGGTTCGGAGGGACAATTAGCATACCGGAGAGTGCTGAGGAGAGTGCTGAGGGAACCAGCTGAGGAGAATGCTGAGGAGAGTGCTGAGGGAACCAGCTGAAGAGAATGCTGAGGAGAGTGCTGAGGGAACCAGCTGAGGAGAATGCTGAGGAGAGTACTGAGACTCTCCGAAGGGGAGTGGCAGCTCTGCTCTGGGCATGCCTAGAGGTTCTCTAAAGGGGATAGACTTTTCCTTCCCAGAGAACGTGCCCGCTGGACCCTGGGGAACATCTAACCTCTTAAGAAGCCCCTGATATCTGCCCAGGCCTAGTTTCTTGTCCCTCTCCCCCATAAGGGTCCTTCATTCCCTCCTTTTCTTTTTGCAAAGATTTTAATCCTAAAATCTATTGGACCGGCCTGGGGAGAACCTGCCTCACTGGAGGGAGGAAACTCTGTTCTTGCTGGACTGGGTTAGGTTCCACGTTAACAATTGCGGAGCATGGGGATTGGAAAAACAATGGGGAAAGGCCAGGAACATCATAAATATTAAACAGTTTTTGAAAGTCTTAGCTTGAGTGGGTTCTGAGTGCGCTGGAGCTTCCATTTGGCTGGTCTATCCGGATCCTCGGGGCCCTGGGGAGGTGGTGCTCGCTTCATGTGTGAGGCGTGGACCCAAGCAGCGATTCCGTCGACCTTGAGAGCGGTGGGAGTTGTCAACAGCACAGTGAAGGGGCCTTTCCACCGGGGCTCTAGAGTCTTAGATTGGTGCCTTCGGACATACACAGCATCACCGATTTGGAAAGGATGTGGAATGGTTGTCGTCTTGGGTTGATAGGCTGCTGCAAGAGGTTTCCAGACCTGGTTCTGGATGATCTGGAGTGCTCTCAACCGGGCCTGTAACTTAGGGGCATCGGCAACGGAGTCACTGGCAAGGTCAAGCAAGCCTGCTACTGGTGGGGGCCCTCCATAAAGGATTTCGTATGGTGTCAGCCCGCAATGAGAGGGCGTGTTTCGGACCCGGAACAACACCATAGGGAGGAGTTGGACCCAGTCTTTAACACCAGTCTCCAACGCTAATTTGGTCAAGGTCTCTTTAATTATTCTGTTCATTCTTTCTACCTGTCCTGAACTTTGGGGTCTATAGGCACAGTGCAATTTCCAATTTATGCCTAATGCTTTGGCCACCAACTGACTTACCTGGGAGACAAACGCTGGGCCATTGTCGGACCCGATTACCTTAGGCAAGCCGAACCGGGGGAAGATCTCCCCTATGATCTTCTTGACGACCACCTGGGCGGTTTCCCGTTTTGTGGGGAATGCCTCAGTCCATCCGGAGAAGGTGTCTACAAAAACTAGAAGATACTTATTCCCATAACTGCCCGGCCTTATCTCAGTGAAATCGACCTCCCAGTTGATTCCTGGTCAGTCTCCTCTTACCCTAGCTCCCTCCGGGAGCTTGAGGTGTCTGGCATTTACCTTGGCACACGGAACACAGGATTCAGTCACCTGCTGGACTAAAGAGTCAAGTCCGGGGATGTAATAAGACTGCCTATCTTCCTGTAAGGCTGCTTTTAGCTTTTTGTGTCCCAAATGAGTCCATTGATGGAGGCTGGTAATTATTTCTTTAGCCAATTGGTGTGGCAGGACTATTTTCTCTCCGAGCCTCCAAACCCTTATTTGTTCATCATACTCTGCACCGAGCCACTGAATCGTATCTAAGTCTTGGTCCGAATAGAGGAAAGGTGGTTCCCTCGATACTTGGGTGGGCTCAATTGTCTTTAACGGGAGCACCTGTTGGCTCAGGGCTGCCGCCCTAGCGGCCTCGTCTGCCATCCCGTTTCCCCTTGCTACGGGGTCGTCTCCTCGTCGGTGCCCGGGGCAATGAATTGCTGAGGAGAATGCTGAGGAGAGTGGCAGCTCTGCTCAGTTTCAGCGGCAAGGAGGAGGTCGTCCACATATTGCAGGAGGACCAGGTCCGGATGGTTGACTCGGAAGTCGGCCAAATCTAGGTGCAGAGCTTCATCAAACAAGGTAGGCGAGTTTTTAAATCCTTGAGGCAACCTTGTCCAGGTGAGTTGTCCTGAAAACCCGGTCTCTGGGTCTTTCCACTCAAAAGCAAATATGAATTGGGTCTGAGGGCTCAGTCTTAAACAAAAGAATGCACCTTTTAGATCCAACACAGTGCACCATACGTGGGTCGGAGGCAAGGTACTTAGCAGATTGTAGGGGTTGGGCACCGTGGGATGCATATCCTCCGCTCTCCCGTTAACCTCCCGCAAGTCCTGTACCGGGCGGCAGTCACCCCTACCAGGCCTCTCTACTGGTAGTAGGGGGGCGCTCCAAGGTGAACGACAAGGTTTTAAAATGCCTAGGTGTAACAGTCTCTGGATATGTGGCCGGATACCTTCCTTAGCTTCCTTGCCCATCGGATATTGATGAACTGACACGGGAATGGCCGTGGGCTTCAGATCAAGGGAGGCCGGTTAACGGCCAGCCCTATTCCCGCAGTCTCTGCCCAGGCCTGAGGAAAATCTTGGAGCTTAAAGGCCCTTTTTCTGAAGTCAGTACCGAGTGCTGGGTTCCCGTGTCAATCAGGAAGGTTACCGGTCTGCCCCCCACTTCAAGGGTTATCCTGGGCTCAGGGGGGGGTTCCTGGCCCTGACTCACCTAGTCGTCTTCTTCCAGGGACAGGATTGGAACTGGTCTCCTCTTTGGTCCCTGTGTTTTCTTCGGGCAGTCTTTGACCCAGTGTCCTCTTTCTTTAAATAGGCACATTGATCTCTTTCCATCCGAGGCTTTCGTTTGTCTCCCAAGTCCCTATTCTGTCCTGGTCTACTCCTTTCTGTATCCTGCATTACGGTGGCCAAAATTCTACTAAGCTCTTGATTACGTTTTTTGTCTCTTTTGTCTTCCCTTTCCTCCTGTTCCTTGCGGATCCTTTCCTCCTTCTCCTCTCGGGTCTCCCTTTTATTGTAAATCTTTTCTGCCTCCTTTATTAAATCTTGTATAGTATACCTCTGAAGCCCCTCTAGCCGCTGCAATTTACTGCGGATGTCCGGCGCTGACTGTCCTATAAAGGACATGATTACATCTCCCTGCCGGTCCTCTGCCAGGGGGTCAAACGGGGTATACATACGGTAGGCTTCCATTAATCTTTCTAGGAAGCCTGCCGGCGTTTCCTCAGCCCCCTGTACTACTGCACGTACCTTGGCCAAATTGGTGGGGCGCTTTCCAGCCCCTCTGAGACCCGCAAGGAGAATCTGGCGATAAAGACGAAGTCGCTCCCTACCAGCAACGGTGGTGTAGTCCCAATCAGGACGGGTTGAGGGAAACGCCTCCTCGATTTCATTTAGCAGTAGGGTCGGTCGGCCATCTGCTCCAGGGACGTTTTTCCGTGCCTCAAGGTAGACACGCTGCTTTTCCTCAGTAGTGAGGAGGGTCTGCAGAAGCTGCTGACAATCATCCCAGGTGGGCTGATGAGTCAATAAAATTGACTCGACCAGCCCAGTCAGAGCCTGGGGGTCCTGAGAGAAAGAGGGGTTATGGGTTTTCCAATTGTAAAGATCGGAAGCAGAAAATGGCCAGTACTGCATCTGGCCAGCCACCGAGCGAAGAGGAAAAGCCTGTGAAGTCCAAACGTTTCCCGAGCCCCCTGCCTGCCCCCGACGGAGGCGCAGGCGGCTGGAGGGTGGGGAAGGCGCTGAGACTTCTTCCCCTGCCCTCGTGGAATCAGGGGATGGTGCAGAAGGTTGCACATCCCGCTCTGGTTGTTGTGTGAGTTCCTGCGGGGGAGCAGGCTGGCCGGGAAGATAGGGTGGGGGAGAGTCAAAGAGCAGAAAGTCCTGATCAGCCGGAAGAATCGGTGGCTTGTCAGGTTTTGGATCTCGAATCTTCTTCAGAGGGTATAGGGAGGAGGTTGGCACAACCGGGATAGGAGGAGAGGGTAACGGGGTCCGTATGGGCTCCATCGGGAAGGAGAAGGGTTCTATCCAGGGAGGGGGATTACGTGAAAGATCTTCCCACGTAGTAATGTAGGGCACCTGATCAGGGTGTCCATTGGATCCTGGCTGAAAGACCCGCGCCTTAATCTGTAAAATAATATCGAGGTTAAAAGTGCCGTTCCTTGGCCAGCCGACCTCGAAGGCCGGCCACTCTGAGGAACAGAATTTTGCCCATTGTTTCCTTTTAATCTCCACTGAGAGGTGGCGCGCGCGTTCTTGAACGTCCTTCCAGTGATCTAGAGTGAGACTTAAAGGGGTGGTTATTTGTTGACCCATGTGTGCAAGGATTTCAGCCCAAACAAAAAGAACAGCCAATGCACAAACATATACAATAAGCAAGACAAACCACATGGCTTGCGCTAGTTTTGGGAGCGGCTGCCTGACCAGCCCTCCCCGGGAAGGAGGGAGACTTGGTCTCCGACCCACCTCCAGACCACCCCGGGAGCGTCTTCCGGGGGAACGGACCGAGGGTTTCCCCTCATAACCCGGAGTGTCCTCCGGGGAACGGACCAGGGGTTGCTGGGCACGCCTGCCTCCCCCACTGGTCCCACAGAGTCAGGTCAGATACTGGCCAGTCAGAATACTCCAGTCAGAATCCAGTCAGAATACTCAAGACGAAGAACAACAGACAGAAAACACTTAATTATACCTCCAACTGGTCCTGCAGAGAATGGGTCTGAGGGCGACCTCGAGCCCCACGTTGGGTGCCAAAATGTTGGACCTCTCAGTTGTAGAGATGCCCACTTGCTCGAGAGGACGCCCAAAAATCCAGACTCCAGACCAGTTGATGCAAAAAGCATGAGGTATTTATTGTACGTTTGCGCAAACGGGCCCCCACCTAAGGCGGTGAGGAGCCCTGAGCGGCAGTTTCACACAGGTTATATAGTCAACAAATTAGCATATGGGATTGGCCAGTTCGGAGGGACAATTAGCATACCGGAGAGTGCTGAGGAGAGTGCTGAGGGAACCAGCTGAGGAGAATGCTGAGGAGAGTGCTGAGGGAACCAGCTGAAGAGAATGCTGAGGAGAGTGCTGAGGGAACCAGCTGAGGAGAATGCTGAGGAGAGTACTGAGACTCTCCGAAGGGGAGTGGCAGCTCTGCTCTGGGCATGCCTAGAGGTTCTCTAAAGGGGATAGACTTTTCCTTCCCAGAGAACGTGCCCGCTGGACCCTGGGGAACATCTAACCTCTTAAGAAGCCCCTGATATCTGCCCAGGCCTAGTTTCTTGTCCCTCTCACCCATAAGGGTCCTTCAGTACAGCGTAAACAGGTCCAGCACCTGCTTGGCCATGATGGGGATCCGGTTCACAGGTGTCCCTCGCTTCTGCATGAAGCTGAACAGGTCGTCCAGGAACTCCTTCCGCTTGGGGTCTCCGTCCAGCTCGTACAGCTGCCTGAACCGCTCCTTGTACGTCCAGTTCCCGTGGTCTGGCGGCTGCAGCGGCGGCGCCGAGTGGGCGGCGCCTGCAGGGCACGCCGAGCCGGACCCCGGCCACTCTTGCCCTTCCAGCTCCCTGTGGAGGCCGTCGCCGCGCAGGGCCGGGGCCGCCGGGGCCCTGCGGGGAGGGTTCCTCATCTCCCGGAGCATTCCCAGGAGCTGCTCGGCGGTCTTACGTTTTTCCTTCGCCACTTTGCGGAAGAAGAGGCCCATGCCCCCCCAAGCCGCATCGCCGCGGTTGAAACAGGAGCCCAGAGAGAGGTAGACGTTTGAGGCCCCCAGGTACCGATTGACCAGGCGGTTGACGGCAGCCTCCACCTCGGGGGAGCAGTTCTGACAGATCTGGGAGGCCATGGGTGATGACCACAGAACCGCGGTGGGCTGGTCCCAGAAGCAGGAGATGGCTAAGAGTTGGTTCCGGAGCTTCTGACTGGACATGTGGTCGGAAGGCGGTCGAAGCCTGTGAGAGAATCCCTGGACCTGGAACGAGTGTGGGAGCATGAAACCCCTGTCTGTTATTGTTCTGAAAAAGAAGGGGAGCAGGGTGTCTCTCTTTAGGCCTGTCACACCATAAGCTCATGACTGACTTTCTGCCTAATATTTTTCCTCAAGAGGAATACCCAAATTTTTGGGATTATGGATGGAGTTCCGTCTTCTGTAACTTCTTCAAGCTGACATGTGGGCATCGAGGGAAATTTGGGCATTTCCTCTTGCTATCTGTTTTATGGTATGTGACAGTAGCCCTAGAAGTTATTGGGCCCTGGAAAGGAAATAGCCAGGATTTCCATAACAAAATGCTATGCTAAAAATTATCCAAAAAAAAGCACAAAGTTGGCTGCCCATCACCGGCGCCCACCAAATCCGCTGTCAGGCACAGGTTTACAGGCACATCTCTGTGCCTTGCAGCCGATTCTATGAGCACAAAAGCAAGTCTACAGGGTAGGGGAAGTATGCCCCGCAGGATAAAAAAAATTACAAAAAGGCATCAGAATTTAAAAACAGAAAATACAACAGAGACAAAAACAAAAAACACATCCCTAAAGAAATCATACAAATTTGGGTTAATACCTGGTGCCTGTTCAGCTGAATTGACCCAAATACTTTTTGTGACCTTCACACACCCTCTTCGACTTACTTTAAACATTTTACCATTTCCATTTCAGTCTAGAGTAAACTAGCCATCCGGAAAGTCATTCTTACAAACCATGTCCTTTCCTTATATAAAAAGCTCTTTTTTCTTTAGCCCTTCTTACCAACAACACTCTTTTTTTTTATGTCCTTCATTTTTAAACTTTGGCACTGCTGGGTCAGGACCAAGGTATGGGTGATAAACACTTCTACTTTTAATATGCAGGGTCAGCAATACTTCTTCTTTAGCAATAACAGTATCACACAGATCTATTTGATAACTTCCAGAAAAATCTTTTAACCAGAATTATATATAAAGCAGAGCCTCTTCCACTTCTTGCTGGATGGAAAAGGTGACGTTCTGCAGCACCCTGGACGTCTTGCTCAATCCCTGTCCAGGCTGCGGCGTCTTCAGGATATACAGCAAATAGTCCTAAGCCAGCATATATACATAGACAAACTCGCAGTCACTCATCTTCCGCTGCTCGGAGAGCAGAGCCAAGGACTGCTTCTTTAGGAAGCCTTTAAAGAAAGCCCTAAAAGGCAGACATTTAAGCAAAGCCTGGCAAAATAGGGAAGTTGCAAAAGTGCAGCAGCATATAAAAGATATGTAGCATTATAAAAATGTGTAGCAGCAATTTGACCCAGTCTCTAGTGCCAGTCTCCACCATTAATCATACATTTTACCTAACTATATCCCCAGTACCTTGGCTACCGCTACCACCATCTGACTTACCCTATAACTTTCTATTTTCAACGCCTGTGCCACCATCTGACTTACCCTGGAGACGAAAGCCGGCCCGGTGTCTGACCCCAGTACCTTTGGTAGTCCAAATCAGGGAAACATTGGCGCAATTCTTCTTCCTGGTTGATGAAGCCTCTGTCCATTTTAAGTTCCCCGTGGGTAGTGACGAGAGCGTACCTGCTGTTCTTGTGCATTGCCACCTGCTCCTTTTTCTTAGCTGCACGGAGTGCATGATCCATAGCGATCAGCCCTGCCTGCCGAGCAGAGTCCTCGGGGGGTTGAAGGTGGAAACCCAGATGTGTCCCAATGAGGGAGGGGCCGAGGGGCCGCTGTCACCCAGTCTCACCACTCCACTGCTGTCATCTTTTCTCTTGTTGTCTTGCAGGGGCTGTTCCGGTCAGTTCAGTCTCGCGTGGCAGTCGTACACCACTTGACTCTCGTTGTTAGTCGGACCTTAGGCAGACTTGTCCTTTTGGGCACTTCTCTGTGCTTTTGCCAGTCTCCGGGGGTCCCTGCTTACCCTGATTCTCCCTTACTCTGCTTCCTGTTAACTGTGGTGGCCAGGATCCTAGTTAGTTCCTCTTTCTTAGCCCATCTTAAACTTCCCTTTTTTTAACTAAATAACTTTAACCCCTTCAGCTAAACTCCTCAGGGGAGTCCGGCAGTAGAGACTGAGTCTCCTACAAAGTTCCATTTCAGTTCAGCATTAGGTGAGAGATAAAACATACAGCCAAATATTAATTATTTAAAAAGAATTTGGTAACAACCATTGGCTAAAAACGTTTACTGCGGTGACCAAGATTTTTGTTAAATTTATATAAATTTTACATACCTTAGCCAAATTGATAGGGCGTCTCTCTGCCCCTTTGAAACTTGCCAAAAGAATCTGGCAATAGAGACGGAGTCATTTCTTACCGGCTGCCATGTTAAAATTTCAATCTGGTCTGGTTAGACGGTGTTTTTATGTGGACAGTCTCTAGCCCAATGTCCTCTTTTTCTACAGTACAGGCATTGGTCCCGATCCAACCGTGGCTTCTTATTATTCCCTGAAACGTTTTCTTGAGCTTCCACGAGAGCTTGTTGTCCTTTTTTCACGGTTAGGAGGGCCTGTAAAAGCTTTTCTTCCATGGTTAGGAAGGCCTGTAAAAGCTTTTCTCTCGTGGTTAGGAGGGCCTGAAAAAGCTCCCTCCAATCATCCCAGGTTAGTTGATGGATTAAAATGGGCTCAATTAACTCCTTTAAAATGGACTCAATTGACTCTTTTAGAACCTGTGGGTCTAGAGGTGTTGCGGATAAGGGGGGAGCAGGTTTGGGGCCTGATTCCGCCGCCGGGGTGGTCGTTGGCAACTCAGGGCAGGGCTCTGTTTTTAGCGCCAGATTCTGCTCCTCCCCGGACAAAGTTTGGGTCCGTTCTTGGACCTCTTCCCGATTATCTAAAGTACTCAAAGGTGTAGTTAATTCCTGTCCCATGTTGGAGGGGAAAGGCAAATAAGGAAGATATATTAAAACACAGAAAACAACCACAAGACTCACAAAACAACCACAAGACTCACAAAGACACTGCACACAACAATGGAACGAGATCTGCGCGCCCTAATAAGACGAGACCTGCGCGCAACAAAACCAAAACGGGAGTGGCTGCTGCCACCAGCTCTTCTCCCGGGGAAGAAACCCTTTTTTCCCCACCAAGTGGTGAGAGTGATGGGAGCGAAGCGGCTGCCACCCGCCAGGCCCCCCCAGAATACCGCCACTGGAGCGTCCTCCAGGGCCTGAGCCAGGGGCGCCGGGCACGTCTGCCCCTACCCACTATCAGCTCAATACAGATACAGGTCCTGCAGGCACAATTTCAGGAAAACATAAACCTCCGGTACGTCAAGCGCCCCGGGAAAAAATAAAAAAATCAACAAAACACACAAAAACACTTAAAACAGCAAAAACTTACCTCCGATTGGAAAATGGAGCGTGGGTCTGGGGTCTCGAATCCCGGACGAGCCCCCAAGATGTAAGACCCCCGAAAGGTGCCTCACACTTCTACCGACCCCAGAAACACGAATTCCATTCCAATCGCTGCAAAGAACATGAGGAAGTTTATTACATCTGCGCAGATGGGCCGTCTCTGTGCAAGAAGAGAGGCCCCAATCATCAACCGCACAGCGTATTTAAGATTTAAAACCACAACATTAGCATATCTCCACAGCATTACACAGAGGATCACAAGATAAACCGCAGCATGACAAATTATCATGAGATAAAGGGTAAGGGGACAAAAAACCTTGAGCAATCATAAACACGGGGTCATCATGACCAAAACTTAACATAGCTCCTAAAATAATTGTCACATGCTCCATTATCTCATAAAAGCATTAACACAATCATCACATGCTCACAAGGTCAGCTAAAGTTTAGTTATCTTAAAAAAAGCATTTTGCAAGCCCAGCCGTTTTGTACAGAAGCAAGACAATATGCAGTTAGCTCACAAGCAACTCCATTTTAACCCCATCCTATCTCAATTTCACATTGCTACAGCCGCTGTGTTTGTGTATTCCTGATATATTCCATGGACTATTTTTTTTGAATGTTTTTATCAGGGAACATGTCATTTTGTACCGTTGAAACACTAACTGGTTCATCATGGGTATATCAGCTCTACACATTCGTATTTTCTAGGGAGAAAGCTAGAAGAATTGCGACAAACAAACATGATATTTCTGTTTGTATAGATGACATTTTATGCGCTTGCCTAACGAAAAGACTTTCTTTTCTCCAAAACCATTTTTACTGTGAATTTTCTCATCCATTGCATACGAATTCCACACCAGTTTGTCTGCATATGACTGGATGAAACCGGAAATATCCGGTTGTGTTTTGGCTAACTCAATCCCAGATACTGCTAGAACCTCTGTGTTTGTGTTTTCTGGATATTATCAATGGACTTCATTGTTTTGAATGTTTTTTATCGGGGAACATTTTATTTAGAGCTGGGATAGAGTAATTGCTTCCACATGGAGACACCAGCTCTATATTTTGTATTTTCTAGGGAGAAAGGTAGAGGAACTGCTGCAAACAAACATGATATTTCTGTTTCTATAGATGACATTTTATGCGCTTGCCTAACGAAAAGACTTTGCTTTTCTCCAAAACCATTTTTACTGTGAATTTTCTGATCCATTGCATACGAATTCCACAACAGTTTGTCTGCATATGACTGGATGAAACTGGAAATATCCGGTTCTGTTTTGGCTAACTCAATCCCAGATATTGCTACATCCTCTGTGTTTGTGTTTAATGGATATTATCAATGGACTTCATTGTTTTGAATGTTTTTTATCGGGGAACATTTTATTTTGAGCTGGGATAGAGTAATTGCTTCCACATGGAGACACCAGCTCTACATTTTGTATTTTCTAGGGAGAAAGGTAGAGGAACTGCTGCAAACAAACATGATATTTCTGTTTGTCTAGATGACATTTTATGCACTTGCCTAACGAAAAGACTTTGCTTTTCTCCAAAACCAATTTTTACTGTGAATTTCTCGGTCCATTGCGTATGAATTCAAAAACAGCTTTGTCGGACATGACTGGATGAAACCAGAAATATCCGGTTGTGCTTTGGATAACTCAATGCAAAATATTGTGAAAGTCTCTGTGTTTGTGTTTTCCAGATATTATCGACGGACTTTATTGTTTTGAATGTTTTTATCAGGGAACATTTCATTTTGTACCGTAGAAACACTAATTCATTCATCATGGGAACACCAGCTCTACACATTCGTATTTTCTAGGGAGAAAGCTAGAGGAACTGCGCCAAATACACATGATAATTCTGTTTGTATCGATGACATTTTATGCTCTTGCCTAACAAAAAGACTTTGCTTTTCTCCAAAATCATTTTCCTGTGATTTTCTCGGTCCATTGCATATGAATTCCACACCAGTTTCTCCGGATATGAATGGATGAAACCAGAAATATCTGGTTGCGTTTTGGCTAACTCAATCCGAAATATTGTGAAAGCCTCTGTGTTTGTGTTTTCTGGATATTATCGATGCACTTTATTGTTTTGAATGTTTTTATCAGGGAACAATTCATTTTGTACTAAAGAAACACTAATTGGTTCATCCTGGGGACACCAGCTCTACACATTCGTATTTTCTGGGGAGAAAGCTAGAGGAACTGCGGTAAATAAACATCATATTTCTGTTTGTATCGATGACATTTTATGCACTTGCCTAACGAAAAGACATTGCTATTCTCCAAAATGATTTCCCTGTGATTTTCTCGGTCGATTGCATAGGAATTCCACACCAGTTTCTCCGGAAATGACTGGAGGAAACCGGAAATATCCGGGTTTGTTCTAGCTAGCTCAATCCCAGATATTGCTACAGCCTCTGTGTTTGTGTTTTCTGGACATTATCAATGGACTTTATTGTTTTGAATGTTTTTTATCGGGGAACATTTGATTTTGAGCTTGGATACAGGTATTGGTTCCACATGGAGACACCAGCTCTACATATTCGTATTTTCTAGGGAGAAAGCTAGAGGAACTGTGACAAACAAACATGATATTTCTGTTTGTCTAGATGACATTTTATGGAGTTGCCTAACAAAAAAACTCTGCTTTTCCCGAAACCATTTTAACTGTGATTTTCTCGGTCCATTGCATACAAATTACACACCAGTTTGTGCGGATATGACTGGATGAAACCGGAAATATCCGGTTTTGTTTTGGCTAACTCAATCCCAGATACTGCTACAGCCTCTGTGTTTGTGTTTTCTGGATATTATCGATGGACTTTATTGTTTTGAATGTTTTTGTCAAGGAACATTTCATTTTTTACCATTTAAACACTAATTGGTTCATCATGGGAACACGAGCTTTAAACATTCGTGTTTTCTAGGGAGAAAGCTAGAGGAACTGTGGCAAACAAACATGATATTTCTGTTTGTATAGCTGACATTTTATGCACTTGCCTAGCGAAAAGATTTTGCTTGTCTCCAAAACCATTTTCACTCGGATTTTCTCGGTCTATTGCATATGAATTCCACACCACTTTGTCCGGATATGACAGGATGAAACCAGAAATATCTGGTTGCATTTTGGCTAACTCAATCCGAAATATTGTGAAAGCCTCTGTGTTTGTGTTTTCTGGATATTATCGATGGACTTTATTCTTTTGAATGTTTTTATCAGGGAACATTTCATTTTGTACCGTTGAAACACTAATTGGTTCATCCTGGGGACACCAGCTGTACAAATTCGAATTTTCTAGGGAGAAAGCGCGAGGAACTGTGGAAAACAAACATGATAATTCTGTTTGTATGGATGACATTTTATGCACTTGCCTAACGAAAAGACTTTGCTTTTCTCCAAAACCATTTTTACTCTGATTTTCTCGGTCCATTGTATACGAATTCCACACCACTTTGTCCGGATATGAGTGGATGAAACCAGAAATATCCGGTTGTGTTTTGGCTAACTCAATCCGAAATATTGTGAAAGCCTCTGTGTTTGTGTTTTCTGGATATTATCGATGGACTTTATCATTTTGAATGTTATCAGGGAACATTTAATTTTGTACCATTGAAACACTAATTGGTTCCACATGGAGACACCAGCTCTACATATTCTTATTTTCTAGGGAGATAACTGGAAGAACTGCAGCAAACAAACATGATATTTCTGTTTGTATCGATGACATTTATGCACTTGCCTGATGAAAAGACTTTGCTTTTCTCCAAAACCAATTGTTACTGTGATTTTCTCGGTCCATTGCATATGAATTCAAAAACAACTTTGTCGGACATGACTGGATGAAACCAGAAAGAGCCGGTTGTGTTTTGGCTAACTCAATCTGAAATATTGTGAAAGCCTCGGTGTTTGTGTTTTCTGGATGTTATCGATGGACTTTATTGTTTTGAATGTTTTCATCAGGGAACATTTAATTTTGTGCTACAATATACTAATTGGTTCAACATGGAGAAACCAGCTCTACACATTCATATTTTCTAGGGAGAAATTCAGAGGAACTGCGGCAAACAAACATGTTATTTCGGTTTCAAAAGATGACATTTTTTACACTTACCTAATGAAAAGACTTTGCTTTTTTCCACAACAATTTTTACTGTGATTTTCTCATTTCATTACATACAAAATTAACACCACTTTGTCCGGATATGACTGAATAATACCAGTAATATCCGGTTGTGTTTTGGCTAGCTGAATCCCAGATATTGCTACGGACACTGTGTTAATGTTTTCCGTATATTATCGACAGACTTTATTGTTTGAATGTTTTTTATCAGGGAACAATAAATTTTGTGCTGGGATATACTAATTGGTTCCACATGGAGACACCAGCTCTACACATTCCTATTTTCTAGGCAGAAAGCTAGAGGAACTGCGGCAAACAAACATGATATTTCTGTTTGTATCGATGACCTTTTATGCACTTGCCTAACGAAAAGACTTTGCTTTTCTCCCAAAACATTTTTACTGTGATTTTCCCTTCCATTGCATACGAATTCCACACCACTTTGTCCGGATATGACTGGATGAAAGCAGAAATATCCAGTTTTATTTTGGCTAACTCAATCCCAGATATTGCTACAGCCTCTGTGTTTGTGTTTTTTGGATATTATCAATGGACTTTATGGTTTTGAATGTTTTTATCAGAGAACAATTCATTTTGTACAGTTGAAACACTAATTGGTTCATAATGGGGACACCAGCTCTACACATTCGTATTTTCTAGGGAGAAAGCTAAAGGAACTGCGGCAAACAAACATGATAATTCTGTTTGTATAGATGACATTTTATGCACTTGCCTAACGAAAAGACTTTGCTTTTCTCCAAAACCATTTTTACTGTGCTTTTCTCGGTCCATTGCATATGAATTCCACAGCACTTTGTCCGGATATGCCTGCATGAATCCAGAGATATCCAGTTGTTTTTTGGCTAAATGAATCCAAAATATTGTTAATGCATCTGTGTTTGTGTTTTCTGGATATTATCGATGCACTTTATTGTTTTGCATATTTTTATCAGGGAACATTTTTTTTTGTACCTTAGAAACACCAATTAGTTCAACATGGAGACACCAGCTCTACACATTCATATTTTCTGGGGAGAAAGCTAGAGGTACTGCGGCAAACAATCATGATGCTTATTTTTCTATAGATGACATTTTATGCACTTGCCTAACGAAAAGATTTTGCGTTTTTCCAAAACCATTTTACTATGATTTTCTAGGTCCATTGCATACGAAGTCCACACCAGTTTGTCCGGATATGACTGGATGAAACCAGAAATATCTGGTTGTGTTTCGGCTAACTCAATCCCAATTATTGCTACAGCCTCTGTGTTTGTGTTTTCTGGATATTATTGATGGACTTTATTGATTTGAATGTTTTTACCAGGGAACATTTAATTTTTTACCATAGAAACACTAATTGGTTCCACATGGAGACACCAGCTCTACACATTCGTATTTTCTAGGGAGAAAGCTCGAGGAACTGAGGCAAACAAACATGATATTTCTGTTTAAATTGATGACATTTTATGCTCTTGCCTGGAGAAAGGACTTTGCTTTTCTCCAAAACCCTTTTTACTGTGATTTTCTCAGACCATTGCATAAAAATTCCACACCTCTTTTTCCAGGTATGACTTCATGAAATCAGAAATATCCGGTTGTGTTTTGGCAAACTGAATCCGAAATATTGTGAAAGACTCTGTGTTTGTGTTTTCTGGATATTACCGATGGACTTTATTGATTTGAGTGTTTTTATCAGGGAACATTAAATTTTTTACCATAATAACAGTAATTGGTTCCACATGGAGACACCAGCTCTAACATGCATATTTTCAAGGGAGGAAGCTAGAGGAACTGCGGCAAAAAAACATGATATTTCTCTTTGTACAGATGACATTTTATACACTTGCCGAAGAAAAAGACATTGCTTTTCTCCAAAACCATTTTTACTGTGACGATCTCGGTCCATTTCATACGAATTCCACACCACTTTGTCCTGGTATGACTGGATGAAACCAGAAATATCCGGTTTTGTTTTGGCTAACTCAATCCCAGATATTGCTACTGGCTCTGTGTTTATGTTTTCTGGATATTATTGGTGGTTTATTGTTTTGAATGTTTTTTATCAGGGAACATTTATTTTTCTGCTGGGAAACCTTAGTTTACTCCACATGGAGACACAGGCTCTACACATGCGTATTTTCTCGGGAGAAATGTGGAGGAACTGTGGCAAACAAGCATGATATTTCTGTCTGCATAGATGAAATTTTATGCATTTGGCTAATGAAATGAATTTTCTTTAATCCAAAACAATTTTTACTGTGATTTTCTTGGTCCATTGCATACGAATTCCACACCACTTTGTCCGGATATGCCTAGATGAAACCAGAAATAACCGGTTGTGTTTTAGCTAACTCAATCAGAAATATTGTGAAAGCCTCGGTGTTTGTGTTTTTCTTGTATTATCGATGGACTTTACTCTTTTGAATGTTTTTTATCATGGAAAATCTAATTTAGTGCTGGGAAACAATAATTAGTTTCAAATGGAGACTCCAGCTCTACACATTCGTATTTTCTAGGGAGAAAGCTAGAGGAACTGTGACAAACAAACATTATATTTCTGTTTGTACAGATGACATTTTATGCACTTGCCTAACAAAAAGACTTTTCTTTTCTCCAAAACCATTTCTACTGTGACTATCTCGGTCCATTGTATCCGAATTCCACAGCACTTTTTCCGAATATTCCTGTGTTGGACCTCTCAGTTGTAGAGATGCCCACTTGCTCGAGAGGACGCCCAAAAATCCAGACTCCAGACCAGTTGATGCAAAAAGCATGAGGTATTTATTGTACGTTTGCGCAAACGGGCCCCCACCTAAGGCGGTGAGGAGCCCTAAGCGGCAGTTTCACACAGGTTATATAGTCAACAAATTAGCATATGGGATTGGCCGGTTCGGAGGGACAATTAGCATACCGGAGAATGCTGAGGAGAGTGCTGAGGGAACCAGCTGAGGAGAATGTTGAGGAGAGTGCTGAGGGAACCAGCTGAAGAGAATGCTGAGGAGAGTACTGAGACTCTCCGAAGGGGAGTGGCAGCTCTGCTCTGGGCATGCCTAGAGGTTCTCTAAAGGGGATAGACTTTTCCTTCCCAGAGAACGTGCCCGCTGGACCCTGGGGAACATCTAACCTCTTAAGAAGCCCCTGATATCTGCCTAGGCCTAGTTTCTTGTCCCTCTCCCCCATAAGGGTCCTTCATTCCCTCCTTTTCTTTTTGCAAAGATTTTAATCTTAAAATCTATTGGACCGGCCTGGGGAGAACCTGCCTCACTGGAGGGAGGAAACTCTGTTCTTGCTGGACTGGGTTAGGTTCCACGTTAACAATTGCGGAGCATGGGGATTGGAAAAACAATGGGGAAAGGCCAGGAACATCATAAATATTTAACAGTTTTTGAAAGTCTTAGCTTGAGTGGGTTCTGAGTGCGCTGGAGCTTCCATTTGGCTGGTCTATCCGGATCCTCGGGGCCCTGGGGAGGTGGTGCTCGCTTCACGTGTGAGGCGTGGACCCAAGCAGCGATTCCGTCGACCTTGAGAGCGGTGGGAGTTGTCAACAGCACAGTGAAGGGGCCTTTCCACCGGGGCTCTAGAGTCTTAGATTGGTGCCTTCGGACATACACAGCATCACCGATTTGGAAAGGATGTGGGATGGTTGTCGTCTTGGGTTGGTAGGCTGCTGCAAGAGGTTTCCAGACCTGGTTCTGGATGATCTGGAATGCTCTCAACCGGGCCTGTAACTTAGGGGCATCGGCAACGGAGTCACTGGCAAGGTCAAGCAAGCCTGCTACTGGTGGGGGCCCTCCATAAAGGATTTCGTATGGTGTCAGCCCACAATGAGAGGGCGTGTTTCGGACCCGGAACAACACCATAGGGAGGAGTTGGACCCAGTCTTTAACACCAGTCTCCAACGCTAATTTGGTCAAGGTCTCTTTAATTATTCTGTTCATTCTTTCTACCTGTCCTGAACTTTGGGGTCTATAGGCACAGTGCAATTTCCAATTTATGCCTAATGCTTTGGCCACCAACTGACTTACCTGGGAGACAAACGCTGGGCCATTGTCGGACCCGATTACCTTAGGCAAGCCGAACCGGGGGAAGATCTCCCCTATGATCTTCTTGACGACCACCTGGGCGGTTTCCCGTTTTGTGGGGAATGCCTCAGTCCATCCGGAGAAGGTGTCTACAAAAACTAGAAGATACTTATTCCCATAACTGCCCGGCCTTATCTCAGTGAAATCGACCTCCCAGTTGATTCCTGGTCAGTCTCCTCTTACCCTAGCTCCCTCCGGGAGCTTGAGGTGTCTGGCATTTACCTTGGCACACGGAACACAGGATTCAGTCACCTGCTGGACTAAAGAGTCAAGTCCGGGGATGTAATAAGACTGCCTATCTTCCTGTAAGGCTGCTTTTAGCTTTTTGTGTCCCAAATGAGTCCATTGATGGAGGCTGGTAATTATTTCTTTAGCCAATTGGTGTGGCAGGACTATTTTCTCTCCGAGCCTCCAAACCCTTATTTGTTCATCATACTCTGCACCGAGCCGCTGAATCGTATCTAAGTCTTGGTCCGAATAGAGGAAAGGTGGTTCCCTCGATACTTGGGTGGGCTCAATTGTCTTTAACGGGAGCACCTGTTGGCTCAGGGCTGCCGCCCTAGCGGCCTCGTCTGCCATCCTGTTTCCCCTTGCTACGGGGTCGTCTCCTCGTTGGTGCCCGGGGCAATGAATTGCTGAGGAGAATGCTGAGGAGAGTGGCAGCTCTGCTCAGTTTCAGCGGCAAGGAGGAGGTCGTCCACATATTGCAGGAGGACCAGGTCCGGATGGTTGACTCGGAAGTCGGCCAAATCTAGGTGCAGTGCTTCATCAAACAAGGTAGGCGAGTTTTTAAATCCTTGAGGCAACCTTGTCCAGGTGAGTTGTCCTGAAAACCCGGTCTCTGGATCTTTCCACTCAAAAGCAAAGATGGATTGGCTCTGAGGGCTCAGTCTTAAACAAAAGAATGCACCTTTTAGATCTAACACAGTGTACCATACGTGGGTCAGAGGCAAGGTACTTAGCAGATTGTAGGGGTTGGGCACTGTGGGATGCATATCCTCCGTTCTCCTGTTAACCTCCCGCAAGTCCTGTACCGGGCGGTAGTCACCCGTACCAGGCTTCTTTACTGGTAGTAGGGGGGTGTTCTAAGGTGAACGACAAGGTTTTAAAATGCCTAGGTGTAACAGTCTCTGGATATGTGGCCGGATACCTTCCTTAGCTTCCTTGCCCATCGGATATTGATGAACTGACACGGGAATGGCCGTGGGCTTCAGATCAAGGGAGGCCGGTTGACGGCCAGCCCTATTCCCGCAGTCTCTGCCCAGGCCTGAGGAAAATCTTGGAGCTTAAAGGCCCTTTTTCTGAAGTCAGTACCGAGTGCTGGGCTCCCGTGTCAATCAGGAATGTTACCGGTCTGCCCCCCACTTCAAGGGTTATCCTGGGCTCAGGGGGGGGGTTCCTGGCCCTGACTCACCTAGTCGTCTTCTTCCAGGGACAGGATTGGAACTGGTCTCCTCTTTGGTCCCTGTGTTTTCTTCGGGCAGTCTTTGACCCAGTGTCCTCTTTCTTTACAATAGGCACATTGATCTCTTTCCACCCGAGGCTTTCGTTTGTCTCCCAAGTCCCTATTCTGTCCTGGTCTACTCCTTTCTGTATCCTGCACTACGGTGGCCAAAATTCTACTAAGCTCTTGATTACGTCTTTTGTCTCTTTTGTCTTCCCTTTCCTCCTGCTCCTTGCGGATTCTTTCCTCCTTCTCCTCTCGGATCTCCCTTTTGTTGTAAATCTTTTCTGCCTCCTTCATTAAATCTTGTATAATACGGTAGGCTTCCATTAATCTTTCTAGGAAGCCTGCCGGCGTTTCCTCAGCCCCCTGCACTACTGCACGTACCTTGGCCAAATTGGTGGGGCGCTTTCCAGCCCCTCTGAGACCCGCAAGGAGAATCTGGCGATAAAGACGAAGTCGCTCCCTACCAGCAACGGTGGTGTAGTCCCAATCAGGACGGGTTGAGGGAAACGCCTCCTCGATTTCATTTAGCAGTAGGGTCGGTCGGCCATCTGCTCCAGGGACGTTTTTCCGTGCCTCAAGGTAGACACGCTGCTTTTCCTCAGTAGTGAGGAGGGTCTGCAGAAGCTGCTGACAATCATCCCAGGTGGGCTGATGAGTCAATAAAATTGACTCGACCAGCCCAGTCAGAGCCTGGGGGTCCTGAGAGAAAGAGGGGTTATGGGTTTTCCAATTGTAAAGATCGGAAGCAGAAAATGGCCAGTACTGCATCTGGCCAGCCACCGAGCGAAGAGGAAAAGCCTGTGAAGTCCAAACGTTTCCCGAGCCCCCTGCCTGCCCCCGACGGAGGCGCAGGCGGCTGGAGGGCGGGGAAGGCGCTGAGACTTCTTCCCCTGCCCTCGTGGAATCAGGGGATGGTGCAGAAGGTTGCACATCCCGCTCTGGTTGTTGTGTGAGTTCCTGCGGGGGAGCAGGCTGGCCGGGAAGATAGGGTGGGGGAGAGTCAAAGAGCAGAAAGTCCTGATCAGCCGGAAGAACCGGTGGCTTGTCAGGTTTTGGATCTCGAATCTTCTTCAGAGGGTATAGGGAGGAGGTTGGCACAACCGGGATAGGAGGAGAGGGTAACGGGGTCCGTATGGGCTCCATCGGGAAGGAGAAGGGTTCTATCCAGGGAGGGGGATTACGTGAAAGATCTTCCCACGTAGTAATGTAGGGCACCTGATCAGGGTGTCCATTGGATCCTGGCTGAAAGACCCGCGCCTTAATCTGTAAAATAATATCGAGGTTAAAAGTGCCGTTCCTTGGCCAGCCGACCTCGAAGGCCGGCCACTCTGAGGAACAGAATTTTGCCCATTGTTTCCTTTTAATCTCCACTGAGAGGTGGCGCGCGCGTTCTTGAACGTCCTTCCAGTGATCTAGAGTGAGACTTAAAGGGGTGGTTATTTGTTGACCCATGTGTGCAAGGATTTCAGCCCAAACAAAAAGAACAGCCAATGCACAAACATATACAATAAGCAAGACAAACCACATGGCTTGCGCTAGTTTTGGGAGCGGCTGCCTGACCAGCCCTCCCCGGGAAGGAGGGAGACTTGGTCTCCGACCCACCTCCAGACCACCCCGGGAGCGTCTTCCGGGGGAACGGACCGAGGGTTTCCCCTCATAACCCGGAGTGTCCTCCGGGGAACGGACCAGGGGTTGCTGGGCACGCCTGCCTCCCCCACTGGTCCCACAGAGTCAGGTCAGATACTGGCCAGTCAGAATACTCCAGTCAGAATCCAGTCAGAATACTCAAGACGAAGAACAACAGACAGAAAACACTTAATTATACCTCCAACTGGTCCTGCAGAGAATGGGTCTGAGGGCGACCTCGAGCCCCACGTTGGGTGCCAAAATGTTGGACCTCTCAGTTGTAGAGATGCCCACTTGCTCGAGAGGACGCCCAAAAATCCAGACTCCAGACCAGTTGATGCAAAAAGCATGAGGTATTTATTGTACGTTTGCGCAAACGGGCCCCCACCTAAGGCGGTGAGGAGCCCTGAGCGGCAGTTTCACACAGGTTATATAGTCAACAAATTAGCATATGGGATTGGCCAGTTCGGAGGGACAATTAGCATACCGGAGAGTGCTGAGGAGAGTGCTGAGGGAACCAGCTGAGGAGAATGCTGAGGAGAGTGCTGAGGGAACCAGCTGAAGAGAATGCTGAGGAGAGTGCTGAGGGAACCAGCTGAGGAGAATGCTGAGGAGAGTACTGAGACTCTCCGAAGGGGAGTGGCAGCTCTGCTCTGGGCATGCCTAGAGGTTCTCTAAAGGGGATAGACTTTTCCTTCCCAGAGAACGTGCCCGCTGGACCCTGGGGAACATCTAACCTCTTAAGAAGCCCCTGATATCTGCCCAGGCCTAGTTTCTTGTCCCTCTCACCCATAAGGGTCCTTCAGTACAGCGTAAACAGGTCCAGCACCTGCTTGGCCATGATGGGGATCCGGTTCACAGGTGTCCCTCGCTTCTGCATGAAGCTGAACAGGTCGTCCAGGAACTCCTTCCGCTTGGGGTCTCCGTCCAGCTCGTACAGCTGCCTGAACCGCTCCTTGTACGTCCAGTTCCCGTGGTCTGGCGGCTGCAGCGGCGGCGCCGAGTGGGCGGCGCCTGCAGGGCACGCCGAGCCAGACCCCGGCCACTCTTGCCCTTCCAGCTCCCTGTGGAGGCCGTCGCCGCGCAGGGCCGGGGCCGCCGGGGCCCTGCGGGGAGGGTTCCTCATCTCCCGGAGCATTCCCAGGAGCTGCTCGGCGGTCTTACGTTTTTCCTTCGCCACTTTGCGGAAGAAGAGGCCCATGCCCCCCCAAGCCGCATCGCCGCGGTTGAAACAGGAGCCCAGAGAGAGGTAGACGTTTGAGGCCCCCAGGTACCGATTGACCAGGCGGTTGACGGCAGCCTCCACCTCGGGGGAGCAGTTCTGACAGATCTGGGAGGCCATGGGTGATGACCACAGAACCGCGGTGGGCTGGTCCCAGAAGCAGGAGATGGCTAAGAGTTGGTTCCGGAGCTTCTGACTGGACATGTGGTCGGAAGGCGGTCGAAGCCTGTGAGAGAATCCCTGGACCTGGAACGAGTGTGGGAGCATGAAACCCCTGTCTGTTATTGTTCTGAAAAAGAAGGGGAGCAGGGTGTCTCTCTTTAGGCCTGTCACACCATAAGCTCATGACTGACTTTCTGCCTAATATTTTTCCTCAAGAGGAATACCCAAATTTTTGGGATTATGGATGGAGTTCCGTCTTCTGTAACTTCTTCAAGCTGACATGTGGGCATCGAGGGAAATTTGGGCATTTCCTCTTGCTATCTGTTTTATGGTATGTGACAGTAGCCCTAGAAGTTATTGGGCCCTGGAAAGGAAATAGCCAGGATTTCCATAACAAAATGCTATGCTAAAAATTATCCAAAAAAAAGCACAAAGTTGGCTGCCCATCACCGGCGCCCACCAAATCCGCTGTCAGGCACAGGTTTACAGGCACATCTCTGTGCCTTGCAGCCGATTCTATGAGCACAAAAGCAAGTCTACAGGGTAGGGGAAGTATGCCCCGCAGGATAAAAAAAAATTACAAAAAGGCATCAGAATTTAAAAACAGAAAATACAACAGAGACAAAAACAAAAAACACATCCCTAAAGAAATCATACAAATTTGGGTTAATACCTGGTGCCTGTTCAGCTGAATTGACCCAAATACTTTTTGTGACCTTCACACACCCTCTTTGACTTACTTTAAACATTTTACCATTTCCATTTCAGTCTAGAGTAAACTAGCCATCCGGAAAGTCATTCTTACAAACCATGTCCTTTCCTTATATAAAAAGCTCTTTTTTCTTTAGCCCTTCTTACCAACAACACTCTTTTTTTTTATGTCCTTCATTTTTAAACTTTGGCACTGCTGGGTCAGGACCAAGGTATGGGTGATAAACACTTCTACTTTTAATATGCAGGGTCAGCAATACTTCTTCTTTAGCAATAACAGTATCACACAGATCTATTTGATAACTTCCAGAAAAATCTTTTAACCAGAATTATATATAAAGCAGAGCCTCTTCCACTTCTTGCTGGATGGAAAAGGTGACGTTCTGCAGCACCCTGGACGTCTTGCTCAATCCCTGTCCAGGCTGCGGCGTCTTCAGGATATACAGCAAATAGTCCTAAGCCAGCATATATACATAGGCAAACTCGCAGTCACTCATCTTCCGCTGCTCGGAGAGCAGAGCCAAGGACTGCTTCTTTAGGAAGCCTTTAAAGAAAGCCCTAAAAGGCAGACATTTAAGCAAAGCCTGGCAAAATAGGGAAGTTGCAAAAGTGCAGCAGCATATAAAAGATATGTAGCATTATAAAAATGTGTAGCAGCAATTTGACCCAGTCTCTAGTGCCAGTCTCCACCATTAATCATACATTTTACCTAACTATATCCCCAGTACCTTGGCTACCGCTACCACCATCTGACTTACCCTATAACTTTCTATTTTCAACGCCTGTGCCACCATCTGACTTACCCTGGAGACGAAAGCCGGCCCGGTGTCTGACCCCAGTACCTTTGGTAGTCCAAATCAGGGAAACATTGGCGCAATTCTTCTTCCTGGTTGATGAAGCCTCTGTCCATTTTAAGTTCCCCGTGGGTAGTGACGAGAGCGTACCTGCTGTTCTTGTGCATTGCCACCTGCTCCTTTTTCTTAGCTGCACGGAGTGCATGATCCATAGCGATCAGCCCTGCCTGCCGAGCAGAGTCCTCGGGGGGTTGAAGGTGGAAACCCAGATGTGTCCCAATGAGGGAGGGGCTGAGGGGCCGCTGTCACCCAGTCTCACCACTCCACTGCTGTCATCTTTTCTCTTGTTGTCTTGCAGGGGCTGTTCCGGTCAGTTCAGTCTCGCGTGGCAGTCGTACACCACTTGACTCTCGTTGTTAGTCGGACCTTAGGCAGACTTGTCCTTTTGGGCACTTCTCTGTGCTTTTGCCAGTCTCCGGGGGTCCCTGCTTACCCTGATTCTCCCTTACTCTGCTTCCTGTTAACTGTGGTGGCCAGGATCCTAGTTAGTTCCTCTTTCTTAGCCCATCTTAAACTTCCCTTTTTTTAACTAAATAACTTTAACCCCTTCAGCTAAACTCCTCAGGGGAGTCCGGCAGTAGAGACTGAGTCTCCTACAAAGTTCCATTTCAGTTCAGCATTAGGTGAGAGATAAAACATACAGCCAAATATTAATTATTTAAAAAGAATTTGGTAACAACCATTGGCTAAAAACGTTTACTGCGGTGACCAAGATTTTTGTTAAATTTATATAAATTTTACATACCTTAGCCAAATTGATAGGGCGTCTCTCTGCCCCTTTGAAACTTGCCAAAAGAATCTGGCAATAGAGACGGAGTCATTTCTTACCGGCTGCCATGTTAAAATTTCAATCTGGTCTGGTTAGACGGTGTTTTTATGTGGACAGTCTCTAGCCCAATGTCCTCTTTTTCTACAGTACAGGCATTGGTCCCGATCCAACCGTGGCTTCTTATTATTCCCTGAAACGTTTTCTTGAGCTTCCACGAGAGCTTGTTGTCCTTTTTTCATGGTTAGGAGGGCCTGTAAAAGCTTTTCTTCCATGGTTAGGAAGGCCTGTAAAAGCTTTTCTCTCGTGGTTAGGAGGGCCTGAAAAAGCTCCCTCCAATCATCCCAGGTTAGTTGATGGATTAAAATGGGCTCAATTAACTCCTTTAAAATGGACTCAATTGACTCTTTTAGAACCTGTGGGTCTAGAGGTGTTGCGGATAAGGGGGGAGCAGGTTTGGGGCCTGATTCCGCCGCCGGGGTGGTCGTTGGCAACTCAGGGCAGGGCTCTGTTTTTAGCGCCAGATTCTGCTCCTCCCCGGACAAAGTTTGGGTCCGTTCTTGGACCTCTTCCCGATTATCTAAAGTACTCAAAGGTGTAGTTAATTCCTGTCCCATGTTGGAGGGGAAAGGCAAATAAGGAAGATATATTAAAACACAGAAAACAACCACAAGACTCACAAAACAACCACAAGACTCACAAAGACACTGCACACAACAATGGAACGAGATCTGCGCGCCCTAATAAGACGAGACCTGCACGCAACAAAACCAAAACGGGAGTGGCTGCTGCCACCAGCTCTTCTCCCGGGGAAGAAACCCTTTTTTCCCCACCAAGTGGTGAGAGTGATGGGAGCGAAGCGGCTGCCACCCGCCAGGCCCCCCCAGAATACCGCCACTGGAGCGTCCTCCAGGGCCTGAGCCAGGGGCGCCGGGCACGTCTGCCCCTACCCACTATCAGCTCAATACAGATACAGGTCCTGCAGGCACAATTTCAGGAAAACATAAACCTCCGGTACGTCAAGCGCCCCGGGAAAAAATAAAAAAAATCAACAAAACACACAAAAACACTTAAAACAGCAAAAACTTACCTCCGATTGGAAAATGGAGCGTGGGTCTGGGGTCTCGAATCCCGGACGAGCCCCCAAGATGTAAGACCCCCGAAAGGTGCCTCACACTTCTACCGACCCCAGAAACACGAATTCCATTCCAATCGCTGCAAAGAACATGAGGAAGTTTATTACATCTGCGCAGATGGGCCGTCTCTGTGCAAGAAGAGAGGCCCCAATCATCAACCGCACAGCGTATTTAAGATTTAAAACCACAACATTAGCATATCTCCACAGCATTACACAGAGGATCACAAGATAAACCGCAGCATGACAAATTATCATGAGATAAAGGGTAAGGGGACAAAAAACCTTGAGCAAGCATAAACACGGGGTCATCATGACCAAAACTTAACATAGCTCCTAAAATAATTGTCACATGCTCCATTATCTCATAAAAGCATTAACACAATCATCACATGCTCACAAGGTCAGCTAAAGTTTAGTTATCTTAAAAAAAGCATTTTGCAAGCCCAGCCGTTTTGTACAGAAGCAAGACAATATGCAGTTAGCTCACAAGCAACTCCATTTTAACCCCATCCTATCTCAATTTCACATTGCTACAGCCGCTGTGTTTGTGTATTCCTGATATTTTCCATGGACTATTTTTTTGAATGTTTTTATCAGGGAACATGTCATTTTGTACCGTTGAAACACTAACTGGTTCATCATGGGTATATCAGCTCTACACATTCGTATTTTCTAGGGAGAAAGCTAGAAGAATTGCGACAAACAAACATGATATTTCTGTTTGTATAGATGACATTTTATGCGCTTGCCTAACGAAAAGACTTTCTTTTCTCCAAAACCATTTTTACTGTGAATTTTCTCATCCATTGCATACGAATTCCACACCAGTTTGTCTGCATATGACTGGATGAAACCGGAAATATCCGGTTGTGTTTTGGCTAACTCAATCCCAGATATTGCTAGAACCTCTGTGTTTGTGTTTTCTGGATATTATCAATGGACTTCATTGTTTTGAATGTTTTTTATCGGGGAACATTTTATTTAGAGCTGGGATAGAGTAATTGCTTCCACATGGAGACACCAGCTCTATATTTTGTATTTTCTAGGGAGAAAGGTAGAGGAACTGCTGCAAACAAACATGATATTTCTGTTTCTATAGATGACATTTTATGCGCTTGCCTAACGAAAAGACTTTGCTTTTCTCCAAAACAATTTTTACTGTGAATTTTCTGATCCATTGCATACGAATTCCACAACAGTTTGTCTGCATATGACTGGATGAAACTGGAAATATCCGGTTGTGTTTTGGCTAACTCAATCCCAGATATTGCTACATCCTCTGTGTTTGTGTTTAATGGATATTATCAATGGACTTCATTGTTTTGAATGTTTTTTATCGGGGAACATTTTATTTTGAGCTGGGATAGAGTAATTGCTTCCACATGGAGACACCAGCTCTACATTTTGTATTTTCTAGGGAGAAAGGTAGAGGAACTGCTGCAAACAAACATGATATTTCTGTTTGTCTAGATGACATTTTATGCACTTGCCTAACGAAAAGACTTTGCTTTTCTCCAAAACCAATTTTTACTGTGAATTTCTCGGTCCATTGCGTATGAATTCAAAAACAGCTTTGTCGGACATGACTGGATGAAACCAGAAATATCCGGTTGTGCTTTGGATAACTCAATGCAAAATATTGTGAAAGTCTCTGTGTTTGTGTTTTCCAGATATTATCGACGGACTTTATTGTTTTGAATGTTTTTATCAGGGAACATTTCATTTTGTACCGTAGAAACACTAATTCATTCATCATGGGAACACCAGCTCTACACATTCGTATTTTCTAGGGAGAAAGCTAGAGGAACTGCGCCAAATACACATGATAATTCTGTTTGTATCGATGACATTTTATGCTCTTGCCTAACAAAAAGACTTTGCTTTTCTCCAAAATCATTTTCCTGTGATTTTCTCGGTCCATTGCATACGAATTCCACACCAGTTTCTCCGGATATGAATGGATGAAACCAGAAATATCTGGTTGCGTTTTGGCTAACTCAATCCGAAATATTGTGAAAGCCTCTGTGTTTGTGTTTTCTGGATATTATCGATGCACTTTATTGTTTTGAATGTTTTTATCAGGGAACAATTCATTTTGTACTAAAGAAACACTAATTGGTTCATCCTGGGGACACCAGCTCTACACATTCGTATTTTCTGGGGAGAAAGCTAGAGGAACTGCGGCAAATAAACATGATATTTCTGTTTGTATCGATGACATTTTATGCACTTGCCTAACGAAAAGACATTGCTATTCTCCAAAATGATTTCCCTGTGATTTTCTCGGTCGATTGCATAGGAATTCCACACCAGTTTCTCCGGAAATGACTGGAGGAAACCGGAAATATCCGGGTTTGTTCTAGCTAGCTCAATCCCAGATATTGCTACAGCCTCTGTGTTTGTGTTTTCTGGACATTATCAATGGACTTTATTGTTTTGAATGTTTTTTATCGGGGAACATTTGATTTTGAGCTTGGATACAGGTATTGGTTCCACATGGAGACACCAGCTCTACATATTCGTATTTTCTAGGGAGAAAGCTAGAGGAACTGTGACAAACAAACATGATATTTCTGTTTGTCTAGATGACATTTTATGGAGTTGCCTAACAAAAAAACTCTGCTTTTCCCGAAACCATTTTAACTGTGATTTTCTCGGTCCATTGCATACAAATTACACACCAGTTTGTGCGGATATGACTGGATGAAACCGGAAATATCCGGTTTTGTTTTGGCAAACTCAATCCCAGATACTGCTACAGCCTCTGTGTTTGTGTTTTCTGGATATTATCGATGGACTTTATTGTTTTGAATGTTTTTGTCAAGGAACATTTCATTTTTTACCATTTAAACACTAATTGGTTCATCATGGGAACACGAGCTTTAAACATTCGTGTTTTCTAGGGAGAAAGCTAGAGGAACTGTGGCAAACAAACATGATATTTCTGTTTGTATAGCTGACATTTTATGCACTTGCCTAGCGAAAAGATTTTGCTTGTCTCCAAAACCATTTTCACTCGGATTTTCTCGGTCTATTGCATATGAATTCCACACCACTTTGTCCGGATATGACAGGATGAAACCAGAAATATCTGGTTGCATTTTGGCTAACTCAATCCGAAATATTGTGAAAGCCTCTGTGTTTGTGTTTTCTGGATATTATCGATGGACTTTATTCTTTTGAATGTTTTTATCAGGGAACATTTCATTTTGTACCGTTGAAACACTAATTGGTTCATCCTGGGGACACCAGCTGTACAAATTCGAATTTTCTAGGGAGAAAGCGCGAGGAACTGTGGAAAACAAACATGATAATTCTGTTTGTATGGATGACATTTTATGCACTTGCCTAACGAAAAGACTTTGCTTTTCTCCAAAACCATTTTTACTCTGATTTTCTCGGTCCATTGTATACGAATTCCACACCACTTTGTCCGGATATGAGTGGATGAAACCAGAAATATCCGGTTGTGTTTTGGCTAACTCAATCCGAAATATTGTGAAAGCCTCTGTGTTTGTGTTTTCTGGATATTATCGATGGACTTTATCATTTTGAATGTTATCAGGGAACATTTAATTTTGTACCATTGAAACACTAATTGGTTCCACATGGAGACACCAGCTCTACATATTCTTATTTTCTAGGGAGATAACTGGAAGAACTGCAGCAAACAAACATGATATTTCTGTTTGTATCGATGACATTTATGCACTTGCCTGATGAAAAGACTTTGCTTTTCTCCAAAACCAATTGTTACTGTGATTTTCTCGGTCCATTGCATATGAATTCAAAAACAACTTTGTCGGACATGACTGGATGAAACCAGAAAGAGCCGGTTGTGTTTTGGCTAACTCAATCTGAAATATTGTGAAAGCCTCGGTGTTTGTGTTTTCTGGATGTTATCGATGGACTTTATTGTTTTGAATGTTTTCATCAGGGAACATTTAATTTTGTGCTACAATATACTAATTGGTTCAACATGGAGAAACCAGCTCTACACATTCATATTTTCTAGGGAGAAATTCAGAGGAACTGCGGCAAACAAACATGTTATTTCGGTTTCAAAAGATGACATTTTTTACACTTACCTAATGAAAAGACTTTGCTTTTTTCCACAACAATTTTTACTGTGATTTTCTCATTTCATTACATACAAAATTAACACCACTTTGTCCGGATATGACTGAATAATACCAGTAATATCCGGTTGTGTTTTGGCTAGCTGAATCCCAGATATTGCTACGGACACTGTGTTAATGTTTTCCGTATATTATCGACAGACTTTATTGTTTTGAATGTTTTTTATCAGGGAACAATAAATTTTGTGCTGGGATATACTAATTGGTTCCACATGGAGACACCAGCTCTACACATTCCTATTTTCTAGGCAGAAAGCTAGAGGAACTGCGGCAAACAAACATGATATTTCTGTTTGTATCGATGACCTTTTATGCACTTGCCTAACGAAAAGACTTTGCTTTTCTCCCAAAACATTTTTACTGTGATTTTCTCGTTCCATTGCATACGAATTCCACACCACTTTGTCCGGATATGACTGGATGAAAGCAGAAATATCCAGTTTTATTTTGGCTAACTCAATCCCAGATATTGCTACAGCCTCTGTGTTTGTGTTTTTTGGATATTATCAATGGACTTTATGGTTTTGAATGTTTTTATCAGAGAACAATTCATTTTGTACAGTTGAAACACTAATTGGTTCATAATGGGGACACCAGCTCTACACATTCGTATTTTCTAGGGAGAAAGCTAGAGGAACTGCGGCAAACAAACATGATAATTCTGTTTGTATAGATGACATATTATGCATTTGCCTAAGAAAAGACTTTGCTTTTCTACAAAACCATTTTTACTGTGATTTTCTCGGTCCATTGCGTATGGATTCCACAACACTTTCTCCCGATATGACTAGATGAAACCAGAAATACCCGGTTGTGTTATGCGTAACTCAATCCCACATATTGCTACAGTCTCTGTGTTTGTCTTTTCCGGATATTATCAATGGACTTTATTGTTTTGAATGTTTTTTATGAGGGAACATTTAATTTTGTGCTTGGAAACACTAATTCGTTCCACATGCAGACACCAGCTCTACACATTTGTATTTTCTATGGAGATAGCTAGAGGAACTGCGGCAAACAAACATGATATTTCTGTTTGTATAGATGATATTTTATGCAATTGCCTAACGAAAAGACTTTTCTTTTCTGCAAAACCATTTTTACTGTGATTTTCTCGGTCCATAACATACGAATTCCAAAACACTTTCTCCTGATATGACTAGATGAAACCAGAAATACCCGGTTGTGTTATGCGTAACTCAATCCCACATATTGCTACAGTCTCTGTGTTTGTCTCTTCCGGATATTATCAACGGACTTTATTGTTTTGAATGTTTTTTATGAGGGAACATTTAATTTTGTGCTTGGAAATACTAATTCGTTCCACATGCAGACATCAGCTCTACACATTCGTATTTTCTAGGTTGAAAGCTAGAGGAACTGCGGCAAACAAACATGATATTACTGTTTCTATACATGACATTTTATGCAATTGCCTAACGAAAAGACTTTTCTTTTCTCCAAAACCATTTTTACTGTGATTTTCTGGGTCCGTTGTATGTGAATTCAACACTATTTTTTCCGGATATGCCAGCATGAAACCAGAAATATCCGGTTGTTATTTGGCTAACTATATCCCAGGTATTGCTACAGCCTCTGTGTTTGTGTTTTCTGGATATTATCGATGGAATTTATTGTTTTGAATGTTTTTATCACAGAACAATTCATTTTGTACCGTAGAAACACTAATTGGTTCCACATGGAGTCACCAGCTCTACACATTCTTATTTTCTAGGGTGAAAGCTAGAGGAACTGCGGCAAAGAAACATGATATTTCTGTTTTTATAGATGACATTTTATGGACTTGCCTAAAGGAAAGACTTTGCTTTTCCACAAAACCATATTTACTGTGATTTTTCTGTCCATTGTATACGAATTCCACCCCACTTTGTCTGGATATGACTTCATGAAACCAGAAATATCCGGTTGTGTTTTGGCTAGCTGAATCCCAGATATTGCTGCAGCCTCTGTGTTTGTGTTTTCCGGATAATATCGACAGACATTATTTTTTTTTAATGTTTTTATCAGGAACATTCAATTTTGTACCAATAATACACTAATTGGTTCCACATGCACACACCAGCTCTACACATTCTGATTTTCATGGGAGAAAGGTAGAGGAACTGCGGCAAACAAACATGCTATTTCTGTTTGAATAGATGACATTTTATACACTTGCCTAACGAAAAGACTTTGCTTTTTTCCAAAACTATTTTTGCGGTGATTTTTTCTGTCCATTGCATACGAATTCCACACCAGTTTATGCGGATATGACTGGATGAAACCAGTAATATCCAGTTGTGTTTTGGCTAACTCAATCCCAGGTATTGCTACAGCCTCTGTTTTTGTGTTTTCTGGATATTATTGATGGGCTTTATTGTTTTGAATGCTTTTATTGGGGAACATTTAATTTTGTTCTTTGAAACACTAATTGGTTCCACATGGAGACACCAGCTCTACACATTCGTATTTTCTAGGGAGAAAGCTAAAGGAACTGCGGCAAACAAACATGATAATTCTGTTTGTATAGATGACATTTTATGCACTTGCCTAACGAAAAGACTTTGCTTTTCTCCAAAACCATTTTTACTGTGCTTTTCTCGGTCCATTGCATATGAATTCCACAGCACTTTGTCCGGATATGCCTGCATGAATCCAGAGATATCCAGTTGTTTTTTGGCTAAATGAATCCAAAATATTGTTAATGCATCTGTGTTTGTGTTTTCTGGATATTATCGATGCACTTTATTGTTTTGAATATTTTTATCAGGGAACATTTTTTTTTGTACCTTAGAAACACCAATTAGTTCAACATGGAGACACCAGCTCTACACATTCATATTTTCTGGGGAGAAAGCTAGAGGTACTGCGGCAAACAATCATGATGCTTATTTTTCTATAGATGACATTTTATGCACTTGCCTAACGAAAAGATTTTGCGTTTTTCCAAAACCATTTTACTGTGATTTTCTAGGTCCATTGCATACGAAGTCCACACCAGTTTGTCCGGATATGACTGGATGAAACCAGAAATATCTGGTTGTGTTTCGGCTAACTCAATCCCAATTATTGCTACAGCCTCTGTGTTTGTGTTTTCTGGATATTATTGATGGACTTTATTGATTTGAATGTTTTTACCAGGGAACATTTAATTTTTTACCATAGAAACACTAATTGGTTCCACATGGAGACACCAGCTCTACACATTCGTATTTTCTAGGGAGAAAGCTCGAGGAACTGAGGCAAACAAACATGATATTTCTGTTTAAATTGATGACATTTTATGCTCTTGCCTGGAGAAAGGACTTTGCTTTTCTCCAAAACCCTTTTTACTGTGATTTTCTCAGACCATTGCATAAAAATTCCACACCTCTTTTTCCAGGTATGACTTCATGAAATCAGAAATATCCGGTTGTGTTTTGGCAAACTGAATCCGAAATATTGTGAAAGACTCTGTGTTTGTGTTTTCTGGATATTACCGATGGACTTTATTGATTTGAGTGTTTTTATCAGGGAACATTAAATTTTTTACCATAATAACAGTAATTGGTTCCACATGGAGACACCAGCTCTAACATGCATATTTTCAAGGGAGGAAGCTAGAGGAACTGCGGCAAAAAAACATGATATTTCTCTTTGTACAGATGACATTTTATACACTTGCCGAAGAAAAAGACATTGCTTTTCTCCAAAACCATTTTTACTGTGACGATCTCGGTCCATTTCATACGAATTCCACACCACTTTGTCCTGGTATGACTGGATGAAACCAGAAATATCCGGTTTTGTTTTGGCTAACTCAATCCCAGATATTGCTACTGGCTCTGTGTTTATGTTTTCTGGATATTATTGGTGGTTTATTGTTTTGAATGTTTTTTATCAGGGAACATTTATTTTTCTGCTGGGAAACCTTAGTTTACTCCACATGGAGACACAGGCTCTACACATGCGTATTTTCTCGGGAGAAATGTGGAGGAACTGTGGCAAACAAGCATGATATTTCTGTCTGCATAGATGAAATTTTATGCATTTGGCTAATGAAATGAATTTGCTTTAATCCAAAACAATTTTTACTGTGATTTTCTTGGTCCATTGCATACGAATTCCACACCACTTTGTCCGGATATGCCTAGATGAAACCAGAAATAACCGGTTGTGTTTTAGCTAACTCAATCAGAAATATTGTGAAAGCCTCGGTGTTTGTGTTTTTCTTGTATTATCGATGGACTTTACTCTTTTGAATGTTTTTTATCATGGAAAATCTAATTTAGTGCTGGGAAACAATAATTAGTTTCAAATGGAGACTCCAGCTCTACACATTCGTATTTTCTAGGGAGAAAGCTAGAGGAACTGTGACAAACAAACATTATATTTCTGTTTGTACAGATGACATTTTATGCACTTGCCTAACAAAAAGACTTTTCTTTTCTCCAAAACCATTTCTACTGTGACTATCTCGGTCCATTGTATCCGAATTCCACAGCACTTTTTCCGAATATTCCTGTGTTGGACCTCTCAGTTGTAGAGATGCCCACTTGCTCGAGAGGACGCCCAAAAATCCAGACTCCAGACCAGTTGATGCAAAAAGCATGAGGTATTTATTGTACGTTTGCGCAAACGGGCCCCCACCTAAGGCGGTGAGGAGCCCTAAGCGGCAGTTTCACACAGGTTATATAGTCAACAAATTAGCATATGGGATTGGCCGGTTCGGAGGGACAATTAGCATACCGGAGAATGCTGAGGAGAGTGCTGAGGGAACCAGCTGAGGAGAATGTTGAGGAGAGTGCTGAGGGAACCAGCTGAAGAGAATGCTGAAGAGAGTGCTGAGGGAACCAGCTGAGGAGAATGCTGAGGAGAGTACTGAGACTCTCCGAAGGGGAGTGGCAGCTCTGCTCTGGGCATGCCTAGAGGTTCTCTAAAGGGGATAGACTTTTCCTTCCCAGAGAACGTGCCCGCTGGACCCTGGGGAACATCTAACCTCTTAAGAAGCCCCTGATATCTGCCTAGGCCTAGTTTCTTGTCCCTCTCCCCCATAAGGGTCCTTCATTCCCTCCTTTTCTTTTTGCAAAGATTTTAATCTTAAAATCTATTGGACCGGCCTGGGGAGAACCTGCCTCACTGGAGGGAGGAAACTCTTCTTGCTGGACTGGGTTAGGTTCCACGTTAACAATTGCGGAGCATGGGGATTGGAAAAACAATGGGGAAAGGCCAGGAACATCATAAATATTTAACAGTTTTTGAAAGTCTTAGCTTGAGTGGGTTCTGAGTGCGCTGGAGCTTCCATTTGGCTGGTCTATCCGGATCCTCGGGGCCCTGGGGAGGTGGTGCTCGCTTCACGTGTGAGGCGTGGACCCAAGCAGCGATTCCGTCGACCTTGAGAGCGGTGGGAGTTGTCAACAGCACAGTGAAGGGGCCTTTCCACCGGGGCTCTAGAGTCTTAGATTGGTGCCTTCGGACATACACAGCATCACCGATTTGGAAAGGATGTGGGATGGTTGTCATCTTGGGTTGGTAGGCTGCTGCAAGAGGTTTCCAGACCTGGTTCTGGATGATCTGGAATGCTCTCAACCGGGCCTGTAACTTAGGGGCATCGGCAACGGAGTCACTGGCAAGGTCAAGCAAGCCTGCTACTGGTGGGGGCCCTCCATAAAGGATTTCGTATGGTGTCAGCCCACAATGAGAGGGCGTGTTTCGGACCCGGAACAACACCATAGGGAGGAGTTGGACCCAGTCTTTAACACCAGTCTCCAACGCTAATTTGGTCAAGGTCTCTTTAATTATTCTGTTCATTCTTTCTACCTGTCCTGAACTTTGGGGTCTATAGGCACAGTGCAATTTCCAATTTATGCCTAATGCTTTGGCCACCAACTGACTTACCTGGGAGACAAACGCTGGGCCATTGTCGGACCCGATTACCTTAGGCAAGCCGAACCGGGGGAAGATCTCCCCTATGATCTTCTTGACGACCACCTGGGCGGTTTCCTGTTTTGTGGGAATGCCTCAGTCCATCCGGAGAAGGTGTCTACAAAAACTAGAAGATACTTATTCCCATAACTGCCCGGCCTTATCTCAGTGAAATCGACCTCCCAGTTGATTCCTGGTCGGTCTCCTCTTACCCTAGCTCCCTCCGGGAGCTTGAGGTGTCTGGCATTTACCTTGGCACACGGAACACAGGATTCAGTCACCTGCTGGACTAAAGAGTCAAGTCCGGGGATGTAATAAGACTGCCTATCTTCCTGTAAGGCTGCTTTTAGCTTTTTGTGTCCCAAATGAGTCCATTGATGGAGGCTGGTAATTATTTCTTTAGCCAATTGGTGTGGCAGGACTATTTTCTCTCCGAGCCTCCAAACCCTTATTTGTTCATCATACTCTGCACCGAGCCGCTGAATCGTATCTAAGTCTTGGTCCGAATAGAGGAAAGGTGGTTCCCTCGATACTTGGGTGGGCTCAATTGTCTTTAACGGGAGCACCTGTTGGCTCAGGGCTGCCGCCCTAGCGGCCTCGTCTGCCATCCTGTTTCCCCTTGCTACGGGGTCGTCTCCTCGTTGGTGCCCGGGGCAATGAATTGCTGAGGAGAATGCTGAGGAGAGTGGCAGCTCTGCTCAGTTTCAGCGGCAAGGAGGAGGTCGTCCACATATTGCAGGAGGACCAGGTCCGGATGGTTGACTCGGAAGTCGGCCAAATCTAGGTGCAGAGCTTCATCAAACAAGGTAGGCGAGTTTTTAAATCCTTGAGGCAACCTTGTCCAGGTGAGTTGTCCTGAAAACCCGGTCTCTGGATCTTTCCACTCAAAAGCAAAGATGGATTGGCTCTGAGGGCTCAGTCTTAAACAAAAGAATGCACCTTTTAGATCTAACACAGTGTACCATACGTGGGTCAGAGGCAAGGTACTTAGCAGATTGTAGGGGTTGGGCACTGTGGGATGCATATCCTCCGTTCTCCTGTTAACCTCCCGCAAGTCCTGTACCGGGCGGTAGTCACCCGTACCAGGCTTCTTTACTGGTAGTAGGGGGGTGTTCTAAGGTGAACGACAAGGTTTTAAAATGCCTAGGTGTAACAGTCTCTGGATATGTGGCCGGATACCTTCCTTAGCTTCCTTGCCCATCGGATATTGATGAACTGACACGGGAATGGCCGTGGGCTTCAGATCAAGGGAGGCCGGTTGACGGCCAGCCCTATTCCCGCAGTCTCTGCCCAGGCCTGAGGAAAATCTTGGAGCTTAAAGGCCCTTTTTCTGAAGTCAGTACCGAGTGCTGGGCTCCCGTGTCAATCAGGAAGGTTACCGGTCTGCCCCCCACTTCAAGGGTTATCCTGGGCTCAGGGGGGGGGGGGTTCCTGGCCCTGACTCACCTAGTCGTCTTCTTCCAGGGACAGGATTGGAACTGGTCTCCTCTTTGGTCCCTGTGTTTTCTTCGGGCAGTCTTTGACCCAGTGTCCTCTTTCTTTACAATAGGCACATTGATCTCTTTCCACCCGAGGCTTTCGTTTGTCTCCCAAGTCCCTATTCTGTCCTGGTCTACTCCTTTCTGTATCCTGCACTACGGTGGCCAAAATTCTACTAAGCTCTTGATTACGTCTTTTGTCTCTTTTGTCTTCCCTTTCCTCCTGCTCCTTGCGGATTCTTTCCTCCTTCTCCTCTCGGATCTCCCTTTTGTTGTAAATCTTTTCTGCCTCCTTCATTAAATCTTGTATAATACGGTAGGCTTCCATTAATCTTTCTAGGAAGCCTGCCGGCGTTTCCTCAGCCCCCTGCACTACTGCACGTACCTTGGCCAAATTGGTGGGGCGCTTTCCAGCCCCTCTGAGACCCGCAAGGAGAATCTGGCGATAAAGACGAAGTCGCTCCCTACCAGCAACGGTGGTGTAGTCCCAATCAGGACGGGTTGAGGGAAACGCCTCCTCGATTTCATTTAGCAGTAGGGTCGGTCGGCCATCTGCTCCAGGGACGTTTTTCCGTGCCTCAAGGTAGACACGCTGCTTTTCCTCAGTAGTGAGGAGGGTCTGCAGAAGCTGCTGACAATCATCCCAGGTGGGCTGATGAGTCAATAAAATTGACTCGACCAGCCCAGTCAGAGCCTGGGGGTCCTGAGAGAAAGAGGGGTTATGGGTTTTCCAATTGTAAAGATCGGAAGCAGAAAATGGCCAGTACTGCATCTGGCCAGCCACCGAGCGAAGAGGAAAAGCCTGTGAAGTCCAAACGTTTCCCGAGCCCCCTGCCTGCCCCCGACGGAGGCGCAGGCGGCTGGAGGGCGGGGAAGGCGCTGAGACTTCTTCCCCTGCCCTCGTGGAATCAGGGGATGGTGCAGAAGGTTGCACATCCCGCTCTGGTTGTTGTGTGAGTTCCTGCGGGGGAGCAGGCTGGCCGGGAAGATAGGGTGGGGGAGAGTCAAAGAGCAGAAAGTCCTGATCAGCCGGAAGAACCGGTGGCTTGTCAGGTTTTGGATCTCGAATCTTCTTCAGAGGGTATAGGGAGGAGGTTGGCACAACCGGGATAGGAGGAGAGGGTAATGGGGTCCGTATGGGCTCCATCGGGAAGGAGAAGGGTTCTATCCAGGGAGGGGGATTACGTGAAAGATCTTCCCACGTAGTAATGTAGGGCACCTGATCAGGGTGTCCATTGGATCCTGGCTGAAAGACCCGCGCCTTAATCTGTAAAATAATATCGAGGTTAAAAGTGCCGTTCCTTGGCCAGCCGACCTCGAAGGCCGGCCACTCTGAGGAACAGAATTTTGCCCATTGTTTCCTTTTAATCTCCACTGAGAGGTGGCGCGCGCGTTCTTGAACGTCCTTCCAGTGATCTAGAGTGAGACTTAAAGGGGTGGTTATTTGTTGACCCATGTGTGCAAGGATTTCAGCCCAAACAAAAAGAACAGCCAATGCACAAACATATACAATAAGCAAGACAAACCACATGGCTTGCGCTAGTTTTGGGAGCGGCTGCCTGACCAGCCCTCCCCGGGAAGGAGGGAGACTTGGTCTCCGACCCACCTCCAGACCACCCCGGGAGCATCTTCCGGGGGAACGGACCGAGGGTTTCCCCTCATAACCTGGAGCGTCCTCCGGGGAACGGACCAGGGGTTGCTGGGCACGCCTGCCTCCCCCACTGGTCCCACAGAGTCAGGTCAGATACTGGCCAGTCAGAATACTCCAGTCAGAATCCAGTCAGAATACTCAAGACGAAGAACAACAGACAGAAAACACTTAATTATACCTCCAACTGGTCCTGCAGAGAATGGGTCTGAGGGCGACCTCGAGCCCCACGTTGGGCGCCAAAATGTTGGACCTCTCAGTTGTAGAGATGCCCACTTGCTCGAGAGGACGCCCAAAAATCCAGACTCCAGACCAGTTGATGCAAAAAGCATGAGGTATTTATTGTACGTTTGCGCAAACGGTCCCCCACCTAAGGCGGTGAGGAGCCCTAAGCGGCAGTTTCACACAGGTTATATAGTCAACAAATTAGCATATGGGATTGGCCGGTTCGGAGGGACAATTAGCATACCGGAGAATGCTGAGGAGAGTGCTGAGGGAACCAGCTGAAGAGAATGCTGAAGAGAGTGCTGAGGGAACCAGCTGAGGAGAATGCTGAGGAGAGTACTGAGACTCTCCGAAGGGGAGTGGCAGCTCTGCTCTGGGCATGCCTAGAGGTTCTCTAAAGGGGATAGACTTTTCCTTCCCAGAGAACGTGCCCGCTGGACCCTGGGGAACATCTAACCTCTTAAGAAGCCCCTGATATCTGCCTAGGCCTAGTTTCTTGTCCCTCTCCCCCATAAGGGTCCTTCACCTGAATGAAACCAGAAATATCCGGTTGTGTTTTGGCTAACTCAATCCCAGATTTTGCTACATGCTCTGTGTTTCTTATTTTGGAAATTATCCACGAATTTATTGTTTTGAATATTATTTATCAGGGAATATTTAATTTTGTGCTGGGAAACAAAATTGGTTCCACATGGAGACACCAGCTCTATATATCGTTTTTTGTACGGAGAAAGCCAGAGGAACTGCGGCAAACAAACATGATATTTCTGTTGGTTTAGGTGACATTTTCTGCACTGGACGAAGGAAAAGACTTTGCTTTTCTCCAAAACTGTTTTTACTGTGATTTTCTCAGTCCATTGCATACGAACTCCACATCGATTTGTCCAGGTATGACTGGATGAAACCAGAAATATCTGGTTTTGTTTCGGCTAACTCAAACCCAAATATTGTAAAAGCCTCTGTGTTTGTGTTTTCTGGATATTATCGATGGACTTTATGGTTTTGAATGTTTTTATCAGGGAACATTTAATTTTGTGCTGGGAAATACGGATTGGTTCCACATGGAGACACCAGCTCTACACATTCGTATATTCTAGGAAGACATCTAGAGGAACCGCGGCAAACAAACATGATATTTCTGTTTCTATAGATGACATTTTATTCACTTGCGTAAAGAAATACTTTGCTTTTCTCCATATCCATTTTTACTGTGCATACCAGTTCCACAACACTTTGTCTGGAAATGACTGGATGAAACCAGAAATATCCTCTTGTGTTATGGCTAACTCAATCCCAGATCGTGCTACAACCTCTGTGTTTGTGTTTTCTGGATATTGTCAATGGACTTTATGTTTTAGAATGAATTTCAGTAGAGGAAATTTTGTTTTGTGCTGGAAATGCTAAGTGCTTCCAATTGCAGGCCAAACGTGTTCACATTCGTGTTTTCTACGCAGAAACCTATAGCAATCGTTGCAAACAAACAGGATATTTATATTTGCAAACATGACTTTGTATCCACTTGGCCAAGAAAGAGTTTGCTTTTCTCCAAAACCAGTTTGAAGGTGATTTTCTGAGTCCATTGCATACCAGTTCCACAACACTTTGTCTGGAAATGACCTGATGAAACCAGAAATATCCTCTGTGTTATGGCTAACTCAATCCCAGATCTTGCTACAACCTCTGTGTTTGTGTTTTCTGGATATTATGAATGTACTTACCTTTTAGAATGAATTTCAGTAGAATAAATTTTGTTTTGGGCTGGAAATGCTAAGTGCTTCCATTTGCAGGCCAAACATGTTCTCATTGTGTTTTCTACGCAGAAAGCTAGATGAATCGTTGCAAACAAACAAGATATTGATATCTGCTAACATGACTTTTTATCCACTTGGCCAAGAAAAAGAGTTTGCTTTTCTCCACAACCAGTTTGAGGGTGATTTTCTGAGTCCATTGCATACCAGTTCCACAGCACTTTGTCTGGATATGCCTGGATGAAACCAGAAATATTCTCTTGTGTTATGGCTAACTCAATCCCAGATCTTGCTACAGGCTCTGCTTTGTGCTTTTTGATATTATCAATGGACTTTATGGTTTTGAATGAATTTAAGCAGGGAATATTTTCTTTGATGCTGGGAAACTCTAATTAGTTCCACATGGAGACTCAAACTCATTCATTTGTGTTTCTAGGCAGAAAACTACAGCAATTGCTGCAAAGAAACATGATATTTGTGTTGGTGTAGATGACATTTTATGCACTTGCCTGAGAAAATACTTTGCTATTCTCCAAAACCAGTATGAGGGTGATTTTCTGAGTCCATTGCATACCACTTCCACAGCACTTTGTGTGGATATGACTGGATGAAACCTAAAATCTCCTCTTGTGTTATGGCTAACTCAATCCCAGATCTTGCTACAACCTCTGTGTTTGTGTTTTCTGGATATTATCAATGGATTTTACGTTTTAGAATGAATTTCAGTAGAGGAAACTTTGTTTTGTGCTGGAAAAGCTAAGTGCTTCCATATGCAGGCCAAACGTCTTCACATGCCTGTTTTCCACGCAGAAAGCTAGAGCAATTGTTGCAAACAAACAGGATATTTATATTGGCAAACATGACTTTTTATCCACTTGGCCAAGAAAAAGAGTTCTCTTTTCCCTAAATCAGTATGAGGGTGATTTTCTGAGTCCATGGCATACCAGTTCCACAAAACTTTGTCCGGATATGACTGGATGAAACCAGAAATCTCCTCTTGTGTTATGGCTAACTCAATCACAGATTTGCTACAACCTCTGTGTTTGTGTTTTCGGGATATATCAATGGACTTTATGTTTTAGAATGAATTTCAGTAGAGGAAATTTTGTTTTGAGCTGGAAGTGCTAAGTGCTTCCATATGCAGGCAAAACGTGTTCACATTTGTTTTTTCTGTGCAGAAAGCTATAGCAATCATTGCAAACAAACATGATTTATATTAGCAAACATGACTTTTTATCCACATGGCCAAGAAAAATAGTTTGCTTTTCTCCACAACCAGTTTGAGGGTGATTTTCTGAGTCCATTGCATAGCAGTTCCACAACACTATGTCTGGAAATGACTGGATGAAACCATAAATATCATCTTGTGTTTTGGAAAACTCAATCCCAGATTTTGCTACAGGCTCTGCTTTGGGTTTTTGTATATTATCAAAGGACTTTATGGTTTTGAATGAATTTAAGCAGGGAATATTTTCTTTGGTGCTGGGAAACACTAATTAGGTCCACATGGAGACACAAAGTCAACACATTCGTGCTGTCTAGGCAGAAAACTACAGCAATTGCTGTAAACAATCATGATATTTGTGTTTGTGTAGAAGACATTTGATGCAATTGCCTAAGATAATACTTTGCTATTCTCCAAAACCAGTTTGACTGTGATTATCTGAGTCCATTGCATATCAGTTCCACAGCACTTTGTCTGGATATGCCTGGATGAAACCAGAAATCTCCTCTTGTGTTATGGCTAACTCAATCCCAGATCTTGCTACAACCTCTGTGTTTGTGTTTTCTATATATTATCAAGGGACTTTACGTTTCAGAATGAATTTCAGTAGAAGAAATTCTGTTTTGTGCTGTAAATGCTAAGTGCTTCCATATGCAGGCCAAACGAGTTCACATTCGTGTTTTCTATGCAGTAAACTAGAGCTATCATTGCAAACAAACAGGATATTTATATTCGTAAACATGACTTTTTAGGCACTTGGCCAAGAAAAAGAGTTTGCTTTTGTCCAAATCCAGTTTGAAGGTGATTTTCTGAGTCCATAGCATACCAGTTCCACAACAGGTTGAATGGAAATGACTGATTGAAACCACTAATATCCTATGTGTTATGGTAAACTGAATGCTAGATCTTGCTACAGGCTCTGCTTTGTGTTTTTGGATATTATCAATGGACTTTATGGATTTGAATGAATTTAAGTAGTGGATATTTTCTTTGGTGCTGGAAAGCACTAATTAGTTCCACATGGAGACACAAACTCAACACATTCGTGCTGTCTAGGCAGAAAACTACAGCAATTCCTGCAAGAAACATCATATTTGTGTTGGTGTAGATGACACTTTATGCACTTGCATAAGAAAATACTTTACTATTCTAAAAAACCAGTTTCACTGTGATTATCTGAGTCAATTGCATACCAGTTCCACAGTTCTTTGTCCGGATATGCCTGTATGAAACCAGAAATCTCCTCTTGTGTTATGGCTAACTCAATCCCAGATCTTGCGACAACCTCTGTGTGTGTGTTTTCTGGATATTATCAATGAACTTTACGTTTTAGAATGAATTTAGGCAGGAAATATTTTCTTTGGTGCTGGGAAGCAATAATTAGTTACACATGGACACACAAACTCAACACATCTGTTATGTTTAGGCAGAAAATTACAGAAATTGCTGCAAACAAACATGATATTTGTGTTTGTGTAGATGACATTTTATGCACTTGCCTAAAATAATATTTTGCTATTCTCCAAAACAAGTTTGAGGGTGATTTTCTGAGTCCATTGCATACCAGTTCCAGAGCACTTTTTCCGGATATGCCTGGATGAAACCAGAAATATCCTCTTGTGTTATGCTAACTCAATCCCAGATCATGCTACAACCTCTGTGTTTGTGTTTTCTGGATATTGTCAAGGGACTTTACGTTTTAGAATGAATTTCAGTAGAGGAAATTTTGTTTTGTGCTGGAAAAGCTAAGTGCTTCCATGTGCAGGCAAAACGTGTTCACATTTGTGTTTTATGTGCAGAAAACTATAGCAATCGTTGCAAACAAACAGGATATTTATATTTGCAAACATTAATTTTTATCCACTTGGCCAAGAAAAAGAGTTTGCTTTTCTCTTAAATCAGTATGAGGGTGATTTTCTGAGTCCATTGCATACCACTTCCGCAGCACTTTGTCCGGATATGCCTGGATGAAACCAGAAATCTCCTCTTGTGTTATGGCTAACTGAATCCCAGATATTGCTACAAGCTTTGTGTTTGTGGTTTCTGGATATTATCAATGGACTTTACGTTTGAGAATGAATTTCAGTAGAGGAAATTTTGTTTTGTGCTGGAAATGCTAAGTGCTTCCAATTGCAGGCCAAACGTGTTCACATTCGTGTTTTCTACGCAGAAACCTATAGCAATCGTTGCAAACAAACAGGATATTTATATTTGCAAACATGACTTTGTATCCACTTGGCCAAGAAAAACAGTTTGCTTTTCTCCAAAACCAGTTTGAAGGTGATTTTCTGAGTCCATTGCATACCAGTTCCACAACACTTTGTCTGGAAATGACCTGATGAAACCAGAAATATCCTCTGTGTTATGGCTAACTCAATCCCAGATCTTGCTACAACCTCTGTGTTTGTGTTTTCTGGATATTATGAATGGACTTACCTTTTAGAATGAATTTCAGTAGAATAAATTTTGTTTTGGGCTGGAAATGCTAAGTGCTTCCATTTGCAGGCCAAACATGTTCTCATTGTGTTTTCTACGCAGAAAGCTAGATGAATCGTTGCAAACAAACAAGATATTGATATCTGCTAACATGACTTTTTATCCACTTGGCCAAGAAAAATAGTTTGCTTTTCTCCACAACCAATTTGAGGGTGATTTTCTGAGTCCATTGCATACCAGTTCCACAGCACTTTGTCTGGATATGCCTGGATGAAACCAAAAATATTCTCTTGTGTTATGGCTAACTCAATCCCAGATCTTGCTACAGGCTCTGCTTTGTGCTTTTTGATATTATCAATGGACTTTATGGTTTTGAATGAATTGAAGCAGGGAATATTTTCTTTGATGCTGGGAAACTCTAATTAGATTTACTTGGAGACTCAAACTCATTCATTTGTGTTTCTAGGCAGAAAACTACAGCAATTGCTGCAAAGAAACATGATATTTGTGTTGGTGTAGATGACATTTTATGCACTTGCCTAAGAAAATACTTTGCTATTCTCCAAAACCAGTTTGAGGGTGATTTTCTGAGTCCATTGCATACCACTTCCACAGCACTTTTTGTGGATATGACTGGATGAAACATGAAATCTCCTCTTGTGTTATGGCTAACTCAATCTCAGATCTTTTTTTTTTCTTTTTTAACTTTTATTTAATGAATATAAATTTCCAGTGTACAGCTTATGGATTACAATGGCTCCCCCCTCCCATAACTTCCCTCCCACCCGCAACCCTCCCCTCTCCCACTCCCTCTCCCCTTCCATTTGCATCAAGATTCATTTTCAATTCTCTTTATATACACAAGATCAATTTAGTATAAAGATTTCAACAGTTTGCACCCACATAGAAACACAAAGTGAAACATACTGTTTGAGTACTAGTTATAGCATTAAATCACAATGTACAGCACATTAAGGACAGAGATCCCACGTGAGGATCAAGTGCACAGTGGCTCCTGTTGTTGACCCAACAAATGGACACTCTAGTTTATGGCGCCAGTAACCATCCTAGGCTGTCGTCATGAGTTGCCAAGGCTATGGAAGCCTTCCAAGTTTGCCGACTCTGATCATATTTAGACAAGGTCATAAAAGACAGAGTGAGGATAGTAACCAATTATCCTAAGAGTGGCATTTACCAGGTTTGAACAATTATACAGCATTAAGTGGGGAAGAGGACCATCAGTACACACAGGTTGGGAGTAGAGCCATTGGTGGTAGAGTAGAGGTTTTACAAAGGAATGAGGCCCAAGTGCACTAGACAGGGCCTAGAACAAAGGACAGAGTCATTATTAGAGGAGCTAAGAAAGGTGCTGTCTAAGCTACAAGTAATTTTTCTGATTGAGAGGCAAATAGAACCTGATAGAAGGGGCTTGATAATAATCTGGTGGGCTTAAGGCCTTGTAAATTCAGAGGCCCAGACCTATCTATCTCTTCACATGGGGTACATCCTAAGGGAGGTGTGAACCTCCTAGGGGAAGGCACTCTGTTGACTTTCATTACTTGGCTGGCCTGGGAGGAGAGCTGGCCAGGTAAAGGCAGGTGGCATCTCTAACAAGAAATTTACAGTTCTGCCTGCAATGTTGCTGACCCTACTTGGCCATCCCCTCAGCTGCAGTGGTCACTTTGGAACTTGGCCTGAGTTGGATCACTGGAAATGGACCTGCCCTGGAGCCGAAGGATGCCCAGGTCAGAGCCACAGATCTTATTGGCTCTAAGCTGAAAAGCCCTTCACTCAGCCCAACTTCCAAAGTGACCACTGCAGCTGAGGGGATGGTCAATCCCAGATGTTGCTACAACATCTGTGTTTGTGTTTTCTGGATATTATCAATGGACTTTACGTTTTAGAATGAATTTCAGTAGAGGAAACTTTGTTTTGAGCTGGAAAAGCTAAGTGCTTCCATATGCAGGCCAAACGTGTTAACATTTGTGTTTTCTGTGCAGAAAGCTATAGCAATCATTGCAAACAAACATGATATTTATATTGGCAAATATGACTTTTTATCCACTTGGCCAAGAAAAAGAGTTTGCTTTTCTCCACAACCAGTTTGAGGGTGATTTTCTGAGTCCATTGCATACCAGTTCCACAACACTTTGTCCGGATATGCCTGGATGAAACCAGAAATATCCTCTGTGTTATGGCTAACTCAATCCCAGATCTTGCTACAGGCTCTGCTTTGCATTTTTAGATATTATCAATGGACTTTATGGTGTTGAATGAATTTAAGCAGAGAATATTTTCTTTGGTGCTGGGAAACACTAATTAGTTCCACATGGAGACACAAAGTCAAAACATTCGTTCTGTCTAGGCAGAAAACTACAGCAATTGCTGCAAACAATCATGATATTTGTGTTTGTGTGGATGATATTTTATGCACTTGCCTAAGAAAATACTTTGCTATACTCCAAAATCAGTATGACTGTGATTATCTGAGTACACTGCATACCAGTTCCACAAGACCTTGTCCGGATATGACTGGATGAAATGGAAATATCTTCTTGTGTTATGGCTAACTCAATCCCAGATCTTGCTACAGGCTCTGCTTTGTGTTTTTTGTTATTATCAATGGACTTTATGGTTTTGAATGAATTTAAGCAGGGAATGTTTACTTTGGTGCTGGGAAACACTAATTAGTTCTACACGGAGACACAAAGTCAACACATTCGTGCTGTCTAGGCAGAAAACTACAACAATTGCTGCAAACAATCATGATATTTGTGTTTGTGTAGATGACATTTTATGCACTTGCCTAAGAAAATACTTTGTATTCTCCAAAACCAGTTTGACTGTGATTATCTGAGTGCATTGCATACCAGTTCCACAGAACTTTGTCCGGATATGCCTGGATGAAACCAGAAATCTCCTATTTTGTTATGGCTAACTCAATCCTAGATCTTGCTACAACTTCTGCGTTTGTGTTTTCTATATATTATCAATGGACTTTACGTTTTAGAATGAATTTCAGTAGAGGAAACTTTGTTTTGAGCTGGAAAAGCTAAGTGCTTCCATATGCAGGCCAAACGTCTTCACATGCCTGTTTTCTAGGCAGAAAGCTAGAGCAATCATTGCAAACAAACAGGATATTTATATTGGCAAACATGTCTCTTTATCCACTTGGCCAAGAAAAAGAGTTTGCTTTTCTCCAAAACCAGTTTGAGGGTGATTTTCTGAGTCATTGCATACCAGTTTCACAACACTTTGTCCAGATATGACTGGATGAAACCAGAGATATCCTCTAGTGTAATAGCTAACTCAATCACAGATCTTGCTACAGGCTCTGCTTTGTGTTTTTGGATATTATCAATGGACTTTATGGTTTTGAATGAATTTAAGCAGGGAATATTTTCTTTGGTGCTGGGAAACACTAATTAGTTCCACATGGACACACAAACTCAACACATTCGTGCTGTCTAGGCAGAAAACTACAGCAATTGCTGCAAACAAACATGATATTTGTGTTTGTGTGGATGACATTTTATGCACTTGCCTAAAAAAATATTTTGCTATTCTCCAAAACCAGTTTGTGGGTGATTTTCTGAGTCCATTGCATACCAGTTCCACAGCACTTTGTGTGGATATGACTGGATGAAACCTGAAATCTCCTCTTGTGTTATGGCTAACTCAATCCCAGATCTTGCTACAACCTCTGTGTGTGTGTTTTCTGGATATTATCAATAGACTTTACGTTTTAGAATGAATTGCAGTAGAGGAAATTTTATTTTGTGCTCGAAGTGCTAAGGGCTTCCATATGCAGGACAAACGTCTTCACATTCGTGTTTTCTACACAGGAAGCTAGAGCTATCATTGCAAGCAAAAAGGATATTTATATTCGTAAACATGATTTTTAGGCACTTGGCCAAGAAAAAGAGTTTGCTTTTCTCCAAAATAGTTTGAGGGTAATTTTCTCAGTCCATTGCCTACCAGTTCCACCACAGGTTGAACGGAAATGACTGGATGAAACCACAAATATCCTCTTGTGTTATGGCTAACTCAATCCCAGATCTTGCTACAGGCTCTGCTTTGTGTTTTTTGATATTATCAACGGACTTTATGGTTTTGAATGAATTGAAGCAGGGAATATTTTCTTTGGTGCTGGGAAACACTAATTAGGTCCACATGGAGACACAAACTCAACACATTCGTGCTGTCTAGGCAGAAAACTACAGCAATTGCTGCAAACAAGCATCATATTTGTGCTTGTGTAGATGACATTTTATGCACTTGCATAGGAAAATATTTTGCTATTCTCCAAAACCAGTTTGACTGTGATTATCTGAGTCCATTGCATACCAGTTCCGCATGCACTTTGTCCAGATATGACTGTATGAAACCAGAAATATCCTCTTGTGTTACGGCTTACGCAATCCCAGATTTGCTACAACTTCTGTGTTTGTGTTTTCTGGATATTATCAATGGACTTTACATTTTAGAATGTATTTCAGTAGAGGAAATTTTGTTTTCTGCTGGAAATGCTAAGTGCTTCCATATGCAGGCCAAATGTGTTCACATTCGTGTTTTCTACACAGAAAGTTTGAGCAATTGTTGCAAAAAACATGAGAATTATATTTGTAAAAGTGACTTTTTAGGAACTTGTCCAAGAAAATGAGTTTGCTTTTCTCCAAAACCAGTTTCAGTGTGATTTTTTGAGACCATTTCATATTAGTTCCACAACACTTTGTCCGGATATGACTGGATGAAACCAGAAATATCCTCTTGTGTTATGGCTAACTGAATCCCAGATCGTGCTACAGGCTCTGCTTTGTGTTTTTGGATATTATCAATGGACTTTATGGTTTTGAATGAATTTAAGCAGGGAATATTTTCTTTGGTCCTGGGAAACACTAATTAGTTCCACATGGAGACACAAACTCAACACATTCATGCTTTCTAGGCAGAAAACTACAGCAATTGCTGCAAAGAAACATGATATTTGTGTTGGTGTAGATGACATTTGATGCACTTGCCTAAGAAAATACTTTGCTATTCCCCAAAACCAGTTTGAGGGTTATTTTCTGAGTCCATTGCATACCTGTTCCACAACACTTTGTGTAGATATACTGGATGATACCAGAAATATCCTATTGTGTTACAGCTTACTCAATCCCAGATCTTGCTACAACCTCTGTGTTTGTGTTTTCTGAATATTGTCAATGGACTTAACGATTTAAAATGAGTTTCAGTAGATGAAATTTTGTTTTGTGCTAGAAAAGCTAAGTGCTTCCATATGCAGGCCAAACGTGTTAACATTTGTGTTTTCTACGCAGAAAGCTAGAGCAATTGTTGCAAACAAACAGGATATTTATATTTGCAAACATGACTTTTTATCCACTTGGCCAAGAAAAAGAGTGTGCTTTTCTCCACAACCAGTTTGTGGGTGATTTTCTGAGTCCATTGCATACCAGTTCCACAACACTTTGTCCAGATATGACTGGATGAGACCAGAAATATCCTCTTGTGTTATGGCTAACTCAATCCCAGATCTTGCTACATCCTCTGTGTTTGTGTTTTCTTGATATTATCAATGGACTTTACGTTTTAGAATGAATTTAATCAGAAAATATTTCCTTTGCTTCTGGGAAGCTCTAATTAGTTCCACATGGAGACACAAACTCAACACATTTGTGCTGTCTAGGCAGAAAACTATAGCAATTGCTGAAAACAATCATGATATATGTGTTTGTGTAGATGACATTTTATGCACTGGCCTAAGAAAGTATTTTGCTATTCTCCCAAACCAGTTTGACTGTGATTATCTGAGTCCATTGAATATCAGTTGCACAGCACTTTGTCCGGATATGACTGGATGAAACCAGAAATCTCCTCTTGTGTTATGGCTAACTCAATCCCAGATCTTGCTACAACCTTTGTGTTTGTGTTTTCTGGATATTATCAATGGACTTTCCATTTTAGATGAATTTCAGTAGAGGAAATTTTGTTTTGTGCTGGAAATGCTAAGTTCTTCCATATGCAGGCCAAACGTGTTCACATTTGTGTTTTCTGCGCAGAAAGCTATAGCAATCTTTGCAAACAAACATGATATTTATATATGCACACATGAGTTTTTATCCACTTGGCCAAGAAAAAGTTTGCTTTTCTCCAAAACCAGATTGAGGGTGGTTTTCTGAGTCCATTGCATACCAGTTCCACAACACTTTGCCCGGAAATGACTGGATGAAACCAGAAATATCCTCTTGTGTTACGGCTTACGCAATCCCAGATTTGCTACAACATATGTGTTTGTGTTTTCTGGATATTATCAATGGACTTTATGTTTTAGAATGAATTTCAGTACAGGAAATTTTGTTTTGTGATTCAAAAGTTAATTGGTTCCTTATGCAGGCCAAACGTCTTCCCATTCTTGTTTTCTATGCAGAAAGCTAGAGCAATCGTTGCAAACAAACAGGATATTGATGTGTGCAAACATGACTTTTTATACACTTGGCCAAGAAAAAGAGTTTGCTTTTCTCCAAAACCAGTTTGAGGGTGATTTTCTGAGTCCATTGCATACCAGTTCCACAACACTTTATACCAATATGCCTGGATGAAACCTGAAATCTCCTCTTTTTTTTTTTTTTTTTTTTTTTTTTTTTTTGCCTTTAGTGAAAATATTTTTTTTTTTCACTTTTTTTAAGATTTATTAGTTTTTTTTTTTTTTTGTTTGTTTGTTTTTTTATTAAACTTTTATTTAATGAATATAAATTTCCAAAGTATAGCTTATGGGTTACAATGGCTTCCCCCCTCCCATAACTTCCCTCCCGCCCGCTACCCTCCCCCCTCCCGCTCCCTTTCCCCTTCCATTCATGTAAAGATTCATTTTCAATTCTCTTTGTATACAGAAGATCAGTTTAGTATATATTAGGTAAAGATTTCAACTTTTTGCCCATATAGCAACATCAAGTGAAAAAACTACCATTGGATTACTAATTATAGCATTAAATAGCAATGTACAGCACATTAAAGACAGAGATCCTACAGAATTTTTTTTTTCAAATTAATTAATTTTCTATGCCATTTCCATTTTAACACCAGGTTATTTTTTTTTTCATTTCCAATTCTCTTTATATACAGAAGATCACTTCAGTATATAATTAGCAAAGACCTCATCAGTCTGCGCCCACACAGAAACGCAAAGTATAAAAATACCGTTTCAGTACCAGTCATAGCATCACTTGGCTTTAGACGACACATTAGGGACAGATCCCACATGGGGTGTAAGTACACAGTGACTCCTGTTGCTGATTTAACAATTTGACACTCCTGTTCATGGCGTCAGTAATCTCCCTAGGCTCTAGTCATGAGTTGCCAGGGCTATGGAAGCCTTTAGAGTTCGCTGACTTTGATCTTATTCCGATAGGGTCATAGTCAAAGTGGAGGTTCTCTCCTCCCTTCGGAGAAGGGTACCTCCTTCTTTGATGGCCCCGTTCTTTCCACTGGGATCTCACTCACAGAGATCTTTCATTTAGGTCTTTTTTTTTTTTTTCCATGATATCTTGGCTTTCCATGCCTGCTATACTCCCATGGGCTCTTCAGCCAGATCCGAATGCCCTGAGGGCTGATTCTGAGGCCAGAGTGTTGTTTAGGACATCTGCCATCCTATGAGTCTGCTGTGTATCCCACTTCCCATGTTGGATCTTTCTCTCCCTTTTTGATTCTATCAGTTAGTATTAGCAGATACTTGTCTTGTTTGTGTGATCTCTTTGAGTCTTAGACCTATCAGAGCTATCAATTGTGAGCTGAAATTGGTCACTTGGACTAGTGCGATGGCATTGGTACATGCCATCTTGATGGAATTGTGTTGGAATCCCCTGGCACGTTTCTAACTCCACCATTTGCGGCCAGACCGATTGAGCATGTTCCAAATTGTTCATCTCCTCCCTCTCTTTTTCCACTCTTAGATTTAACAGGGATCACTTTTCAGTTAAAATTTAAACACCTAAGAATAATTGTGTGTTAATTACTGAGTTCAACCAATAGTACTAGAACAACAACAATAACAACAAATACTAAAATGGATAAAGTATTACATTGTGCATCTAAAGTCAGGACAGGAGCTGATCAGTTCATTGTTGCTTATAGTGTCCATTTCACTTAACAGGTTTCCCCTTTGGTGCTCAGTTGTCACCGATCAGGGAAAACAAATGATATTTTTCTCTTTGGGTCTGGCTTAATTCACTCAGCATGATGTTTTCCAGATTGCTCCATCTTGTTGCAAATGACTGGGTTTCGTTGTTTCTTACTGCTGTATAGTATTCTATGGAGTACATGTCCCATAATTTCTTTATCCAGTCTACTGTTGATGGGCATTTGGGTTGGTTCCAGGTCTTAGCTATTGTGAATTGAGCTGCAATAAACATTAACGTGCAGATGGCTTTTTTGAAATCTCCTCTTGTGTTATGGCTAACTCAATCCCAGATCTTGCTACAGGCTCTGCTTTGCGTTTTTTGATATTAGCAAAGAAACATGATATTTGTGTTTGTGTAGATGACATTTGATGCAATTGCCTAAGAAAATACTTTGCTATTCCCCAAAACCAGTTTGAGGGTGATTTTCTGAGTCCATTGCATACCAGTTCCACAACACTTTGTGTAGATATGACTGGATGATACCAGAAATATCCTCTTGTGTTACGGCTTACTCAATCCCAGATCTTGCTACAACCTCTGTGTTTGTGTTTTCTATGCAGAAAGCTAGAGCAATCGTTGCAAACAAGCATGATATTTATATTTGCAAACATGACTTTTTATCCACTTGGCCAAGAAAAAGAGTTTGCTTTTCTCCAAAACGAGTTTGAGGGAGATTATCTGAGTGCATTGCATTCCAGTTCCACACACATTGTGTAGATATGACTGGATGAAACCAGAAATATATCCTCTTGTGTTAGGGCTAACTCAATCCCAGATCTTGCTACAGCTTCTGTGTCTGTGTTTTCTGGATATTATCAATGGACTTTACGTTTTAGAATGAATTTCAGTAGAGGAAATTTTGTTTTGTGCTGGAAATGCTAAGTGCTTCCAATTGCAGGTGCAACGTGTTCACCTTCGTGTTTTCTATGCAGAAAACTATAGCAATTTTTGCAAACAAACAGGATATTTATATTTGCAAACATGACTTTTTATCCACTTGACCAAGACAAAGAGTGTGCTTTTCTCCAAAACCAGTTTGAGGGGGATTTTCTGAGTCCATTGCATACCAGTTCCACAACACTTTGTCTGGAAATGACTGGATGAAACCATAAATATCCTCTTGTGTTATGGCAAACTCAATCCCAGATCTTGCTACAGGCTCTGCTTTGTGTTTTTTGATATTATCAATGGACTTTATGGTTTTGAATGAATTTAAGCAGGGAATATTTTCTTTGGTGCTGGGAAACACTAATTAGGTCCACATGGAGACACAAACTCATTCATTTGTGTTTTCTAGGCAGAAAACTACAACAATTGCTGCAAACAAACATGATATTTGTGTTTGTGTAGACGATATTTGATGCACTTGCCTAAGAAAATACTTTGCTATTCCACAAAACCAGTTTGACTGTGATTATCTGAGTCCATTGCATACCAGTTCCACAGCACTTTGTGTGGATATGCCTGGATGAGAGCAGAAATATCCTCTTGTGTTATGGCTCACTCAAACCCTGATCTTTCTAACACCTCTGCGTTTGTGTATTCTGGATATTATCAATGCACTTTATTGTTGTGAATGTTTTTTATCAAGGAATATTTTATTTTATACCTGGAATCTGTAATTGTTTCCATATGGAGACACCAGCTCTACACATTCGTATTTTCTAGGAGAATGCTAGATGAACTGTGGAAAACAAACATGATATTTCTGATTGTATACATGATATTTTATACACTTGCCTAATGAAAAGACTTTGCTTTCTTCCAAAACCATTTTCACTGTGATTTTCTCGGTCTGTTGCATACGAATTCCGCACCAGTTTGTCCGGATATGACTGGATGAAACCGGAAATATCCGGTTTGCTTTGGTTAACCCAATCCCAGATATTGCGACAGCCTCTGTGTTTGTGTTTTCTACATATTATCGATGGAGTTTATTGTTTTGAAAGTTTTTATTTTTTTTTATCAGGGAGCATTTAACTGTGTGCTATGAAACACTAACTAGTTCTACATGGGGACACCAGCTCTACAAATTCGTATTTTCTAGGGAGAAAGCAAGAGGAACTGTGGCAAACAAACATGACATTTCTGTTTGTAAAGATGGACAATTTATGCCATTGCCTAATGAAAAGACTTTGCTATTCTCCAAAACCATTTTGACTGTGATTTTCTCAGTCCATTGCATACGAATTCCACACCAGTTTGTCCGGATATGACTGGATGAAACAAGAAATATCCAGTTTTGTTTTGACTAACTCAATCCAAAATATTGTGAAAGCCTCTGTGTTTATGTTTTCTGGATATTATCGATGGACTTTATTTTTGAATGTTTTTATCAGGGAACATTTAATTTTGTGCTTGGAAACACTAATTGGTTCATCATGGGGACACCTTCTCTACACATTTGTATTTTCTTGGGAGAAAGTAGAGGAACTGCAGCAAACAAACATAATATTTCTGTTTGTATAGATGATATTTTATGCACTTGCCTAACAAAAAGACTTTGCTTTTCTCCAAAACCATTTTAATGTGATTTTCTTCGTTCATTCCATACGAATTCCACACAAATTTGTCCGGATATGACTGGAGTAAACCAGAAATATCTGGTCGTGTTTTGGCTAACACAATCCCAGATATTGCGACAGCCTATGTGTTTGTGTTTTCCGAATATTATCCATGGAGTTTATTGTGTTAAATGCTTTTTATCAGGTAACATTTAATGTTGTGCTTGGAAACACTAATTGGTTCCACATGGAGACACCAGCTCTACACATTTGTATTTTCTATGGAGAAAGCTAGAAGAACACGGGCAAACAAACATGATATTACTGTTTGTATAGATGACATTTTATGCACATGCCTAACGAAAAGACTTGCTTTCCTCCAAATCAATTTTTACTGTGATTTCCTCAGTCCATTGCATACGAATTCCACAGCACTTTCTCAGGATATGACTGGATTAAACCAGAAATATCCGGTTGTGTTTTGGCTAACTCAATCCCAGATATTGCGACAGCCTCTTTGTTTGTGTTTTCTGGATATTATCGACGGACTTTACCGTTTTAAATATTTTTTTATCAGGGAACATTTAATTTTGGGCTTGCAAGCACTAATTGGTTCCACATGGAGACAGCAGCTCTAACATGCATATTTTCTATGGAGAGAGCTAGAGGAACTGGGGCAAACATACATGATATTTCTGTTTGTATAGATGACATTTTATGCACTTGCCTATCAAAAAGACTTTACGATCCTCCAAAACCATTTTTTTCTGTGATTTTTTTGGTTCATTGCTTACGAATTCCACACCACTTTGTCCGGATATGACTGGATGAAACCAGAAATATCCGGTTGTGTTTTTGCTAACTGAATCAGAGATATTGCTACAGACTCCGAGTTTGTGTTTTCTGCATATTATCGAAGGACTTTATTGTTTTGGATGTTTTTTATCAGAGAACATTTAATTTTGTGCTTGCAATCACTAATTGGTTCCAAATGGAGAAATCAGCTCTATACTGTCGTATTTTCTAGGGAGAGAGCTAGAGGAACTGCGGCAAACAAACATGATATTTCTGTTTGTATAGATGATATTTTATGCATTTGCCTAATGAAAAGTCTTTTCTCCAAAACCATTTTTCTGTGATTTTCTCAGTCAATTTCATACGAATTCCATAACACTTTGAGAGGATATGACTGGATGAATCCAGAAATATCTGGTTGTGTTTTGGCTAACTGAATCCCAGATATTGCTACAGCCTCTGTGTTTGTGTTTTATGGATACTAGCAACTGACTTTTTGTTTTGAAAGTTTTTTTATCAGGGAACATTTAATTTTGTGCTGGGAAACACTAATTGATTCCACATGGTGACACCAGCTGTACACATTCGTATTTTCTAGGGAGAAATCTAAAGGAACTGTAGTAAACAATCATGATATTTCTGTTTGTCTAGATGACATTTTATGCACTTGCCTAACAAAAAGACTTTGCTTTCCTCCAAAACCATTTTCACTGTGATTGTTTCGGTCCATTGCTTACGAATTCCACACCACTTTGTCCGGATATGACTGGTTGAAACCAGAAATATCCGGTTGTGTTTTGGCTAACTCAATCACAGATATTGCTACATCCTCCGAGTTTGTGTTTTCTGCATATTATCAACTGACTTTTTGTTTTGAATGTTCTTTATCAGGGATCATTTAATTTTGTGCTGGGAAACACTAATTGTTTCCACATGGAGTCACCAGCTCTACACATTCGTATTTTCTAGGGAGAAAGCTAGAGGAACTGTGGCAAACAAACATGATATTTCTGTTTCTTTACATGGCATTTTATGCACTTGCCTAAAAAAATAACTTTGCTTTTCTCCAAAACCATTTTTACTGTGATTGTCTGTGCCCATTGCTTACGAATTCCACACAACTTTGTTTGGATATTAGTGGAGGAAACCTGAAATATCGGGTTGTGTTTTGGCTAACTCACTCCCAGATTTTGCAACAGCCACTCTGTTTGTGTATTCTGGATATTATCAATGGACTTTATGGATTTGAATATTTTTTATCAGGGAACATTTAATTTTGTGCTGGGAAACACTAATTGTTTCCACATGGTGACACCAGCTGTACACATTCATATTTTCTAGGGAGAAAGCTAGAGGAACTGCAGTAAACAATCATGATATTTCTGTTTGTCTAGATGACATTTTAGGCACTTGTCTAACAAAAAGACTTTGCTTTTATCCAAAACCATTTTTACTGTGATTGTCTGTGTCCACTGTATCCGCATTCCACACCACTTTGTCCGGATATGTCTGAATGAAACTAGAAATATCCGGTTGTGTTTTGGTTAACTGAATACCAAATATTGAAAAAGCATCTCTGTTTGTGTTTTCTGGATATCTTCGATGGACTTTCTTGTTTTGAATGTTTTTTATCAGGGAACATATAATTTTGTGCTTGGAAGCACTAATGGTTTCCACATGGAGACAACAGCTCTGCACATTCGTATTTTCCAGGGAGAAAGCTAGAGGAACTGGGGCAATCAAACCAGATATTTCTGTTTGTCTAGATGACATTTTATGCCCTTGCCTAATGGAAAGACTTTGCTTCTCTCCAAAACCATATTTATTGTGATGTTTCTGGTTGATTGCGTACAAATTCCACACCACTTTTTCCAGATATGACTGGATGAAACTAAAAATATCTGGTTGTGTTTTGGCGAACTCAATCCAGCATATTTGGACAGCCTCTGTGTTTGTGATTTCTGGATATTATCGATGGATTTTATTGTTTTGAATGTTTTTTTCTCAGGAAACATTTAATTTTGTGCTGGAAAACACTAATTGTTTGAACATATAGACACCAGCTCTACACATTCGTATTTTCTGGGTAGAAAGCTAGAGGAACTGTGGCAAACAAATATGATATTTCTGTTTGTGTAGATGACATTTTATGCACTTGCCTAACGAAAAGAATTTGCTCTTCTCCAAAACCATTTTACTGTGATGTTTCCAGTCCATTGCATCCGAATTCCACACCACTTTCTCTGGATATGAATGGATGAAAGCATAAATATTCAGATGTGTTTTGGCTAACTCAATGGCAGACATTGCGACAACATCTGTGTTTGTGTTTTCTGGATATTATTGATGCACATTTTGTTTTGAATGTTTTTATCAGGGAGCATTAAATTTTATACTGGGAACACTAATTGGTTTCACATGCAGACACAAGCTCTACACATTTGTATTTTCTAGGGAGAAAGCTAGAGGAACTGCGGCAAACAAACATGATATTTGTTTGTATAGATGACATTTTATTCACTTGCCTAATGAAAATACTTTGCTTTTCTCCAAAATCAATTTTACTGTGATTTTCTCTGTTCATTCCATGTGAATTCCACACCACTTTGTGAGGATATGAGTGGATGAAACCAGAAATATCTTGTTGTGTTTTGGTTAACTGAATACCAAATATTGTGAAACCATCTCTGTTTGTGTTTTCTGGATATCATGGATGGAGTTTATTGTTTTGTATGTTTTTTATCAGGGAACATTTGAATTTGTACTGGGAAACACTAATTGGTTCCACATAGAGAAAACAGCTCTACACATTCATATTTTCTATGGAGAAACCTAGAGGAACTGTGGCAATCAAACATGATATTTCTGTTTGTATACATGACAATTGATGCACTTGCCTAACGAAAAGACTTTGCTTTTCTCCAAAACCATTTTTACTGTGATTGTATGTGTCCATTGTATACGAATTCCACACCACTTTTTCAGGATATGCCTGGATAAAATCCGAAATATCCAGTTGTGTTTCGGTTAACTCAATCCCAGATATTTCAACAGCCTCTGTGTTTGTGTTTTCTGGATATTATTGATGAACTTCATTGTTTTGAATGTTTTTATCAGGGAACATTTAATTTTGTACTGGGAAACTCTAATTGGTGTAAATGGAGACACAAGCTCTACACATTCATATTTTCTAGGGAGAAAGCTAGAGGAACTGCGGCAAACAAACATGATATTTCTGTTGGTATAGGTGATATTTTATGCACATGCCTGACTAAAAGATTTATTTTCTCCAAAATTTCTTTACGGTGCTTTTCTGGGTCCATTGCATACGAATTCCACATCTCTTTGTCAGCATATGACTGGACGAAACCAGAAATATCTGGTTGTTTTTTGGCTAACTCAATCCCAAATATTGCGACAGCTCCTGTGTTTGAGTTTTCCAGATATTATCGATGGACTTTATTGTTTTGATTTTTTTTATCAGAGAACATTTAATTTTGTGCTTGGAAACACTAATTGGTTCAACATGGAGACACCAGCTCTACACATTCGTATTTTCTAGGAAGAAAGTTAGATGAACTGCGAGAAACAAACATGATATTTCTGTTTGTCTAGATGACATTTTATGCACTTGCCTAACAAAAAGACTTTGCTTTCCTCCAAAACCATTTTTACTGTGATTTTTTAGGTCAATTGCATATAAATTCCACACCACCTTTTCCAGATATGACTGGATGAAAACAGAATTATATGGTTGAATTTTGGCTAAATCAATCCCAAAGATTGCGACAGCCTCTGTGTTTGTGTTTTCTGGATATTATTGATGAACTTCATTGTTTTGAATGTTTTTATCAGGGAACATTTAATTTTGTACTGGGAAACTCTAATTGGTGTAAATGGAGACACAAGCTCTACACATTCATATTTTCTAGGGAGAAAGCTAGAGGAACTGTGGCAAACAAACATGATATTTCTGTTTGTATAGATGACATTTTATCTACTTGCCTAAAGAAAAGACTTTGCTTTTCTCCAAAACCATTGTTACTGTGATTTTCTCAGTCCGTTGCATACGAATTCCACACCAGGTTGTCCGGATATGACTGGATGAAACAAGAAATATCTGGTTTGGCTAACTCAATTCGAAGTATTGCTATAGCCTCTTTGTTTGTGTATTCCTGATATTATACATGGACTTTATATTTTTCAATGTATTTTTTCAGGGAACATTTAATTTTGTGCTTGCAAACACTAATTGGTTCCACATGGAGACACCAGCTCTACAAATTCGTATTTTCTAGGGATAAATCTAGAGGAACTGCGGCAAACAAATATGATATTTCTGTTTTTATAGATGACATTTTATGCACTTGCCTAAATAGAAGAATTTGATTTTCTCCAAAACCATTTTTACTCTAATTTTATCAGTCCATTGCATACGAATTCCACACCACTTTGTCCGGGTATGACTGGATGAAACCAGAAATATCCGGTTTTGTTTTGGCTAACTCAATCCGAAATATTGTGAATACCTCTGTGTTTTTTGTTTTCTGGATATTATCGATGGCCTTTATGGTTTTGAATATTGTTTATCAGTGAACATTTAATTTTGTGCTGGGAAACACTAATTGGTTCCACATGGATACACCAGCACTACACATTCATATTTTCTAGGGAGAAAGTAGAGGAACTGCGGCAAACAAATATGATATTTCTGTTTTATAGAACAATTTATACACTTGCCGAAGGAAAAGACTTTGCTTTTCTCCAAAATCATTTCACTGTGATTTTCTCGGTCCTTTGCATTCGAATTCCACACCAGTTTGTCCGGATATGACTGGATGAAACCAGAAATATCCGGTTGTGTTTTGGCTAACTCAATCCCAGATATTGCTACAGCCTCTGTGTTTATGTTTTCCGGATATATCCACGGACTTTTTGTTTTGAATGTTTTTTTATCAGGGAACATTTAATTTTATGGTGGGAATCACTCGGTGACTCCAGATGGAGACACCAGCTCTGCAAATTCGTATTTTCTAGGGAGAAAGCTAGAGGAACTGCGGCAAACAAACATGATATTTCTGTTTGTCTAGATGACATTTTATGCACTTGCCTAAATAGAAGACTTTGCTTTTCTCCAAAACCATTTTTACTCTAATTTTATCAGTCCATTGCATACGAATTCCACACCACTTTCTCCGGGTATGACTGGATGAAACCAGAAATATCCGGTTGTGTTTTGGCTAACTCAATCCGAAATATTGTGAACACCTCTGTGTTTTTTGTTTTCTGGATATTATCGATGGACTTTATTGTTTTGAATGTTGTTTATCAGGCAACATGTAATTTTGTGCTGGGAAACACTAATTGCTTCCACATTGAAACACCAGCTCTACACATTCTAATTTTCTAGGGAGAAAGCTAGAGAAAATGCAGCAAACAAACATGATATTACTGTTTGTAAGATGACATTTTATGCACTTGCTTAAAGAAAAGAATTTGCTTTTCTCCAAAATCATTTTTACTGTGATTTTTCGGTCCATTGTATACGAATTCCACACCACTTTCCAGATATGCCTGGATGAATCCAGAAATATCCGGTTGTGTTTTGGCTAACTCAATCCGAAATATTGTGAAACCCTCTGTGTTTGTGTTTTCTGGATATTATCGATGGCCTTTATGGTTTTGAATGTTGTTTATCAGGGAACATTTAATTTTGTGCTGGGAAACACTAATTGGTTCCACATGGATACACCAGCACTACACATTCATATTTTCTAGGGAGAAAGTAGAGGAACTGCGGCAAACAATTATGATATTTCTGTCTGTATAGTACAATTTATACACTTGCCGAAGGAAAAGACTTTGCTTTTCTCCAAAATCATTTCATTGTGATTTTATCGGTCCATTGCATTCGAATTCCACACCATTTTGCTTGGATATGACTGGACGAAACCAGAAATATCCGGTTGTGTTTTGGCTAACTCAATCCGAAATATTGTGAACACCTCTGTGTTTTTTGTTTTCTGGATATTATCGATGGACTTTATTGTTTTGAATGTTGTTTATCAGGCAACATGTAATTTTGTGCTGGGAAACACTAATTGCTTCCACATTGAAACACCAGCTCTACACATTCTAATTTTCTAGGGAGAAAGCTAGAGAAAATGCAGCAAACAAACATGATATTACTGTTTGTAAGATGACATTTTATGCACTTGCTTAAAGAAAAGAATTTGCTTTTCTCCAAAATCATTTTTACTGTGATTTTTCGGTCCATTGTATACGAATTCCACACCACTTTGCAGATATGCCGGGATGAATCCAGAAATATCCGGTTGTGTTTTGGCTAACTCAATCCGAAATATTGTGAAACCCTCTGTGTTTGTGTTTTCTGGATATTATCGATGGCCTTTATGGTTTTGAATGTTGTTTATCAGGGAACATTTAATTTTGTGCTGGGAAACACTAATTGGTTCCACATGGATACACCAGCACTACACATTCATATTTTCTAGGGAGAAAGTAGAGGAACTGCGGCAAACAATTATGATATTTCTGTCTGTATAGTACAATTTATACACTTGCCGAAGGAAAAGACTTTGCTTTTCTCCAAAATCATTTCATTGTGATTTTATCGGTCCATTGCATTCGAATTCCACACCATTTTGCTTGGATATGACTGGACGAAACCAGAAATATCCGGTTGTGTTTTGGCTAACTCAATCCCAGATATTGCTACATGCTCTGTGTTTCTGTTTTCGGATATTATCCAAGTATTTATTTTTTGAATGTTTTTTATCAGTTAACATTTAATTTTGTGCTGGGAAACAGTAATTGGTTCCACATGGAGACACCAGCTCTACATATTCATATTTTCTACAGAGAAAGCTAGAGGAACTGCGGCAAACAAACATGATATTTCTGTTTGTATAGATGTCATTTAAAGCACTTGCCTAACGAAAAGTCTCTGCTTTTCTCCAAAACCATTTTTACTGTGATTTTTCAGTCCATTGCCTACGAATTCAACACCAGTTTGTCCGGATATGCCTGGATGAAACCAGAAATATCCGTTTGTGTTTCGACTAACTCAATCTGAAATTATTGAAAGCATCTGTGTTTGTGTTTTCTTGATATTATTTATGGTCTTTATGGTTTTGAATGTTTTTATCAGGGAATATTTAATTTTGTACCGTAGAAACACTAGTTGACTCCACATGGAGACACCAGCTCTACACATTCGTATTTTCTAGGGAGAAAGCTAGAGGATATTCGGCAAAGAAACATATTTCTGTTTGTATCATGTCAATTTATGCACATGCCTAAGGAAAAGACGTTGCTTTTCTCCAAAATCATTTTACTTTGATTATCTCAGTCCATTGCATATGAATGCCACACAACTTTTTCCGGATATGACTGGATGAAACCAGAAAGATTTCTTTGTGTTTTGGCTAACCCCATCCTAGATATTGCGACAGCCTATGTGTTTGTGTTTTCCGGATATTATCGATGGACTTTATTGTTTTGAATGTTTTTTTCGGGGAATATTTAATTTAGTGCTGGGAAACACAAATTGGTTCCACATGGAGACACCAGCTCTACTCATTCGTATTTTTTAGGGATAAACCTAGAGCAACTGCGGCAAACAAACATGGTATTTCTGTTTGTATAGATGGCTTTTTATCTACTTGCCTAATGAAAAGACTTTGCTTTTCTCCAAAAGCATTTTTTTTGTGATTGTCTATGTCCATTTTATACGAATGTCACACCACTTTGTCCGGATATGACTGGATGAAACCAGAAATATCCGGTTGTGTTTTGGCTAACTCAATTTCAGATATTGCGAAAGTCTCTGTGTTTGTGTTTTCGGGGTATTATCGATGGAATTTATTTTTTGGAATGTTTTTAATCAGGGAACATTTAATTTTCTGTTGGGAAACAATAGTTGGTTCCACATGGAGACGCCAGCTCTACACATTCGTATTTTCTAGGGAGAAAGCTAGAGGAATTGCGGCAAACAAACATGATATTTCTGATTGTATAGTTGACATTTTTTGCACTTGCCTAACAAAAAGACTTTGCTTTTCTCCAAAACCATTTGTGCTGTCATTTTTTCGGTCCATTGCATATGAATGCCACACCACTTTGCTTGGATATGACTGGATGATACCAGAAATATCTGGTTGTGTTTTGTCTAACTCAATCCGAAATATTGTGAAAGCCTCTGTGTTTGTCATTTCTGGATATTATAGAGGGACTTTATTGTTTTGATTGTTTTTTATCAAGGAACATTTAATTTTGTGCTGGGAAACAATAATTGGTTCAACATGGTGACACAAACTCTACACATTTGTATTTTCTAGTTTGAAAGCTAGAGAAATTGCAGAAAACAAACATGGTATTTCTGTTTGTACAGATGACATTGTATGCACTTGCCTAATGAAATGACTTTGCTTATCTCCAAAACCAATTTTCCTGTGATTATCTCGGTCCATTGCATACGAATTCCACATGACTTTGTGGGGATATGAGTTGATGAAACCAGAAATATCCGGTTGTGTTTTGGCTAACTCAATCCCAGATATTGTGAAAGTATTTCTGTTTGTGTTTTCTGGATATCATCGATGGACTTTATTGTTTTGAATGTTTTTTATCAGTGAACATTATTTTTATGCTGGGAAACACTAATTGTTTCCACATGGAGACTCCAGCTGTAAACATTCGTATTTTCTAGGCAAAATCTAGAGGAACTGGGTCAAAGAAACATGATATTTCTGTTTGTATACATGGCATTTTATGCACTTGCCCAACGAATAGACTTTACTTTTTTCCTAAACCATTTTTACTAAGATTTTCTTGGTCCATTTCATACGAATTCCAAACCATTTTGTTTGGTTATGAATGGATGAAACCAGAAATATCCGGTTGTTTTTTGCTAACTCAATCCCAGATATTGTGATAGCTTCTGTGTTTCTGTTTTCTAGATATTATGTATGGACTTTATTGCTTTGAATGTTTTTTACAGGGAACATTTAATTTTGTGATTGGAAACACTAATTGTTTCAACATGGAGACACCAGCTCTTAACATTTGTATTTTCTAGCCAGTATGCTAGAGGAACTGGGGCAATCAAACATTATATTTCTGTTTGTGTAATGACATTTTTTGCACTTGCCTAACAAAAAGTCTTTGCTTTTCTCCAAAACGATTTTTACTGTAATTTTCTCGGTCCATTGCATAGGATTCCAAACCAGTTTCTCCGGATATGACTGGATGTAACCAAAAATATCTGGTTGTGTTTGGCTAACTCAATCCCAGATATTGCTATAGACTCTGTGTTTGTGATTTCTGGATATTATTGATGGACGTTATTTTTTGAATGTTTTTTTTTATCAGGGATCATTTAATTTTGTGCTGGGAAATACTAATTGGTTCCAAATGGAGAAACCAGCTCTACACATTCGTATTTTCTAGGGAGAAAGCTAGAGGAACTGATGCAAACAAATATGATATTTCTGTTTGTTTAGATGTCATTTTATGCACTTGCCTAACGAAAAGACATTGCTTTTCTCCATAACCATTTTTACTGTTATTTTCTCGATCCATTGAATACAAATTCCAGACCATTTTGCGGAGATATAAGTGGATGAGACCAGAAATATCTGGTTGTGTTTTGGTTAACTGAATAGGAAATATTTTGTAAGCCACTGAGTTTGTGTTTTCTGGATATTATCAATGGACTTTATTGTTTTGAATGTTTTTTATCAGGGAACATTCAATTTTGCGGTTGGAAACACTAATTGTTTCCACATGGAGACACCAGCTCTGCACATTCGTATTTTCTAGGGAGAAAGCTAGCTAAACTGCTGCAAACAACGTGATATTTCTGTTTGTACACATGACATTTTATGCACTTGCCTAACGAAAGGAAATTGCTTTCCTCCAAAACCATATTTACGGTGATGTTCCCAGTCCATTGCATAGGAATTCCACAACACTTTGACCGGATATGACTGGATGAAACTAGAAATATCCAGTTGTATTTTGGCTAACTCAATCCCACATATTGCGACAGACTCTGTATTTTCTGGATATTATCGAAGGACTTTATTGTTTTGAATTTTTTTTATATGGGAACATTATATTTGTGGTTGGAAACACTAATTGTTTCCACATTGAGATTCCAGCTCTACATATTCGTATTTTATAGGGAGAAAGCTAGAGGAATTGCTGCTAACCAAGATGATATTTCTGTTTGTGTAGATGACATTTTATGCACTTGCCTAACGAAAAGACTTTGCTTTTCTCCAAAACCATTTTTACTGTGATTGTCTGTGTGTATTGTATACAAATTCTACACCACTTTCTCCGGAGATGATGGATGATACCAGAAATATCCAGTTGTGTTTTGGCTAACTCAATCCCACATATTGCGAGAGCCACTGTGTTTGTATTTTCTCACCAGCTTTACACATTTGTATTTTGTAGGGAGAAAGCTCAAGGAACTGCAGGAAACAAACATGATATTTCTGTTTGTATAGGTGACATTTTATGCACTTGACTAACGAAAAAACTTTGCTTTTCTCGAAAACCATTTTGACTTTGATATTCCCGGTCCATTGCATACAAATTCCGCACAACTTTGTCAGGATATTACTAATTACTAATTGGTTCCACACGGAAACACCAACTCTACACATTCGTATTTTCTACGGAGAAAGCTAGAGGAAGTGCAGCAAACAAACATGATATTTCTGTTTGTCTAGATGACATTTTATGCTCTTGCCTAACGAAAAGACTTTGCTGTTCTCCAAAACCATTTTTACTGTGATTTTCTCGCTCCATTGCATATGAATTCCACACCACTTTGTCCAGATATGACTGGATGAAACCGGAAATATCTGGTTTTGTTTTGGCTAACTCAATCCGAAATATTGTGAAAGCCTCTGTGTTTGTGTATTCCTGATATTATCAACGGACTTTATTTTTTTCAATGTTATTTTTCAGGGAACATTTAATTTTGTGCTTGGAAACACTAATTGGTTCAACATGGAGACACCAGCTCTACACATTCATATTTTCTACGGAGAAAGCTAGAGGAACTGCGAAAAACAAATGTGATATTTCTGTTTGTATCGATGTCATTTTATGCACTTACCTAACGAAAAGACTTTGCTGTTCTCCAAAACCATTTTTACTGTGATTTTCTCGCTCCATTGCATACGAATTCCACACCACTTTGTCCGGATATGACTGGATGAAACCGGAAATATCTGGTTTTGTTTTGGCTAACTCAATCCGAAATATTGTGAAAGCCTCTGTGTTTGTGTATTCCTGATATTATCAACGGACTTTATTTTCTTCAATGTTATTTTTCAGGGAACATTTAATTTTGTGCTTGGAAACACTAATTGGTTCAACATGGAGACACCAGCTCTACACATTCATATTTTCTACGGAGAAAGCTAGAGGAACTGCGAAAAACAAATGTGATATTTCTGTTTGTATCGATGTCATTTTATGCACTTACCTAACGAAAAGACTTTGCTGTTCTCCAAAACCATTTTTACTGTGATTTTCTTGGTCCATTGCATATGAATTCCACACCACTTTGTCCGTATATGACTGGATGAAACCAGAAATATCTGGTTGTGTTTTGGCTAACTCAATCCGAAATATTGTGAAATATTGTGGTTGTTTTTTCTGGATATTATCAAAAGACTTAATTATTTTGAATGTTTTTATCAGGGAAAATTTAATTTTGAGCTTGGTTACCGTAATTGGTTCCACATGGATACACCAGCTCTACATATGCGTATTATCTAGGGAGAAAGCTAGAGGAACTGCGGCAAACAAACATGATATTTCTGTTTGTATCGATGACATTTTATGCACTTGCCTAACCAAAAGATTTTGCTTTTCTCCAAAACCATTTTTACTGTGATTTTCTCGGTATATGGATATGAATTCCAAACCACTTTGTCCGGTTATCACTAGATGAAACCGGAAATATCCGGTTTTATTTTGCCTAACTCAATCCCACATATGGATACAGACTCTGTGTTTGTGTATTCCTGAGATTATCCACAGATTTTATTGTTTTGAATGTTTTATTTATCAGGGAACATTTAATTTTGACCTTGGATACAGTAATTGTTTCCACATGGAGAAACAAGCTCTACATATTCGTATTTTCTAGGGAGAAAGCTAGAGGATCTGTGGCAAACAAACATGATATTTCTGTTTGTATCGATGACGTTTTATGCACGGCCTAACGAAAAGACTTTGCTTTTCTCCAAAAGCATTTTTACTGTGATTTCCTCGGTCCATTGGATACAAATTCCACAATAGTTGACCAGATATGACTGGATTAAACCAGAGATATCCGGTTGTGCTTTGGCTGACTAAACCGAAATATTGCTATGGCCTCTGTGTTTGTGTTTTCTGGATATTAATGATGGACTTTCTTGTTTTGAATATTTTTATCAGGAATCATTTATTTTTGTACCGTAGAAACACTAATTGGTTCATCATGAGGACACCAGCTCTACACATTCGTATTTTCTAGGGAGAAATCTAGAGGAACTGTGGCAAACAAACATGATATTTCTGTTTCTACTGAGGACTTTTTATGCACTTGCCTAACGAAAAGACTTTGCTTTTCTCCAAAACCATTTTTACTCTGATTTTCTCGGTCCATTGCATATGAATTTCAAACGACTTTGTCCGGATATGACTGGATGAAACCGGAAATATCCAGTTGTGTTTTGGCTAACTCAATCCCAGATATTTCTACAGGCTCTGTGTTTGTGTATACCTGATATTATACATGGACTTTATTGTTTTGAATGTTTTTTATCACGGAACATTTAATTTTGTGCTTGGAAAAACTAATTGGTTCCACATGGAGACACCAGCTCTACACATTCTTATTTTCTACCGAGAAAGCTAGAGGAACTGAGGCACACAAACATGATATTTCTGTTTGTATAGATGACATTTTATCTACTTGCCCAATGAAAAAGCTTTGCTTTTCTCAAAAACCATTTTTACTGTGATTTTCTCGTTCCATTGCCTATGAATTCCACCCCACTTTGTCCAGATATGACTGGATGAAACCAGAAATATCCAGTTGTGTTTTGGCTCACTCGTCCCTGATATTGCTACAGGCTCTGTCTTTGTGTTTTCTGGATATTATCAACGGACTTTATTGTTTTGAATGTTTTTATCAGGGAACATTAATTTTATGCTAAGAAACACTAATGGGTTCATTTTGGGGACACCACCTCTAAACATTCGTATTTTCTAGGGAGAAAGCTAGAGGAACTGTGGCAAACAAACATGATATTTATGTTTGTATAGATGACGTTTTATGCACTTTCCTAACGAAAAGACTTTGCTTTTCTCCAAAATCATTTTTACAGTAATTTTCTCGGTCCATTGTATATGAATTCCAAACGACTTTGTCTCGATATGACTGGATGAAACTGGAAATATCCAGTTGTGTTTTGGCTAACTCAATCCGAGATATTGCTACAGCATCTGTGTTTCTGTATTCCTGATATTATACATAGACTTTATGGTTTTGAATGTTTTTTATCAGGGAACATTTAATTTTGTGCTTGGAAACACTAATTGGTTCCACATGGAGACACCAGCTCTACACATTCGTATTTTCTAGGGAGAAAGCTAGAGGAACTGCGGCAAACAACCAGGATATTTTTGTTTGTCTAGATGACATTTTATGCACTTGCCTAACGAAAAGACTTTGCTTTTCTCCAAAACCATTTTTACTGTGATTTCCTCGGTCCATTGCATACGAATTCCACACCACTTTGTCCGGATATGACTGGATGAAACCAGAAATATCCGGTTGTGTTTTGGCTAACTCTATCCCTCATGTTGCGACAGCCTCTGTTTGTTTTTTCTGGATATTATCGATGGACTTTATTGTTTTGAATGTTTTTTATCAGGGAACATTTAATTTTGTGCTTGGAAATACTAATGGTTTCCACATGGAGACATAAGCTCTACACATTCATATTTTGAAGGGAAAAAGCTAGAGGAAATGTGGCAAGCAAACATGATATTTCTGTTTGTATAGATGACATTTTATGCACTTGCCTAACGAAAAGACTTTGCTTTTCTCCAAAACCATTTTTACTGTGATTTTCTGGGTCCATTGCATACGAATTCCAACCAGTTTGTCCGGATATGACTGGATGAAACGGGAAGTGTCCGGTTTTGTTTTGGCTAACTCATCCCAGATATTGCCACAGCCTCTGTGTTTGTGTTTTCTGGATATTATCCATGGACTCATTGTTTTCAATGTTTTTATCAGGGAACATTTGATTCTGTACCGTTGAAACACTAATTGGTTCATAATGGGAACACCAGCTCTACACATTCGTATTTCCTAGGGAGAAAGCTAGAGGAACTGCGGCAAACAAACATGATATTTCTGTTTGTATCGATGAAATTTTATGCACTTGCCTAAGGAAAAGACTTTGCTTTTATCCAGAACATCTGTTACTGTGATTTTCTCGGTCCATTGCAAACGAATTCCACACCAGTTTGTCCGGATATGACTGGATGAATCGGGAAGTGTTCGGTTTTGTTTTGGATAACTCAATCCCACATATTGCCACAGCCTCTGTGTTTGCGTTTTCTGGATATTATCGATGGACTTTATTGTTTTGAATGTTTTTATCAGGGAACATTTAATTTTGTGCTGAGAAACACTAATTGGTTCATTTTGGGGACACCAGCTCTAAACATTCGTATTTTCTAGGGAGAAAGCTAGAGGAACTGTGGCAAACAAACATGATATTTATGTTTGTTTAGATGACGTTTTATGCACTTGCCGAAGGAAAACACTTTGCTTTTCTCCAAAACCATTTTTACAGTAATTTTCTGGGTCCATTGCATATGAATTCCAAACGACTTTGTCTCGATATGACTGGATGAAAGTGGAAATATCCGGTTGTGTTTTGGCCAATTCAATCCCAGGTATTGCTACAGCCTCTGTGTTTCTGTATTCCTGATATTATACATGGACTTTATAGTTTTGAATGTTTTTCATCAGGGAACATTTAATTTTGTGCTAGGAAACACTAATTGGTTCCACATGGAGACACCAGCTCTGCACATTCGTATTTTCTAGGGAGAAAGCTACAGGAACTGCGGCAAACAAACATGATATTTCTGTTAGTATCGATGAAATTTTATGCACTTACCTGAAGAAAAGACTTTGGATTTCTCCAAAACCATTTGTTCTGTGATTTTCTCGTTCCATGACATATGAATTCCACACCACTTTGTCCAGATATGACTGGATGAAATCAGAAATATCGGTTGTGTTTTGGCTAACTAAATCCTAAATATTGCTACAGCTTCTGTGTTTTTGTTTTCTGGATATTATAGATGGACTTTATTGTTTTGAATGTTTTTTCTCGGGGAACATTTTATTTTGAGCTTGGATACAGTAATTGGTTCCACATGGAGACACCAGCTCTACACATTTGTATTTTCTAGGGAAAAAGCTAGAGGAACTGCGGCAAACCAACATGATATTTCTGTTCGTATAGATGATATTTTTTGCACTTGCATAACGAAAAGATTTTGCTTTTCTCTAAAACCATTTTAATGTGATTTTCTCGGTCCATTTCATATGAATTCCACACCACTTTGTCCGTATATGACTGGATGAAACCAGAAATATCTGGTTGTGTTTTAGCTAGCTCAATCCGAAATATTGCTACAGCCTCTGTGTTTGTGTATTCCTGATATTATCCACGGCCTTTATTTTGTTGAATGGTTTTTTTTTTTTTCAGGGAACATTTAATTTTGTGCTTGGAAACAATAATTGGTTCCACATGGAGACACCAGCTCTACAGATTCGTATTTTCTACGGAGAAAGCTAGAGGAACTGCAGGAAACAAACATGATATTTCTTTTTGTATCAATGACATTTTATGCAATTCCCTAACGAAAATACGATGCTTTTCTCCAAAACCATTTTTACTGTGATATTCTCGGTATATGCATACGAATTCCAAACTTTGTCCGGTTATCACTGGATGAAACCGGAAATATCCGGTTTTGTTTTGCCTAACTAAATCCCACATATGGCTAAAGCCTCTGTGTTTGTGTACTCATGATATTATCCACAGACTTTATTGTTTTGAATGTTTTTTATCAGGGAACTTTTAACTTTGAGCTTGGATACAGTAATAGTTTCCACATGGAGACACAAGCTCTACATATTCGTATCTTCTAGGGATTAAGATAGAGGATCTGTGGCAAACAAACATGATATTTCTGTTTATATCGATGACGTTTTATGCACGGCCTAAGGAAAAGACTTTGCTTTTCTCCAAAAGCATTTTTACTGTGATTTCCTCGGTCCATTGGATACAAATTCCACACTAGTTTGACCAGATATGACTGGATGAAACCAGAAATATCTGGTTGTGTTTTGGATAACTAAATCCGAAATATTGCTATAGCCTCTGTGTTTGTGTTTTCTGGATATTATCGATGGACTTTCCTGTTTTGAATATTTTCATCAGGAAACATTTATTTTTGTACCGTAGAAACACTAATTGGTTCATCATGAGGGCCCCAGCTCTACATATTCGTATTTTCTAGGGAGAAAGCTAGAGGAACTGTGGCAAACAAACATGATATTTCTGTTTGTATCGAGGACGTTTTATGCATTTTCCTAACGAAAATACTTTCCTTTTCTCCAAAACCATTTTTACTCTGATTTTCTCGGTCCATTGCATATGAATGCCAAAAGACTTTGTCCGGATATGACTGGATGAAACCGGAAATATCCGGTTGTGTTTTGGCTAACTCAATCCCAGATATTGCTACAGGCTCTGTGTTTATGTATTCTGGATATTACATATGGACTTTATTGTTTTGAATGTTTTTTATCAGGGAATATTTAATTTTGTGCTTGGAAACACAAATTTTTCCACATGGAGACACCAGCTCTACATATTTGTGTTTTCTAGGGAGAAAGCTAGAGGAACTGTGGCAAGCACACATGATATTTCTATTTGTATAGATGATATTTTATGCACTTCCCTAATGAAAAGAATTTGCTTTTCTCCAAAACCATTTTTACAGTAATTTTCTCGGTCCACTGCATACGAATTCCACAGCAGTTTGTCCGGATATGACTGGATGAATCGGGAAGTGTTCGGTTTTGTTTTGGCTGACTCAATCCAAAATATTGTGAAAGCGTCTGTGTTTGTGTTTTCTGGTTATCATCGATGGACTTATTGTTTTGAATGTTTTTATCAGGGAACATTTAATTTTGTACCGTTGAAACACTAATTGGTTCATAATGGGGACACCAGTTCTACACATTCGTATTTTCTAGGGAGAAAGGTAGAGGAACTGTGGCAAACAAACATGATATTTATGTTAGTATAGATGATGTTTTATGCACTTGCCTAACGAAAAGACTTGGCTTTTCTCCAAAACCATCTTTGCTGTGATTTTTTCGGTCCATTGCATATGAATTCCAAACGACTTTGTCTGGATATGACTGGATGAAACAGGAAATATCCGGTTGTGTATTGGCTAACTCAATCCCTGATATTGCTACAGCCTCTGTGTTTGTGTATTCCTGATATTATACATGGACTTTATGGTTTTGAATGTTTTTTATCAGGGAACATTTAATTTTGTGCTTGGAAACACTAATTGGTTCCACATGGAGACACTAGCTCTGCACATTCATATTTTCTAGGGAGAAAGCTAGAGGAACTGTGGCAAACAACCAGGATATTTCTGTTTGTCTAGATGACATTTTATGCACTTACCTAACGAAAAGACTTTGCTTTTCTCCAAAACCATTTTTGCTCTGATATTCTCAGGCCATTGCATACGAAGTCCAAACCACTTTGTCCGGATATGACTGGATGAAACCAGAAATATCCGGTTGTGTTTTGGCTAACTCAATCCGAAATATTGTGAAAGCCTATGTATTTGTGTTTTCTGGATATTATCGATGGACTTTATTGTTTTGAATGTTTTATCAGGGAACATTAAATTTTGTACCATTGAAACACTAATTGGTTCATAATGGGAACACCAGCTCTACACATTCGTATTTTCTAGGGAGAAAGCTAGTGGAACTGCGGCAAACAAACATGATATTTTTGTTTGTATCGATGACATTTTATGCAATTGCCTAACAAAAAGACTTTGCTTTTCTCCAAAACCATTTGTACTGTGATTTTCTCGGTCCCTTGCATACGAATTCCACACCACTTTGTCCGGATATGACTGGATGAAACCAGAAATATTGGTTGTGTTTTGGCTAACTGAAACTGAAATATTGCTACAGTTTCTGTGTTTTTGTTTTCTGGATATTATCAACGGACTTTATTGTTTTGAATGGTTTTAATCAGGGAACATTTTATTTTGTACCCTAGAAACACTTATTGATTCATCATGGGGACACCAATGCTACACATTCGTATTTTCTAGGGAGAAAGCTAGGAACTGCGGCAAACAAACATGATATTACTGTTTGTCTAGATGACATTTTATGCACTTGCCTAACGAAAAGACTTTGCTTTTCTCCAAAACCCTATTTATATTTACTGGGATTTTCTCAGTCCATTGCATACGAATTCCACACTAGTTTGTCCGGATATGACTGGATGAAACAGGAAATATCCGGTTTTGTTTTGTCTAACTCAATCCCAGACATTGTTACCGCCTCTGTGTTTGTGTATTCCTGATATAATCCACAGACTTTATTGTTTTGAATGTTTTTTATCAGGGAACATTTAACTTTGTGGTGCGAAACACTAATTGTTTCCACATGGAGACACCTGCTCTACACATTCGTATTTTCTAGGGAGAGAGCTAGAGGAACTGCGGCAAACAAACATGATATTGCTGTTTGTCTAGATGACATTTTATGCACTTGCCTAAGGAAAAGACATTGTTTTTCTCCAAAACCATTTTTACTGTGATTTTTTCAGTCCATTGCATACGAATTCCACACCAGTTTGGCTGGATATGACTGGATGAAACGGGAAATATCCGGTTTTGTTTCGGCTAACTCAATTCCAGGTATTGCTACAGCCTCTTTGTTTGTGTATTCCTGATATTATCCACAGACTTTATTTTTTTGAATGTTTTTATTAGGGAACATTTAATTTTGTGTTGGGAAACACTAATTGTTTCCACATGGAGACACAGCTCTACATATTCGTATATTCTAGGGAGAAAGCTAGAGGAACTGCCACAAACAAACATGATATTTCTGTTTGTATTGATGACGTTTTATGCACTTGCCTACCGAAAAGACTTTGCTTTTATCCAAAACCATTTTTACTGTGATTTTCTCATTCCGTTGCATACGAATTCCTCACCAGTCTGTCTGGATATGACTGGATGAAACCAGAAAGCTCCGGTTGTGTTTTTGCTAACTCAATCCGAAATAATGTGAAAGACTCTGTGTTTGTGTTTTCTGGATATTATCGATGGATTTTATTGTTTTGATTGTTGTTATCAGGGAACAATTAATTTTGTACTATATAAACCCTAATTGGTTCCACATGGAGACACTAACGCTACACATTCGTATTTGCTAGGGAGAAATCTAGAGGAACTACAGCAAACAAACATGACATTTCTGTTTGTATAGATGACATTTTATGCACTTGCCTAACAAAAAGACTTTGCTTTTCTCCAAAACCATTTTTCCTGTGATTTCCTCGGGGCATTGCATATAAATTGCACACCACTTTGTCTGGATATGACTGGATAAAACCAGAAATATCCGATTGTGTTTTGGCTAACTCAATCCCAGATATTGCTACAGCCTCTGTGTTTGTGTTTTCCGGATATTATCAATGCACCTTATTGTTTTAAATGTATTTTATCAGGGATCATTTAACTTTGTACCGTACAAACACTAATTTGTTCCACATGGAGACACCAGCTCTACACATTCGTATTTTCTAGGAAGAAAGCTAGAGGAACTGCGGCAAACAAACATGATATTTCTGATATTATACATGACATTTTATGCACTTGCCTAAAGAAAAGACTTTGCTTTTCTCCATAACCATTTTTAATGTGATTTTCTTGGTCCATTGTATTCGAATTCCACACCACTTTGTCTGGATATGACTGGATGAAACCAGAAATATCCGGTTGTGTTTTGGCTAACTCAATCCCAGATATTGCTGCAGCCACTGTGTTTGTCTTTTCCGGATATTATCGACAGACTTCATTGTTTTGAATGTTTTTTCAGGGAACATTGAACCTTGTACCGTAGAAACTCTAATTGGTTCCACATGGAGACACCAGCTCTACACATTCGAATTTTCTAGGGAGAAAGGTAGAGGAACTGCGGCATACAAACATGATATTTCTGTTTGTATCAATGACATTTTAAGCACTTCCCTAACAAAAAAACTTTGCTTTTCTCCAAAACCATTTTTACTGTGATATTCTCGGCACATTGCATACGAATTGCAGACCGCTTTGTTCGAATAGGCCTGGATGAAACCAGAAATATCGGGTTTTGATTTGGCTACCTCAATCCCAGATATTGCTACAGCATCTGTGTTTGTGTTTTCTGGATTTTATCAATGGACTTTATTGTTTTGAATGTTTTTTATCAGGGAACATTTAATTTTGTACTATATAAACAATAATTGCTTCCACATGGAGACACCAGCTCTACATATTCGTATTTTCTAGGGAGAAATCTAGAGGAACTGCGGCAAACAAACATGACATTTCTGTGTGTAAAGATGACATTTTATGTACTTGCCAAAAGAAAAGACTTTGCTTTTCTCCAAAACCATTTTTACTGTGATTTTCTCGGTCCTTTGCATTGGAATTCCACACCACTTTGTCCGAATATGACTGGATGAATCGGGAAGTGTTCGGTTTTGTTTTGGATAACTCAATCCCAGATATTGCCACAGCCTCTGTGTTTGCGTTTTCTGGATATTATCGATGGACTTTATTGTTTTGAATGTTTTTATCAGGGAACATTTAATTTTGTGCCGAGAAACACTAATTGGTTCATTTTGGGGACACCAGCTCTAAACATTCGTATTTTCTAGGGAGAAAGCTAGAGGAACTGTGGCAAACAAACATGATATTTATGTTTGTTTAGATGACGTTTTATGCACTTGCCGAAGGAAAACACTTTGCTTTTCTCCAAAACCATTTTTACAGTAATTTTATGGGTCCATTGCATATGAATTCCAAACGAGTTTTTCTAGATATGACTGGATGAAAGTGGAAATATCCGGTTGTGTTTTGGCTAATTCAATCCCAGGTATTGCTACAGCCTCTGTGTTTGTGTATTCCTGATATTATACATGGACTTTATAGTTTTGAATGTTTTTCATCAGGGAACATTTAATTTTGTGCTTGGAAACACTAATTGGTTCCACATGGAGACACCAGCTCTGCACATTCGTATTTTCTAGGGAGAAAGCTACAGGAACTGCGGCAAACAACCAGGATATTTCTATTTGTCTAGATGACATTTTATGCACTTGCCTAACGAAAAGATTTTGCTTTTCTCCAAAACCATTTTTACTGTGATATTCTCGGGCCATTGCATACGAATTCCAAACCACTTTGTCCGTATATGACTGGATGAAACCAGAAATATCCGGTTGTGTTTTGGCTAACTCCATCCCACATGTTGCGACAGCCTCTGTTTGTTTTTTCTGGATATTATCGATGGACTTTATTGTTTTGAAAGTTTTTTATCAGGGAACATTTAATTTTGTCCTAGGAAACACTAATTAGTTCCACATGGAGACATAAGCTCTACACATTCATATTTTGAAGGGAGAAAGCTAGAGGAAATGTGGCAAACAAACATGACATTTCTGTTTGTATAGATGACATTTTATGCACTTGCCTAATGAAAAGACTTTGCTTTTCTCCAAAACCATTTTTACTGTGATTTTCTGGGTCCATTGCATACGAATTCCAACCACTTTGTCCAGATATGACTGGATGAAACCAGAAATATCCGGTTGTGCTTTGGCTAACTGAAACCGAAATATTGCTACAGCCTCTGTGTTTGTATTTTCTGTATATTATCCACGGACTTTATTGTTTTGAATGTTTTTATCAGGGAACATTTAATTTTGTACCATTGACACACTAATTGGTTCATCATGGGGACACCAGCGCTACATATTCGTATTTTCTAGGGAGAATCTTGAGGAACTGTGGCAAACAAACATGATATTTCTGTTTGTATAGATGATATTTTTTGCACTTGCATAACGAAAAGACTCTGCTTTTCTGTAAAACCATTTTTGATGTGATTTTCTCGGTCCATTTCATGCAAATTCCACACTACTTTCTCCGATTATGAATGGATGAAACCAGAAATATCTGGTTGTGTTTTTGCTAGCTCAATCCAAAATATTGCTACAGACTCTGTGTTTGTGTATTCCTGATATTATCCACAGACTTTATTTTGTTGAACGTTTTTTTTTTTTCAGGGAACATTGAATTTTGTGCTTGGAAACACTAATTGTTTCCACATGGAGACACCAGCTCTACAGATTCGTACTTTCTACCGAGAAAGCTATAGGAACTGCGGAAAACAAACATGATATTTCTGTTAGTATCGATGAAATTTTATGCACTTACCTGAAGAAAAGACTTTGGATTTCTCCAAAACCATTTGTTCTGTGATTTTCTCGTTCCATGACATATGAATTCCACACCACTTTGTCCAGATATGACTGGATGAAATCAGAAATATCGGTTGTGTTTTGGCTAACTAAATCCTAAATATTGCTACAGCTTCTGTGTTTTTGTTTTCTGGATATTATAGATGGACTTTATTGTTTTGAATGTTTTTTCTCGGGGAACATTTTATTTTGAGCTTGGATACAGTAATTGGTTCCACATGGAGACACCAGCTCTACACATTTGTATTTTCTAGGGAAAAAGCTAGAGGAACTGCGGCAAACCAACATGATATTTCTGTTCGTATAGATGATATTTTTTGCACTTGCATAACGAAAAGATTTTGCTTTTCTCTAAAACCATTTTAATGTGATTTTCTCGGTCCATTTCATATGAATTCCACACCACTTTGTCCGTATATGACTGGATGAAACCAGAAATATCTGGTTGTGTTTTAGCTAGCTCAATCCGAAATATTGCTACAGCCTCTGTGTTTGTGTATTCCTGATATTATCCACGGCCTTTATTTTGTTGAATGGTTTTTTTTTTTCAGGGAACATTTAATTTTGTGCTTGGAAACAATAATTGGTTCCACATGGAGACACCAGCTCTACAGATTCGTATTTTCTACGGAGAAAGCTAGAGGAACTGCAGGAAACAAACATGATATTTCTTTTTGTATCAATGACATTTTATGCAATTCCCTAACGAAAATACGATGCTTTTCTCCAAAACCATTTTTACTGTGATATTCTCGGTATATGCATACGAATTCCAAACTTTGTCCGGTTATCACTGGATGAAACCGGAAATATCCGGTTTTGTTTTGCCTAACTAAATCCCACATATGGCTAAAGCCTCTGTGTTTGTGTACTCATGATATTATCCACAGACTTTATTGTTTTGAATGTTTTTTATCAGGGAACTTTTAACTTTGAGCTTGGATACAGTAATAGTTTCCACATGGAGACACAAGCTCTACATATTCGTATCTTCTAGGGATTAAGATAGAGGATCTGTGGCAAACAAACATGATATTTCTGTTTATATCGATGACGTTTTATGCACGGCCTAAGGAAAAGACTTTGCTTTTCTCCAAAAGCATTTTTACTGTGATTTCCTCGGTCCATTGGATACAAATTCCACACTAGTTTGACCAGATATGACTGGATGAAACCAGAAATATCTGGTTGTGTTTTGGATAACTAAATCCGAAATATTGCTATAGCCTCTGTGTTTGTGTTTTCTGGATATTATCGATGGACTTTCCTGTTTTGAATATTTTCATCAGGAAACATTTATTTTTGTACCGTAGAAACACTAATTGGTTCATCATGAGGACCCCAGCTCTACATATTCGTATTTTCTAGGGAGAAAGCTAGAGGAACTGTGGCAAACAAACATGATATTTCTGTTTGTATCGAGGACGTTTTATGCATTTTCCTAACGAAAATACTTTCCTTTTCTCCAAAACCATTTTTACTCTGATTTTCTCGGTCCATTGCATATGAATGCCAAAAGACTTTGTCCGGATATGACTGGATGAAACCGGAAATATCCGGTTGTGTTTTGGCTAACTCAATCCCAGATATTGCTACAGGCTCTGTGTTTATGTATTCTGGATATTACATATGGACTTTATTGTTTTGAATGTTTTTTATCAGGGAATATTTAATTTTGTGCTTGGAAACACAAATTTTTCCACATGGAGACACCAGCTCTACATATTTGTGTTTTCTAGGGAGAAAGGTAGAGGAACTGTGGCAAGCACACATGATATTTCTATTTGTATAGATGATATTTTATGCACTTCCCTAATGAAAAGAATTTGCTTTTCTCCAAAACCATTTTTACAGTAATTTTCTCGGTCCACTGCATACGAATTCCACAGCAGTTTGTCCGGATATGACTGGATGAAACCGGAAATATCCGGTTTTTTTTTGGCTGACTCAATCCAAAATATTGTGAAAGCGTCTGTGTTTGTGTTTTCTGGTTATCATCGATGGACTTATTGTTTTGAATGTTTTTATCAGGGAACATTTAATTTTGTACCGTTGAAACACTAATTGGTTCATAATGGGGACACCAGTTCTACACATTCGTATTTTCTAGGGAGAAAGGTAGAGGAACTGTGGCAAACAAACATGATATTTATGTTAGTATAGATGATGTTTTATGCACTTGCCTAACGAAAAGACTTGGCTTTTCTCCAAAACCATCTTTGCTGTGATTTTTTCGGTCCATTGCATATGAATTCCAAACGACTTTGTCTGGATATGACTGGATGAAACAGGAAATATCCGGTTGTGTATTGGCTAACTCAATCCCTGATATTGCTACAGCCTCTGTGTTTGTGTATTCCTGATATTATACATGGACTTTATGGTTTTGAATGTTTTTTATCAGGGAACATTTAATTTTGTGCTTGGAAACACTAATTGGTTCCACATGGAGACACTAGCTCTGCACATTCATATTTTCTAGGGAGAAAGCTAGAGGAACTGTGGCAAACAACCAGGATATTTCTGTTTGTCTAGATGACATTTTATGCACTTACCTAACGAAAAGACTTTGCTTTTCTCCAAAACCATTTTTGCTCTGATATTCTCAGGCCATTGCATACGAAGTCCAAACCACTTTGTCCGGATATGACTGGATGAAACCAGAAATATCCGGTTGTGTTTTGGCTAACTCAATCCGAAATATTGTGAAAGCCTATGTATTTGTGTTTTCTGGATATTATCGATGGACTTTATTGTTTTGAATGTTTTATCAGGGAACATTAAATTTTGTACCATTGAAACACTAATTGGTTCATAATGGGAACACCAGCTCTACACATTCGTATTTTCTAGGGAGAAAGCTAGTGGAACTGCGGCAAACAAACATGATATTTTTGTTTGTATCGATGACATTTTATGCAATTGCCTAACAAAAAGACTTTGCTTTTCTCCAAAACCATTTGTACTGTGATTTTCTCGGTCCCTTGCATACGAATTCCACACCACTTTGTCCGGATATGACTGGATGAAACCAGAAATATTGGTTGTGTTTTGGCTAACTGAAACTGAAATATTGCTACAGTTTCTGTGTTTTTGTTTTCTGGATATTATCAACGGACTTTATTGTTTTGAATGGTTTTAATCAGGGAACATTTTATTTTGTACCCTAGAAACACTTATTGATTCATCATGGGGACACCAATGCTACACATTCGTATTTTCTAGGGAGAAAGCTAGGAACTGCGGCAAACAAACATGATATTACTGTTTGTCTAGATGACATTTTATGCACTTGCCTAACGAAAAGACTTTGCTTTTCTCCAAAACCCTATTTATATTTACTGGGATTTTCTCAGTCCATTGCATACGAATTCCACACTAGTTTGTCCGGATATGACTGGATGAAACAGGAAATATCCGGTTTTGTTTTGTCTAACTCAATCCCAGACATTGTTACCGCCTCTGTGTTTGTGTATTCCTGATATAATCCACAGACTTTATTGTTTTGAATGTTTTTTATCAGGGAACATTTAACTTTGTGGTGCGAAACACTAATTGTTTCCACATGGAGACACCTGCTCTACACATTCGTATTTTCTAGGGAGAGAGCTAGAGGAACTGCGGCAAACAAACATGATATTGCTGTTTGTCTAGATGACATTTTATGCACTTGCCTAAGGAAAAGACATTGTTTTTCTCCAAAACCATTTTTACTGTGATTTTTTCAGTCCATTGCATACGAATTCCACACCAGTTTGGCTGGATATGACTGGATGAAACGGGAAATATCCGGTTTTGTTTCGGCTAACTCAATTCCAGGTATTGCTACAGCCTCTTTGTTTGTGTATTCCTGATATTATCCACAGACTTTATTTTTTTGAATGTTTTTATTAGGGAACATTTAATTTTGTGTTGGGAAACACTAATTGTTTCCACATGGAGACACAGCTCTACATATTCGTATATTCTAGGGAGAAAGCTAGAGGAACTGCCACAAACAAACATGATATTTCTGTTTGTATTGATGACGTTTTATGCACTTGCCTACCGAAAAGACTTTGCTTTTCTCCAAAACCATTTTTACTGTGATTTTCTCGGTCCATTGCATACGAATTCCTCACCAGTCTGTCTGGATATGACTGGATGAAACCAGAAAGCTCCGGTTGTGTTTTTGCTAACTCAATCCGAAATAATGTGAAAGACTCTGTGTTTGTGTTTTCTGGATATTATCGATGGATTTTATTGTTTTGATTGTTGTTATCAGGGAACAATTAATTTTGTACTATATAAACTCTAATTGGTTCCACATGGAGACACTAACGCTACACATTCGTATTTGCTAGGGAGAAATCTAGAGGAACTACAGCAAACAAACATGACATTTCTGTTTGTATAGATGACATTTTATGCACTTGCCTAACAAAAAGACTTTGCTTTTCTCCAAAACCATTTTTCCTGTGATTTCCTCGGGGCATTGCATATAAATTGCACACCACTTTGTCTGGATATGACTGGATAAAACCAGAAATATCCGATTGTGTTTTGGCTAACTCAATCCCAGATATTGCTACAGCCTCTGTGTTTGTGTTTTCCGGATATTATCAATGCACCTTATTGTTTTAAATGTATTTTATCAGGGATCATTTAACTTTGTACCGTACAAACACTAATTTGTTCCACATGGAGACACCAGCTCTACACATTCGTATTTTCTAGGAAGAAAGCTAGAGGAACTGCGGCAAACAAACATGATATTTCTGATATTATACATGACATTTTATGCACTTGCCTAAAGAAAAGACTTTGCTTTTCTCCATAACCATTTTTAATGTGATTTTCTTGGTCCATTGTATTCGAATTCCACACCACTTTGTCTGGATATGACTGGATGAAACCAGAAATATCCGGTTGTGTTTTGGCTAACTCAATCCCAGATATTGCTGCAGCCACTGTGTTTGTCTTTTCCGGATATTATCGACAGACTTCATTGTTTTGAATGTTTTTTCAGGGAACATTGAACCTTGTACCGTAGAAACTCTAATTGGTTCCACATGGAGACACCAGCTCTACACATTCGAATTTTCTAGGGAGAAAGGTAGAGGAACTGCGGCATACAAACATGATATTTCTGTTTGTATCAATGACATTTTAAGCACTTCCCTAACAAAAAAACTTTGCTTTTCTCCAAAACCATTTTTACTGTGATATTCTCGGCACATTGCATACGAATTGCAGACCACTTTGTCCGAATAGGCCTGGATGAAACCAGAAATATCGGGTTTTGATTTGGCTACCTCAATCCCAGATATTGCTACAGCCTCTGTGTTTGTGTTTTCTGGATTTTATCAATGGACTTTATTGTTTTGAATGTTTTTTATCAGGGAACATTTAATTTTCTACTATATAAACAATAATTGCTTCCACATGGAGACACCAGCTCTACACATTCGTATTTCCTAGGGAGAAAGCTAGAGGAACTGCGGCAAACAAACATGATATTTCTGTTTGTATCGATGACATTTTATGCACTTGCCTAAGGAAAAGACTTTGCTTTTATCCAGAACATCTGTTACTGTGATTTTCTCGGTCCTTTGCATTGGAATTCCACACCACTTTGTCCGAATATGACTGGATGAATCGGGAAGTGTTCGGTTTTGTTTTGGATAACTCAATCCCAGATATTGCCACAGCCTCTGTGTTTGCGTTTTCTGGATATTATCGATGGACTTTATTGTTTTGAATGTTTTTATCAGGGAACATTTAATTTTGTGCTGAGAAACACTAATTGGTTCATTTTGGGGACACCAGCTCTACACATTCGTATTTTCTAGGGAGAAAGCTAGAGGAACTGTGGCAAACAAACATGATATTTATGTTTGTTTAGATGACGTTTTATGCACTAGCCGAAGGAAAACACTTTGCTTTTCTCCAAAACCATTTTTACAGTAATTTTCTGGGTCCATTGCATATGAATTCCAAACGACTTTGTCTCGATATGACTGGATGAAAGTGGAAATATCCGGTTGTGTTTTGGCCAATTCAATCCCAGGTATTGCTACAGCCTCTGTGTTTGTGTATTCCTGATATTATACATGGACTTTATAGTTTTGAATGTTTTTCATCAGAGAACATTTAATTTTGTGCTTGGAAACACTAATTGGTTCCACATGGAGACACCAGCTCTGCACATTCATATTTTCTAGGGAGAAAGCTACAGGAACTGCGGCAAACAACCAGGATATTTCTGTTTGTCTAGATGACATTTTATGCACTTGCCTAACGAAAAGATTTTGCTTTTCTCCAAAACCATTTTTACTGTGATATTCTCGGGCCATTGCATACGAATTCCAAACCACTTTGTCCGTATATGACTGGATGAAACCAGAAATATCCGGTTGTGTTTTGGCTAACTCCATCCCACATGTTGCGACAGCCTCTGTTTGTTTTTTCTGGATATTATCGATGGACTTTATTGTTTTGAAAGTTTTTTATCAGGGAACATTTAATTTTGTCCTAGGAAACACTAATTAGTTCCACATGGAGACATAAGCTCTACACATTCATATTTTGAAGGGAGAAAGCTAGAGGAAATGTGGCAAACAAACATGACATTTCTGTTTGTATAGATGACATTTTATGCACTTGCCTAATGAAAAGACTTTGCTTTTCTCCAAAACCATTTTTACTGTGATTTTCTGGGTCCATTGCATACGAATTCCAACCACTTTGTCCGGATATGACTGGATGAAACGGGAAGTGTCCGGTTTTGTTTTGGCTAACTCATCCCAGATATTGCCACAGCCTCTGTGTTTGTGTTTTCTGGATATTATCCATGGACTTATTGTTTTCAATGTTTTTATCAGGGAACATTTGATTCTGTACCATTGAAACACTAATTGGTTCATCATGGGGACACCAGCGCTACATATTCGTATTTTCTAGGGAGAATCTTGAGGAACTGTGGCAAACAAACATGATATTTCTGTTTGTATAGATGATATTTTTTGCACTTGCATAACGAAAAGACTCTGCTTTTCTGTAAAACCATTTTTGATGTGATTTTCTCGGTCCATTTCATGCAAATTCCACACTACTTTCTCCGGTTATGAATGGATGAAACCAGAAATATCTGGTTGTGTTTTTGCTAGCTCAATCCGAAATATTGCTACAGACTCTGTGTTTGTGTATTCCTGATATTATCCACAGACTTTATTTTGTTGAACGTTTTTTTTTTTTTCAGGGAACATTGAATTTTGTGCTTGGAAACACTAATTGTTTCCACATGGAGACACCAGCTCTGCACATTCGTACTTTCTACCGAGAAAGCTATAGGAACTGCGGAAAACAAACATGATATTTCTGTTAGTATCGATGAAATTTTATGCACTTACCTGAAGAAAAGACTTTGGATTTCTCCAAAACCATTTGTTCTGTGATTTTCTCGTTCCATGACATATGAATTCCACACCACTTTGTCCAGATATGACTGGATGAAATCAGAAATATCGGTTGTGTTTTGGCTAACTAAATCCTAAATATTGCTACAGCTTCTGTGTTTTTGTTTTCTGGATATTATAGATGGACTTTATTGTTTTGAATGTTTTTTCTCGGGGAACATTTTATTTTGAGCTTGGATACAGTAATTGGTTCCACATGGAGACACCAGCTCTACACATTTGTATTTTCTAGGGAAAAAGCTAGAGGAACTGCGGCAAACCAACATGATATTTCTGTTCGTATAGATGATATTTTTTGCACTTGCATAACGAAAAGATTTTGCTTTTCTCTAAAACCATTTTAATGTGATTTTCTCGGTCCATTTCATATGAATTCCACACCACTTTGTCCGTATATGACTGGATGAAACCAGAAATATCTGGTTGTGTTTTAGCTAGCTCAATCCGAAATATTGCTACAGCCTCTGTGTTTGTGTATTCCTGATATTATCCACGGCCTTTATTTTGTTGAATGGTTTTTTTTTTTTTTTTTCAGGGAACATTTAATTTTGTGCTTGGAAACAATAATTGGTTCCACATGGAGACACCAGCTCTACAGATTCGTATTTTCTACGGAGAAAGCTAGAGGAACTGCAGGAAACAAACATGATATTTCTTTTTGTATCAATGACATTTTATGCAATTCCCTAACGAAAATACGATGCTTTTCTCCAAAACCATTTTTACTGTGATATTCTCGGTATATGCATACGAATTCCAAACTTTGTCCGGTTATCACTGGATGAAACCGGAAATATCCGGTTTTGTTTTGCCTAACTAAATCCCACATATGGCTAAAGCCTCTGTGTTTGTGTACTCATGATATTATCCACAGACTTTATTGTTTTGAATGTTTTTTATCAGGGAACTTTTAACTTTGAGCTTGGATACAGTAATAGTTTCCACATGGAGACACAAGCTCTACATATTCGTATCTTCTAGGGATTAAGATAGAGGATCTGTGGCAAACAAACATGATATTTCTGTTTATATCGATGACGTTTTATGCACGGCCTAAGGAAAAGACTTTGCTTTTCTCCAAAAGCATTTTTACTGTGATTTCCTCGGTCCATTGGATACAAATTCCACACTAGTTTGACCAGATATGACTGGATGAAACCAGAAATATCTGGTTGTGTTTTGGATAACTAAATCCGAAATATTGCTATAGCCTCTGTGTTTGTGTTTTCTGGATATTATCGATGGACTTTCCTGTTTTGAATATTTTCATCAGGAAACATTTATTTTTGTACCGTAGAAACACTAATTGGTTCATCATGAGGACCCCAGCTCTACATATTCATATTTTCTAGGGAGAAAGCTAGAGGAACTGTGGCAAACAAACATGATATTTCTGTTTGTATCGAGGACGTTTTATGCATTTTCCTAACGAAAATACTTTCCTTTTCTCCAAAACCATTTTTACTCTGATTTTCTCGGTCCATTGCATATGAATGCCAAAAGACTTTGTCCGGATATGACTGGATGAAACCGGAAATATCCGGTTGTGTTTTGGCTAACTCAATCCCAGATATTGCTACAGGCTCTGTGTTTATGTATTCTGGATATTACATATGGACTTTATTGTTTTGAATGTTTTTTATCAGGGAATATTTAATTTTGTGCTTGGAAACACAAATTTTTCCACATGGAGACACCAGCTCTACATATTTGTGTTTTCTAGGGAGAAAGCTAGAGGAACTGTGGCAAGCACACATGATATTTCTATTTGTATAGATGATATTTTATGCACTTCCCTAATGAAAAGAATTTGCTTTTCTCCAAAACCATTTTTACAGTAATTTTCTCGGTCCACTGCATACGAATTCCACAGCAGTTTGTCCGGATATGACTGGATGAAACCGGAAATATCCGGTTTTTTTTTGGCTGACTCAATCCAAAATATTGTGAAAGCGTCTGTGTTTGTGTTTTCTGGTTATCATCGATGGACTTATTGTTTTGAATGTTTTTATCAGGGAACATTTAATTTTGTACCGTTGAAACACTAATTGGTTCATAATGGGGACACCAGTTCTACACATTCGTATTTTCTAGGGAGAAAGGTAGAGGAACTGTGGCAAACAAACATGATATTTATGTTAGTATAGATGATGTTTTATGCACTTGCCTAACGAAAAGACTTGGCTTTTCTCCAAAACCATCTTTGCTGCGATTTTTTCGGTCCATTGCATATGAATTCCAAACGACTTTGTCTGGATATGACTGGATGAAACAGGAAATATCCGGTTGTGTATTGGCTAACTCAATCCCTGATATTGCTACAGCCTCTGTGTTTGTGTATTCCTGATATTATACATGGACTTTATGGTTTTGAATGTTTTTTATCAGGGAACATTTAATTTTGTGCTTGGAAACACTAATTGGTTCCACATGGAGACACTAGCTCTGCACATTCATATTTTCTAGGGAGAAAGCTAGAGGAACTGTGGCAAACAACCAGGATATTTCTGTTTGTCTAGATGACATTTTATGCACTTACCTAACGAAAAGACTTTGCTTTTCTCCAAAACCATTTTTGCTCTGATATTCTCAGGCCATTGCATACGAAGTCCAAACCACTTTGTCCGGATATGACTGGATGAAACCAGAAATATCCGGTTGTGTTTTGGCTAACTCAATCCGAAATATTGTGAAAGCCTATGTATTTGTGTTTTCTGGATATTATCGATGGACTTTATTGTTTTGAATGTTTTATCAGGGAACATTAAATTTTGTACCATTGAAACACTAATTGGTTCATAATGGGAACACCAGCTCTACACATTCGTATTTTCTAGGGAGAAAGCTAGTGGAACTGCGGCAAACAAACATGATATTTTTGTTTGTATCGATGACATTTTATGCAATTGCCTAACAAAAAGACTTTGCTTTTCTCCAAAACCATTTGTACTGTGATTTTCTCGGTCCCTTGCATACGAATTCCACACCACTTTGTCCGGATATGACTGGATGAAACCAGAAATATTGGTTGTGTTTTGGCTAACTGAAACTGAAATATTGCTACAGTTTCTGTGTTTTTGTTTTCTGGATATTATCAACGGACTTTATTGTTTTGAATGGTTTTAATCAGGGAACATTTTATTTTGTACCCTAGAAACACTTATTGATTCATCATGGGGACACCAATGCTACACATTCGTATTTTCTAGGGAGAAAGCTAGGAACTGCGGCAAACAAACATGATATTACTGTTTGTCTAGATGACATTTTATGCACTTGCCTAACGAAAAGACTTTGCTTTTCTCCAAAACCCTATTTATATTTACTGGGATTTTCTCAGTCCATTGCATACGAATTCCACACTAGTTTGTCCGGATATGACTGGATGAAACAGGAAATATCCGGTTTTGTTTTGTCTAACTCAATCCCAGACATTGTTACCGCCTCTGTGTTTGTGTATTCCTGATATAATCCACAGACTTTATTGTTTTGAATGTTTTTTATCAGGGAACATTTAACTTTGTGGTGCGAAACACTAATTGTTTCCACATGGAGACACCTGCTCTACACATTCGTATTTTCTAGGGAGAGAGCTAGAGGAACTGCGGCAAACAAACATGATATTGCTGTTTGTCTAGATGACATTTTATGCACTTGCCTAAGGAAAAGACATTGTTTTTCTCCAAAACCATTTTTACTGTGATTTTTTCAGTCCATTGCATACGAATTCCACACCAGTTTGGCTGGATATGACTGGATGAAACGGGAAATATCCGGTTTTGTTTCGGCTAACTCAATTCCAGGTATTGCTACAGCCTCTTTGTTTGTGTATTCCTGATATTATCCACAGACTTTATTTTTTTGAATGTTTTTATTAGGGAACATTTAATTTTGTGTTGGGAAACACTAATTGTTTCCACATGGAGACACAGCTCTACACATTCGTATATTCTAGGGAGAAAGCTAGAGGAACTGCCACAAACAAACATGATATTTCTGTTTGTATTGATGACGTTTTATGCACTTGCCTACCGAAAAGACTTTGCTTTTCTCCAAAACCATTTTTACTGTGATTTTCTCGGTCCATTGCATACGAATTCCTCACCAGTCTGTCTGGATATGACTGGATGAAACCAGTAAGCTCCGGTTGTGTTTTTGCTAACTCAATCCGAAATAATGTGAAAGACTCTGTGTTTGTGTTTTCTGGATATTATCGATGGATTTTATTGTTTTGATTGTTGTTATCAGGGAACAATTAATTTTGTACTATATAAACTCTAATTGGTTCCACATGGAGACACTAACGCTACACATTCGTATTTGCTAGGGAGAAATCTAGAGGAACTACAGCAAACAAACATGACATTTCTGTTTGTATAGATGACATTTTATGCACTTGCCTAACAAAAAGACTTTGCTTTTCTCCAAAACCATTTTTCCTGTGATTTCCTCGGGGCATTGCATATAAATTGCACACCACTTTGTCTGGATATGACTGGATAAAACCAGAAATATCCGATTGTGTTTTGGCTAACTCAATCCCAGATATTGCTACAGCCTCTGTGTTTGTGTTTTCCGGATATTATCAATGCACCTTATTGTTTTAAATGTATTTTATCAGGGATCATTTAACTTTGTACCGTACAAACACTAATTTGTTCCACATGGAGACACCAGCTCTACACATTCGTATTTTCTAGGAAGAAAGCTAGAGGAACTGCGGCAAACAAACATGATATTTCTGATATTATACATGACATTTTATGCACTTGCCTAAAGAAAAGACTTTGCTTTTCTCCATAACCATTTTTAATGTGATTTTCTTGGTCCATTGTATTCGAATTCCACACCACTTTGTCTGGATATGACTGGATGAAACCAGAAATATCCGGTTGTGTTTTGGCTAACTCAATCCCAGATATTGCTGCAGCCACTGTGTTTGTCTTTTCCGGATATTATCGACAGACTTCATTGTTTTGAATGTTTTTTCAGGGAACATTGAACCTTGTACCGTAGAAACTCTAATTGGTTCCACATGGAGACACCAGCTCTACACATTCGAATTTTCTAGGGAGAAAGGTAGAGGAACTGCGGCATACAAACATGATATTTCTGTTTGTATCGATGACATTTTAAGCACTTCCCTAACAAAAAAACTTTGCTTTTCTCCAAAACCATTTTTACTGTGATATTCTCGGCACATTGCATACGAATTGCAGACCACTTTGTCCGAATAGGCCTGGATGAAACCAGAAATATCGGGTTTTGATTTGGCTACCTCAATCCCAGATATTGCTACAGCCTCTGTGTTTGTGTTTTCTGGATTTTATCAATGGACTTTATTGTTTTGAATGTTTTTTATCAGGGAACATTTAATTTTGTACTATATAAACAATAATTGCTTCCACATGGAGACACCAGCTCTACATATTCGTATTTTCTAGGGAGAAATCTAAAGGAACTGCGGCAAACAAACATGACATTTCTGTGTGTAAAGATGACATTTTATGTACTTGCCAAAAGAAAATACTTTGCTTTTCTCCAAAACCATTTTTACTGTGATTTTCTCGGTCCTTTGCATTGGAATTCCACACCACTTTGTCTGAATATGACTGGATGAAACCAGAAATATCCGGTTGTGTTTTGGATAACTCAACCCCAGATATTTCTACAGCCACTGTGTTTGTGTTTTCCGGATGTAATCGATGGACTTTATTGTTTTGAATATTTTATCAGGGATCATTTAACTTTGTACCTTACAAACACTAATTCGTTCCACATGGAGACACCAGCTCCACACATTCGTATTTTCTAGGAAGAAAACTAGGGGAACTGTGGCAAACAAACATGATATTTCTGTTTGAATAGATGGCATTTTATGCACTTGCATAAAGAAAAGACGTTGCTTTTCTCCAAAATCATTTTTACTGTGATTTTCTCGGTCCATTGCATACGAATTCCAAACCACCTAATCCAGATATTACTGGATGAAACCAGAAATATCCGGTTGTGTTTTGGCTAACTCAATCCCAGTTATTACCACAGGCCCTGTGTTTGTGTTTTCTGGATATTATCAACGGACCTAATTGTTTTTAATTTTTTTTTGTATCAGGGAACATTTAATTTTTCCTGGGAACACTAATTGGTTCCACATGGAGACACCACCTCTACATATTCGTATTTCTAGGAAGAATTCTAGAGGAACTGCGGCAAACAAACATGATAATTCTGTCTGTATAGATGATATTTTATGCACTTGCCTACCGAAAAGACTTTGCTTTTCTCCAAAACCATTTTTAATGTGATTTTCTTGGTCCATTGTATACGAATTCCACACAACTTTGTCCAGATATGCCTGGATGAAACCAGAAATATCCATTTGTATTTTGGCTAACTCAATCCCAGATATTGCTACAGGCTCTATGTTAATGTTTCCGGATATTATGCACAGACTTCATTATGTTGAATGTTTCTTATGAGAGAACATTTAATTTTGGGCTGGTAAACACTAGTTGACTCCACATGGAGACACCAGCTCTACACATTCTTATTTTCTAGGGAGAAATCTAGAGGAACAGCGGCAAACATACATGATATTTCTGTTTGTATAGATGACATTTTACATACTGGTCGAAGGAAAAGACTTTGCTTTTCTCCAAAACCATTTTTACTGTGATTTTCTGGGGCCAATGCATACGAATTCCACACCAGCTTTTCTGGATGTGACTGAATAAAACCAGAAATATCCGGTTGTGTTTTGGCTAACTCAATCCCAGATATTGCTACGGCCTCTGTGTATGTGTTTTCTGGATATTATCGACGGACTTTATTGTTTTGAATGTTTTTAATGAGGGAACATTTAATATTGTGCTGGGAAACACTAGTTGACTCCACATGGAGAGATAAGCTCTCCACATTCGTATTTCTAGGATATTATCAACGGACCTAATTGTTTTTAATTTTTTTTTTTGTATCAGGGAACATTTAATTTTTCCTGGGAACACTAATTGGTTCCACATGGAGACACCACCTCTACATATTCGTATTTCTAGGAAGAATTCTAGAGGAACTGCGGCAAACAAACATGATATTTCTGTCTGTATAGATGATATTTTATGCACTTGCCTACCGAAAAGACTTTGCTTTTCTCCAAAACCATTTTTACTGTGATTTTCTCGCTCCATTGCATACGAATTCCACATCACTTTGTCCAGATATAACTGGATGAAACCAGAAATATCCGGTTTTCATTCGGCTTACTCAATGTGAAATAGTGCTAGAGCCTCTGTGTTTGTGTATTCCTGATATTATCCACAGACTTTATTTTTTGAATGTTTTTTTTTCAGGGAACATTTAATTTTGTGCTTGGAAACACCAATTGGTTCCACATGGAGACACCAGCTCTACACATTCGCATTTTCTATGGAGAATCCTAGAGGAACTGCGGCAAACAAACATGATATTTCTGTTTGTCTAGATGACTTTTTATGCACTTGCCTAAGGAAAAGATTTTGCTTTTCTCCAAAACCATTTTTACTGTGATTTTCTCGGTCCATTGCATACGAATTCCTTACTAGTCTGTCCAGATATGACTGGATGAAACCAGAAAGCTCCGGTTGTGTTTTGGCTAACTCAATCCGAAATAATGTGAAAGACTCTGTGTTTGTGTTTTCTGGATATTATCGATGGACTTTATTGTTTTGAATGTTTTTTATCAGGGAACATTTAATTTTTCACCATTGAAACTCTAATTGGTTCCACATGGAGACACCAGCTCTACACATTTGTATTGTCTAGGGAGAAAGCTAGAGGAACTGCGTCAAACAAACATGACATTTCTGTTTGTATAGATGACATTTTATGCACTTGCCTAACGAAAAGACTTTGTTTTTCTCCAAAAGCATCTTTGCTGTGATTTTTTCCATGCATTGCCTACGAATTCCACTCCAGTTTGTCCGGATATGACTAGATGAAACGGGAAATATCCGGTTTTGTTTTGGCTAACTCAATCCCAGACATAGTTACCGCCTCTGTGTTTGTGTATTCCTGATATTATCCACCGACTTTATCTTGGAATGTTTTTTATCAGGGAACATTTAATTTTGTAATTGGAAAAACTAATTGGTTCATCATGGGGTCACCAGCTCCTCATATTCGTATTTTCTAGGGAGAAAGCTAGGAACTGCGGCAAACAAACATGATATTTCTGTTTGTATAGATGACATTTTATGCACTTGCCTAATGAAAAGACATTGTTTTTCTCCAAAACCATTTTTACTGTGATTTTTTCAGTCCATTGCATACCTATTCCACACCAGTTTGTCCGGATATGACTGGATGAAACGGGAAATATCCGGTTTTGTTTTGGCTAACTCAATTCCAGATATTGCTACAGCCTATGTGTTTGTGTATTCCTGATATTATCCACAGACTTTATTTTTTTTTAATGTTTTTTATTAGGGAACATTTAATTTTGTGTTGGGAAACACTAATTGTTTCCACATGGAGACACAGCTCTACACATTCATATTTTCTAGGGAGAAAACTAGAGGAACTGCCACAAACAAACATGATATTTCCGTTTGTATTGATGACGTTTTATGCATTTGCCTACCGAAAAGACTTTGCTTTTCTCCAAAACCATTTTTACTGTGATTTTCTTGGTCCATTGCATACGAATTCCACATCAGTTTGTCCAGATATAACTGGATGAAACCAGAAATATCCGGTTTTGTTTCGGCTAACTCAATCCGAAATAGTGCTAGAGCCTCTGTGTTTGTGTATTCCTGATATTATCCACAGACTTTATTTTTTGAATGTTTTTTTTTCAGGGAACATTTAATTTTGTGCTTGGAAACACCAATTGGTTCCCTATGCAGACACCAGCTCTAAACATTCTTAATTTCTATGGAGAAAGATAGAGGAACTGTGGCAAACAAACGTGATATTTCTCCATGAATACATGACATTTCATGCACTTGCCTAACGAAAAGTCTTTGCTTTTCTCCAAAACCATTTTTACTGTGATTTTCTCGGTCCATTGTATATGAATTCCACACCACTTTGTCCGGGTATGAGTGAATGAAACCAGAAGTATCCGGTTGTGTTTCGGCTAAAACAATCCGAAATATTGTGAAAGACTCTGTGTTTGTGTTTTCTGGATATTATCGATGGATTTTATTGTTTTGAATGTTGTTATCAGGGAACAATTAATTTTGTACTATATAAACTCTAATTGGTTCCACATGGAGACACTAACGCTACACATTCGTATTTGCTATGGAGAAATCTGGAGGAACTACACAAACAAACATGACATTTCTGTTTGTATAGATGACATTTTATGCACTTGCCTAATAAAAAGACTTTGCTTTTATCCAAAACCATTTTTCCTGTGATTTCCTCGGGGCAATGCATATAAATTGCACACCACTTTGTCTGGATATGACTGGATAAAACCAGAAATATCCGATTGTGTTTTGGCTAACTCAATCCCAGATATTGCTACAGCCTCTGTGTTTGTGTTTTCCGGATATTATCAATGCACCTTATTGTTTTAAATGTATTTTATCAGGGATCATTTAACTTTGTACCGTACAAACACTAATTTGTTCCACATGGAGACACCAGCTCAACACATTCGTATTTTCTAGGAAGAAAGCTAGAGGAACTGCGGCAAACAAACATGATATTTCTGATATTATACATGACATTTTATGCACTTGCCTAAAGAAAAGACATTGCTTTTCTCCATAACCATTTTTAATGTGATTTTCTCGGTCCATTGGATTCGAATTCCACACCACTTTGTCTGGATATGACTGGATGAAACCAGAAATATCCGGTTGTGTTTTGGCTAACTCAATCCCAGATATTGCTGCAGCCACTGTGTTTGTCTTTTCTGGATATTATCGACAGACTTCATTGTTTTGAATGTTTTTTCAGAGAACATTGAACCTTGTACCGTAGAAACTCTAATTGGTTCCACATGGAGACACCAGCTCTACACATTCGAATTTTCTAGGGAGAAAGGTAGAGGAACTGCGGCATACAAACATGATATTTCTGTTTGTATCGATGACATTTTAAGCACTTCCCTAACAAAAAAACTTTGCTTTTCTCCAAAACCATTTTTACTGTGATATTCTCGGCACATTGCATACGAATTGCAGACCACTTTGTCCGAATAGGCCTGGATGAAACCAGAAATATCGGGTTTTGATTTGGCTACCTCAATCCCAGATATTGCTACAGCCTCTGTGTTTGTGTTTTCTGGATTTTATCAATGGACTTTATTGTTTTGAATGTTTATTATCAGGAAACATTTAATTTTGTACTATATAAACAATAATTGCTTCCACATGGAGACACCAGCTCTACATATTCGTATTTTCTAGGGAGAAATCTAGAGGAACTGCGGCAAACAAACATGACATTTCTGTGTGTAAAGATGACATTTTATGTACTTGCCAAAAGAAAAGACTTTGCTTTTCTCCAAAACCATTTTTACTGTGATTTTCTCGGTCCTTTGCATTCGAATTCCACACCACTTTGTCCGAATATGACTGGATGAAACCAGAAATATCCGGTTGTGTTTTGGATAACTCAATCGCAGATATTGCTACAGCCACTGTGTTTGTGTTTTCCGGATGTTATCGATGGACATTATTGTTTTGAATATTTTATCAGGGATCATTTAACTTTGTACCATACAAACACTAATTGGTTCCACATGGAGACACCAGCTCCACACATTCGTATTTTCTAGGAAGAAACCTAGGGGAACTGCGGCAAACAAACATGATATTTCTGTTTGAATAGATGGCATTTTATGCACTTGCATAAAGAAAAGACGTTGCTTTTCTCCAAAATCATTTTTACTGTGATTTTCTCGGTCCATTGCACGAATTCCAAACCACCTAATCCAGATATGACTGGATGAAACCAGAAATATCCGGTTGTGTTTTGGCTAACTCAATCCCAGTTATTACCACAGGCCCTGTGTTTGTGTTTTCTGGATATTATCAACGGACCTAATTGTTTTTAATTTTTTTTTGTATCAGGGAACATTTAATTTTTCCTGGGAGCACTAATTGGTTCCACATGGAGACACCACCTCTACATATTCGTATTTCTAGGAAGAATTCTAGAGGAACTGCGGCAAACAAACATGATATTTCTGTCTGTATAGATGATATTTTATGCACTTGCCTAACGAAAAGACTTTGCTTTTCTCCAAAACCATTTTTACTGTGATTTCTCGGTCTTTTGCATACGAATAGCACACCACTTTGTCCGGATATGACTGGATGAAACCAGAAATATGCAGTTGTATTTTGGCTTACTCATTCCCAGATATTGCTACAGCCTCTGTGTTTGTGTTTTCCAGATATTATCAATGGACTTTATTGTTTTGAATGTTTTTTATCAGGGAACATTTTATTTTGTGCTTTGAAACTCTAATTGGTTCCACATGGACACACCAGCTCTACACATTCATATTTTTTCGGAGTAAGCTAGTGGAACTGTGGCAATCAAATATGATATTTCTGTTTGTATAGAAGACATTTTATGCACTTGCCGAAGGAAAAGACATTGCTTTTCTCCAAAATCATTTTCACTGTGATTTTCTTGGTCCATTGCATTCGAATTCCACACCACTTTGTCTGGTTATGCCTGGATGAAAACAGAAATACCTGGTTCTCTTTTGGCTAACTCAATCCAAAATATGTGAAAGCCTCTGTGTTTTTGTTTGCGGATATTTTCAATGGACTTTATTCTTTTGACTGTTTTTATCTGGGAACTTTTAATTTTGTACCCTAGAAACACTAGTTGACTCCACATGGAGACACCAGCTCTACACATTCGTATTTTCTAGGGAGAAAGCTAGAGGAACTGCGGCAAACAAACATGATATTTCTCCTTGTATACATGACATTTTATGCACTTCCCTAACGAAATGACTTTGTTTTTCTCCAAAAAAAATTTCGCTGTGATTTTCTAAGTCCATCGCTTATGATTTCCACACCACTTTGTCCGGATATGACTGGATTAAACCAGCAATAGCCGGTTGTGTTTTGTCTAAATGAATCCCAGTTTTTGCTAAAGCCTCTGTGTTTGTGTTTTCCAGATATTATCAACGAACGTTATTGTTTTGAATGTTTTTCATAAGGGAATATTTAATTTTGTGCTTGGAAACTCTAATCAGTTCCACATGGAGTCACCAGCTCTACACATTCGTATTTTCTAGGGAGAAAGCTAGAGGAACTGTGGCAATCAAACATGATATTTCTGTTTGTATACATGACATTTTATGCACTTGCCTAACAAAAAGACTTTTCTTTTCTCCAAAACCATTTCTACTGTGATTGTATGTGTCCATTGTATAGGAATTCCACACCACTTTGTCAGGATATGACTGGATGAAATCCGAAATATCAGGTTGTGTTTCGGTTAACTCACTCCCAGATATTTCAACAGCCTCTGTGTTTGTTTTTTCCAGATATTTTCAATGGACTTTATCGTTTTGAATGTTTTTATCAGGGAACATTTAATTTTGTGCTTGGAAACACTAATTCGTTCCACGTGGAGACACCAGCTCTACAAATTCGTATATTCTAGGGTGAATACTTGAAGAAATTTGGCAAACAAACATGATATTTCTGTTTTTATTGATGACCTTTTATGCACTTGCCTAATGAAAAGACTGCTTTTCTCCAAAACCATTTTTACTGTGATATTCTCGGTCCACTGCATACGAATTCCACTCCATTTTTTCCATATATGACTGGATGAAACCAGAAATATCCGGTTGTGTTTTGGATAACTAAATTCCAGATATTGCGACAGCTTCTGTGTGTGTTTTCTGGATATTATCAATGGACTTTATTGTTTTGATTGTTTTTTATCAGAGAACATTTAATTTTGTGCTTGGAAACACTAATTGGTTCAACATGGAGACAGCAGCTCTACACATTTGTATTTTCTAGGAAGAAAGTTAGAGGAAATGCGGGAAACAAACATGATATTTGTATGTATAGATGAGATTTTATGCACTTGCCTAACGAAAAGACTTTGCTTTTCTCCAATTTTTTTTTTTTTTTTGCTGTGATTTTCTCGGTCAATTGCATACAAATTCCACACCACCTTTTCCAGATATTAATGGATGAAAACAGTATTATACGGTTGAGTTTTGGCTAAATCAATCCCAAATATTGCGACAACCTCTCTGTTTGTGTTTTCTGGATATTATTGATGAACTTTATTGTTTTGAATGTTTTTATCAGGGAACATTTAATTTTGTACTGGGAAAATCTAATTGGTTTAACATGGAGACACAAGCTCTACACATTCATATTTTCTAGGGAGAAAGCTAGAGGAACTGTGGCAAACAAACATGATATTTCTGTTTGTATTGGTGACATTATATGCACTTGTCTAACGAAAATGAAGGACCCCAAATCTGGGAATCCAACGTGCTCGGGTGGTCGCCCAGTGACCCAAAACTCCAACCCAGTAGATGCAAAAGCAAGAGGATATTTATTAATACGTTTGCGTAAATGGGCTCCCCAGCACCTCAGGCAGTCTAGAGAGCAAGAGAGCCCTGAGCAGTTGTAACAGCACTTTTTAAAGACAATAGCCACCTGATTGACATATGTATGTGGGGCGTTTGGTGATTGGCTATTTTGAAGGGCAAACTCTTGTTGCGATTTTAGTGAGGGAAAAGGGAAATTTATACAATGGTCACAGAACCTTATTGCAACTCTTTTCCGGACTCCTGCAAGTGTTATCGCGTGAGACAGTTACACAGAGCAGTTTCACAAGGCAGTTTCCCAAGGTTATTCTGCAGGCAGGTGGAGACACAGTTATCTTAAGGAATGGCTACTGTCAGCAGCCAAACTTTTTAACCCTTGCTAAAATTATTTTAATATTTAATTTTAGCAGGGGTCTTACATTCCCTCATCTTCTTTTTATACTGATTTTAATCTTAAAATTTTAAGGGGTTTTTCCTAGTTTAGCCATAGAGTCCCTGATGATCCCTGAATGATCAGTGTAGAAGTAGCTCTTTTTTTAGAGCAGCACATAAACCCTTAAAAAAAAAACAATAAGACCATCCTCCTTCTGTTCTGCAACACTACTTTTGAACGTGATGTTAAAGACTGTTCTAGCTTACCGATGGTCTGCTCTAGGTCTTCTACTGCCCTATGGAGGGCCTTAATTTTCTGGCATTGAATATTATTTTTTTTTGCAAGGGCGCAGTGCTCTTTCCACACCTGCCGCAACCCCTGTTTTATTTAATTGAGAATGGCCTCTGTCTTAGTTTGCCCTCAGTCATTCCTGTCCTTACCCATCATCGGTAACTCTGGCAGCTTGGCCTAGAGCCCTGTCTTAGGTTGGTACAGGATGATGAGAGTCTTACCCATCTTTGAGTACCATTCCAGCCTGGCATTAGGTGAGAGATGAAGCATACAGCCAAATATCAATTATTTTTGATTACAAAGGAGGTTTGGTAGCGAACTTGAACCAATTCTTCAGCTATATTGGACAGTCCAGTAGCAGTAAGATTGTTTTGGTCACTAAACATGCAAGCCTTCGCAGTCCACGGTTATTTCCAAAGGCCAGTGCAGGAACACTTACTACTGATACAGCCATGGCAAGGGCAGTGTCCTCTCCTATTAGGATGACGTTGCCATTACAGTCTTCAGGTGAAGCATGCCGCCGACGCGCTCTATCCGCCGCTGTAAATACAGATGTCAGCATTGGGGCCACATGGCCCAGGGAGCAATTGCAGAAGTTATCAGAGGCTAATGATGTAAAGGCATATTGGCTGCATAGAAAAACCCATCCCTTAGGAGCCCGCGTCCCATTCCAGTACCAGATCAGGTCCATTCCATTGATTGGTGATAGGATCCCTCCATTTCACCATTGCTCTTTTCGCAGCTATTTTTAAACAGTTAGAATTTAACAGAGACATCAAGACTTGAACATAATAGATTACTTTAACTCATTGCTTTAACAGAGGATCAGATTTTGATTTTATGTCAAAGAAAATAGACTAATAGTTTTATAACTGAAAATGTCTGCTTTCCATAACATTTTGTAACTTTCTCACACCTTCTGTAACTTACTCGAACCTTTTGTAACCCACAGTCATTTTCCAGGTTTTACCTGATTTCTTAACATGCCAAATTAGATAATTTTTTTATTACCACCTAGCGGTTTGACTCCAAAGGGCAGCATTTTTTAATTTATATTTATTTTGTACCCCCTTTTTTAAATTGCTTTCACATGCATCAGTATGCAGATAACAAAATCCATCCTCACCTCCCCAAAGCCTATAGTTTATTTCCCTTTTTTACTGGCACTGATTGCAAACCTCAATAACTTGTGGAGGCTGTGCACTCCATAACTTGTCATTTTAATTTTTACTCAATCCTGAGCAGAGAGCCCATTTGTTTGCCAAAGAGGCCAACTGAGGGTCTTTCCAGCCAGGAGCATCACAGGTTACACATACAACTTCAGTTTTCTTTTTAAAGAAAGGCATTGCTTTGTATACTTGCATTTCCTGTCGACTATGCCAATTTGTGACAGCAAATTATTTTTCTGCTGTCTGCTGTGCACAGACTTAGTTACTTTTAGTTTAATCTGCAAGAAATACGCTGCAAGCCTTGTAGTGCACACTAAAATTATTTAGAGGAAAGACAGTAAAGGAGCATAGATTAACAGAATGTTGCAATAAACATGGCTCCATTGCTATAATGATATTATAGCAAGAGGGTCCACTGATCCCTGTAGGGAGGGCCTGAGGCTTGCCCCGCTTCCAGTTTTCCCGAACTCTGTTTTTTAGTGAATTACCTTTTTTATCAGTTTTGGGGTGACATTAATTGGCCCAATGCCTTTCCTTTAGCAGCAGGGGAAAATCCCAGGAGGAGCCTTATTTTGATTTTTGACTTGGACAATTTTTGTACATGTCCCTGCAGAGCGGCAGGTCCTGAATGTCCTGTTTTTAAGTGAATCCATTTTGTTAATCCCTTGTCAAAGGGACTGTTACAGAACACCTCAGCAGAATTTATAGTACTGTGGGCATCACTAGGCAATCTTCACAAAGCACCAGAAAAGGATCCATACTGAGAATCAGACATTATCAGTAATCATTACAGGCATGTTTAACATTTAGCTTGACTGTGTGTTCCCCTGGGATGAAACAGCAGCAGCAGAGGCTTGCTCCGGCTCCCTCTTAAAGCCCCCAAGGACACGGGTGGCTCATTGCTAAGATTTTAGGCAAGCAGTGCGTCCCATCTTGGATCTTGGCCAGAGAGCCGAGACACAAAGCATGTCCACCTGTTTATCAGAAACATTCCTTTATCCTCCTCCCCGGGAACTGGCCAGGCTCCCAAGGAGCAGGAGAAGGTCATCCGGCAGCAAAGTTACTTGTCTACCAGAGCTGAACCTAGATACAAGCCTCTCCATCCCAAAAATCTGTCCTTACATTTGGCCCTAGGGTTGCATTGAGAGGTAGACATAATTAACACATTATAAGAATGCAATACAAATTTTTTATACAAGTATACATTTAGCAAACACAATAATATTTAAGGCATTTTAAGGATAAATTGAAACATATCTGAGGGGGAATTAGCTTCTTGGGCACCCATGTCAAGGACATAAAAAAACAGTACCATTTCAATACAACAACTCAAGCTGCTGCAGACAGCCTAAGAACTGGCTAGACAATCCCATGGCATGGAGATCTGACGCATTGTTACTTCGTAAACAGACATGTTGAGGCGCACACAGTCCAATTAACAAATGCGCTAACATTTTGCATTACTCTGAAATTAGTGATTCTGGTTTCATTAAATATTTGTAACATCTCTTTTTGATAAGACAACAAATTTTTTAGCGGATGGAACATGGTGGGTAACCATTTAGCCATAATGATAGTAGCCTCTTACTATCTGTAATTGTTACATTCTTGTAGGTTTGTGCAATCTTAACTATTTGCAGCATATTTTGATTTACAATATTTTTGTAAAGCAAACCAAGCATAATCTGTTCAAGCATTCCTATTAATAATAGGGTAGAGTTAACACATAATACAAAAATAGAATGGGTAGTCCGGACACTTTGTTACCACAATTTCTCATTTTACATAGTAATATTAATTTTACAACAGGTAACATTTACTTTAAGTAAAATATTTAAATACAGGGTGAGGGCTGTCCAGTGCACAGTGATTTATATTTTTTTACTCCCAGTGTTTCTTATTTACAACACCCTCTTCAGCAAACCAAGGACAAAACTTTTTTTAACAGCGCTGATAAATTGCTCTACGGTTTGTTTCTTTAACCCTATCCTCTACATCTGCAATAAAGTTTTTCCAGCCTTTGTTACGGCTTCTTTTGTTTCTTTAAATGCACATTTAAATCTTTTTTGAGTACATTTTAATGTTGCTCATCCACGACTCCTTCTGCAAACCAAGGACTGACTATTCCTATGGCATCAATGAACTGTTCTATGGCTCACCTTTTTTAACCCTATTTCCTGCATCTGTAATGGAGTCTTTATAGCCTTTATTAGGGGAGGGTCTTGGGTCAGGTCTTCCCACACGGTGATATAGGGAACCTGGTCAGGGTGTCCATGGGGTCCTGGTTGAAAGACTCATACCTTGACCTGTGAGATAATATCAGCATTAAAGGTCCTGTCCCTAGGCCAGGCCAACCAACCTCAAAGGTCGACCATTACAAGGAACAGAAAGTCACCCACTTTTTACTTTTGACGTCGATCGACTGATTGTGCGCGCAGTTTTGAACTTCTTTTCAGTGGCCTAAAGTAAGGCTTAAAGGGGTGGTTAGTTGTTGCCCCATGGGTACAGAGAGAGTAAAACGAATGAGGAGGGGAACAAGAAAACAGACGCACACAACACACAAGAGGAGCCGCGGCACCAAATCGGTAGCAAACCGAAAGTAGAAGTTCAAATGGGAGCGGCCAGATGGCCAGACTCTCCCTGGGAAGGAGAGAGGCACTTTCTCTCTTGTTTCCCCCAAACCACCGCTGGAGCACCCCCCAGGGTGGGACCAGGAGTCTCAGGGCACATCTGCCTCCCCCACTGGTCCGATACAAATTCAAGTCCCGTACGGGCACCAAGTGCAGACTTAAACACTGACCAGACGACGAGAAGGATGGAACCAATAAAACAAGTAGCTTACCTCTAACTGTTCACGGAATTGGGTCTGGGGGCGTCCAAATCCCGGAAGAGCCCCCAGTGAAGGACCCCAAATCTGGGAATCCAATGCGCTCAGGTGGTCGCCCAAAGACCCAAAACTCCAGCCCAGTAGATGCAAAAGCAAGAGGTTATTTATTGATAGGTTTGCGCAAACGGGCTCCCCAGCACCTCAGGCAGTCGAGAGAGCAAGAGAGCCCTGAGCAGGGGTTACAGCAGTTTTTAAAGACAATAGCCACTTGATTGACATATGTATGTGGGGCGTTTGGTGATTGGCTATTTTGAAGGGCAAACTCTTGTTGCGATTTTAGTGAGGGAAGGGGTAAATTTATACAATGGTCACAGAACCTTATTGCAACTCTTTTCCAGACTCCTGCAAGTGTTATCGCGTGAGACAGTTACACAGAGTAGTTTCACAAGGCACTTTCCCAAGGTTATTCTGTAGGCAGGTGGAGACACAGTTATCTTAAGGAATAGTAACTGTCAGCAGCCAAGCTTTTTAACCCTTGTTAAAATTATTTTAATATTTACTTTTAGCAAGGGTCTTACAAAAAGATTTTGCTTTTCTTCAAAACCATTTTTACTGTGATTGACTGTGTGCATTGTATTCGAATTTCACACCATTTTGTCCGGATATGACTGGATGAAGCCAGAAATATCAGGTTCTGTTTTGGCCAACTCAATCCCACATGTTGCGACAGACTCTGTGTTTGTGTTTTCTGCATATTATCAATGGACTTTATTGTTTTGAATGTTTGTTATCCGGCAACATTTAATTTTGGGCTTGGAAACACTAATTGGTTCGACATGGACACACCAGCTCTACACATTCGTATTATCTAGGGAGAAAGCAAGAGGAACTGTGGCAAACAAACATGATATTTCTGTTGGTATAAGTGACATTTTATGCACTTGCCTAACGAAAAGACTTTGCATTTCTCCAAAACCTTTTTTACTGTGATTGTCTGTGTCCATTGTATACGAATTTCACAAAACTTTGTCAGGATATGACTGGATGAAACCAGAAGTATCCAGTTGTGTTTTGGCTAACTCAATCCCATATGTTGCGACTGCCTCTTTGTTGGTGTATTCCTGATATTATCGATGGACTTTATTGTTTTAAATGTTTTTTATCAGGGAACATTTAATTTTATGCTTGGAAACACTAATTGTTTCCACATGGAGACACCAGCTCTACACATTCATATTTCTAGGGAGGAAGCTAGAGGAACTGCGGCAAAGAAACATGATATTTCTGTTTGTATAGATGACATTTTATGCACTAGCCCAAGGAAAAAACTTTGCTTTTTCTCCAAAACCATTTTAACTGTGATTTTCTTGGTCCATTGCATATGAATTCCACAACACTTGGTAAAGATATGCCTGGATGAAACCAGAAATATCCGGTTGTGTTTTGGCTAACTCAATCCCAGATATTGCTACAGCCTCTGTGTTTGTGTTTTCTGGATATTCTCAATGGACTTTATTGTTTTGAGTGTTTTTATGTCGGGGCATGTCATTTTGTACCCTAGAAACACGAGTTGACTCCACATGGAGACACCAGCTCTACACATTCATATTTTCAAGGGAGGAAGCTAGAGGCACTGTGGGACACAAACATGATATTTCTGTTAGTATAGATGACATTTTAAGAACTTCCTTAATGAAAAGACTTTGCTTTTTTCCAAAACCGTTTTTACTCTGATTTGCTCGGTCCATTGCATACGAATCCCAGACCACTTTGTACGGACATGACTGGATGAAACCAGAAATATCCGGATCTGTTTAGTGTAACTCAATCCGAAATATTGCTAGAGCCTCTGTGTTTGTGTTTTCTGGATATTATCAAAATACTTTATTGTTTTGAAAGTTTTTTTATCAAGAACATTTAATTTTGTTCTTGGAAACTCTCATTGGTTCCACAAGGAGACACCACCTCTACACATTCGTATTTTCTAGGGAAAATATAGAGGAACTGCGGCAAACAAACATGATATTTCTGTTTGTATAGATGACATTTTATGCACTTGCCTAATGAAAAGACTTTGCTTTTCTCCAAAACCATTTTTACTTTGAATTTCTCGGTCCATTGCATAAGAATTCCACACCACTTAGTCCGGATATCCATGGATGAAACCAGAAATAACCGGTTGTGTTTTGGCAAACTCAATCCCAGATATTGCTACAGGAATCTGTTTTTGTGTTTTCCGGATATTATCAACGGACTCTATTGTTTGAATGTTTTCTCTCAAGGAACATTTAATTTTGTGCTGGGAAACACTAATTGGTTCCTCATGGAGACACCAGCTCTACACATTCGTATTTTCTAGGGAGAAAGCTAGATGAAATATGGCAAAAAACATGATATTTCTGTTTTTATAGATGACATTTTATGCACTTGTCTAAGAAAAGACTTTGCTTTTCTCCAAAAAACATTTTTACTCTGATTTTCTCGGTCCATTGCATACGAATTCCACACCACATTGTCCGGATATGACTGGATGAACCCAGAAATATCCGGTTGTGTTTTGGCTAACTCAATCCCAGATATTGCTAGAGGCTCTGTGTTTCCGTTTTCCAGATATTATCTACAGACTTTATTGTTTTGAATATTTTTTATCAGGGAACATTTAATTTTGTGCTGGGAAACACTAGTTGACTGCAGATGCAGACACCAGCTCTACACATTCGTATTTTCTAGGGAGAAAGCTAGAGGAAGTGCGGCAAACAAACATGATATTTCTGTTTGAATAGATGACATTTTATACACTTGCCTAATGAAAAGACTTTGCTTTTCTCAAAAACCATTCTTACTGTAATTTTCTCGGTCCATTGCATACGAATTCCACACCACTTTGTAAGGATATTACTGGATATAACCAAAATATCCAGTTGTGTTTTGGCTAATTCAATCCAGATATTGCTACTGCCTCTGTGTTTGTGTTTTCTGGATATTAACAACGGACTTTATGGTTTTGAATGTTTTTTATCAGGGAACACTTAATTTTGTGCTTGGAAACTCTAATTGGTACTACATGGAGACACCAGCTCTGCATATTCGTATTTTCTAGGGAGAAAGCTAGAGGAACTGCGGCAAACAAACATGATATTTCTGTTAGTATCATTGATATTTTATCTACTTGCCTAAAGAAAATACTTTGCTTTTCTCCAAAAGCATTTTTACTGTGATTTTCTTGGTCCATTGCATACGAATTCCACACCAGTTTGTCCGGATATGACTGGATGAAACCAGAAATATCCGGTTGTGTTTTGGCTAACTCAATCCTAAATACTGTGAAACACTTTGTGTTTGTGTTTTCCAGATATTGGCGATGGACTTTCCTGTTTTGAATATTTTTATCAGGGAACATTTAATTTTGTACCGTAGAAAAACTAATTGATTCCACATGGAGACACCAGCTCTACACATTCTTATTTTCTAGGGAGAAAGCTAGAGGAACTGCAGCAAACAAAAATGATAATTCTGTTTATATAGATGACATTTTATGCACTTGCCTAACGAAAAGACTTTGCTTTTCTCCAAAATCTTTTTACTGTGATTTTCTCAGTCCATTGCATACGAATTCGACACCAGTAGGTCCGCATATGACTGGATGAAAGGGGAAATATCCGGTTGTGTTTTGGCTAATTCAATCCCAGATATTGCTACAGCCTCTGTGTATTTGTATTCCTGATATTATCCACGGACTTTATTGTGTTGAATGTTTTTTATCTGGGAACATTTAATTTTGTGCTGTGAAAAACTAAAGGGTTCCACATGGAGACACCAGCTCTGCACATTCGTAGTTTCTAGGGAGAAAGCTGGAGGAACTGCGGCAAACAAACATGATATTTCTGTTTGTATCAATGACATTTTATGCACTGCCTAAAGAAAAGACTTTGCTTTTCTTCAAAACCATTTTTACTAACATTTTCTCCGTCCATTGCATTTGCATTCCACAGGAGTATGTCCGGATATGACTGTATGAATCCGGAAAATCAAATTAGTTTTGTGTAACTCAATCCAAAATATTGTGAAAGCCTCTGTGTTTGTATATTCCTGATATTATCCACAGACTTTATTGTTTTGAATGTTTTTTTTATCAGGGAAAATTTAATTTTGTGCTGCGAAACACTAATTGGTTCCACATGGAGACAGCAGCTCTACACATTCCTATTTTCTAGGGAGAAAGCTAGAGGAAATACTGCAAACAAACAGGATATTTATGTTTCTATCGATGATATTTTATCTACTTGCCTAATGAAAAGACTTTGCTTTTCTCCAAAACCATTTTTACTCTGATTTTCTCAGTCCATTGCATACGAATTCCACACCACATTGTCCGGATATGACTGGATGAACCCAGAAATATCCGGTTGTGTTTTGGCTAACTCAATCCCAGATATTGCTAGAGGCTCTATGTTTCTGTTTTCCAGATATTATCTACAGACTTTATTGTTTTGAATGTTTTTTATCAGGGAACATTTAATTTTGTGCTGGGAAACACTAGTTGACTGCAGATGCAGACACCAGCTCTACACATTCGTATTTTCTAGGGAGAAAGCTAGAGGAACTGCGGCAAACAAACATGATATTTCTGTTTGAATAGATGACATTTTATGCACTGCCTAATGAAAAGACTTTGCTTTTCTCCAAAACCATTTTTCCTGTGATTTTCTCGGTCCATTGCATACGAAATCCACACCACTTTGTAAGGATATTACTGGATATAACCAAAATATCCAGTTGTGTTTTGGCTAATTCAATCCAGATATTGCTACTGCCTCTGTGTTTGTGTTTTCTGGATATTAACAACGGACTTTATGGTTTTGAATGTTTTTTATCAGGGAACACTTAATTTTGTGCTTGGAAACACTAATTGGTTCCACATGGAGACACCAGCTCTACATATTTGTATTTTCTAGGGAGAAAGCTAGAGGAACTACGGCAAGCACACATGATATTTCTATTTGTATAGATGATATTTTATGCACTTCCCTAATGAAAAGACTTTGCTTTTCTCCAAAACCATTTTTACAGTAATTTTCTCGGTCCATTGCATACGAATTCCGCAGCAGTTTTCCGGATATGACTGGATGAAACCGGAAATATCCGGTTGTGTTTTGGATGACTCAATCCGAAATATTGTGAAAGCCTCTGTGTTTGTGTTTTCAGGATATTATCAACAGACTTTATTGTTTTGAATGTTATTTCTCGCGGAACATTTGATTTTGAGCTTGGGAACACTAATTAGTTCCACATGGAGACACCAGCGCTACACATTCGTATTTTCTAGGGAGAATCTAGAGGAACTGTGGAAAGAAACATGATATTTCTGTTTGTATAGATGACATTTTTACACTTGCATAACGAAACGACTTTGCTTTTCTCTAAATCCATTTTTAATGTGATTTTCTCGGTCCATTTCATACAAATTCCACACTACTTTGTCAGGTTATGACTGGATGAAACCAGAAATATCTGGTTGTGTTTTTGCTAGCTCAATCCGAAATATTGCTACAGCCTCTGTGTTTGTGTGTTCCTGATATTATCCACGGACTTAATTTTGTTGAATGTTTTTTTTTCAGGGAACATTTTATTTTGTGCTTGGAAACACTAATTGGTTCCACATGGAGACACCAGCTGTACAGATTCGTATTTTCTACGGAGATAGCTATAGGAACTGCGGCAAACAAACATGATATTTCTGTTAGTATCGATGAAATTTTATGCACTAACCTGACGAAAAGACTTTGCTTTTCTCCAAAACCATTTGTACTGTGATTTTCTCGGTCGATTGCATATGAATTCCACACCAGTTTGTCCAGATATGACTGGATGAAACCAGAAATATCCGGTTGTGTTTTGGCTAACTCAATCCGAAATATTGTGAAAGCCTCTGTGTTTGTCTTTCTGGATATTATCGATGGACTTTATTGTTTTGAATGTTTTTTATCAGGGAACATTTAATTTTGTACCGTTGAAACACTAATTGGTTCATCATGGGAACACCAGCTCTACACATTCCTATTTTCTAGGGAGAATGCTAGAGGAACTGCGGCAAACAAACATGATATTTCTGTTTGAATAGAGGACATTTTATGCAGTTGCCTAACGAAAAGACTTTACTTTTCTCCAAAACCATTTTTACTGTGATTTTCTCAGTCCATTGCATACGAATTCCACACCAGTTTGTCCAGATATGACTGGATGAAACCAGAAATATCCGGTTGTGTTTTGGCTAACTCAATCCAAAAGATTGTGAAAGCCTCTGTGTTTGTGTTTTCTGGATATTATCGATGGACTTTATGGTTTTGAATTTTTTATCAGGGAACATTTCATTTTGTACCGTTGAAACACTAATTGGTTCATCATGGGTACACCAGCTCTACACATTCATATTTCTAGGTAAAAAGCTAGAGGACCTGCGGCAATCAAACATGATATTTCTGTTTTTTATAGATGACATTTTATGCACTTGCCTAACGAAAAGACTTTCCTTTTCTCCAAAATCATTTTTACTGTGATTTTCTTGGCACATTGCATACGAATTCCAAACCAGTTTGTCCGGATATGACTGGATGAAACCAGAAATATCCGGTTTTGATTTGGCTAATTCCACCCCAGTTATGGCTACAGCCTCTGTGTTTGTGTTTTCTGGATATTATCAATGGACTTTATTGTTTTGAATATTTTTTATCGGGAAACATTTTATTTTGAGATTGGACACAGTAATTGGTTCCACATGGGGACACCAGCTCTACGTATTTTTATTTTCTAGGTAGAAAGCTAGAGGAACTGCAGCAAACAAACATCATATTTCTGTTTGTATAGATGACATTTTATGCACTTGCCTAACGAAAAGACCTTGATTTTCTCCAAAACCATTTTTACTGTGTTTTTCTCGGTCCATTGCATACGAATTCCACACGACTTTGTCCGGATATGACTGTATGAAACCAGAAATATCCGGTTGTGTTTTAGCTAACTCAATCCGAAATACTGTGAAAACCTCTGTGTTTGTGTTTTCTGGATATTATTGAAGGACTTTATAGTTTTGAATGTTTTGTATCGGGAAACATTTATTTTAAGCTTGGATACAGTAATTGGTTCCACATGGAGACACCAGCTCTACATATTTATATTTTCTAGGTAGAAAGCTAGAGGAACTGTGGCAAACAAACATATTTCTGTTTGTATAGATGACATTGTATGCACTTGCCTAACGAAAAGACTTTGCTGTTCTCCAAAACCATTTTTACTGTGATTTTCTCGGTCCATTGCATACGAATGCCACACCATTTTTTCCGGATATGACTGCATGAAACCGGAAATCTCCGGTTTGGTGTTGGCTAACTCAATCCCAGATATTGCTACAGCCTCTGTGTTTGTGTATTCCTGATATTATCCACGGACTTTATTGTTTTGAATGTTTTTTTTCTGGAGACATTTATTTTTTTGTTGGAAACAGTAATTGGTTGCACATGGAGACACCAGCTCTGCACATTCGTATTTGCTAGGGAGAAAGCAAGAGGAACTGCGGCAAACAAACATGATATTTCTGTTTGTCTAGATGACATTTTATGCACTTGCCTAAAGAAAAGAGTTTGCTTTTCTCCAAAACCATGTTTACTGTGATTTTCTCGGTCCATTGCATATGAATTCCACACCACTTTTTCCGGATATGACTGGATGAAACCAGACATATCTGGTTGTGTTTTGGCAAGCTCAATCCCAGATATTGCTACAGGCTCTGTGTTTGTGTATTCCTGATATTATCCACGGACTTTATTTTTTGAATGTTTTTTTCTGGATACATTTAATTTTTTCCTTCCATCACTAATTGGTTCCACATGGAGACACCAGCTCTGCACATTTGTATATTCTAGGGAGAAACTAGAGGAACTGCGGAAGCAAACATGATATTTCTGTTTGTCTAGATGACATTTTATGCACTGCCTAATGAAAAGACTTTGCTGTTCTCCAAAACCATTTTTCCTGTGATTTTCTCGGTCCATTGCATATGAAATCCACACCACTTTGTCCAGATATGACTGGATGAAACCAGAAATATCCGGTTGTGTTTTGGCTAACTCAATCCGAAATATTGTGAAAGCCTCTGTGTTTGTCTTTCTGGATATTATCGATGGACTTTATTGTTTTGAATGTTTTGTATCGGGAAACATTTTATTTTAAGCTTGGATACAGTAATTGGTTCCACATGGAGACACCAGCTCTACATATGCGTGTTATCTAGGCAGAAAGCTAGAGGAACTGCGGCAAACAAACATGATATTTCTGTTTGTATAGATGAAATTTTATGCACTTCCCTAACAAAAAGACTTTGCTTTTCTAAAAAATCATTTTTACTATAATTTTCTCCGTCCAAGGCATACGAATTCCATTCCAGTTTTTCCGGCTATGACTGGATGGAACCGGAAATATCCGGGTTTCTTCTATTTAACTCAATCCCAGATATTGCTACAGCCTCTGTGTTTGTGTTTTCTGGATATTATCAATGGACTTTATTGTTTTGAATGTTTTTTATCGGTGAACATTTTATTTTGAGGTTGGATACAGTAATTGGTTCCATAGGAAACATCAGCTCTACATATTCGTTTTTTCTAGGGAGAAAGCAAGAGGAACTGTGGCAAACAAACATGATATTTCGGTTTGTATTCATGACATTTTATGCACTTGCCTAAAGAAAAGAGTTTGCTTTTCTCCAAAACCATTTTTCCTGTGATTTTCTCGGTCCATTGCATACGAATTCCACACCACTTTGTCCAGATATGACTGGATGAAACCAGAAATATCCGGTTGTGTTTTGGCTAACTCAATCCGAAATATTGTGAAAGCCTCTGTGTTTGTCTTTCTGGATATTATCGATGGACTTTATTGTTTTGAATGTTTTTTATCAGGGAACATTTAATTTTGTACCGTTGAAACACTAATTGGTTCATCATGGGAACACCAGCTCTACACATTCCTATTTTCTAGGGAGAATGCTAGAGGAACTGCGGCAAACAAACATGATATTTCTGTTTGAATAGAGGACATTTTATGCAGTTGCCTAACGAAAAGACTTTACTTTTCTCCAAAACCATTTTTACTGTGATTTTCTCAGTCCATTGCATACGAATTCCACACCAGTTTGTCCAGATATGACTGGATGAAACCAGAAATATCCGGTTGTGTTTTGGCTAACTCAATCCAAAAGATTGTGAAAGCCTCTGTGTTTGTGTTTTCTGGATATTATCGATGGACTTTATGGTTTTGAATTTTTTATCAGGGAACATTTCATTTTGTACCGTTGAAACACTAATTGGTTCATCATGGGTACACCAACTCTACACATTCATATTTCTAGGTAAAAAGCTAGAGGACCTGCGGCAATCAAACATGATATTTCTGTTTTTTATAGATGACATTTTATGCACTTGCCTAACGAAAAGACTTTCCTTTTCTCCAAAATCATTTTTACTGTGATTTTCTTGGCACATTGCATACGAATTCCAAACCAGTTTGTCCGGATATGACTGGATGAAACCAGAAATATCCGGTTTTGATTTGGCTAATTCCACCCCAGTTATGGCTACAGCCTCTGTGTTTGTGTTTTCTGGATATTATCAATGGACTTTATTGTTTTGAATATTTTTTATCGGGAAACATTTTATTTTGAGATTGGACACAGTAATTGGTTCCACATGGGGACACCAGCTCTACGTATTTTTATTTTCTAGGTAGAAAGCTAGAGGAACTGCAGCAAACAAACATCATATTTCTGTTTGTATAGATGACATTTTATGCACTTGCCTAACGAAAAGACCTTGATTTTCTCCAAAACCATTTTTACTGTGTTTTTCTCGGTCCATTGCATACGAATTCCACACGACTTTGTCCGGATATGACTGTATGAAACCAGAAATATCCGGTTGTGTTTTAGCTAACTCAATCCGAAATACTGTGAAAACCTCTGTGTTTGTGTTTTCTGGATATTATTGAAGGACTTTATAGTTTTGAATGTTTTGTATCGGGAAACATTTATTTTAAGCTTGGATACAGTAATTGGTTCCACATGGAGACACCAGCTCTACATATTTATATTTTCTAGGTAGAAAGCTAGAGGAACTGTGGCAAACAAACATATTTCTGTTTGTATAGATGACATTGTATGCACTTGCCTAACGAAAAGACTTTGCTGTTCTCCAAAACCATTTTTACTGTGATTTTCTCGGTCCATTGCATACGAATGCCACACCATTTTTTCCGGATATGACTGCATGAAACCGGAAATCTCCGGTTTGGTGTTGGCTAACTCAATCCCAGATATTGCTACAGCCTCTGTGTTTGTGTATTCCTGATATTATCCACGGACTTTATTGTTTTGAATGTTTTTTTTCTGGAGACATTTATTTTTTTGTTGGAAACACTAATTGGTTGCACATGGAGACACCAGCTCTGCACATTCGTATTTGCTAGGGAGAAAGCAAGAGGAACTGCGGCAAACAAACATGATATTTCTGTTTGTCTAGATGACATTTTATGCACTTGCCTAAAGAAAAGAGTTTGCTTTTCTCCAAAACCATGTTTACTGTGATTTTCTCGGTCCATTGCATATGAATTCCACACCACTTTTTCCGGATATGACTGGATGAAACCAGACATATCTGGTTGTGTTTTGGCAAGCTCAATCCCAGATATTGCTACAGGCTCTGTGTTTGTGTATTCCTGATATTATCCACGGACTTTATTTTTTGAATGTTTTTTTCTGGATACATTTAATTTTTTCCTTCCATCACTAATTGGTTCCACATGGAGACACCAGCTCTGCACATTTGTATATTCTAGGGAGAAACTAGAGGAACTGCGGAAGCAAACATGATATTTCTGTTTGTCTAGATGACATTTTTGCACTGCCTAATGAAAAGACTTTGCTTTTCTCCAAAACCATTTTTCCTGTGATTTTCTCGGTCCATTGCATATGAAATCCACACCACTTTGTCCAGATATGACTGGATGAAACCAGAAATATCCGGTTGTGTTTTGGCTAACTCAATCCGAAATATTGTGAAAGCCTCTGTGTTTGTCTTTCTGGATATTATCGATGGACTTTATTGTTTTGAATGTTTTGTATCGGGAAACATTTTATTTTAAGCTTGGATACAGTAATTGGTTCCACATGGAGACACCAGCTCTACATATGCGTGTTATCTAGGCAGAAAGCTAGAGGAACTGCGGCAAACAAACATGATATTTCTGTTTGTATAGATGAAATTTTATGCACTTCCCTAACAAAAAGACTTTGCTTTTCTAAAAAATCATTTTTACTATAATTTTCTCCGTCCAAGGCATACGAATTCCATTCCAGTTTTTCCGGCTATGACTGGATGGAACCGGAAATATCCGGGTTTCTTCTATTTAACTCAATCCCAGATATTGCTACAGCCTCTGTGTTTGTGTTTTCTGGATATTATCAATGGACTTTATTGTTTTGAATGTTTTTTATCGGTGAACATTTTATTTTGAGGTTGGATACAGTAATTGGTTCCATAGGAAACATCAGCTCTACATATTCGTTTTTTCTAGGGAGAAAGCAAGAGGAACTGTGGCAAACAAACATGATATTTCGGTTTGTATTCATGACATTTTATGCACTTGCCTAAAGAAAAGAGTTTGCTTTTCTCCAAAACCATTTTTCCTGTGATTTTCTCGGTCCATTGCATACGAATTCCACACCACTTTGTCCAGATATGACTGGATGAAACCAGAAATATCCGGTTGTGTTTTGGCTAACTCAATCCGAAATATTGTGAAAGCCTCTGTGTTTGTCTTTCTGGATATTATCGATGGACTTTATTGTTTTGAATGTTTTTTATCAGGGAACATTTAATTTTGTACCGTTGAAACACTAATTGGTTCATCATGGGAACACCAGCTCTACACATTCCTATTTTCTAGGGAGAATGCTAGAGGAACTGCGGCAAACAAACATGATATTTCTGTTTGAATAGAGGACATTTTATGCAGTTGCCTAACGAAAAGACTTTACTTTTCTCCAAAACCATTTTTACTGTGATTTTCTCAGTCCATTGCATACGAATTCCACACCAGTTTGTCCAGATATGACTGGATGAAACCAGAAATATCCGGTTGTGTTTTGGCTAACTCAATCCAAAAGATTGTGAAAGCCTCTGTGTTTGTGTTTTCTGGATATTATCGATGGACTTTATGGTTTTGAATTTTTTATCAGGGAACATTTCATTTTGTACCGTTGAAACACTAATTGGTTCATCATGGGTACACCAGCTCTACACATTCATATTTCTAGGTAAAAAGCTAGAGGACCTGCGGCAATCAAACATGATATTTCTGTTTTTTATAGATGACATTTTATGCACTTGCCTAACGAAAAGACTTTCCTTTTCTCCAAAATCATTTTTACTGTGATTTTCTTGGCACATTGCATACGAATTCCAAACCAGTTTGTCCGGATATGACTGGATGAAACCAGAAATATCCGGTTTTGATTTGGCTAATTCCACCCCAGTTATGGCTACAGCCTCTGTGTTTGTGTTTTCTGGATATTATCAATGGACTTTATTGTTTTGAATATTTTTTATCGGGAAACATTTTATTTTGAGATTGGACACAGTAATTGGTTCCACATGGAGACACCAGCTCTACGTATTTTTATTTTCTAGGTAGAAAGCTAGAGGAACTGCAGCAAACAAACATCATATTTCTGTTTGTATAGATGACATTTTATGCACTTGCCTAACGAAAAGACCTTGATTTTCTCCAAAACCATTTTTACTGTGATTTTCTCAGTCCATTGCATACGAATTCCACACCAGTTTGTCCAGATATGACTGGATGAAACCAGAAATATCCGGTTGTGTTTTGGCTAACTCAATCCGAAATATTGTGAAAGCCTCTGTGTTTGTGTTTTTTGGATATTATCGATGGACTTTATGGTTTTGAATTTTTTATCAGGGAACATTTCATTTTGTACCGTTGAAACACTAATTGGTTCATCATGGGTACACCAGCTCTACACATTCATATTTCTAGGTAAAAAGCTAGAGGACCTGCGGCAATCAAACATGATATTTCTGTTTTTTATAGATGACATTTTATGCACTTGCCTAACGAAAAGACTTTGCTTTTCTCCAAAACCATTTTTACTGTGATTTTCTCGTTCCATTGCATATGAATTCCACACCACTTTTTCTGGATATGACTGGATGAAACCATACATATCTGCTTGTGTTTTGGCTAGCTCAATCCCAGATATTGCTACAGGCTCTGTGTTTGTGTATTCCTGATATTATCCACGGACTTTATTTTTTTGAATGTTTTTTTCTGGATACATTTAATTTTTTGCTTGCCTACACTAATTGGTTCCACATAGAGACACCGGTTCTGCACATTTGTATTTTCTAGGGAGAAACTAGAGGAACTGCGGAAACAAACATGATATTTCTGTTTGTCTAGATGACATTTTATGCACTGCCTAATGAAAAGAGTTTGCTTTTCACCAAAACCATTTTTCCTGTGATTTTCTCGGTCCATTGCATACGAATTCCACACCACTTTGTCCGGATATGACTGGATGAAACCAGAAATATCCGGTTGTGTTTTGGCTAACTCAATCCAAAAGATTGTGAAAGCCTCTGTGTTTGTGTTTTCTGGATATTATCGATGGACTTTATGGTTTTGAATTTTTTATCAGGGAACATTTCATTTTGTACCGTTGAAACGCTAATTGGTTCATCATGGGTACACCAGCTCTACACATTCATATTTCTAGGTAAAAAGCTAGAGGACCTGCGGCAATCAAACATGATATTTCTGTTTTTTATAGATGACATTTTATGCACTTGCCTAACGAAAAGACTTTCCTTTTCTCCAAAATCATTTTTACTGTGATTTTCTTGGCACATTGCATACGAATTCCAAACCAGTTTGTCCGGATATGACTGGATGAAACCAGAAATATCCGGTTTTGATTTGGCTAATTCCACCCCAGTTATGGCTACAGCCTCTGTGTTTGTGTTTTCTGGATATTATCAATGGACTTTATTGTTTTGAATATTTTTTATCGGGAAACATTTTATTTTGAGATTGGACACAGTAATTGGTTCCACATGGAGACACCAGCTCTACGTATTTTTATTTTCTAGGTAGAAAGCTAGAGGAACTGCAGCAAACAAACATCATATTTCTGTTTGTATAGATGACATTTTATGCACTTGCCTAACGAAAAGACCTTGATTTTCTCCAAAACCATTTTTACTGTGTTTTTCTCGGTCCATTGCATACGAATTCCACACGACTTTGTCCGGATATGACTGGATGAAACCAGAAATATCCGGTTGTGTTTTGGCTAACTCAATCCAAAAGATTGTGAAAGCCTCTGTGTTTGTGTTTTCTGGATATTATTGAAGGACTTTATAGTTTTGAATGTTTTGTATCGGGAAACATTTATTTTAAGCTTGGATACAGTAATTGGTTCCACATGGAGACACCAGCTCTACATATTTATATTTTCTAGGTAGAAAGCTAGAGGAACTGTGGCAAACAAACATATTTCTGTTTGTATAGATGACATTGTATGCACTTGCCTAACGAAAAGACTTTGCTGTTCTCCAAAACCATTTTTACTGTGATTTTCTCGGTCCATTGCATACGAATGCCACACCATTTTTTCCGGATATGACTGCATGAAACCGGAAATCTCCGGTTTGGTGTTGGCTAACTCAATCCCAGATATTGCTACAGCCTCTGTGTTTGTGTATTCCTGATATTATCCACGGACTTTATTGTTTTGAATGTTTTTTTTCTGGAGACATTTATTTTTTTGTTGGAAACAGTAATTGGTTGCACATGGAGACACCAGCTCTGCACATTTGTATTTGCTAGGGAGAAAGCAAGAGGAACTGCGGCAAACAAACATGATATTTCTGTTGTCTAGATGACATTTTATGCACTTGCCTAAAGAAAAGAGTTTGCTTTTCTCCAAAACCATTTTTACTGTGATTTTCTCGTTCCATTGCATATGAATTCCACACCACTTTTTCTGGATATGACTGGATGAAACCATACATATCTGCTTGTGTTTTGGCTAGCTCAATCCCAGATATTGCTACAGGCTCTGTGTTTGTGTATTCCTGATATTATCCACGGACTTTATTTTTTTGAATGTTTTTTTCTGGATACATTTAATTTTTTGCTTGCCTACACTAATTGGTTCCACATAGAGACACCGGTTCTGCACATTTGTATTTTCTAGGGAGAAACTAGAGGAACTGCGGAAACAAACATGATATTTCTGTTTGTCTAGATGACATTTTATGCACTGCCTAATGAAAAGAGTTTGCTTTTCTCCAAAACCATTTTTCCTGTGATTTTCTCGGTCCATTGCATACGAATTCCACACCACTTTGTCCGGATATGACTGGATGAAACCAGAAATATCCGGTTGTGTTTTGGCTAACTCAATCCAAAAGATTGTGAAAGCCTCTGTGTTTGTGTTTTCTGGATATTATCGATGGACTTTATGGTTTTGAATTTTTTATCAGGGAACATTTCATTTTGTACCGTTGAAACACTAATTGGTTCATCATGGGTACACCAGCTCTACACATTCATATTTCTAGGTAAAAAGCTAGAGGACCTGCGGCAATCAAACATGATATTTCTGTTTTTTATAGATGACATTTTATGCACTTGCCTAACGAAAAGACTTTCCTTTTCTCCAAAATCATTTTTACTGTGATTTTCTTGGCACATTGCATACGAATTCCAAACCAGTTTGTCCGGATATGACTGGATGAAACCAGAAATATCCGGTTTTGATTTGGCTAATTCCACCCCAGTTATGGCTACAGCCTCTGTGTTTGTGTTTTCTGGATATTATCAATGGACTTTATTGTTTTGAATATTTTTTATCGGGAAACATTTTATTTTGAGATTGGACACAGTAATTGGTTCCACATGGAGACACCAGCTCTACGTATTTTTATATTCTAGGTAGAAAGCTAGAGGAACTGCAGCAAACAAACATCATATTTCTGTTTGTATAGATGACATTTTATGCACTTGCCTAACGAAAAGACCTTGATTTTCTCCAAAACCATTTTTACTGTGTTTTTCTCGGTCCATTGCATACGAATTCCACACGACTTTGTCCGGATATGACTGGATGAAACCAGAAATATCCGGTTGTGTTTTGGCTAACTCAATCCAAAAGATTGTGAAAGCCTCTGTGTTTGTGTTTTCTGGATATTATTGAAGGACTTTATAGTTTTGAATGTTTTGTATCGGGAAACATTTATTTTAAGCTTGGATACAGTAATTGGTTCCACATGGAGACACCAGCTCTACATATTTATATTTTCTAGGTAGAAAGCTAGAGGAACTGTGGCAAACAAACATATTTCTGTTTGTATAGATGACATTGTATGCACTTGCCTAACGAAAAGACTTTGCTGTTCTCCAAAACCATTTTTACTGTGATTTTCTCGGTCCATTGCATACGAATGCCACACCATTTTTTCCGGATATGACTGCATGAAACCGGAAATCTCCGGTTTGGTGTTGGCTAACTCAATCCCAGATATTGCTACAGCCTCTGTGTTTGTGTATTCCTGATATTATCCACGGACTTTATTGTTTTGAATGTTTTTTTTCTGGTGACATTTATTTTTTTGTTGGAAACAGTAATTGGTTGCACATGGAGACACCAGCTCTGCACATTCGTATTTGCTAGGGAGAAAGCAAGAGGAACTGCGGCAAACAAACATGATATTTCTGTTTGTCTAGATGACATTTTATGCACTTGCCTAAAGAAAAGAGTTTGCTTTTCTCCAAAACCATGTTTACTGTGATTTTCTCGGTCCATTGCATATGAATTCCACACCACTTTTTCCGGATATGACTGGATGAAACCAGACATATCTGGTTGTGTTTTGGCAAGCTCAATCCCAGATATTGCTACAGGCTCTGTGTTTGTGTATTCCTGATATTATCCACGGACTTTATTTTTTGAATGTTTTTTTCTGGATACATTTAATTTTTTCCTTCCATCACTAATTGGTTCCACATGGAGACACCAGCTCTGCACATTTGTATATTCTAGGGAGAAACTAGAGGAACTGCGGAAGCAAACATGATATTTCTGTTTGTCTAGATGACATTTTATGCACTGCCTAATGAAAAGACTTTGCTTTTCTCCAAAACCATTTTTCCTGTGATTTTCTCGGTCCATTGCATATGAAATCCACACCACTTTGTCCAGATATGACTGGATGAAACCAGAAATATCCGGTTGTGTTTTGGCTAACTCAATCCGAAATATTGTGAAAGCCTCTGTGTTTGTCTTTCTGGATATTATCGATGGACTTTATTGTTTTGAATGTTTTGTATCGGGAAACATTTTATTTTAAGCTTGGATACAGTAATTGGTTCCACATGGAGACACCAGCTCTACATATGCGTGTTATCTAGGCAGAAAGCTAGAGGAACTGCGGCAAACAAACATGATATTTCTGTTTGTATAGATGAAATTTTATGCACTTCCCTAACAAAAAGACTTTGCTTTTCTAAAAAATCATTTTTACTATAATTTTCTCCGTCCAAGGCATACGAATTCCATTCCAGTTTTTCCGGCTATGACTGGATGGAACCGGAAATATCCGGGTTTCTTCTATTTAACTCAATCCCAGATATTGCTACAGCCTCTGTGTTTGTGTTTTCTGGATATTATCAATGGACTTTATTGTTTTGAATGTTTTTTATCGGTGAACATTTTATTTTGAGGTTGGATACAGTAATTGGTTCCATAGGAAACATCAGCTCTACATATTCGTTTTTTCTAGGGAGAAAGCAAGAGGAACTGTGGCAAACAAACATGATATTTCGGTTTGTATTCATGACATTTTATGCACTTGCCTAAAGAAAAGAGTTTGCTTTTCTCCAAAACCATTTTTCCTGTGATTTTCTTGGTCCATTGCATACGAATTCCACACCACTTTGTCCAGATATGACTGGATGAAACCAGAAATATCCGGTTGTGTTTTGGCTAACTCAATCCGAAATATTGTGAAAGCCTCTGTGTTTGTCTTTCTGGATATTATCGATGGACTTTATTGTTTTGAATGTTTTTTATCAGGGAACATTTAATTTTGTACCGTTGAAACACTAATTGGTTCATCATGGGAACACCAGCTCTACACATTCCTATTTTCTAGGGAGAATGCTAGAGGAACTGCGGCAAACAAACATGATCTTTCTGTTTGAATAGAGGACATTTTATGCAGTTGCCTAACGAAAAGACTTTACTTTTCTCCAAAACCATTTTTACTGTGATTTTCTCAGTCCATTGCATACGAATTCCACACCAGTTTGTCCAGATATGACTGGATGAAACCAGAAATATCCGGTTGTGTTTTGGCTAACTCAATCCAAAAGATTGTGAAAGCCTCTGTGTTTGTGTTTTCTGGATATTATCGATGGACTTTATGGTTTTGAATTTTTTATCAGGGAACATTTCATTTTGTACCGTTGAAACACTAATTGGTTCATCATGGGTACACCAGCTCTACACATTCATATTTCTAGGTAAAAAGCTAGAGGACCTGCGGCAATCAAACATGATATTTCTGTTTTTTATAGATGACATTTTATGCACTTGCCTAACGAAAAGATTTTCCTTTTCTCCAAAATCATTTTTACTGTGATTTTCTTGGCACATTGCATACGAATTCCAAACCAGTTTGTCCGGATATGACTGGATGAAACCAGAAATATCCGGTTTTGATTTGGCTAATTCCACCCCAGTTATGGCTACAGCTTCTGTGTTTGTGTTTTCTGGATATTATCAATGGACTTTATTGTTTTGAATATTTTTTATCGGGAAACATTTTATTTTGAGATTGGACACAGTAATTGGTTCCACATGGAGACACCAGCTCTACGTATTTTTATTTTCTAGGTAGAAAGCTAGAGGAACTGCAGCAAACAAACATCATATTTCTGTTTGTATAGATGACATTTTATGCACTTGCCTAACGAAAAGACCTTGATTTTCTCCAAAACCATTTTTACTGTGATTTTCTCAGTCCATTGCATACGAATTCCACACCAGTTTGTCCAGATATGACTGGATGAAACCAGAAATATCCGGTTGTGTTTTGGCTAACTCAATCCAAAAGATTGTGAAAGCCTCTGTGTTTGTGTTTTTTGGATATTATCGATGGACTTTATGGTTTTGAATTTTTTATCAGGGAACATTTCATTTTGTACCGTTGAAACACTAATTGGTTCATCATGGGTACACCAGCTCTACACATTCATATTTCTAGGTAAAAAGCTAGAGGACCTGCGGCAATCAAACATGATATTTCTGTTTTTTATAGATGACATTTTATGCACTTGCCTAACGAAAAGACTTTGCTTTTCTCCAAAACCATTTTTACTGTGATTTTCTCGTTCCATTGCATATGAATTCCACACCACTTTTTCTGGATATGACTGGATGAAACCATACATATCTGCTTGTGTTTTGGCTAGCTCAATCCCAGATATTGCTACAGGCTCTGTGTTTGTGTATTCCTGATATTATCCACGGACTTTATTTTTTTGAATGTTTTTTTCTGGATACATTTAATTTTTTGCTTGCCTACACTAATTGGTTCCACATAGAGACACCGGTTCTGCACATTTGTATTTTCTAGGGAGAAACTAGAGGAACTGCGGAAACAAACATGATATTTCTGTTTGTCTAGATGACATTTTATGCAATGCCTAATGAAAAGAGTTTGCTTTTCTCCAAAACCATTTTTCCTGTGATTTTCTCGGTCCATTGCATACGAATTCCACACCACTTTGTCCGGATATGACTGGATGAAACCAGAAATATCCGGTTGTGTTTTGGCTAACTCAATCCGAAATATTGTGAAAGCCTCTGTGTTTGTGTTTTCTGGATATTATCGATGGACTTTATGGTTTTGAATTTTTTATCAGGGAACATTTCATTTTGTACCGTTGAAACACTAATTGGTTCATCATGGGTACACCAGCTCTACACATTCATATTTCTAGGTAAAAAGCTAGAGGACCTGCGGCAATCAAACATGATATTTCTGTTTTTTATAGATGACATTTTATGCACTTGCCTAACGAAAAGACTTTCCTTTTCTCCAAAATCATTTTTACTGTGATTTTCTTGGCACATTGCATACGAATTCCAAACCAGTTTGTCCGGATATGACTGGATGAAACCAGAAATATCCGGTTTTGATTTGGCTAATTCCACCCCAGTTATGGCTACAGCCTCTGTGTTTGTGTTTTCTGGATATTATCAATGGACTTTATTGTTTTGAATATTTTTTATCGGGAAACATTTTATTTTGAGATTGGACACAGTAATTGGTTCCACATGGAGACACCAGCTCTACGTATTTTTATTTTCTAGGTAGAAAGCTAGAGGAACTGCAGCAAACAAACATCATATTTCTGTTTGTATAGATGACATTTTATGCACTTGCCTAACGAAAAGACCTTGATTTTCTCCAAAACCATTTTTACTGTGTTTTTCTCGGTCCATTGCATACGAATTCCACACGACTTTGTCCGGATATGACTGTATGAAACCAGAAATATCCGGTTGTGTTTTAGCTAACTCAATCCGAAATACTGTGAAAACCTCTGTGTTTGTGTTTTCTGGATATTATTGAAGGACTTTATAGTTTTGAATGTTTTGTATCGGGAAACATTTATTTTAAGCTTGGATACAGTAATTGGTTCCACATGGAGACACCAGCTCTACATATTTATATTTTCTAGGTAGAAAGCTAGAGGAACTGTGGCAAACAAACATATTTCTGTTTGTATAGATGACATTGTATGCACTTGCCTAACGAAAAGACTTTGCTGTTCTCCAAAACCATTTTTACTGTGATTTTCTCGGTCCATTGCATACGAATGCCACACCATTTTTTCCGGATATGACTGCATGAAACCGGAAATCTCCGGTTTGGTGTTGGCTAACTCAATCCCAGATATTGCTACAGCCTCTGTGTTTGTGTATTCCTGATATTATCCACGGACTTTATTGTTTTGAATGTTTTTTTTCTGGAGACATTTATTTTTTTGTTGGAAACACTAATTGGTTGCACATGGAGACACCAGCTCTGCACATTCGTATTTCCTAGGGAGAAAGCAAGAGGAACTGCGGCAAACAAACATGATATTTCTGTTTGTCTAGATGACATTTTATGCACTTGCCTAACGAAAAGACCTTGATTTTCTCCAAAACCATTTTTACTGTGATTTTCTCAGTCCATTGCATACGAATTCCACACCAGTTTGTCCAGATATGACTGGATGAAACCAGAAATATCCGGTTGTGTTTTGGCTAACTCAATCCAAAAGATTGTGAAAGCCTCTGTGTTTGTGTTTTTTGGATATTATCGATGGACTTTATGGTTTTGAATTTTTTATCAGGGAACATTTCATTTTGTACCGTTGAAACACTAATTGGTTCATCATGGGTACACCAGCTCTACACATTCATATTTCTAGGTAAAAAGCTAGAGGACCTGCGGCAATCAAACATGATATTTCTGTTTTTTATAGATGACATTTTATGCACTTGCCTAACGAAAAGACTTTGCTTTTCTCCAAAACCATTTTTACTGTGATTTTCTCGTTCCATTGCATATGAATTCCACACCACTTTTTCTGGATATGACTGGATGAAACCATACATATCTGCTTGTGTTTTGGCTAGCTCAATCCCAGATATTGCTACAGGCTCTGTGTTTGTGTATTCCTGATATTATCCACGGACTTTATTTTTTTGAATGTTTTTTTCTGGATACATTTAATTTTTTGCTTGCCTACACTAATTGGTTCCACATAGAGACACCGGTTCTGCACATTTGTATTTTCTAGGGAGAAACTAGAGGAACTGCGGAAACAAACATGATATTTCTGTTTGTCTAGATGACATTTTATGCAATGCCTAATGAAAAGAGTTTGCTTTTCTCCAAAACCATTTTTCCTGTGATTTTCTCGGTCCATTGCATACGAATTCCACACCACTTTGTCCGGATATGACTGGATGAAACCAGAAATATCCGGTTGTGTTTTGGCTAACTCAATCCGAAATATTGTGAAAGCCTCTGTGTTTGTGTTTTCTGGATATTATCGATGGACTTTATGGTTTTGAATTTTTTATCAGGGAACATTTCATTTTGTACCGTTGAAACACTAATTGGTTCATCATGGGTACACCAGCTCTACACATTCATATTTCTAGGTAAAAAGCTAGAGGACCTGCGGCAATCAAACATATTTCTGTTTTTTATAGATGACATTTTATGCACTTGCCTAACGAAAAGACTTTCCTTTTCTCCAAAATCATTTTTACTGTGATTTTCTTGGCACATTGCATACGAATTCCAAACCAGTTTGTCCGGATATGACTGGATGAAACCAGAAATATCCGGTTTTGATTTGGCTAATTCCACCCCAGTTATGGCTACAGCCTCTGTGTTTGTGTTTTCTGGATATTATCAATGGACTTTATTGTTTTGAATATTTTTTATCGGGAAACATTTTATTTTGAGATTGGACACAGTAATTGGTTCCACATGGAGACACCAGCTCTACGTATTTTTATTTTCTAGGTAGAAAGCTAGAGGAACTGCAGCAAACAAACATCATATTTCTGTTTGTATAGATGACATTTTATGCACTTGCCTAACGAAAAGACCTTGATTTTCTCCAAAACCATTTTTACTGTGTTTTTCTCGGTCCATTGCATACGAATTCCACACGACTTTGTCCGGATATGACTGTATGAAACCAGAAATATCCGGTTGTGTTTTAGCTAACTCAATCCGAAATACAGTGAAAACCTCTGTGTTTGTGTTTTCTGGATATTATTGAAGGACTTTATAGTTTTGAATGTTTTGTATCGGGAAACATTTATTTTAAGCTTGGATACAGTAATTGGTTCCACATGGAGACACCAGCTCTACATATTTATATTTTCTAGGTAGAAAGCTAGAGGAACTGTGGCAAACAAACATATTTCTGTTTGTATAGATGACATTGTATGCACTTGCCTAACGAAAAGACTTTGCTGTTCTCCAAAACCATTTTTACTGTGATTTTCTCGGTCCATTGCATACGAATGCCACACCATTTTTTCCGGATATGACTGCATGAAACCGGAAATCTCCGGTTTGGTGTTGGCTAACTCAATCCCAGATATTGCTACAGCCTCTGTGTTTGTGTATTCCTGATATTATCCACGGACTTTATTGTTTTGAATGTTTTTTTTCTGGAGACATTTATTTTTTTGTTGGAAACACTAATTGGTTGCACATGGAGACACCAGCTCTGCACATTCGTATTTGCTAGGGAGAAAGCAAGAGGAACTGCGGCAAACAAACATGATATTTCTGTTTGTCTAGATGACATTTTATGCACTTGCCTAAAGAAAAGAGTTTGCTTTTCTCCAAAACCATGTTTACTGTGATTTTCTCGGTCCATTGCATATGAATTCCACACCACTTTTTCCGGATATGACTGGATGAAACCAGACATATCTGGTTGTGTTTTGGCAAGCTCAATCCCAGATATTGCTACAGGCTCTGTGTTTGTGTATTCCTGATATTATCCACGGACTTTATTTTTTGAATGTTTTTTTCTGGATACATTTAATTTTTTCCTTCCATCACTAATTGGTTCCACATGGAGACACCAGCTCTGCACATTTGTATATTCTAGGGAGAAACTAGAGGAACTGCGGAAGCAAACATGATATTTCTGTTTGTCTAGATGACATTTTATGCACTGCCTAATGAAAAGACTTTGCTGTTCTCCAAAACCATTTTTCCTGTGATTTTCTCGGTCCATTGCATATGAAATCCACACCACTTTGTCCAGATATGACTGGATGAAACCAGAAATATCCGGTTGTGTTTTGGCTAACTCAATCCGAAATATTGTGAAAGCCTCTGTGTTTGTCTTTCTGGATATTATCGATGGACTTTATTGTTTTGAATGTTTTGTATCGGGAAACATTTTATTTTAAGCTTGGATACAGTAATTGGTTCCACATGGAGACACCAGCTCTACATATGCGTGTTATCTAGGCAGAAAGCTAGAGGAACTGCGGCAAACAAACATGATATTTCTGTTTGTATAGATGAAATTTTATGCACTTCCCTAACAAAAAGACTTTGCTTTTCTAAAAAATCATTTTTACTATAATTTTCTCCGTCCAAGGCATACGAATTCCATTCCAGTTTTTCCGGCTATGACTGGATGGAACCGGAAATATCCGGGTTTCTTCTATTTAACTCAATCCCAGATATTGCTACAGCCTCTGTGTTTGTGTTTTCTGGATATTATCAATGGACTTTATTGTTTTGAATGTTTTTTATCGGTGAACATTTTATTTTGAGGTTGGATACAGTAATTGGTTCCATAGGAAACATCAGCTCTACATATTCGTTTTTTCTAGGGAGAAAGCAAGAGGAACTGTGGCAAACAAACATGATATTTTGGTTTGTATTCATGACATTTTATGCACTTGCCTAAAGAAAAGAGTTTGCTTTTCTCCAAAACCATTTTTCCTGTGATTTTCTTGGTCCATTGCATACGAATTCCACACCACTTTGTCCAGATATGACTGGATGAAACCAGAAATATCCGGTTGTGTTTTGGCTAACTCAATCCGAAATATTGTGAAAGCCTCTGTGTTTGTCTTTCTGGATATTATCGATGGACTTTATTGTTTTGAATGTTTTTTATCAGGGAACATTTAATTTTGTACCGTTGAAACACTAATTGGTTCATCATGGGAACACCAGCTCTACACATTCCTATTTTCTAGGGAGAATGCTAGAGGAACTGCGGCAAACAAAAATGATCTTTCTGTTTGAATAGAGGACATTTTATGCAGTTGCCTAACGAAAAGACTTTACTTTTCTCCAAAACCATTTTTACTGTGATTTTCTCAGTCCATTGCATACGAATTCCACACCAGTTTGTCCAGATATGACTGGATGAAACCAGAAATATCCGGTTGTGTTTTGGCTAACTCAATCCAAAAGATTGTGAAAGCCTCTGTGTTTGTGTTTTCTGGATATTATCGATGGACTTTATGGTTTTGAATTTTTTATCAGGGAACATTTCATTTTGTACCGTTGAAACACTAATTGGTTCATCATGGGTACACCAGCTCTACACATTCATATTTCTAGGTAAAAAGCTAGAGGACCTGCGGCAATCAAACATGATATTTCTGTTTTTTATAGATGACATTTTATGCACTTGCCTAACGAAAAGACTTTCCTTTTCTCCAAAATCATTTTTACTGTGATTTTCTTGGCACATTGCATACGAATTCCAAACCAGTTTGTCCGGATATGACTGGATGAAACCAGAAATATCCGGTTTTGATTTGGCTAATTCCACCCCAGTTATGGCTACAGCCTCTGTGTTTGTGTTTTCTGGATATTATCAATGGACTTTATTGTTTTGAATATTTTTTATCGGGAAACATTTTATTTTGAGATTGGACACAGTAATTGGTTCCACATGGAGACACCAGCTCTACGTATTTTTATTTTCTAGGTAGAAAGCTAGAGGAACTGCAGCAAACAAACATCATATTTCTGTTTGTATAGATGACATTTTATGCACTTGCCTAACGAAAAGACCTTGATTTTCTCCAAAACCATTTTTACTGTGATTTTCTCAGTCCATTGCATACGAATTCCACACCAGTTTGTCCAGATATGACTGGATGAAACCAGAAATATCCGGTTGTGTTTTGGCTAACTCAATCCAAAAGATTGTGAAAGCCTCTGTGTTTGTGTTTTTTGGATATTATCGATGGACTTTATGGTTTTGAATTTTTTATCAGGGAACATTTCATTTTGTACCGTTGAAACACTAATTGGTTCATCATGGGTACACCAGCTCTACACATTCATATTTCTAGGTAAAAAGCTAGAGGACCTGCGGCAATCAAACATGATATTTCTGTTTTTTATAGATGACATTTTATGCACTTGCCTAACGAAAAGACTTTGCTTTTCTCCAAAACCATTTTTACTGTGATTTTCTCGTTCCATTGCATATGAATTCCACACCACTTTTTCTGGATATGACTGGATGAAACCATACATATCTGCTTGTGTTTTGGCTAGCTCAATCCCAGATATTGCTACAGGCTCTGTGTTTGTGTATTCCTGATATTATCCACGGACTTTATTTTTTTGAATGTTTTTTTCTGGATACATTTAATTTTTTGCTTGCCTACACTAATTGGTTCCACATAGAGACACCGGTTCTGCACATTTGTATTTTCTAGGGAGAAACTAGAGGAACTGCGGAAACAAACATGATATTTCTGTTTGTCTAGATGACATTTTATGCAATGCCTAATGAAAAGAGTTTGCTTTTCTCCAAAACCATTTTTCCTGTGATTTTCTCGGTCCATTGCATACGAATTCCACACCACTTTGTCCGGATATGACTGGATGAAACCAGAAATATCCGGTTGTGTTTTGGCTAACTCAATCCGAAATATTGTGAAAGCCTCTGTGTTTGTGTTTTCTGGATATTATCGATGGACTTTATGGTTTTGAATTTTTTATCAGGGAACATTTCATTTTGTACCGTTGAAACACTAATTGGTTCATCATGGGTACACCAGCTCTACACATTCATATTTCTAGGTAAAAAGCTAGAGGACCTGCGGCAATCAAACATGATATTTCTGTTTTTTATAGATGACATTTTATGCACTTGCCTAACGAAAAGACTTTCCTTTTCTCCAAAATCATTTTTACTGTGATTTTCTTGGCACATTGCATACGGATTCCAAACCAGTTTGTCCGGATATGACTGGATGAAACCAGAAATATCCGGTTTTGATTTGGCTAATTCCACCCCAGTTATGGCTACAGCCTCTGTGTTTGTGTTTTCTGGATATTATCAATGGACTTTATTGTTTTGAATATTTTTTATCGGGAAACATTTTATTTTGAGATTGGACACAGTAATTGGTTCCACATGGAGACACCAGCTCTACGTATTTTTATTTTCTAGGTAGAAAGCTAGAGGAACTGCAGCAAACAAACATCATATTTCTGTTTGTATAGATGACATTTTATGCACTTGCCTAACGAAAAGACCTTGATTTTCTCCAAAACCATTTTTACTGTGTTTTTCTCGGTCCATTGCATACGAATTCCACACGACTTTGTCCGGATATGACTGTATGAAACCAGAAATATCCGGTTGTGTTTTAGCTAACTCAATCCGAAATACTGTGAAAACCTCTGTGTTTGTGTTTTCTGGATATTATTGAAGGACTTTATAGTTTTGAATGTTTTGTATCGGGAAACATTTATTTTAAGCTTGGATACAGTAATTGGTTCCACATGGAGACACCAGCTCTACATATTTATATTTTCTAGGTAGAAAGCTAGAGGAACTGTGGCAAACAAACATATTTCTGTTTGTATAGATGACATTGTATGCACTTGCCTAACGAAAAGACTTTGCTGTTCTCCAAAACCATTTTTACTGTGATTTTCTCGGTCCATTGCATACGAATGCCACACCATTTTTTCCGGATATGACTGCATGAAACCGGAAATCTCCGGTTTGGTGTTGGCTAACTCAATCCCAGATATTGCTACAGCCTCTGTGTTTGTGTATTCCTGATATTATCCACGGACTTTATTGTTTTGAATGTTTTTTTTCTGGAGACATTTATTTTTTTGTTGGAAACACTAATTGGTTGCACATGGAGACACCAGCTCTGCACATTCGTATTTCCTAGGGAGAAAGCAAGAGGAACTGCGGCAAACAAACATGATATTTCTGTTTGTCTAGATGACATTTTATGCACTTGCCTAACGAAAAGACCTTGATTTTCTCCAAAACCATTTTTACTGTGATTTTCTCAGTCCATTGCATACGAATTCCACACCAGTTTGTCCAGATATGACTGGATGAAACCAGAAATATCCGGTTGTGTTTTGGCTAACTCAATCCAAAAGATTGTGAAAGCCTCTGTGTTTGTGTTTTTTGGATATTATCGATGGACTTTATGGTTTTGAATTTTTTATCAGGGAACATTTCATTTTGTACCGTTGAAACACTAATTGGTTCATCATGGGTACACCAGCTCTACACATTCATATTTCTAGGTAAAAAGCTAGAGGACCTGCGGCAATCAAACATGATATTTCTGTTTTTTATAGATGACATTTTATGCACTTGCCTAACGAAAAGACTTTGCTTTTCTCCAAAACCATTTTTACTGTGATTTTCTCGTTCCATTGCATATGAATTCCACACCACTTTTTCTGGATATGACTGGATGAAACCATACATATCTGCTTGTGTTTTGGCTAGCTCAATCCCAGATATTGCTACAGGCTCTGTGTTTGTGTATTCCTGATATTATCCACGGACTTTATTTTTTTGAATGTTTTTTTCTGGATACATTTAATTTTTTGCTTGCCTACACTAATTGGTTCCACATAGAGACACCGGTTCTGCACATTTGTATTTTCTAGGGAGAAACTAGAGGAACTGCGGAAACAAACATGATATTTCTGTTTGTCTAGATGACATTTTATGCAATGCCTAATGAAAAGAGTTTGCTTTTCTCCAAAACCATTTTTCCTGTGATTTTCTCGGTCCATTGCATACGAATTCCACACCACTTTGTCCGGATATGACTGGATGAAACCAGAAATATCCGGTTGTGTTTTGGCTAACTCAATCCGAAATATTGTGAAAGCCTCTGTGTTTGTGTTTTCTGGATATTATCGATGGACTTTATGGTTTTGAATTTTTTATCAGGGAACATTTCATTTTGTACCGTTGAAACACTAATTGGTTCATCATGGGTACACCAGCTCTACACATTCATATTTCTAGGTAAAAAGCTAGAGGACCTGCGGCAATCAAACATGATATTTCTGTTTTTTATAGATGACATTTTATGCACTTGCCTAACGAAAAGACTTTCCTTTTCTCCAAAATCATTTTTACTGTGATTTTCTTGGCACATTGCATACGAATTCCAAACCAGTTTGTCCGGATATGACTGGATGAAACCAGAAATATCCGGTTTTGATTTGGCTAATTCCACCCCAGTTATGGCTACAGCCTCTGTGTTTGTGTTTTCTGGATATTATCAATGGACTTTATTGTTTTGAATATTTTTTATCGGGAAACATTTTATTTTGAGATTGGACACAGTAATTGGTTCCACATGGAGACACCAGCTCTACGTATTTTTATTTTCTAGGTAGAAAGCTAGAGGAACTGCAGCAAACAAACATCATATTTCTGTTTGTATAGATGACATTTTATGCACTTGCCTAACGAAAAGACCTTGATTTTCTCCAAAACCATTTTTACTGTGTTTTTCTCGGTCCATTGCATACGAATTCCACACGACTTTGTCCGGATATGACTGTATGAAACCAGAAATATCCGGTTGTGTTTTAGCTAACTCAATCCGAAATACAGTGAAAACCTCTGTGTTTGTGTTTTCTGGATATTATTGAAGGACTTTATAGTTTTGAATGTTTTGTATCGGGAAACATTTATTTTAAGCTTGGATACAGTAATTGGTTCCACATGGAGACACCAGCTCTACATATTTATATTTTCTAGGTAGAAAGCTAGAGGAACTGTGGCAAACAAACATATTTCTGTTTGTATAGATGACATTGTATGCACTTGCCTAACGAAAAGACTTTGCTGTTCTCCAAAACCATTTTTACTGTGATTTTCTCGGTCCATTGCATACGAATGCCACACCATTTTTTCCGGATATGACTGCATGAAACCGGAAATCTCCGGTTTGGTGTTGGCTAACTCAATCCCAGATATTGCTACAGCCTCTGTGTTTGTGTATTCCTGATATTATCCACGGACTTTATTGTTTTGAATGTTTTTTTTCTGGAGACATTTATTTTTTTGTTGGAAACACTAATTGGTTGCACATGGAGACACCAGCTCTGCACATTCGTATTTGCTAGGGAGAAAGCAAGAGGAACTGCGGCAAACAAACATGATATTTCTGTTTGTCTAGATGACATTTTATGCACTTGCCTAAAGAAAAGAGTTTGCTTTTCTCCAAAACCATGTTTACTGTGATTTTCTCGGTCCATTGCATATGAATTCCACACCACTTTTTCCGGATATGACTGGATGAAACCAGACATATCTGGTTGTGTTTTGGCAAGCTCAATCCCAGATATTGCTACAGGCTCTGTGTTTGTGTATTCCTGATATTATCCACGGACTTTATTTTTTGAATGTTTTTTTCTGGATACATTTAATTTTTTCCTTCCATCACTAATTGGTTCCACATGGAGACACCAGCTCTGCACATTTGTATATTCTAGGGAGAAACTAGAGGAACTGCGGAAGCAAACATGATATTTCTGTTTGTCTAGATGACATTTTATGCACTGCCTAATGAAAAGACTTTGCTGTTCTCCAAAACCATTTTTCCTGTGATTTTCTCGGTCCATTGCATATGAAATCCACACCACTTTGTCCAGATATGACTGGATGAAACCAGAAATATCCGGTTGTGTTTTGGCTAACTCAATCCGAAATATTGTGAAAGCCTCTGTGTTTGTCTTTCTGGATATTATCGATGGACTTTATTGTTTTGAATGTTTTGTATCGGGAAACATTTTATTTTAAGCTTGGATACAGTAATTGGTTCCACATGGAGACACCAGCTCTACATATGCGTGTTATCTAGGCAGAAAGCTAGAGGAACTGCGGCAAACAAACATGATATTTCTGTTTGTATAGATGAAATTTTATGCACTTCCCTAACAAAAAGACTTTGCTTTTCTAAAAAATCATTTTTACTATAATTTTCTCCGTCCAAGGCATACGAATTCCATTCCAGTTTTTCCGGCTATGACTGGATGGAACCGGAAATATCCGGGTTTCTTCTATTTAACTCAATCCCAGATATTGCTACAGCCTCTGTGTTTGTGTTTTCTGGATATTATCAATGGACTTTATTGTTTTGAATGTTTTTTATCGGTGAACATTTTATTTTGAGGTTGGATACAGTAATTGGTTCCATAGGAAACATCAGCTCTACATATTCGTTTTTTCTAGGGAGAAAGCAAGAGGAACTGTGGCAAACAAACATGATATTTCGGTTTGTATTCATGACATTTTATGCACTTGCCTAAAGAAAAGAGTTTGCTTTTCTCCAAAACCATTTTTCCTGTGATTTTCTTGGTCCATTGCATACGAATTCCACACCACTTTGTCCAGATATGACTGGATGAAACCAGAAATATCCGGTTGTGTTTTGGCTAACTCAATCCGAAATATTGTGAAAGCCTCTGTGTTTGTCTTTCTGGATATTATCGATGGACTTTATTGTTTTGAATGTTTTTTATCAGGGAACATTTAATTTTGTACCGTTGAAACACTAATTGGTTCATCATGGGAACACCAGCTCTACACATTCCTATTTTCTAGGGAGAATGCTAGAGGAACTGCGGCAAACAAACATGATCTTTCTGTTTGAATAGAGGACATTTTATGCAGTTGCCTAACGAAAAGACTTTACTTTTCTCCAAAACCATTTTTACTGTGATTTTCTCAGTCCATTGCATACGAATTCCACACCAGTTTGTCCAGATATGACTGGATGAAACCAGAAATATCCGGTTGTGTTTTGGCTAACTCAATCCAAAAGATTGTGAAAGCCTCTGTGTTTGTGTTTTTTGGATATTATCGATGGACTTTATGGTTTTGAATTTTTTATCAGGGAACATTTCATTTTGTACCGTTGAAACACTAATTGGTTCATCATGGGTACACCAGCTCTACACATTCATATTTCTAGGTAAAAAGCTAGAGGACCTGCGGCAATCAAACATGATATTTCTGTTTTTTATAGATGACATTTTATGCACTTGCCTAACGAAAAGACTTTGCTTTTCTCCAAAACTATTTTTACTGTGATTTTCTCGTTCCATTGCATATGAATTCCACACCACTTTTTCTGGATATGACTGGATGAAACCAGACATATCTGCTTGTGTTTTGGCTAGCTCAATCCCAGATATTGCTACAGGCTCTGTGTTTGTGTATTCCTGATATTATCCACGGACTTTATTTTTTTGAATGTTTTTTTTCTGGATACATTTAATTTTTTGCTTGCCTACACTAATTGGTTCCACATAGAGACACCGGTTCTGCACATTTGTATTTTCTAGGGAGAAACTAGAGGAACTGCGGAAACAAACATGATATTTCTGTTTGTCTAGATGACATTTTATGCACTGCCTAATGAAAAGAGTTTGCTTTTCTCCAAAACCATTTTTCCTGTGATTTTCTCGGTCCATTGCATACGAATTCCACACCACTTTGTCCGGATATGACTGGATGAAACCAGAAATATCCGGTTGTGTTTTGGCTAACTCAATCCGAAATATTGTGAAAGCCTCTGTGTTTGTGTTTTCTGGATATTATCGATGGACTTTATGGTTTTGAATTTTTTATCAGGGAACATTTCATTTTGTACCGTTGAAACACTAATTGGTTCATCATGGGTACACCAGCTCTACACATTCATATTTCTAGGTAAAAAGCTAGAGGACCTGCGGCAATCAAACATGATATTTCTGTTTTTTATAGATGACATTTTATGCACTTGCCTAACGAAAAGACTTTCCTTTTCTCCAAAATCATTTTTACTGTGATTTTCTTGGCACATTGCATACGAATTCCAAACCAGTTTGTCCGGATATGACTGGATGAAACCAGAAATATCCGGTTTTGATTTGGCTAATTCCACCCCAGTTATGGCTACAGCCTCTGTGTTTGTGTTTTCTGGATATTATCAATGGACTTTATTGTTTTGAATATTTTTTATCGGGAAACATTTTATTTTGAGATTGGACACAGTAATTGGTTCCACATGGAGACACCAGCTCTAAGTATTTTTATTTTCTAGGTAGAAAGCTAGAGGAACTGCAGCAAACAAACATCATATTTCTGTTTGTATAGATGACATTTTATGCACTTGCCTAACGAAAAGACCTTGATTTTCTCCAAAACCATTTTTACTGTGTTTTTCTCGGTCCATTGCATACGAATTCCACACGACTTTGTCCGGATATGACTGTATGAAACCAGAAATATCCGGTTGTGTTTTAGCTAACTCAATCGGAAATACTGTGAAAACCTCTGTGTTTGTGTTTTCCGGATATTATTGAAGGACTTTATAGTTTTGAATGTTTTGTATCGGGAAACATTTATTTTAAGCTTGGATACAGTAATTGGTTCCACATGGAGACACCAGCTCTACGTATTTATATTTTCTAGGTAGAAAGCTAGAGGAACTGTGGCAAACAAACATATTTCTGTTTGTATAGATGACATTGTATGCACTTGCCTAACGAAAAGACTTTGCTGTTCTCCAAAACCATTTTTACTGTGATTTTCTCGGTCCATTGCATACGAATGCCACACCATTTTTTCCGGATATGACTGCATGAAACCGGAAATCTCCGGTTTTGATTTGGCTAATTCCACCCCAGATATTGCTACAGCCTCTGTGTTTGTGTATTCCTGATATTATCCACGGACTTTATTGTTTTGAATGTTTTTTTTCTGGAGACATTTATTTTTTTGTTGGAAACAGTAATTGGTTGCACATGGAGACACCAGCTCTGCACATTCGTATTTGCTAGGGAGAAAGCAAGAGGAACTGCGGCAAACAAACATGATATTTCTGTTTGTCTAGATGACATTTTATGCACTTGCCTAAAGAAAAGAGTTTGCTTTTCTCCAAAACCATGTTTACTGTGATTTTCTCGGTCCATTGCATATGAATTCCACACCACTTTTTCCGGATATGACTGGATGAAACCAGACATATCTGGTTGTGTTTTGGCAAGCTCAATCCCAGATATTGCTACAGGCTCTGTGTTTGTGTATTCCTGATATTATCCACGGACTTTATTTTTTGAATGTTTTTTTCTGGATACATTTAATTTTTTCCTTCCATCACTAATTGGTTCCACATGGAGACACCAGCTCTGCACATTTGTATATTCTAGGGAGAAACTAGAGGAACTGCGGAAGCAAACATGATATTTCTGTTTGTCTAGATGACATTTTATGCACTGCCTAATGAAAAGACTTTGCTGTTCTCCAAAACCATTTTTCCTGTGATTTTCTCGGTCCATTGCATATGAAATCCACACCACTTTGTCCAGATATGACTGGATGAAACCAGAAATATCCGGTTGTGTTTTGGCTAACTCAATCCGAAATATTGTGAAAGCCTCTGTGTTTGTCTTTCTGGATATTATCGATGGACTTTATTGTTTTGAATGTTTTGTATCGGGAAACATTTTATTTTAAGCTTGGATACAGTAATTGGTTCCACATGGAGACACCAGCTCTACATATGCGTGTTATCTAGGCAGAAAGCTAGAGGAACTGCGGCAAACAAACATGATATTTCTGTTTGTATAGATGAAATTTTATGCACTTCCCTAACAAAAAGACTTTGCTTTTCTAAAAAATCATTTTTACTATAATTTTCTCCGTCCAAGGCATACGAATTCCATTCCAGTTTTTCCGGCTATGACTGGATGGAACCGGAAATATCCGGGTTTCTTCTATTTAACTCAATCCCAGATATTGCTACAGCCTCTGTGTTTGTGTTTTCTGGATATTATCAATGGACTTTATTGTTTTGAATGTTTTTTATCGGTGAACATTTTATTTTGAGGTTGGATACAGTAATTGGTTCCATAGGAAACATCAGCTCTACATATTCGTTTTTTCTAGGGAGAAAGCAAGAGGAACTGTGGCAAACAAACATGATATTTCGGTTTGTATTCATGACATTTTATGCACTTGCCTAAAGAAAAGAGTTTGCTTTTCTCCAAAACCATTTTTCCTGTGATTTTCTTGGTCCATTGCATACGAATTCCACACCACTTTGTCCAGATATGACTGGATGAAACCAGAAATATCCGGTTGTGTTTTGGCTAACTCAATCCGAAATATTGTGAAAGCCTCTGTGTTTGTCTTTCTGGATATTATCGATGGACTTTATTGTTTTGAATGTTTTTTATCAGGGAACATTTAATTTTGTACCGTTGAAACACTAATTGGTTCATCATGGGAACACCAGCTCTACACATTCCTATTTTCTAGGGAGAATGCTAGAGGAACTGCGGCAAACAAACATGATCTTTCTGTTTGAATAGAGGACATTTTATGCAGTTGCCTAACGAAAAGACTTTACTTTTCTCCAAAACCATTTTTACTGTGATTTTCTCAGTCCATTGCATACGAATTCCACACCAGTTTGTCCAGATATGACTGGATGAAACCAGAAATATCCGGTTGTGTTTTGGCTAACTCAATCCAAAAGATTGTGAAAGCCTCTGTGTTTGTGTTTTTTGGATATTATCGATGGACTTTATGGTTTTGAATTTTTTATCAGGGAACATTTCATTTTGTACCGTTGAAACACTAATTGGTTCATCATGGGTACACCAGCTCTACACATTCATATTTCTAGGTAAAAAGCTAGAGGACCTGCGGCAATCAAACATGATATTTCTGTTTTTTATAGATGACATTTTATGCACTTGCCTAACGAAAAGACTTTGCTTTTCTCCAAAACTATTTTTACTGTGATTTTCTCGTTCCATTGCATATGAATTCCACACCACTTTTTCTGGATATGACTGGATGAAACCAGACATATCTGCTTGTGTTTTGGCTAGCTCAATCCCAGATATTGCTACAGGCTCTGTGTTTGTGTATTCCTGATATTATCCACGGACTTTATTTTTTTGAATGTTTTTTTTCTGGATACATTTAATTTTTTGCTTGCCTACACTAATTGGTTCCACATAGAGACACCGGTTCTGCACATTTGTATTTTCTAGGGAGAAACTAGAGGAACTGCGGAAACAAACATGATATTTCTGTTTGTCTAGATGACATTTTATGCACTGCCTAATGAAAAGAGTTTGCTTTTCTCCAAAACCATTTTTCCTGTGATTTTCTCGGTCCATTGCATACGAATTCCACACCACTTTGTCCGGATATGACTGGATGAAACCAGAAATATCCGGTTGTGTTTTGGCTAACTCAATCCGAAATATTGTGAAAGCCTCTGTGTTTGTGTTTTCTGGATATTATCGATGGACTTTATGGTTTTGAATTTTTTATCAGGGAACATTTCATTTTGTACCGTTGAAACACTAATTGGTTCATCATGGGTACACCAGCTCTACACATTCATATTTCTAGGTAAAAAGCTAGAGGACCTGCGGCAATCAAACATGATATTTCTGTTTTTTATAGATGACATTTTATGCACTTGCCTAACGAAAAGACTTTCCTTTTCTCCAAAATCATTTTTACTGTGATTTTCTTGGCACATTGCATACGAATTCCAAACCAGTTTGTCCGGATATGACTGGATGAAACCAGAAATATCCGGTTTTGATTTGGCTAATTCCACCCCAGTTATGGCTACAGCCTCTGTGTTTGTGTTTTCTGGATATTATCAATGGACTTTATTGTTTTGAATATTTTTTATCGGGAAACATTTTATTTTGAGATTGGACACAGTAATTGGTTCCACATGGAGACACCAGCTCTACGTATTTTTATTTTCTAGGTAGAAAGCTAGAGGAACTGCAGCAAACAAACATCATATTTCTGTTTGTATAGATGACATTTTATGCACTTGCCTAACGAAAAGACCTTGATTTTCTCCAAAACCATTTTTACTGTGTTTTTCTCGGTCCATTGCATACGAATTCCACACGACTTTGTCCGGATATGACTGTATGAAACCAGAAATATCCGGTTGTGTTTTAGCTAACTCAATCGGAAATACTGTGAAAACCTCTGTGTTTGTGTTTTCCGGATATTATTGAAGGACTTTATAGTTTTGAATGTTTTGTATCGGGAAACATTTATTTTAAGCTTGGATACAGTAATTGGTTCCACATGGAGACACCAGCTCTACGTATTTATATTTTCTAGGTAGAAAGCTAGAGGAACTGTGGCAAACAAACATATTTCTGTTTGTATAGATGACATTGTATGCACTTGCCTAACGAAAAGACTTTGCTGTTCTCCAAAACCATTTTTACTGTGATTTTCTCGGTCCATTGCATATGAAATCCACACCACTTTGTCCAGATATGACTGCATGAAACCGGAAATCTCCCGTTTGGTGTTGGCTAACTCAATCCCAGATATTGCTACAGCCTCTGTGTTTGTGTATTCCTGATATTATCCACGGACTTTATTGTTTTGAATGTTTTTTTTTCTGGAGACATTTATTTTTTTGTTGGAAACACTAATTGGTTGCACATGGAGACACCAGCTCTGCACATTCGTATTTGCTAGGGAGAAAGCAAGAGGAACTGCGGCAAACAAACATGATATTTCTGTTTGTCTAGATGACATTTTATGCACTTGCCTAAAGAAAAGAGTTTGCTTTTCTCCAAAACCATGTTTACTGTGATTTTCTCGGTCCATTGCATATGAATTCCACACCACTTTTTCCGGATATGACTGGATGAAACCAGACATATCTGGTTGTGTTTTGGCAAGCTCAATCCCAGATATTGCTACAGGCTCTGTGTTTGTGTATTCCTGATATTATCCACGGACTTTATTTTTTGAATGTTTTTTTCTGGATACATTTAATTTTTTCCTTCCATCACTAATTGGTTCCACATGGAGACACCAGCTCTGCACATTTGTATATTCTAGGGAGAAACTAGAGGAACTGCGGAAGCAAACATGATATTTCTGTTTGTCTAGATGACATTTTATGCACTGCCTAATGAAAAGACTTTGCTGTTCTCCAAAACCATTTTTCCTGTGATTTTCTCGGTCCATTGCATATGAAATCCACACCACTTTGTCCAGATATGACTGGATGAAACCAGAAATATCCGGTTGTGTTTTGGCTAACTCAATCCGAAATATTGTGAAAGCCTCTGTGTTTGTCTTTCTGGATATTATCGATGGACTTTATTGTTTTGAATGTTTTGTATCGGGAAACATTTTATTTTAAGCTTGGATACAGTAATTGGTTCCACATGGAGACACCAGCTCTACATATGCGTGTTATCTAGGCAGAAAGCTAGAGGAACTGCGGCAAACAAACATGATATTTCTGTTTGTATAGATGAAATTTTATGCACTTCCCTAACAAAAAGACTTTGCTTTTCTAAAAAATCATTTTTACTATAATTTTCTCCGTCCAAGGCATACGAATTCCATTCCAGTTTTTCCGGCTATGACTGGATGGAACCGGAAATATCCGGGTTTCTTCTATTTAACTCAATCCCAGATATTGCTACAGCCTCTGTGTTTGTGTTTTCTGGATATTATCAATGGACTTTATTGTTTTGAATGTTTTTTATCGGTGAACATTTTATTTTGAGGTTGGATACAGTAATTGGTTCCATAGGAAACATCAGCTCTACATATTCGTTTTTTCTAGGGAGAAAGCAAGAGGAACTGTGGCAAACAAACATGATATTTCGGTTTGTATTCATGACATTTTATGCACTTGCCTAAAGAAAAGAGTTTGCTTTTCTCCAAAACCATTTTTCCTGTGATTTTCTTGGTCCATTGCATACGAATTCCACACCACTTTGTCCAGATATGACTGGATGAAACCAGAAATATCCGGTTGTGTTTTGGCTAACTCAATCCGAAATATTGTGAAAGCCTCTGTGTTTGTCTTTCTGGATATTATCGATGGACTTTATTGTTTTGAATGTTTTTTATCAGGGAACATTTCATTTTGTACCGTTGAAACACTAATTGGTTCATCATGGGAACACCAGCTCTACACATTCCTATTTTCTAGGGAGAATGCTAGAGGAACTGCGGCAAACAAACATGATCTTTCTGTTTGAATAGAGGACATTTTATGCAGTTGCCTAACGAAAAGACTTTACTTTTCTCCAAAACCATTTTTACTGTGATTTTCTCAGTCCATTGCATAGGAATTCCACACCAGTTTGTCCAGATATGACTGGATGAAACCAGAAATATCCGGTTGTGTTTTGGCTAACTCAATCCAAAAGATTGTGAAAGCCTCTGTGTTTGTGTTTTCTGGATATTATCGATGGACTTTATGGTTTTGAATTTTTTATCAGGGAACATTTCATTTTGTACCGTTGAAACACTAATTGGTTCATCATGGGTACACCAGCTCTACACATTCATATTTCTAGGTAAAAAGCTAGAGGACCTGCGGCAATCAAACATGATATTTCTGTTTTTTATAGAGGACATTTTATGCACTTGCCTAACGAAAAGACTTTGCTTTTCTCCAAAACCATTTTTACTGTGATTTTCTCGTTCCATTGCATATGAATTCCACACCACTTTTTCTGGATATGACTGGATGAAACCATACATATCTGCTTGTGTTTTGGCTAGCTCAATCCCAGATATTGCTACAGGCTCTGTGTTTGTGTATTCCTGATATTATCCACGGACTTTATTTTTTTGAATGTTTTTTTCTGGATACATTTAATTTTTTGCTTGCCTACACTAATTGGTTCCACATAGAGACACCGGTTCTGCACATTTGTATTTTCTAGGGAGAAACTAGAGGAACTGCGGAAACAAACATGATATTTCTGTTTGTCTAGATGACATTTTATGCACTGCCTAATGAAAAGAGTTTGCTTTTCTCCAAAACCATTTTTCCTGTAATTTTCTCGGTCCATTGCATACGAATTCCACACCACTTTGTCCGGATATGACTGGATGAAACCAGAAATATCCGGTTGTGTTTTGGCTAATTCAATCCGAAATATTGTGAAAGCCTCTGTGTTTGTGTTTTCTGGATATTATCGATGGACTTTATGGTTTTGAATTTTTTATCAGGGAACATTTCATTTTGTACCGTTGAAACACTAATTGGTTCATCATGGGTACACCAGCTCTACACATTCATATTTCTAGGTAAAAAGCTAGAGGACCTGCGGCAATCTAACATGATATTTCTGTTTTTTATAGATGACATTTTATGCACTTGCCTAACGAAAAGACTTTCCTTTTCTCCAAAATCATTTTTACTGTGATTTTCTTGGCACATTGCATACGAATTCCAAACCAGTTTGTCCGGATATGACTGGATGAAACCAGAAATATCCGGTTTTGATTTGGCTAATTCCACCCCAGTTATGGCTACAGCCTCTGTGTTTGTGTTTTCTGGATATTATCAATGGACTTTATTGTTTTGAATATTTTTTATCGGGAAACATTTTATTTTGAGATTGGACACAGTAATTGGTTCCACATGGAGACACCAGCTCTACGTATTTTTATTTTCTAGGTAGAAAGCTAGAGGAACTGCAGCAAACAAACATCATATTTCTGTTTGTATAGATGACATTTTATGCACTTGCCTAACGAAAAGACCTTGATTTTCTCCAAAACCATTTTTACTGTGTTTTTCTCGGTCCATTGCATACGAATTCCACACGACTTTGTCCGGATATGACTGTATGAAACCAGAAATATCCGGTTGTGTTTTAGCTAACTCAATTGGAAATACTGTGAAAACCTCTGTGTTTGTGTTTTCCGGATATTATTGAAGGACTTTATAGTTTTGAATGTTTTGTATCGGGAAACATTTATTTTAAGCTTGGATACAGTAATTGGTTCCACATGGAGACACCAGCTCTACGTATTTATATTTTCTAGGTAGAAAGCTAGAGGAACTGTGGCAAACAAACATATTTCTGTTTGTATAGATGACATTTTATGCACTTGCCTAACGAAAAGACTTTGCTGTTCTCCAAAACCATTTTTCCTGTGATTTTCTCGGTCCATTGCATATGAAATCCACACCACTTTGTCCAGATATGACTGGATGAAACCAGAAATATCCGGTTGTGTTTTGGCTAACTCAATCCGAAATATTGTGAAAGCCTCTGTGTTTGTCTTTCTGGATATTATCGATGGACTTTATTGTTTTGAATGTTTTGTATCGGGAAACATTTTATTTTAAGCTTGGATACAGTAATTGGTTCCACATGGAGACACCAGCTCTACATATGCGTGTTATCTAGGCAGAAAGCTAGAGGAACTGCGGCAAACAAACATGATATTTCTGTTTGTATAGATGAAATTTTATGCACTTCCCTAACCAAAAGACTTTGCTTTTCTAAAAAATCATTTTTACTATAATTTTCTCCGTCCAAGGCATACGAATTCCATTCCAGTTTTTCCGGCTATGACTGGATGGAACCGGAAATATCCGGGTTTCTTCTATTTAACTCAATCCCAGATATTGCTACAGCCTCTGTGTTTGTGTTTTCTGGATATTATCAATGGACTTTATTTTTTGAATGTTTTTTATCGGTGAACATTTTATTTTGAGGTTGGATACAGTAATTGGTTCCATAGGAAACATCAGCTCTACATATTCGTTTTTTCTAGGGAGAAAGCAAGAGGAACTATGGCAAACAAACATGATATTTCGGTTTGTATTCATGACATTTTATGCACTTGCCTAAAGAAAAGAGTTTGCTTTTCTCCAAAACCATTTTTCCTGTGATTTTCTTGGTCCATTGCATACGAATTCCACACCACTTTGTCCAGATATGACTGGATGAAACCAGAAATATCCGGTTGTGTTTTGGCTAACTCAATCCGAAATATTGTGAAAGCCTCTGTGTTTGTCTTTCTGGATATTATCGATGGACTTTATTGTTTTGAATGTTTTGTATCGGGAAACATTTTATTTTAAGCTTGGATACAGTAATTGGTTCCACATGGAGACACCAGCTCTACATATGCGTGTTATCTAGGCAGAAAGCTAGAGGAACTGCGGCAAACAAACATGATATTTCTGTTTGTATAGATGAAATTTTATGCACTTCCCTAACAAAAAGACTTTGCTTTTCTAAAAAATCATTTTTACTATAATTTTCTCCGTCCAAGGCATACGAATTCCATTCCAGTTTTTCCGGCTATGACTGGATGGAACCGGAAATATCCGGGTTTCTTCTATTTAACTCAATCCCAGATATTGCTACAGCCTCTGTGTTTGTGTTTTCTGGATATTATCAATGGACTTTATTGTTTTGAATGTTTTTTATCGGTGAACATTTTATTTTGAGGTTGGATACAGTAATTGGTTCCATAGGAAACATCAGCTCTACATATTCGTTTTTTCTAGGGAGAAAGCAAGAGGAACTGTGGCAAACAAACATGATATTTCGGTTTGTATTCATGACATTTTATGCACTTGCCTAAAGAAAAGAGTTTGCTTTTCTCCAAAACCATTTTTCCTGTGATTTTCTTGGTCCATTGCATACGAATTCCACACCACTTTGTCCAGATATGACTGGATGAAACCAGAAATATCCGGTTGTGTTTTGGCTAACTCAATCCGAAATATTGTGAAAGCCTCTGTGTTTGTCTTTCTGGATATTATCGATGGACTTTATTGTTTTGAATGTTTTTTATCAGGGAACATTTCATTTTGTACCGTTGAAACACTAATTGGTTCATCATGGGAACACCAGCTCTACACATTCCTATTTTCTAGGGAGAATGCTAGAGGAACTGCGGCAAACAAACATGATCTTTCTGTTTGAATAGAGGACATTTTATGCAGTTGCCTAACGAAAAGACTTTACTTTTCTCCAAAACCATTTTTACTGTGATTTTCTCAGTCCATTGCATAGGAATTCCACACCAGTTTGTCCAGATATGACTGGATGAAACCAGAAATATCCGGTTGTGTTTTGGCTAACTCAATCCAAAAGATTGTGAAAGCCTCTGTGTTTGTGTTTTCTGGATATTATCGATGGACTTTATGGTTTTGAATTTTTTATCAGGGAACATTTCATTTTGTACCGTTGAAACACTAATTGGTTCATCATGGGTACACCAGCTCTACACATTCATATTTCTAGGTAAAAAGCTAGAGGACCTGCGGCAATCAAACATGATATTTCTGTTTTTTATAGAGGACATTTTATGCACTTGCCTAACGAAAAGACTTTGCTTTTCTCCAAAACCATTTTTACTGTGATTTTCTCGTTCCATTGCATATGAATTCCACACCACTTTTTCTGGATATGACTGGATGAAACCATACATATCTGCTTGTGTTTTGGCTAGCTCAATCCCAGATATTGCTACAGGCTCTGTGTTTGTGTATTCCTGATATTATCCACGGACTTTATTTTTTTGAATGTTTTTTTCTGGATACATTTAATTTTTTGCTTGCCTACACTAATTGGTTCCACATAGAGACACCGGTTCTGCACATTTGTATTTTCTAGGGAGAAACTAGAGGAACTGCGGAAACAAACATGATATTTCTGTTTGTCTAGATGACATTTTATGCACTGCCTAATGAAAAGAGTTTGCTTTTCTCCAAAACCATTTTTCCTGTGATTTTCTCGGTCCATTGCATACGAATTCCACACCACTTTGTCCGGATATGACTGGATGAAACCAGAAATATCCGGTTGTGTTTTGGCTAATTCAATCCGAAATATTGTGAAAGCCTCTGTGTTTGTGTTTTCTGGATATTATCGATGGACTTTATGGTTTTGAATTTTTTATCAGGGAACATTTCATTTTGTACCGTTGAAACACTAATTGGTTCATCATGGGTACACCAGCTCTACACATTCATATTTCTAGGTAAAAAGCTAGAGGACCTGCGGCAATCTAACATGATATTTCTGTTTTTTATAGATGACATTTTATGCACTTGCCTAACGAAAAGACTTTCCTTTTCTCCAAAATCATTTTTACTGTGATTTTCTTGGCACATTGCATACGAATTCCAAACCAGTTTGTCCGGATATGACTGGATGAAACCAGAAATATCCGGTTTTGATTTGGCTAATTCCACCCCAGTTATGGCTACAGCCTCTGTGTTTGTGTTTTCTGGATATTATCAATGGACTTTATTGTTTTGAATATTTTTTATCGGGAAACATTTTATTTTGAGATTGGACACAGTAATTGGTTCCACATGGAGACACCAGCTCTACGTATTTTTATTTTCTAGGTAGAAAGCTAGAGGAACTGCAGCAAACAAACATCATATTTCTGTTTGTATAGATGACATTTTATGCACTTGCCTAACGAAAAGACCTTGATTTTCTCCAAAACCATTTTTACTGTGTTTTTCTCGGTCCATTGCATACGAATTCCACACGACTTTGTCCGGATATGACTGTATGAAACCAGAAATATCCGGTTGTGTTTTAGCTAACTCAATCGGAAATACTGTGAAAACCTCTGTGTTTGTGTTTTCCGGATATTATTGAAGGACTTTATAGTTTTGAATGTTTTGTATCAGGAAACATTTATTTTAAGCTTGGATACAGTAATTGGTTCCACATGGAGACACCAGCTCTACGTATTTTTATTTTCTAGGTAGAAAGCTAGAGGAACTGTGGCAAACAAACATATTTCTGTTTGTATAGATGACATTTTATGCACTTGCCTAACGAAAAGACTTTGCTGTTCTCCAAAACCATTTTTCCTGTGATTTTCTCGGTCCATTGCATATGAAATCCACACCACTTTGTCCAGATATGACTGGATGAAACCAGAAATATCCGGTTGTGTTTTGGCTAACTCAATCCGAAATATTGTGAAAGCCTCTGTGTTTGTCTTTCTGGATATTATCGATGGACTTTATTGTTTTGAATGTTTTGTATCGGGAAACATTTTATTTTAAGCTTGGATACAGTAATTGGTTCCACATGGAGACACCAGCTCTACATATGCGTGTTATCTAGGCAGAAAGCTAGAGGAACTGCGGCAAACAAACATGATATTTCTGTTTGTATAGATGAAATTTTATGCACTTCCCTAACAAAAAGACTTTGCTTTTCTAAAAAATCATTTTTACTATAATTTTCTCCGTCCAAGGCATACGAATTCCATTCCAGTTTTTCCGGCTATGACTGGATGGAACCGGAAATATCCGGGTTTCTTCTATTTAACTCAATCCCAGATATTGCTACAGCCTCTGTGTTTGTGTTTTCTGGATATTATCAATGGACTTTATTGTTTTGAATGTTTTTTATCGGTGAACATTTTATTTTGAGGTTGGATACAGTAATTGGTTCCATAGGAAACATCAGCTCTACATATTCGTTTTTTCTAGGGAGAAAGCAAGAGGAACTGTGGCAAACAAACATGATATTTCGGATTGTATTCATGACATTTTATGCACTTGCCTAACGAAAAGAGTTTGCTTTTCTCCAAAACCATTTTTCCTGTGATTTTCTTGGTCCATTGCATACGAATTCCACACCACTTTGTCCAGATATGACTGGATGAAACCAGAAATATCCGGTTGTGTTTTGGCTAACTCAATCCGAAATATTGTGAAAGCCTCTGTGTTTGTCTTTCTGGATATTATCGATGGACTTTATTGTTTTGAATGTTTTGTATTGGGAAACATTTTATTTTAAGCTTGGATACAGTAATTGGTTCCACATGGAGACACCAGCTCTACATATGCGTGTTATCTAGGCAGAAAGCTAGAGGAACTGCCGCAAACAAACATGATATTTCTGTTTGAATAGAGGACATTTTATGCAGTTGCCTAACGAAAAGACTTTACTTTTCTCCAAAACCATTTTTACTGTGATTTTCTCAGTCCATTGCATACGAATTCCACACCAGTTTGTCCAGATATGACTGGATGAAACCAGAAATATCCGGTTGTGTTTTGGCTAACTCAATCCAAAAGATTGTGAAAGCCTCTGTGTTTGTGTTTTTTGGATATTATCGATGGACTTTATGGTTTTGAATTTTTTATCAGGGAACATTTCATTTTGTACCGTTGAAACACTAATTGGTTCATCATGGGTACACCAGCTCTACACATTCATATTTCTATGTAAAAAGCTAGAGGACCTGCGGCAATCAAACATGATATTTCTGTTTTTTATAGAGGACATTTTATGCACTTGCCTAACGAAAAGACTTTGCTTTTCTCCAAAACCATTTTTACTGTGATTTTCTCGTTCCATTGCATATGAATTCCACACCACTTTTTCTGGATATGACTGGATGAAACCAGACATATCTGCTTGTGTTTTGGCTAGCTCAATCCCAGATATTGCTACAGGCTCTGTGTTTGTGTATTCCTGATATTATCCACGGACTTTATTTTTTTGAATGTTTTTTTTCTGGATACATTTAATTTTTTGCTTGCCTACACTAATTGGTTCCACATAGAGACACCGGTTCTGCACATTTGTATTTTCTAGGGAGAAACTAGAGGAACTGCGGAAACAAACATGATATTTCTGTTTGTCTAGATGACATTTTATGCACTGCCTAATGAAAAGAGTTTGCTTTTCTCCAAAACCATTTTTCCTGTGATTTTCTCGGTCCATTGCATACGAATTCCACACCACTTTGTCCGGATATGACTGGATGAAACCAGAAATATCCGGTTGTGTTTTGGCTAACTCAATCCGAAATATTGTGAAAGCCTCTGTGTTTGTGTTTTCTGGATATTATCGATGGACTTTATGGTTTTGAATTTTTTATCAGGGAACATTTAATTTTGTACCGTTGAAACAATAATTGGTTCATCATGGGAACACCAGCTCTACACATTCCTATTTTCTAGGGAGAATGCTAGAGGAACTGTGGCAAACAAACATGATATTTCTGTTTGAATAGAGGACATTTTATGCAGTTGCCTAACGAAAAGACTTTACTTTTCTCCAAAACCATTTTTACTGTGATTTTCTCAGTCCATTGCATACGAATTCCACATGATTTTGTGCGGATATGACTGGATGAAACCAGAAATATCCGGTTGTTTTTTGGGTAAGTCAATGCGAAATATTGCTACAGGCTCTGTGTATGTGTTTTCTCGATATTATCGACGAACTTTATTGTTTTAAATATATTTTATCAGGGAACATTTAATTTTGTGCTTGGAAACACTCATTGGTTCCACATGGGGACACCAGCTCTACATATTTGTATTTTCTAGGGAGAAAGCTAGAGCAACTGCGGCAAACAAACATGATATTTCTTTTTGTATAGATGAAATTTTATGCACTTGCCTAATGAAAAGACTTTGCTTTGCTCCAAAACCATTTTTACTGTGATGCTCGTGGTCCATGGCATTTGAGTTCCACAGCACTTTGTCAGGATATGACTGGATGAAACCAGAAATATCCGGGTTTTCTTTCGCTAACTCTATCCCACATATTGCGACAGCCTCTGTGTTTGTGTTTTCTGGATATTATCGATGGACTTTTTTGTTATGAATGTTTTTTATCAGGGAACATTTAATTTTGTGCTTGGAAACACTAATTGGTTCCACATGGAGACACCAGCTCTATAAATTCGTATTTACTAGGGAGAAAGCTAGAGGAATTGCAGCAAGCAAACATGATATTTCTGCTTGTATAGATGAGATTTTACACACTTGCCTAATGAAAAGACTTTGCTATTCTCCAAAACCATTTTTACTATGATTGCTATGTCCAATGTATATTAATTCCACACCACTTTCTCCAGATATGACTGCTTGAAACTAGAAATATCCTTTGTGATTTGGCTAACTCAATGCCAGAAAATGCGACAGCCTCTGCGTTTGTGTTTTCTGGATATTGTCGATGGATTTATTATTTTGAATGTTTTTTATCAGGGAACATTTAATTTTGTGCATGGAAACAATAATTGGTTCCACATGGAGACACACCAGCTCTACACATTCGAATTTTGTAGGGAGAAACCTAGAGGAACTGGGGCAAACAAACATGATATTTCGATTTGTATACATGATACGTTTTAAACTTGCTGACGAAATAAATTTGCCTTTTCAAATCCATTTCTACTGTGATTGTCTATGTTCATTGTATACGTATTCCACAACACTTTCTCCGGATATGACTGGATGAAACCGGAAATATCCATTTGTGTTTTGGCTAACTCAATCCCACATATTGCTACAGCCTCTGCGTTTCTGTTTTCTGGATATTGTCGATGGATTTATTATTTTGAATGTTTTTTATCAGGGAACATTTAATTTTGTGCTGAGAAACACTAATTGGTTCCACATGGAGACACCAGCTCTACACATTCATATTTTGTTGGCAGAAAGCAAGAGGAACTGTGGCAAACAAACATGATATTTCTGTTTGCATAGATGTCATTTTCTGCACTTGCCTAACGAAAAGACTTTGCTTTTCTCTAAAACCATTTTTCTCTGATTTTTCTAGGTCCATTGCATACGAATTCCACACCACTTTGTCCGGATATGACTGGAGGAATCCTGAAATATCCGGTTGTGTTTTGGCTAACTCAATCCCAGATATTGTGACAGACACTGTGTTTGTGTTTTCTGCATATTATCCATGGACTTTATTGTTTTGAGTGTTGTTATCAGGGAACATTTCATTTTGTACAGTAGAAACACTAATTGGTTCCACATGGATACACCAGCTCTACACATTAGTATTTTCTAGGGAGAAAGCAGGAGGAACTGCAGCAAACAAACATGATATTTCGATTTCTATACATGATACTTTTTTAACATGCTGATGAAATAAATTTGCCTTTTCAAAACCATTTCTACTGTGATTGTCTATGTTCATTGTATACGAATTCCACAACACTTTCTTCAGAAATGACCGGATGAAACCGGAAATATCCATTTGTGTTTTGGCTAACTTAATCCCACATATTGCTATAGCCTCTGCGTTTGTGTTTTCTGGATTTTATCGATGGAATTTATTGTTTTGAATGTTTTTATCAGGGAACATTTAATTTTATACCGTAGAAACACTAATTGGTTCAACATGGAGAAACCAGGTCTGGACATTCGTATTTTCTAGTGGAAAGCTAGAGGAACTGCGGCAAACAAACATGATATTTCTGTTTGAATAGAGGACATTTTATGCAGTTGCCTAACGAAAAGACTTTACTTTTCTCCAAAACCATTTTTACTGTGATTTTCTCAGTCCATTGCATACGAATTCCACACCAGTTTGTCCAGATATGACTGGATGAAACCAGAAATATCCGGTTGTGTTTTGGCTAACTCAATCCAAAAGATTGTGAAAGCCTCTGTGTTTGTGTTTTTTGGATATTATCGATGGACTTTATGGTTTTGAATTTTTTATCAGGGAACATTTCATTTTGTACCGTTGAAACACTAATTGGTTCATCATGGGTACACCAGCTCTACACATTCATATTTCTATGTAAAAAGCTAGAGGACCTGCGGCAATCAAACATGATATTTCTGTTTTTTATAGAGGACATTTTATGCACTTGCCTAACGAAAAGACTTTGCTTTTCTCCAAAACCATTTTTACTGTGATTTTCTCGTTCCATTGCATATGAATTCCACACCACTTTTTCTGGATATGACTGGATGAAACCAGACATATCTGCTTGTGTTTTGGCTAGCTCAATCCCAGATATTGCTACAGGCTCTGTGTTTGTGTATTCCTGATATTATCCACGGACTTTATTTTTTTGAATGTTTTTTTTCTGGATACATTTAATTTTTTGCTTGCCTACACTAATTGGTTCCACATAGAGACACCGGTTCTGCACATTTGTATTTTCTAGGGAGAAACTAGAGGAACTGCGGAAACAAACATGATATTTCTGTTTGTCTAGATGACATTTTATGCACTGCCTAATGAAAAGAGTTTGCTTTTCTCCAAAACCATTTTTCCTGTGATTTTCTCGGTCCATTGCATACGAATTCCACACCACTTTGTCCGGATATGACTGGATGAAACCAGAAATATCCGGTTGTGTTTTGGCTAACTCAATCCGAAATATTGTGAAAGCCTCTGTGTTTGTGTTTTCTGGATATTATCGATGGACTTTATGGTTTTGAATTTTTTATCAGGGAACATTTAATTTTGTACCGTTGAAACAATAATTGGTTCATCATGGGAACACCAGCTCTACACATTCCTATTTTCTAGGGAGAATGCTAGAGGAACTGCGGCAAACAAACATGATATTTCTGTTTGAATAGAGGACATTTTATGCAGTTGCCTAACGAAAAGACTTTACTTTTCTCCAAAACCATTTTTACTGTGATTTTCTCAGTCCATTGCATACGAATTCCACATGATTTTGTGCGGATATGACTGGATGAAACCAGAAATATCCGGTTGTTTTTTGGGTAAGTCAATGCGAAATATTGCTACAGGCTCTGTGTATGTGTTTTCTCGATATTATCGACGAACTTTATTGTTTTAAATATATTTTATCAGGGAACATTTAATTTTGTGCTTGGAAACACTCATTGGTTCCACATGGGGACACCAGCTCTACATATTTGTATTTTCTAGGGAGAAAGCTAGAGCAACTGCGGCAAACAAACATGATATTTCTTTTTGTATAGATGAAATTTTATGCACTTGCCTAATGAAAAGACTTTGCTTTGCTCCAAAACCATTTTTACTGTGATGCTCGTGGTCCATGGCATTTGAGTTCCACAGCACTTTGTCAGGATATGACTGGATGAAACCAGAAATATCCGGGTTTTCTTTCGCTAACTCTATCCCACATATTGCGACAGCCTCTGTGTTTGTGTTTTCTGGATATTATCGATGGACTTTTTTGTTATGAATGTTTTTTATCAGGGAACATTTAATTTTGTGCTTGGAAACACTAATTGGTTCCACATGGAGACACCAGCTCTATAAATTCGTATTTACTAGGGAGAAAGCTAGAGGAATTGCAGCAAGCAAACATGATATTTCTGCTTGTATAGATGAGATTTTACACACTTGCCTAATGAAAAGACTTTGCTATTCTCCAAAACCATTTTTACTATGATTGCTATGTCCAATGTATATTAATTCCACACCACTTTCTCCAGATATGACTGCTTGAAACTAGAAATATCCTTTGTGATTTGGCTAACTCAATGCCAGAAAATGCGACAGCCTCTGCGTTTGTGTTTTCTGGATATTGTCGATGGATTTATTATTTTGAATGTTTTTTATCAGGGAACATTTAATTTTGTGCATGGAAACAATAATTGGTTCCACATGGAGACACACCAGCTCTACACATTCGAATTTTGTAGGGAGAAACCTAGAGGAACTGGGGCAAACAAACATGATATTTCGATTTGTATACATGATACGTTTTAAACTTGCTGACGAAATAAATTTGCCTTTTCAAATCCATTTCTACTGTGATTGTCTATGTTCATTGTATACGTATTCCACAACACTTTCTCCGGATATGACTGGATGAAACCGGAAATATCCATTTGTGTTTTGGCTAACTCAATCCCACATATTGCTACAGCCTCTGCGTTTCTGTTTTCTGGATATTGTCGATGGATTTATTATTTTGAATGTTTTTTATCAGGGAACATTTAATTTTGTGCTGAGAAACACTAATTGGTTCCACATGGAGACACCAGCTCTACACATTCATATTTTGTTGGCAGAAAGCAAGAGGAACTGTGGCAAACAAACATGATATTTCTGTTTGCATAGATGTCATTTTCTGCACTTGCCTAACGAAAAGACTTTGCTTTTCTCTAAAACCATTTTTCTCTGATTTTTCTAGGTCCATTGCATACGAATTCCACACCACTTTGTCCGGATATGACTGGAGGAATCCTGAAATATCCGGTTGTGTTTTGGCTAACTCAATCCCAGATATTGTGACAGACACTGTGTTTGTGTTTTCTGCATATTATCCATGGACTTTATTGTTTTGAGTGTTGTTATCAGGGAACATTTCATTTTGTACAGTAGAAACACTAATTGGTTCCACATGGATACACCAGCTCTACACATTAGTATTTTCTAGGGAGAAAGCAGGAGGAACTGCAGCAAACAAACATGATATTTCGATTTCTATACATGATACTTTTTTAACATGCTGATGAAATAAATTTGCCTTTTCAAAACCATTTCTACTGTGATTGTCTATGTTCATTGTATACAAATTCCACAACACTTTCTTCAGAAATGACCGGATGAAACCGGAAATATCCATTTGTGTTTTGGCTAACTTAATCCCACATATTGCTATAGCCTCTGCGTTTGTGTTTTCTGGATTTTATCGATGGAATTTATTGTTTTGAATGTTTTTATCAGGGAACATTTAATTTTATACCGTAGAAACACTAATTGGTTCAACATGGAGAAACCAGGTCTGGACATTCGTATTTTCTAGTGGAAAGCTAGAGGAACTGCGGCAAACAAACATGATATTTCTGTTTGAATAGAGGACATTTTATGCAGTTGCCTAACGAAAAGACTTTACTTTTCTCCAAAACCATTTTTACTGTGATTTTCTCAGTCCATTGCATACGAATTCCACACCAGTTTGTCCAGATATGACTGGATGAAACCAGAAATATCCGGTTGTGTTTTGGCTAACTCAATCCAAAAGATTGTGAAAGCCTCTGTGTTTGTGTTTTTTGGATATTATCGATGGACTTTATGGTTTTGAATTTTTTATCAGGGAACATTTCATTTTGTACCGTTGAAACACTAATTGGTTCATCATGGGTACACCAGCTCTACACATTCATATTTCTATGTAAAAAGCTAGAGGACCTGCGGCAATCAAACATGATATTTCTGTTTTTTATAGAGGACATTTTATGCACTTGCCTAACGAAAAGACTTTGCTTTTCTCCAAAACCATTTTTACTGTGATTTTCTCGTTCCATTGCATATGAATTCCACACCACTTTTTCTGGATATGACTGGATGAAACCAGACATATCTGCTTGTGTTTTGGCTAGCTCAATCCCAGATATTGCTACAGGCTCTGTGTTTGTGTATTCCTGATATTATCCACGGACTTTATTTTTTTGAATGTTTTTTTTCTGGATACATTTAATTTTTTGCTTGCCTACACTAATTGGTTCCACATAGAGACACCGGTTCTGCACATTTGTATTTTCTAGGGAGAAACTAGAGGAACTGCGGAAACAAACATGATATTTCTGTTTGTCTAGATGACATTTTATGCACTGCCTAATGAAAAGAGTTTGCTTTTCTCCAAAACCATTTTTCCTGTGATTTTCTCGGTCCATTGCATACGAATTCCACACCACTTTGTCCGGATATGACTGGATGAAACCAGAAATATCCGGTTGTGTTTTGGCTAACTCAATCCGAAATATTGTGAAAGCCTCTGTGTTTGTGTTTTCTGGATATTATCGATGGACTTTATGGTTTTGAATTTTTTATCAGGGAACATTTAATTTTGTACCGTTGAAACAATAATTGGTTCATCATGGGAACACCAGCTCTACACATTCCTATTTTCTAGGGAGAATGCTAGAGGAACTGCGGCAAACAAACATGATATTTCTGTTTGAATAGAGGACATTTTATGCAGTTGCCTAACGAAAAGACTTTACTTTTCTCCAAAACCATTTTTACTGTGATTTTCTCAGTCCATTGCATACGAATTCCACATGATTTTGTGCGGATATGACTGGATGAAACCAGAAATATCCGGTTGTTTTTTGGGTAAGTCAATGCGAAATATTGCTACAGGCTCTGTGTATGTGTTTTCTCGATATTATCGACGAACTTTATTGTTTTAAATATATTTTATCAGGGAACATTTAATTTTGTGCTTGGAAACACTCATTGGTTCCACATGGGGACACCAGCTCTACATATTTGTATTTTCTAGGGAGAAAGCTAGAGCAACTGCGGCAAACAAACATGATATTTCTTTTTGTATAGATGAAATTTTATGCACTTGCCTAATGAAAAGACTTTGCTTTGCTCCAAAACCATTTTTACTGTGATGCTCGTGGTCCATGGCATTTGAGTTCCACAGCACTTTGTCAGGATATGACTGGATGAAACCAGAAATATCCGGGTTTTCTTTCGCTAACTCTATCCCACATATTGCGACAGCCTCTGTGTTTGTGTTTTCTGGATATTATCGATGGACTTTTTTGTTATGAATGTTTTTTATCAGGGAACATTTAATTTTGTGCTTGGAAACACTAATTGGTTCCACATGGAGACACCAGCTCTATAAATTCGTATTTACTAGGGAGAAAGCTAGAGGAATTGCAGCAAGCAAACATGATATTTCTGCTTGTATAGATGAGATTTTACACACTTGCCTAATGAAAAGACTTTGCTATTCTCCAAAACCATTTTTACTATGATTGCTATGTCCAATGTATATTAATTCCACACCACTTTCTCCAGATATGACTGCTTGAAACTAGAAATATCCTTTGTGATTTGGCTAACTCAATGCCAGAAAATGCGACAGCCTCTGCGTTTGTGTTTTCTGGATATTGTCGATGGATTTATTATTTTGAATGTTTTTTATCAGGGAACATTTAATTTTGTGCATGGAAACAATAATTGGTTCCACATGGAGACACACCAGCTCTACACATTCGAATTTTGTAGGGAGAAACCTAGAGGAACTGGGGCAAACAAACATGATATTTCGATTTGTATACATGATACGTTTTAAACTTGCTGACGAAATAAATTTGCCTTTTCAAATCCATTTCTACTGTGATTGTCTATGTTCATTGTATACGTATTCCACAACACTTTCTCCGGATATGACTGGATGAAACCGGAAATATCCATTTGTGTTTTGGCTAACTCAATCCCACATATTGCTACAGCCTCTGCGTTTCTGTTTTCTGGATATTGTCGATGGATTTATTATTTTGAATGTTTTTTATCAGGGAACATTTAATTTTGTGCTGAGAAACACTAATTGGTTCCACATGGAGACACCAGCTCTACACATTCATATTTTGTTGGCAGAAAGCAAGAGGAACTGTGGCAAACAAACATGATATTTCTGTTTGCATAGATGTCATTTTCTGCACTTGCCTAACGAAAAGACTTTGCTTTTCTCTAAAACCATTTTTCTCTGATTTTTCTAGGTCCATTGCATACGAATTCCACACCACTTTGTCCGGATATGACTGGAGGAATCCTGAAATATCCGGTTGTGTTTTGGCTAACTCAATCCCAGATATTGTGACAGACACTGTGTTTGTGTTTTCTGCATATTATCCATGGACTTTATTGTTTTGAGTGTTGTTATCAGGGAACATTTCATTTTGTACAGTAGAAACACTAATTGGTTCCACATGGATACACCAGCTCTACACATTAGTATTTTCTAGGGAGAAAGCAGGAGGAACTGCAGCAAACAAACATGATATTTCGATTTCTATACATGATACTTTTTTAACATGCTGATGAAATAAATTTGCCTTTTCAAAACCATTTCTACTGTGATTGTCTATGTTCATTGTATACGAATTCCACAACACTTTCTTCAGAAATGACCGGATGAAACCGGAAATATCCATTTGTGTTTTGGCTAACTTAATCCCACATATTGCTATAGCCTCTGCGTTTGTGTTTTCTGGATTTTATCGATGGAATTTATTGTTTTGAATGTTTTTATCAGGGAACATTTAATTTTATACCGTAGAAACACTAATTGGTTCAACATGGAGAAACCAGGTCTGGACATTCGTATTTTCTAGTGGAAAGCTAGAGGAACTGCGGCAAACAAACATGATATTTCTGTTTGAATAGAGGACATTTTATGCAGTTGCCTAACGAAAAGACTTTACTTTTCTCCAAAACCATTTTTACTGTGATTTTCTCAGTCCATTGCATACGAATTCCACACCAGTTTGTCCAGATATGACTGGATGAAACCAGAAATATCCGGTTGTGTTTTGGCTAACTCAATCCAAAAGATTGTGAAAGCCTCTGTGTTTGTGTTTTTTGGATATTATCGATGGACTTTATGGTTTTGAATTTTTTATCAGGGAACATTTCATTTTGTACCGTTGAAACACTAATTGGTTCATCATGGGTACACCAGCTCTACACATTCATATTTCTATGTAAAAAGCTAGAGGACCTGCGGCAATCAAACATGATATTTCTGTTTTTTATAGAGGACATTTTATGCACTTGCCTAACGAAAAGACTTTGCTTTTCTCCAAAACCATTTTTACTGTGATTTTCTCGTTCCATTGCATATGAATTCCACACCACTTTTTCTGGATATGACTGGATGAAACCAGACATATCTGCTTGTGTTTTGGCTAGCTCAATCCCAGATATTGCTACAGGCTCTGTGTTTGTGTATTCCTGATATTATCCACGGACTTTATTTTTTTGAATGTTTTTTTTCTGGATACATTTAATTTTTTGCTTGCCTACACTAATTGGTTCCACATAGAGACACCGGTTCTGCACATTTGTATTTTCTAGGGAGAAACTAGAGGAACTGCGGAAACAAACATGATATTTCTGTTTGTCTAGATGACATTTTATGCACTGCCTAATGAAAAGAGTTTGCTTTTCTCCAAAACCATTTTTCCTGTGATTTTCTCGGTCCATTGCATACGAATTCCACACCACTTTGTCCGGATATGACTGGATGAAACCAGAAATATCCGGTTGTGTTTTGGCTAACTCAATCCGAAATATTGTGAAAGCCTCTGTGTTTGTGTTTTCTGGATATTATCGATGGACTTTATGGTTTTGAATTTTTTATCAGGGAACATTTAATTTTGTACCGTTGAAACAATAATTGGTTCATCATGGGAACACCAGCTCTACACATTCCTATTTTCTAGGGAGAATGCTAGAGGAACTGCGGCAAACAAACATGATATTTCTGTTTGAATAGAGGACATTTTATGCAGTTGCCTAACGAAAAGACTTTACTTTTCTCCAAAACCATTTTTACTGTGATTTTCTCAGTCCATTGCATACGAATTCCACATGATTTTGTGCGGATATGACTGGATGAAACCAGAAATATCCGGTTGTTTTTTGGGTAAGTCAATGCGAAATATTGCTACAGGCTCTGTGTATGTGTTTTCTCGATATTATCGACGAACTTTATTGTTTTAAATATATTTTATCAGGGAACATTTAATTTTGTGCTTGGAAACACTCATTGGTTCCACATGGGGACACCAGCTCTACATATTTGTATTTTCTAGGGAGAAAGCTAGAGCAACTGCGGCAAACAAACATGATATTTCTTTTTGTATAGATGAAATTTTATGCACTTGCCTAATGAAAAGACTTTGCTTTGCTCCAAAACCATTTTTACTGTGATGCTCGTGGTCCATGGCATTTGAGTTCCACAGCACTTTGTCAGGATATGACTGGATGAAACCAGAAATATCCGGGTTTTCTTTCGCTAACTCTATCCCACATATTGCGACAGCCTCTGTGTTTGTGTTTTCTGGATATTATCGATGGACTTTTTTGTTATGAATGTTTTTTATCAGGGAACATTTAATTTTGTGCTTGGAAACACTAATTGGTTCCACATGGAGACACCAGCTCTATAAATTCGTATTTACTAGGGAGAAAGCTAGAGGAATTGCAGCAAGCAAACATGATATTTCTGCTTGTATAGATGAGATTTTACACACTTGCCTAATGAAAAGACTTTGCTATTCTCCAAAACCATTTTTACTATGATTGCTATGTCCAATGTATATTAATTCCACACCACTTTCTCCAGATATGACTGCTTGAAACTAGAAATATCCTTTGTGATTTGGCTAACTCAATGCCAGAAAATGCGACAGCCTCTGCGTTTGTGTTTTCTGGATATTGTCGATGGATTTATTATTTTGAATGTTTTTTTATCAGGGAACATTTAATTTTGTGCATGGAAACAATAATTGGTTCCACATGGAGACACACCAGCTCTACACATTCGAATTTTGTAGGGAGAAACCTAGAGGAACTGGGGCAAACAAACATGATATTTCGATTTGTATACATGATACGTTTTAAACTTGCTGACGAAATAAATTTGCCTTTTCAAATCCATTTCTACTGTGATTGTCTATGTTCATTGTATACGTATTCCACAACACTTTCTCCGGATATGACTGGATGAAACCGGAAATATCCATTTGTGTTTTGGCTAACTCAATCCCACATATTGCTACAGCCTCTGCGTTTCTGTTTTCTGGATATTGTCGATGGATTTATTATTTTGAATGTTTTTTATCAGGGAACATTTAATTTTGTGCTGAGAAACACTAATTGGTTCCACATGGAGACACCAGCTCTACACATTCATATTTTGTTGGCAGAAAGCAAGAGGAACTGTGGCAAACAAACATGATATTTCTGTTTGCATAGATGTCATTTTCTGCACTTGCCTAACGAAAAGACTTTGCTTTTCTCTAAAACCATTTTTCTCTGATTTTTCTAGGTCCATTGCATACGAATTCCACACCACTTTGTCCGGATATGACTGGAGGAATCCTGAAATATCCGGTTGTGTTTTGGCTAACTCAATCCCAGATATTGTGACAGACACTGTGTTTGTGTTTTCTGCATATTATCCATGGACTTTATTGTTTTGAGTGTTGTTATCAGGGAACATTTCATTTTGTACAGTAGAAACACTAATTGGTTCCACATGGATACACCAGCTCTACACATTAGTATTTTCTAGGGAGAAAGCAGGAGGAACTGCAGCAAACAAACATGATATTTCGATTTCTATACATGATACTTTTTTAACATGCTGATGAAATAAATTTGCCTTTTCAAAACCATTTCTACTGTGATTGTCTATGTTCATTGTATACGAATTCCACAACACTTTCTTCAGAAATGACCGGATGAAACCGGAAATATCCATTTGTGTTTTGGCTAACTTAATCCCACATATTGCTATAGCCTCTGCGTTTGTGTTTTCTGGATTTTATCGATGGAATTTATTGTTTTGAATGTTTTTATCAGGGAACATTTAATTTTATACCGTAGAAACACTAATTGGTTCAACATGGAGAAACCAGGTCTGGACATTCGTATTTTCTAGTGGAAAGCTAGAGGAACTGCGGCAAACAAACATGATATTTCTGTTTGAATAGAGGACATTTTATGCAGTTGCCTAACGAAAAGACTTTACTTTTCTCCAAAACCATTTTTACTGTGATTTTCTCAGTCCATTGCATACGAATTCCACACCAGTTTGTCCAGATATGACTGGATGAAACCAGAAATATCCGGTTGTGTTTTGGCTAACTCAATCCAAAAGATTGTGAAAGCCTCTGTGTTTGTGTTTTTTGGATATTATCGATGGACTTTATGGTTTTGAATTTTTTATCAGGGAACATTTCATTTTGTACCGTTGAAACACTAATTGGTTCATCATGGGTACACCAGCTCTACACATTCATATTTCTATGTAAAAAGCTAGAGGACCTGCGGCAATCAAACATGATATTTCTGTTTTTTATAGAGGACATTTTATGCACTTGCCTAACGAAAAGACTTTGCTTTTCTCCAAAACCATTTTTACTGTGATTTTCTCGTTCCATTGCATATGAATTCCACACCACTTTTTCTGGATATGACTGGATGAAACCAGACATATCTGCTTGTGTTTTGGCTAGCTCAATCCCAGATATTGCTACAGGCTCTGTGTTTGTGTATTCCTGATATTATCCACGGACTTTATTTTTTTGAATGTTTTTTTTCTGGATACATTTAATTTTTTGCTTGCCTACACTAATTGGTTCCACATAGAGACACCGGTTCTGCACATTTGTATTTTCTAGGGAGAAACTAGAGGAACTGCGGAAACAAACATGATATTTCTGTTTGTCTAGATGACATTTTATGCACTGCCTAATGAAAAGAGTTTGCTTTTCTCCAAAACCATTTTTCCTGTGATTTTCTCGGTCCATTGCATACGAATTCCACACCACTTTGTCCGGATATGACTGGATGAAACCAGAAATATCCGGTTGTGTTTTGGCTAACTCAATCCGAAATATTGTGAAAGCCTCTGTGTTTGTGTTTTCTGGATATTATCGATGGACTTTATGGTTTTGAATTTTTTATCAGGGAACATTTAATTTTGTACCGTTGAAACAATAATTGGTTCATCATGGGAACACCAGCTCTACACATTCCTATTTTCTAGGGAGAATGCTAGAGGAACTGCGGCAAACAAACATGATATTTCTGTTTGAATAGAGGACATTTTATGCAGTTGCCTAACGAAAAGACTTTACTTTTCTCCAAAACCATTTTTACTGTGATTTTCTCAGTCCATTGCATACGAATTCCACATGATTTTGTGCGGATATGACTGGATGAAACCAGAAATATCCGGTTGTTTTTTGGGTAAGTCAATGCGAAATATTGCTACAGGCTCTGTGTATGTGTTTTCTCGATATTATCGACGAACTTTATTGTTTTAAATATATTTTATCAGGGAACATTTAATTTTGTGCTTGGAAACACTCATTGGTTCCACATGGGGACACCAGCTCTACATATTTGTATTTTCTAGGGAGAAAGCTAGAGCAACTGCGGCAAACAAACATGATATTTCTTTTTGTATAGATGAAATTTTATGCACTTGCCTAATGAAAAGACTTTGCTTTGCTCCAAAACCATTTTTACTGTGATGCTCGTGGTCCATGGCATTTGAGTTCCACAGCACTTTGTCAGGATATGACTGGATGAAACCAGAAATATCCGGGTTTTCTTTCGCTAACTCTATCCCACATATTGCGACAGCCTCTGTGTTTGTGTTTTCTGGATATTATCGATGGACTTTTTTGTTATGAATGTTTTTTATCAGGGAACATTTAATTTTGTGCTTGGAAACACTAATTGGTTCCACATGGAGACACCAGCTCTATAAATTCGTATTTACTAGGGAGAAAGCTAGAGGAATTGCAGCAAGCAAACATGATATTTCTGCTTGTATAGATGAGATTTTACACACTTGCCTAATGAAAAGACTTTGCTATTCTCCAAAACCATTTTTACTATGATTGCTATGTCCAATGTATATTAATTCCACACCACTTTCTCCAGATATGACTGCTTGAAACTAGAAATATCCTTTGTGATTTGGCTAACTCAATGCCAGAAAATGCGACAGCCTCTGCGTTTGTGTTTTCTGGATATTGTCGATGGATTTATTATTTTGAATGTTTTTTATCAGGGAACATTTAATTTTGTGCATGGAAACAATAATTGGTTCCACATGGAGACACACCAGCTCTACACATTCGAATTTTGTAGGGAGAAACCTAGAGGAACTGGGGCAAACAAACATGATATTTCGATTTGTATACATGATACGTTTTAAACTTGCTGACGAAATAAATTTGCCTTTTCAAATCCATTTCTACTGTGATTGTCTATGTTCATTGTATACGTATTCCACAACACTTTCTCCGGATATGACTGGATGAAACCGGAAATATCCATTTGTGTTTTGGCTAACTCAATCCCACATATTGCTACAGCCTCTGCGTTTCTGTTTTCTGGATATTGTCGATGGATTTATTATTTTGAATGTTTTTTATCAGGGAACATTTAATTTTGTGCTGAGAAACACTAATTGGTTCCACATGGAGACACCAGCTCTACACATTCATATTTTGTTGGCAGAAAGCAAGAGGAACTGTGGCAAACAAACATGATATTTCTGTTTGCATAGATGTCATTTTCTGCACTTGCCTAACGAAAAGACTTTGCTTTTCTCTAAAACCATTTTTCTCTGATTTTTCTAGGTCCATTGCATACGAATTCCACACCACTTTGTCCGGATATGACTGGAGGAATCCTGAAATATCCGGTTGTGTTTTGGCTAACTCAATCCCAGATATTGTGACAGACACTGTGTTTGTGTTTTCTGCATATTATCCATGGACTTTATTGTTTTGAGTGTTGTTATCAGGGAACATTTCATTTTGTACAGTAGAAACACTAATTGGTTCCACATGGATACACCAGCTCTACACATTAGTATTTTCTAGGGAGAAAGCAGGAGGAACTGCAGCAAACAAACATGATATTTCGATTTCTATACATGATACTTTTTTAACATGCTGATGAAATAAATTTGCCTTTTCAAAACCATTTCTACTGTGATTGTCTATGTTCATTGTATACGAATTCCACAACACTTTCTTCAGAAATGACCGGATGAAACCGGAAATATCCATTTGTGTTTTGGCTAACTTAATCCCACATGTTGCTATAGCCTCTGCGTTTGTGTTTTCTGGATTTTATCGATGGAATTTATTGTTTTGAATGTTTTTATCAGGGAACATTTAATTTTATACCGTAGAAACACTAATTGGTTCAACATGGAGAAACCAGGTCTGGACATTCGTATTTTCTAGTGGAAAGCTAGAGGAACTGCGGCAAACAAACATGATATTTCTGTTTGAATAGAGGACATTTTATGCAGTTGCCTAACGAAAAGACTTTACTTTTCTCCAAAACCATTTTTACTGTGATTTTCTCAGTCCATTGCATACGAATTCCACACCAGTTTGTCCAGATATGACTGGATGAAACCAGAAATATCCGGTTGTGTTTTGGCTAACTCAATCCAAAAGATTGTGAAAGCCTCTGTGTTTGTGTTTTTTGGATATTATCGATGGACTTTATGGTTTTGAATTTTTTATCAGGGAACATTTCATTTTGTACCGTTGAAACACTAATTGGTTCATCATGGGTACACCAGCTCTACACATTCATATTTCTATGTAAAAAGCTAGAGGACCTGCGGCAATCAAACATGATATTTCTGTTTTTTATAGAGGACATTTTATGCACTTGCCTAACGAAAAGACTTTGCTTTTCTCCAAAACCATTTTTACTGTGATTTTCTCGTTCCATTGCATATGAATTCCACACCACTTTTTCTGGATATGACTGGATGAAACCAGACATATCTGCTTGTGTTTTGGCTAGCTCAATCCCAGATATTGCTACAGGCTCTGTGTTTGTGTATTCCTGATATTATCCACGGACTTTATTTTTTTGAATGTTTTTTTTCTGGATACATTTAATTTTTTGCTTGCCTACACTAATTGGTTCCACATAGAGACACCGGTTCTGCACATTTGTATTTTCTAGGGAGAAACTAGAGGAACTGCGGAAACAAACATGATATTTCTGTTTGTCTAGATGACATTTTATGCACTGCCTAATGAAAAGAGTTTGCTTTTCTCCAAAACCATTTTTCCTGTGATTTTCTCGGTCCATTGCATACGAATTCCACACCACTTTGTCCGGATATGACTGGATGAAACCAGAAATATCCGGTTGTGTTTTGGCTAACTCAATCCGAAATATTGTGAAAGCCTCTGTGTTTGTGTTTTCTGGATATTATCGATGGACTTTATGGTTTTGAATTTTTTATCAGGGAACATTTAATTTTGTACCGTTGAAACAATAATTGGTTCATCATGGGAACACCAGCTCTACACATTCCTATTTTCTAGGGAGAATGCTAGAGGAACTGCGGCAAACAAACATGATATTTCTGTTTGAATAGAGGACATTTTATGCAGTTGCCTAACGAAAAGACTTTACTTTTCTCCAAAACCATTTTTACTGTGATTTTCTCAGTCCATTGCATACGAATTCCACATGATTTTGTGCGGATATGACTGGATGAAACCAGAAATATCCGGTTGTTTTTTGGGTAAGTCAATGCGAAATATTGCTACAGGCTCTGTGTATGTGTTTTCTCGATATTATCGACGAACTTTATTGTTTTAAATATATTTTATCAGGGAACATTTAATTTTGTGCTTGGAAACACTCATTGGTTCCACATGGGGACACCAGCTCTACATATTTGTATTTTCTAGGGAGAAAGCTAGAGCAACTGCGGCAAACAAACATGATATTTCTTTTTGTATAGATGAAATTTTATGCACTTGCCTAATGAAAAGACTTTGCTTTGCTCCAAAACCATTTTTACTGTGATGCTCGTGGTCCATGGCATTTGAGTTCCACAGCACTTTGTCAGGATATGACTGGATGAAACCAGAAATATCCGGGTTTTCTTTCGCTAACTCTATCCCACATATTGCGACAGCCTCTGTGTTTGTGTTTTCTGGATATTATCGATGGACTTTTTTGTTATGAATGTTTTTTATCAGGGAACATTTAATTTTGTGCTTGGAAACACTAATTGGTTCCACATGGAGACACCAGCTCTATAAATTCGTATTTACTAGGGAGAAAGCTAGAGGAATTGCAGCAAGCAAACATGATATTTCTGCTTGTATAGATGAGATTTTACACACTTGCCTAATGAAAAGACTTTGCTATTCTCCAAAACCATTTTTACTATGATTGCTATGTCCAATGTATATTAATTCCACACCACTTTCTCCAGATATGACTGCTTGAAACTAGAAATATCCTTTGTGATTTGGCTAACTCAATGCCAGAAAATGCGACAGCCTCTGCGTTTGTGTTTTCTGGATATTGTCGATGGATTTATTATTTTGAATGTTTTTTATCAGGGAACATTTAATTTTGTGCATGGAAACAATAATTGGTTCCACATGGAGACACACCAGCTCTACACATTCGAATTTTGTAGGGAGAAACCTAGAGGAACTGGGGCAAACAAACATGATATTTCGATTTGTATACATGATACGTTTTAAACTTGCTGACGAAATAAATTTGCCTTTTCAAATCCATTTCTACTGTGATTGTCTATGTTCATTGTATACGTATTCCACAACACTTTCTCCGGATATGACTGGATGAAACCGGAAATATCCATTTGTGTTTTGGCTAACTCAATCCCACATATTGCTACAGCCTCTGCGTTTCTGTTTTCTGGATATTGTCGATGGATTTATTATTTTGAATGTTTTTTATCAGGGAACATTTAATTTTGTGCTGAGAAACACTAATTGGTTCCACATGGAGACACCAGCTCTACACATTCATATTTTGTTGGCAGAAAGCAAGAGGAACTGTGGCAAACAAACATGATATTTCTGTTTGCATAGATGTCATTTTCTGCACTTGCCTAACGAAAAGACTTTGCTTTTCTCTAAAACCATTTTTCTCTGATTTTTCTAGGTCCATTGCATACGAATTCCACACCACTTTGTCCGGATATGACTGGAGGAATCCTGAAATATCCGGTTGTGTTTTGGCTAACTCAATCCCAGATATTGTGACAGACACTGTGTTTGTGTTTTCTGCATATTATCCATGGACTTTATTGTTTTGAGTGTTGTTATCAGGGAACATTTCATTTTGTACAGTAGAAACACTAATTGGTTCCACATGGATACACCAGCTCTACACATTAGTATTTTCTAGGGAGAAAGCAGGAGGAACTGCAGCAAACAAACATGATATTTCGATTTCTATACATGATACTTTTTTAACATGCTGATGAAATAAATTTGCCTTTTCAAAACCATTTCTACTGTGATTGTCTATGTTCATTGTATACGAATTCCACGACACTTTCTTCAGAAATGACCGGATGAAACCGGAAATATCCATTTGTGTTTTGGCTAACTTAATCCCACATATTGCTATAGCCTCTGCGTTTGTGTTTTCTGGATTTTATCGATGGAATTTATTGTTTTGAATGTTTTTATCAGGGAACATTTAATTTTATACCGTAGAAACACTAATTGGTTCAACATGGAGAAACCAGGTCTGGACATTCGTATTTTCTAGTGGAAAGCTAGAGGAACTGCGGCAAACAAACATGATATTTCTGTTTGAATAGAGGACATTTTATGCAGTTGCCTAACGAAAAGACTTTACTTTTCTCCAAAACCATTTTTACTGTGATTTTCTCAGTCCATTGCATACGAATTCCACACCAGTTTGTCCAGATATGACTGGATGAAACCAGAAATATCCGGTTGTGTTTTGGCTAACTCAATCCAAAAGATTGTGAAAGCCTCTGTGTTTGTGTTTTTTGGATATTATCGATGGACTTTATGGTTTTGAATTTTTTATCAGGGAACATTTCATTTTGTACCGTTGAAACACTAATTGGTTCATCATGGGTACACCAGCTCTACACATTCATATTTCTATGTAAAAAGCTAGAGGACCTGCGGCAATCAAACATGATATTTCTGTTTTTTATAGAGGACATTTTATGCACTTGCCTAACGAAAAGACTTTGCTTTTCTCCAAAACCATTTTTACTGTGATTTTCTCGTTCCATTGCATATGAATTCCACACCACTTTTTCTGGATATGACTGGATGAAACCAGACATATCTGCTTGTGTTTTGGCTAGCTCAATCCCAGATATTGCTACAGGCTCTGTGTTTGTGTATTCCTGATATTATCCACGGACTTTATTTTTTTGAATGTTTTTTTTCTGGATACATTTAATTTTTTGCTTGCCTACACTAATTGGTTCCACATAGAGACACCGGTTCTGCACATTTGTATTTTCTAGGGAGAAACTAGAGGAACTGCGGAAACAAACATGATATTTCTGTTTGTCTAGATGACATTTTATGCACTGCCTAATGAAAAGAGTTTGCTTTTCTCCAAAACCATTTTTCCTGTGATTTTCTCGGTCCATTGCATACGAATTCCACACCACTTTGTCCGGATATGACTGGATGAAACCAGAAATATCCGGTTGTGTTTTGGCTAACTCAATCCGAAATATTGTGAAAGCCTCTGTGTTTGTGTTTTCTGGATATTATCGATGGACTTTATGGTTTTGAATTTTTTATCAGGGAACATTTAATTTTGTACCGTTGAAACAATAATTGGTTCATCATGGGAACACCAGCTCTACACATTCCTATTTTCTAGGGAGAATGCTAGAGGAACTGCGGCAAACAAACATGATATTTCTGTTTGAATAGAGGACATTTTATGCAGTTGCCTAACGAAAAGACTTTACTTTTCTCCAAAACCATTTTTACTGTGATTTTCTCAGTCCATTGCATACGAATTCCACATGATTTTGTGCGGATATGACTGGATGAAACCAGAAATATCCGGTTGTTTTTTGGGTAAGTCAATGCGAAATATTGCTACAGGCTCTGTGTATGTGTTTTCTCGATATTATCGACGAACTTTATTGTTTTAAATATATTTTATCAGGGAACATTTAATTTTGTGCTTGGAAACACTCATTGGTTCCACATGGGGACACCAGCTCTACATATTTGTATTTTCTAGGGAGAAAGCTAGAGCAACTGCGGCAAACAAACATGATATTTCTTTTTGTATAGATGAAATTTTATGCACTTGCCTAATGAAAAGACTTTGCTTTGCTCCAAAACCATTTTTACTGTGATGCTCGTGGTCCATGGCATTTGAGTTCCACAGCACTTTGTCAGGATATGACTGGATGAAACCAGAAATATCCGGGTTTTCTTTCGCTAACTCTATCCCACATATTGCGACAGCCTCTGTGTTTGTGTTTTCTGGATATTATCGATGGACTTTTTTGTTATGAATGTTTTTTATCAGGGAACATTTAATTTTGTGCTTGGAAACACTAATTGGTTCCACATGGAGACACCAGCTCTATAAATTCGTATTTACTAGGGAGAAAGCTAGAGGAATTGCAGCAAGCAAACATGATATTTCTGCTTGTATAGATGAGATTTTACACACTTGCCTAATGAAAAGACTTTGCTATTCTCCAAAACCATTTTTACTATGATTGCTATGTCCAATGTATATTAATTCCACACCACTTTCTCCAGATATGACTGCTTGAAACTAGAAATATCCTTTGTGATTTGGCTAACTCAATGCCAGAAAATGCGACAGCCTCTGCGTTTGTGTTTTCTGGATATTGTCGATGGATTTATTATTTTGAATGTTTTTTATCAGGGAACATTTAATTTTGTGCATGGAAACAATAATTGGTTCCACATGGAGACACACCAGCTCTACACATTCGAATTTTGTAGGGAGAAACCTAGAGGAACTGGGGCAAACAAACATGATATTTCGATTTGTATACATGATACGTTTTAAACTTGCTGACGAAATAAATTTGCCTTTTCAAATCCATTTCTACTGTGATTGTCTATGTTCATTGTATACGTATTCCACAACACTTTCTCCGGATATGACTGGATGAAACCGGAAATATCCATTTGTGTTTTGGCTAACTCAATCCCACATATTGCTACAGCCTCTGCGTTTCTGTTTTCTGGATATTGTCGATGGATTTATTATTTTGAATGTTTTTTATCAGGGAACATTTAATTTTGTGCTGAGAAACACTAATTGGTTCCACATGGAGACACCAGCTCTACACATTCATATTTTGTTGGCAGAAAGCAAGAGGAACTGTGGCAAACAAACATGATATTTCTGTTTGCATAGATGTCATTTTCTGCACTTGCCTAACGAAAAGACTTTGCTTTTCTCTAAAACCATTTTTCTCTGATTTTTCTAGGTCCATTGCATACGAATTCCACACCACTTTGTCCGGATATGACTGGAGGAATCCTGAAATATCCGGTTGTGTTTTGGCTAACTCAATCCCAGATATTGTGACAGACACTGTGTTTGTGTTTTCTGCATATTATCCATGGACTTTATTGTTTTGAGTGTTGTTATCAGGGAACATTTCATTTTGTACAGTAGAAACACTAATTGGTTCCACATGGATACACCAGCTCTACACATTAGTATTTTCTAGGGAGAAAGCAGGAGGAACTGCAGCAAACAAACATGATATTTCGATTTCTATACATGATACTTTTTTAACATGCTGATGAAATAAATTTGCCTTTTCAAAACCATTTCTACTGTGATTGTCTATGTTCATTGTATACGAATTCCACAACACTTTCTTCAGAAATGACCGGATGAAACCGGAAATATCCATTTGTGTTTTGGCTAACTTAATCCCACATATTGCTATAGCCTCTGCGTTTGTGTTTTCTGGATTTTATCGATGGAATTTATTGTTTTGAATGTTTTTATCAGGGAACATTTAATTTTATACCGTAGAAACACTAATTGGTTCAACATGGAGAAACCAGGTCTGGACATTCGTATTTTCTAGTGGAAAGCTAGAGGAACTGCGGCAAACAAACATGATATTTCTGTTTGAATAGATGATATTTTATACACTTTCCTAAATAAAAAACTTTGCTTTTCTCCAAAACCAGTTTTACTGTGATTCTTTGTTCCATCGTATATGAATTTCACACCACTTTGTCTGGATATGACTGGATGAAACAAGAAATATCCGTTTGTGTTTAGGCTAACTCAATTCCAGATATTGCTACAGCCTCAGTGTTTGTGTTTTCTGGATATTATCAATGGACTTTTTTATTTTGAATGTTTTTTAACAGGGAACATTTAATTTTGTGCTGTGAAACACTAATTGGTTCCACACGGAGACACCAACTCTACACATTCGTATTTTCTACGGAGAAAGCTAGAGGAAGTGCGGCAAACAAACATGATATTTCTGTTTGTCTAGATGACATTTTATGCTCTTGCCTAACAAAAAGACTTTGCTGTTCTCCAAAACCATTTTTACTGTGATTTTCTCACTCCATTGCATACGAATTCCACACCACTTTGTCCGGATATGACTGGATGAAACCGGAAATATCTGGTTTTGTTTTGGCTAACTCAATCCGAAATATTGTGAAAGCCTCTGTGTTTGTGTATTCCTGATATTATCCATGGACTTTATTTTTTTCAATGTTATTTTTCAGGGAACATTTAATTTTGTGCTTGGAAACACTAATTGGTTCAACATGGAGACACCAGCTCTGCACATTCGTATTTTCTACTGAGAAAGCTAGAGGAACTGCGACAAACAAATGTGATATTTCTGTTTGTATCGATGTCATTTTATGCACTTGCCTAACGAAAAGACTTTGCTGTTCTCCAAAACCATTTTTACTGTGATTTTCTTGGTCCATTGCATATGAATTCCACACCACTTTGTCCGGATATGACTGGATGAAACCAGAAATATCTGGTTGTGTTTTGGCTAACTCAATCCGAAATATTGTGAAAGCCTCTGTGTTTGTGTTTTCTGGATATTATCAAAAGACTTTATTGTTTTGAATGTTTTTATCAGGGAACATTTAATTTTGAGCTTGGTTACCTTAATTGGTTCCACATGGATACACCAGCTCTACATATGCATGTTATCTAGGGAGAAAGCTAGAGGAACTGTGGCAAACAAACATGATATTTCTGATTGGATCGATGACATTTTATGCACTTGCCTAACGAAAAGATTTTGCTGTTCTCCACAACCCTTTTTACTGTGATTTTCTCGGTATATGGATACGAATTCCAAACCACTTTGTCCGGTTATCACTAGATGAAACCGGAAATATCCGGATTTGTTTTGCCTAACTCAATCCCACATATGGATACAGACTCTGTGTTTGTGTATTCCTGAGATTATCCACAGATTTTATTGTTTTGAATATTTTTTTTTTATCAGGGAACATTTAATTTTGAGCTTGGATACAGTAATTGTTTCCACATGGAGAAACAAGCTCTACATATTCGTATTTTCTAGGGAGAAAGCTAGAGGATCTGTGGCAAACAAACATGATATTTCTGTTTGTATCGATGACGTTTTATGCACGGCCTAACGAAAAGACTCTGCTTTTCTCCAAAACCATTTGTACTGTGATTTCCTCGGTCCATTGGATACAAATTCCACACTAGTTTGACCGGATATGACTGGATGAAACCAGAAATATCCGGTTGTGTTTTGGCTAACTAAATCCGAAATATTGCTATAGCCTCTGTGTTTGTGTTTTCTGGATATTAATGATGGACTTCCTTGTTTTGAATATTTTTATCAGGAATCATTTATTTTTGTACCGTAGAAACACTAATTGGTTCATCATGAGGACACCAGCTCTACACATTCGTATTTTCTAGGGAGAAATCTAGAGGAACTGTGGCAAACAAACCTGATATTTCTGTTTCTACTGAGGACTTTTTATGCACTTGCCTAACGAAAAGACTTTGCTTTTCTCCAAAACCATTTTTACTCTGATTTTCTCGGTCCATTGCATATGAATTTCAAACGACTTTGTCCGGATATGACTGGATGAAACCGGAAATATCCAGTTATGTTTTGGCTAACTCAGTCCCAGATATTTCTACAGGCTCTGTGTTTGTTTTTTTCTGGATATTATCAGTGGACTTTTTTATTTTGAATGTTTTTTAACAGGGAACATTTAATTTTGTGCTTGCAAACACTAATTGGTTCCACACGGAGACACCAACTCTACACATTCGTATTTTCTACAGAGAAAGCTAGAGGAAGTGCGGCAAACAAACATGATATTTCTGTTTGTCTAGATGACATTTTATGCTCTTGCCTAACAAAAGACTTTGCTGTTCTCCAAAACCATTTTTACTGTGATTTTCTCGCTCCATTCCATCGAATTCCACACCACTTTGTCCGGATATGACTGGATGAAACCGGAAATATCTGGTTTTGTTTTGGCTATCTCAATCCGAAATATTGTGAGAGCCTCTGTGTTTGTGTATTCCTGATATTATCCACAGACTTTATTTTTTTCAATGTTATTTTTCAGGGAACATTTAATTTTGTGCTTGGAAACACTAATTGGTTCAACATGGAGACACCAGCTCTACACATTCATATTTTCAACCGAGAAAGCTAGAGGAACTGCGACAAACAAATGTGATATTTCTGTTTGGATCGATGTCATTTTATGCACTTGCCTAACGAAAAGACTTTGCTGTTCTCCAAAACCATGTTTACTGTGATTATCTTGGTCCATTGCTTATGAATTCCACACCACTTTGTCCGGATATGACTGGATGAAACCAGAAATATCTGATTTTGTTTTGGCTAACTCAATCCGAAATATTGTGAAAGCCTCTGTGTTTGTGTTTTCTGGATATTATCAAAAGACTTTATTGTTTTGAATGTTTTTATCAGGGAACATTTAATTTTGAGCTTGGTTACCGTAATTGGTTCCACATGGATACACCAGCTCTACATATGCGTGTTATCTAGGCAGAAAGCTGGAGGAACTGCGGCAAACAAACATGATATTTCTGTTTGGATCGATGACATTTTATGCACTTGCCTAACGAAAAGATTTTGCTGTTCTCCACAACCCTTTTTACTGTGATTTTCTCGGTATATGGATACGAATTCCAAACCACTTTGTCCGGTTATCACTAGATGAAACCGGAAATATCCAGATTTGTTTTGCCTAACTCAATCCCACATATGGATACAGACTCTGTGTTTGTGTATTCCTGAGATTATCCACAGATTTTATTGTTTTGAATTTTTTTTTTATCAGGGAACATTTAATTTTGAGCTTGGATACAGTAATTGTTTCCACACGGAGAAACAAGCTCTACATATTCGTATTTTCTAGGGAGAAATCTAGAGGAACTGAGGCAAACAAACATGATATTTCTGTTTCTACTGAGGACTTTTTATGCACTTGCCTAACGAAAAGACTTTGCTTTTCTCCAAAACCATTTTTACTCTGATTTTCTCGGTCCATTGCATACGAGTTCCACACCACTTTGTCCGGATATGACTGGATGAAACCAGAATTATCCGGTTGTGTTTTGGCTAACTCAATCCCACATGTTGCGACAGCCTCTGTGTTTGTTTTTTTCTGGATATTATCGATGGACTTTATTGTTTTGAATGTTTTTTATCAGGGAACATTTAATTTTGTGCTTGGAAACACTAATTGGTTCAACATGGAGACACCAGCTCTACACATTCATATTTTCTACCGAGAAAGCTAGAGGAACTGACACAAACAAATGTGATATTTCTGTTTGTATCGATGTCATTTTATGCACTTGCCTAACGAAAAGACTTTGCTGTTCTCCAAAACCATTTTTACTGTGATTTTCTTGGTCCATTGCATATGAATTCCACACCACTTTGTCCGGATATGACTGGATGAAACCAGAAATATCTGGTTGTGTTTTGGCTAACTCAATCCAAAATATTGTGAAAGCCTCTGTGTTTGTGTTTTCTGGATATTATCAAAAGACTTTATTGTTTTGAATGTTTTTATCAGGGAACATTTAATTTTGAGCTTGGTTACCGTAATTGGTTCCACATGGATACACCAGCTCTACATATGCATGTTATCTAGGGAGAAAGCTAGAGGAACTGTGGCAAACAAACATGATATTTCTGATTGGATCGATGACATTTTATGCACTTGCCTAACGAAAAGATTTTGCTGTTCTCCACAACCCTTTTTACTGTGATTTTCTCGGTATATGGATACGAATTCCAAACCACTTTGTCCGGTTATCACTAGATGAAACCGGAAATATCCGGATTTGTTTTGCCTAACTCAATCCCACATATGGATACAGACTCTGTGTTTGTGTATTCCTGAGATTATCCACAGATTTTATTGTTTTGAATATTTTTTTTTTATCAGGGAACATTTAATTTTGAGCTTGGATACAGTAATTGTTTCCACATGGAGAAACAAGCTCTACATATTCGTATTTTCTAGGGAGAAAGCTAGCGGATCTGTGGCAAACAAACATGATATTTCTGTTTGTATCGATGACGTTTTATGCACGGCCTAACGAAAAGACTTTGCTTTTCTCCAAAACCATTTGTACTGTGATTTCCTCGGTCCATTGGATACAAATTCCACACTAGTTTGACCGGATATGACTGGATGAAACCAGAAATATCCGGTTGTGTTTTGGCTAACTAAATCCGAAATATTGCTATAGCCTCTGTGTTTGTGTTTTCTGGATATTAATGATGGACTTCCTTGTTTTGAATATTTTTATCAGGAATCATTTATTTTTGTACCGTAGAAACACTAATTGGTTCATCATGAGGACACCAGCTCTACACATTCGTATTTTCTAGGGAGAAATCTAGAGGAACTGTGGCAAACAAACCTGATATTTCTGTTTCTACTGAGGACTTTTTATGCACTTGCCTAACGAAAAGACTTTGCTTTTCTCCAAAACCATTTTTACTCTGATTTTCTCGGTCCATTGCATAAGAATTTCAAACGACTTTGTCCGGATATGACTGGATGAAACCGGAAATATCCAGTTATGTTTTGGCTAACTCAGTCCCAGATATTTCTACAGGCTCTGTGTTTGTTTTTTTCTGGATATTATCAGTGGACTTTTTTATTTTGAATGTTTTTTAACAGGGAACATTTAATTTTGTGCTTGCAAACACTAATTGGTTCCACACGGAGACACCAACTCTACACATTCGTATTTTCTACAGAGAAAGCTAGAGGAAGTGCGGCAAACAAACATGATATTTCTGTTTGTCTAGATGACATTTTATGCTCTTGCCTAACAAAAAGACTTTGCTGTTCTCCAAAACCATTTTTACTGTGATTTTCTCGCTCCATTGCATACGAATTCCACACCACTTTGTCCGGATATGACTGGATGAAACCGGAAATATCTGGTTTTGTTTTGGCTAACTCAATCCGAAATATTGTGAAAGCCTCTGTGTTTGTGTATTCCTGATATTATCCACAGACTTTATTTTTTTCAATGTTATTTTTCAGGGAACATTTAATTTTGTGCTTGGAAACACTAATTGGTTCAACATAGAGACACCAGCTCTACACATTCATATTTTCAACCGAGAAAGCTAGAGGAACTGCGACAAACAAATGTGATATTTCTGTTTGTATCGATGTCATTTTATGCACTTGCCTAACGAAAAGACTTTGCTGTTCTCCAAAACCATTTTTACTGTGATTTTCTTGGTCCATTGCATATGAATTCCACACCACTTTGTCCGGATATGACTGGATGAAACCAGAAATATCTGATTTTGTTTTGGCTAACTCAATCCGAAATATTGTGAAAGCCTCTGTGTTTGTGTTTTCTGGATATTATCAAAAGACTTTATTGTTTTGAATGTTTTTATCAGGGAACATTTAATTTTGAGCTTGGTTACCTTAATTGGTTCCACATGGATACACCAGCTCTACATATGCGTGTTATCTAGGGAGAAAGCTAGAGGAACTGCGGCAAACAAACATGATATTTCTGTTTGGATCGATGACATTTTATGCACTTGCCTAACGAAAAGATTTTGCTGTTCTCCACAACCCTTTTTACTGTGATTTTCTCGGTATATGGATACGAATTCCAAACCAGTTTGTCCGGTTATCACTAGATGAAACCGGAAATATCCGGATTTGTTTTGCCTAACTCAATCCCACATATGGATACAGACTCTGTGTTTGTGTATTCCTGAGATTATCCACAGATTTTATTGTTTTGAATGTTTTTTTTTATCAGGGAACATTTAATTTTGAGCTTGGATACAGTAATTGTTTCCACATGGAGAAACAAGCTCTACATATTCGTATTTTCTAGGGAGAAAGCTAGCGGATCTGTGGCAAACAAACATGATATTTCTGTTTGTATCGATGACGTTTTATGCACGGCCTAACGAAAAGACTTTGCTTTTCTCCAAAACCATTTGTACTGTGATTTCCTCGGTCCATTGGATACAAATTCCACACTAGTTTGACCGGATATGACTGGATGAAACCAGAAATATCCGGTTGTGTTTTGGCTAACTAAATCCGAAATATTGCTATAGCCTCTGTGTTTGTGTTTTCTGGATATTAATGATGGACTTTCTTGCTTTGAATATTTTTATCAGGAATCATTTATTTTTCTAACTTTGAAACACTAATTGGTTCATCATGAGGACACCAGCTCTACACATTCGTATTTTCTAGGGAGAAATCTAGAGGAACTGTGGCAAACAAACCTGATATTTCTGTTTCTACTGAGGACTTTTTATGCACTTGCCTAACGAAAAGACTTTGCTTTTCTCCAAAACCATTTTTACTCTGATTTTCTCGGTCCATTGCATAAGAATTTCAAACGACTTTGTCCGGATATGACTGGATGAAACCGGAAATATCCAGTTATGTTTTGGCTAACTCAGTCCCAGATATTTCTACAGGCTCTGTGTTTGTTTTTTTCTGGATATTATCAGTGGACTTTTTTATTTTGAATGTTTTTTAACAGGGAACATTTAATTTTGTGCTTGCAAACACTAATTGGTTCCACACGGAGACACCAACTCTACACATTCGTATTTTCTACAGAGAAAGCTAGAGGAAGTGCGGCAAACAAACATGATATTTCTGTTTGTCTAGATGACATTTTATGCTCTTGCCTAACAAAAAGACTTTGCTGTTCTCCAAAACCATTTTTACTGTGATTTTCTCGCTCCATTGCATACGAATTCCACACCACTTTGTCCGGATATGACTGGATGAAACCGGAAATATCTGGTTTTGTTTTGGCTAACTCAATCCGAAATATTGTGAAAGCCTCTGTGTTTGTGTATTCCTGATATTATCCACAGACTTTATTTTTTTCAATGTTATTTTTCAGGGAACATTTAATTTTGTGCTTGGAAACACTAATTGGTTCAACATGGAGACACCAGCTCTACACATTCATATTTTCTACCGAGAAAGCTAGAGGAACTGCGACAAACAAATGTGATATTTCTGTTTGTATCGATGTCATTTTATGCACTTGCCTAACGAAAAGACTTTGCTGTTTTCCAAAACCATTTTTACTGTGATTTTCTTGGTCCATTGCTTATGAATTCCACACCACTTTGTCCGGATATGACTGGATGAAACCAGAAATATCTGGTTGTGTTTTGGCTAACTCAATCCAAAATATTGTGAAAGCCTCTGTGTTTGTGTTTTGTGGATATTATCAAAAGACTTTATTGTTTTGAATGTTTTTATCAGGGAACATTTAATTTTGAGCTTGGTTACCGTAATTGGTTCCACATGGATACACCAGCTCTACATATGCGTGTTATCTAGGCAGAAAGCTGGAGGAACTGCGGCAAACAAACATGATATTTCTGTTTGGATCGATGACATTTTATGCACTTGCCTAACAAAAAGATTTTGCTGTTCTCCACAACCCTTTTTACTGTGATTTTCTCGGTATATGGATACGAATTCCAAACCACTTTGTCCGGTTATCACTAGATGAAACCGGAAATATCCAGATTTGTTTTGCCTAACTCAATCCCACATATGGATACAGACTCTGTGTTTGTGTATTCCTGAGATTATCCACAGATTTTATTGTTTTGAATGTTTTTTTTATCAGGGAACATTTAATTTTGAGCTTGGATACAGTAATTGTTTCCACATGGAGAAACAAGCTCTACATATTCGTATTTTCTAGGGAGAAATCTAGAGGAACTGTGGCAAACAAACATGATATTTCTGTTTCTACTGAGGACTTTTTATGCACTTGCCTAACGAAAAGACTTTGCTTTTCTCCAAAACCATTTTTACTCTGATTTTCTCGGTCCATTGCATACGAGTTCCACACCACTTTGTCCGGATATGACTGGATGAAACCAGAATTATCCGGTTGTGTTTTGGCTAACTCAATCCCACATGTTGCGACAGCCTCTGTGTTTGTTTTTTTCTGGATATTATCGATGGACTTTATTGTTTTGAATGTTTTTTATCAGGGAACATTTAATTTTGTGCTTGGAAATACTAATGGTTTCCACATAAGGACATAAGCTCTACACATTCATATTTTGAAGGGAAAAAGCTAGAGGAACTGCGGCAAACAAACATGATATTTCTGTTTGTATAGATGACATTTTATGCACTTGCCTAACGAAAAGATTTTGCTTTTCTCCAAAACCATTTTTACTCTGATTTTCTCGTTCCATTGCATATGAATTCCACACCACTTTGTCCAGATATGACTGGATGAAACCAGAAATATCCGGTTGTGCTTTGGCTAACTGAATCCGAAATATTGCTACAGCCTCTGTGTTTGTATTTTCTGTATATTATCCACGGACTTTATTGTTTTGAATGTTTTTATCAGGGAACATTTAATTTTGTACCATTGAAACACTAATTGGTTCATCATGGGGATTCAAGCGCTACATATTCGTATTTTCTAGGGAGAATCTACAGGAACTGTGGCAAAGAATCATGATATTTCTGTTGTATAGATGATATTTTTTGCACTTGCATAACGAAAATACTTTTCTCTAAAACCATTTTGAATGTGATTTTCTCAGTCCATTTCGTACGAATTCCCCACTACTTTGTCCGGTTATGACTGGATGAAACCAGAAATATCTAGTTGTGTTTTTGCTAGCTCAATCCGAAATATTGCTACAGCCTCTGTGTTTGTGTATTCCTGATATTATCCACGGACTTTATTTTGTTGAATGTTTTTCTTTTTTCAGGGAACATTTAATTTTGTGCTTGGAAACACTAATTGGTTCCACATGGAGACACCAGCTCTACACATTTGTATTTTCTAGGGAGAAAGCTAAAGGAACTGCAGCAAACAAACATGATATTTCTGTTTGTATCGATGACATTTTATGCACTTCCCTAACGAAAATACGATGCTTTTCACCAAAACCATTTTTACTGTGATATTCTCGGTATATGCATACGAATTCCAAAGCACTTTGTCCGGTTATCACTGGATGAAACCGGAAATATCCGGTTTTGTTTTGCCTAACTCAATCCCACATATGGCTGAAGCCTCTGTGTTTGTGTACTCTTGATATTATCCACAGACTTTATTGTTTTGAATGTTTTTTATCAGGGAACTTTTAACTTTGAGCTTGGATACAGTAATTGTTTCCACATGGAGAAAAAATCTCTACATATTCATATTTTCTAGGGAGAAAGATAGAGGATCTGTGGCAAACAAACATGATATTTCTGTTTGTATCGATGACGTTTTATGCACGGCCTAACGAAAAGACTTTGCTTTTCTCCAAAACCATTTTTACTGTGATTTCCTCGGTCCATTGGATACAAATTCCACACTAGTTTGACCGGATATGACTGGATGAAACCAGAATTATCCGGTTGTGTTTTGGCTAACTAAATCCGAAATATTGCTATAGCCTCTGTGTTTGTGTTTTCTGGATATTAATGATGGACTTCCTTGTTTTGAATATTTTTATCAGGAATCATTTATTTTTGTACCGTAGAAACACTAATTGGTTCATCATGAGGACACCAGCTCTACACATTCGTATTTTCTCGGGAGAAATCTAGAGGAACTGTGGCAAACAAACCTGATATTTCTGTTTCTACTGAGGACTTTTTATGCACTTGCCTAACGAAAAGACTTTGCTTTTCTCCAAAACCATTTTTACTCTGATTTTCTCGGTCCATTGCATATGAATTTCAAACGACTTTGTCCGGATATGACTGGATGAAACCGGAAATATCCAGTTATGTTTTGGCTAACTCAGTCCCAGATATTTTTACAGGCTCTGTGTTTGTTTTTTTCTGGATATTATCAGTGGACTTTTTTATTTTGAATGTTTTTTAACAGGGAACATTTAATTTTGTGCTTGCAAACACTAATTGGTTCCACACGGAGACACCAACTCTACACATTCGTATTTTCTACAGAGAAAGCTAGAGGAAGTGCGGCAAACAAACATGATATTTCTGTTTGTCTAGATGACATTTTATGCTCTTGCCTAACAAAAAGACTTTGCTGTTCTCCAAAACCATTTTTACTCTGATTTTCTCGCTCCATTCCATCGAATTCCACACCACTTTGTCCGGATATGACTGGATGAAACCGGAAATATCCAGTTGTGTTTTGGCTAACTCAGTCCCAGATATTTCTACAGGCTCTGTGTTTGTTTTTTTCTGGATATTATCAGTGGACTTTTTTATTTTGAATGTTTTTTAACAGGGAACATTTAATTTTGTGCTTGCAAACACTAATTGGTTCCACACGGAGACACCAACTCTACACATTCGTATTTTCTACAGAGAAAGCTAGAGGAAGTGCGGCAAACAAACATGATATTTCTGTTTGTCTAGATGACATTTTATGCTCTTGCCTAACAAAAAGACTTTGCTGTTCTCCAAAACCATTTTTACTGTGATTTTCTCGCTCCATTCCATCGAATTCCACACCACTTTGTCCGGATATGACTGGATGAAACCGGAAATATCTGGTTTTGTTTTGGCTAACTCAATCCGAAATATTGTGAAAGCCTCTGTGTTTGTGTATTCCTGATATTATCCACAGACTTTATTTTTTTCAATGTTATTTTTCAGGGAACATTTAATTTTGTGCTTGGAAACACTAATTGGTTCAACATGGAGACACCAGCTCTACACATTCATATTTTCAACCGAGAAAGCTAGAGGAACTGCGACAAACAAATGTGATATTTCTGTTTGTATCGATGTCATTTTATGCACTTGCCTAACGAAAAGACTTTGCTGTTCTCCAAAACCATTTTTACTGTGATTTTCTTGGTCCATTGCATATGAATTCCACACCACTTTGTCCGGATATGACTGGATGAAACCAGAAATATCTGATTTTGTTTTGGCTAACTCAATCCGAAATATTGTGAAAGCCTCTGTGTTTGTGTTTTCTGGATATTATCAAAAGACTTTATTGTTTTGAATGTTTTTATCAGGGAACATTTAATTTTGAGCTTGGTTACCGTAATTGGTTCCACATGGATACACCAGCTCTACATATGCGTGTTATCTAGGCAGAAAGCTGGAGGAACTGCGGCAAACAAACATGATATTTCTGTTTGGATCGATGACATTTTATGCACTTGCCTAACGAAAAGATTTTGCTGTTCTCCACAACCCTTTTTACTGTGATTTTCTCGGTATATGGATACGAATTCCAAACCACTTTGTCCGGTTATCACTAGATGAAACCGGAAATATCCAGATTTGTTTTGCCTAACTCAATCCCACATATGGATACAGACTCTGTGTTTGTGTATTCCTGAGATTATCCACAGATTTTATTGTTTTGAATGTTTTTTTTATCAGGGAACATTTAATTTTGAGCTTGGATACAGTAATTGTTTCCACATGGAGAAACAAGCTCTACATATTCGTATTTTCTAGGGAGAAATCTAGAGGAACTGTGGCAAACAAACATGATATTTCTGTTTCTACTGAGGACTTTTTATGCACTTGCCTAACGAAAAGACTTTGCTTTTCTCCAAAACCATTTTTACTCTGATTTTCTCGGTCCATTGCATACGAGTTCCACACCATTTTGTCCGGATATGACTGGATGAAACCAGAATTATCCGGTTGTGTTTTGGCTAACTCAATCCCACATGTTGCGACAGCCTCTGTGTTTGTTTTTTTCTGGATATTATCGATGGACTTTATTGTTTTGAATGTTTTTTATCAGGGAACATTTAATTTTGTGCTTGGAAATACTAATGGTTTCCACATAAGGACATAAGCTCTACACATTCATATTTTGAAGGGAAAAAGCTAGAGGAACTGCGGCAAACAAACATGATATTTCTGTTTGTATAGATGACATTTTATGCACTTGCCTAACAAAAAGATTTTGCTTTTCTCCAAAACCATTTTTACTCTGATTTTCTCGTTCCATTGCATATGAATTCCACACCACTTTGTCCAGATATGACTGGATGAAACCAGAAATATCCGGTTGTGCTTTGGCTAACTGAATCCGAAATATTGCTACAGCCTCTGTGTTTGTATTTTCTGTATATTATCCACGGACTTTATTGTTTTGAATGTTTTTATCAGGGAACATTTAATTTTGTACCATTGAAACACTAATTGGTTCATCATGGGGATTCAAGCGCTACATATTCGTATTTTCTAGGGAGAATCTACAGGAACTGTGGCAAAGAATCATGATATTTCTGTTTGTATAGATGATATTTTTTGCACTTGCATAACGAAAATACTTTTCTCTAAAACCATTTTGAATGTGATTTTCTCAGTCCATTTCGTACGAATTCCCCACTACTTTGTCCGGTTATGACTGGATGAAACCAGAAATATCTAGTTGTGTTTTTGCTAGCTCAATCCAAAATATTGCTACAGCCTCTGTATTTGTGTATTCCTGATATTATCCACGGACTTTATTTTGTTGAATGTTTTTTTTTTCAGGGAACATTTAATTTTGTGCTTGGAAAAACTAATTGGTTCCACATGGAGACACCAGCTCTACACATTCGTATTTTCTAGGGAGAAAGCTAAAGGAACTGCAGCAAACAAACATGATATTTCTGTTTGTATCGATGACATTTTATGCACTTCCCTAACGAAAATACGATGCTTTTCACCAAAACCATTTTTACTGTGATATTCTCGGTATATGCATACGAATTCCAAAGCACTTTGTCCGGTTATCACTGGATGAAACCGGAAATATCCGGTTTTGTTTTGCCTAACTCAATCCCACATATGGCTGAAGCCTCTGTGTTTGTGTACTCTTGATATTATCCACAGACTTTATTGTTTTGAATGTTTTTTATCAGGGAACTTTTAACTTTGAGCTTGGATACAGTAATTGTTTCCACATGGAGAAAAAATCTCTACATATTCATATTTTCTAGGGAGAAAGATAGAGGATCTGTGGCAAACAAACATGATATTTCTGTTTGTATCGATGACGTTTTATGCACGGCCTAACGAAAAGACTTTGCTTTTCTCCAAAACCATTTTTACTGTGATTTCCTCGGTCCATTGGATACAAATTCCACACTAGTTTGACCGGATATGACTGGATGAAACCAGAATTATCCGGTTGTGTTTTGGCTAACTAAATCCGAAATATTGCTATAGCCTCTGTGTTTGTGTTTTCTGGATATTAATGATGGACTTCCTTGTTTTGAATATTTTTATCAGGAATCATTTATTTTTGCACCGTAGAAACACTAATTGGTTCATCATGAGGACACCAGCTCTACACATTCGTATTTTCTAGGGAGAAATCTAGAGGAACTGTGGCAAACAAACCTGATATTTCTGTTTCTACTGAGGACTTTTTATGCACTTGCCTAACGAAAAGACTTTGCTTTTCTCCAAAACCATTTTTACTCTGATTTTCTCGGTCCATTGCATATGAATTTCAAACGACTTTGTCCGGATATGACTGGATGAAACCGGAAATATCCAGTTGTGTTTTGGCTAACTCAGTCCCAGATATTTCTACAGGCTCTGTGTTTGTTTTTTTCTGGATATTATCAGTGGACTTTTTTATTTTGAATGTTTTTTAACAGGGAACATTTAATTTTGTGCTTGCAAACACTAATTGGTTCCACACGGAGACACCAACTCTACACATTCGTATTTTCTACAGAGAAAGCTAGAGGAAGTGCGGCAAACAAACATGATATTTCTGTTTGTCTAGATGACATTTTATGCTCTTGCCTAACAAAAAGACTTTGCTGTTCTCCAAAACCATTTTTACTGTGATTTTCTCGCTCCATTGCATATGAATTCCACACCACTTTGTCCGGATATGACTGGATGAAACCGGAAATATCTGGTTTTGTTTTGGCTAACTCAATCCGAAATATTGTGAAAGCCTCTGTGTTTGTGTATTCCTGATATTATCCACAGACTTTATTTTTTTTCAATGTTATTTTTCAGGGAACATTTAATTTTGTGCTTGGAAACACTAATTGGTTCAACATGGAGACACCAGCTCTACACATTCATATTTTCAACCGAGAAAGCTAGAGGAACTGCGACAAAGAAATGTGATATTTCTGCTTGTATCGATGTCATTTTATGCACTTGCCTAACGAAAAGACTTTGCTGTTCTCCAAAACCATTTTTACTGTGATTTTCTTGGTCCATTGCATATGAATTCCACACCACTTTGTCCGGATATGACTGGATGAAACCAGAAATATCTGATTTTGTTTTGGCTAACTCAATCCGAAATATTGTGAAAGCCTCTGTGTTTGTGTTTTCTGGATATTATCAAAAGACTTTATTGTTTTGAATGTTTTTATCAGGGAACATTTAATTTTGAGCTTGGTTACCTTAATTGGTTCCACATGGATACACCAGCTCTACATATGCGTGTTATCTAGGGAGAAAGCTAGAGGAACTGCTGCAAACAAACATGATATTTCTGTTTGGATCGATGACATTTTATGCACTTGCCTAACGAAAAGATTTTGCTGTTCTCCACAACCCTTTTTACTGTAATTTTCTCGGTATATGGATACGAATTCCAAACCACTTTGTCCGGTTATCACTAGATGAAACCGGAAATATCCGGATTTGTTTTGCCTAACTCAATCCCACATATGGATACAGACTCTGTGTTTGTGTATTCCTGAGATTATCCACAGATTTTATTGTTTTGAATGTTTTTTTTATCAGGGAACATTTAATTTTGAGCTTGGATACAGTAATTGTTTCCACATGGAGAAACAAGCTCTACATATTCGTATTTTCTAGGGAGAAAGCTAGAGGATCTGTGGCAAACAAACATGATATTTCTGTTTGTATCGATGACGTTTTATGCACGGCCTAACGAAAAGACTTTGCTTTTCTCCAAAACCATTTTTAATGTGATTTCCTCGGTCCATTGGATACAAATTCCACACTAGTTTGACCGGATATGACTGGATGAAACCAGAATTATCCGGTTGTGTTTTGGCTAACTAAATCCGAAATATTGCTATAGCCTCTGTGTTTGTGTTTTCTGGATATTAATGATGGACTTCCTTGTTTTGAATATTTTTATCAGGAATCATTTATTTTTGTACTGTAGAAACACTAATTGGTTCATCATGAGGACACCAGCTCTACACATTTGTATTTCCTAGGGAGAAAGCTAGAGGAACTGCGGCAAACAAACATGATATTTCTGTTTGTATAGATGACGTTTTATGCACTTGCCGAAGGAAAACACTTTGCTTTTCTCCAAAACCATTTTTACAGTAATTTTCTGGGTCCATTGAATATGAATTCCAAACGACTTTGTCTCGATATGACTGGATGAAAGTGGAAATATCCGGTTGTGTTTTGGCAAACTCATTTCCAGATATTGCTACAGCCTATGTGTTTTTGTATTCCTGATATTATCCACAGACTTTATTTTTTTTGAATGTTTTTTATTAGGGAACATTTAATTTTGTGTTGGGAAACACTAATTGTTTCCACATGTTGACACAGCTCTACACATTCATATTTTCTAGGGAGAAAGCTAGAGGAACTGCCACAAACAAACATGATATTTCTGTTTGTATTGATGACGTTTTATGCACTTGCCTACCGAAAAGACTTTGCTTTTCTCCAAAACCATTTTTAATGTGATTTTCTTGGTCCATTGTATACGAATTCCACATCACTTTGTCCAGATATAACTGGATGAAACCAGAAATATCCGGTTTTGTTTCGGCTAACTCAATCCGAAATATTGTGAAAGCCTCTGTGTTTGTGTATTCCTGATATTATCCACAGACTTTATTTTTTGAATGTTTTTTTTCAGGGAACATTTAATTTTGTGCTTGGAAACACCAATTGGTTCCACATGGAGACACCAGCTCTACACATTCGCATTTTCTATGGAGAATCCTAGAGGAACTGCGGCAAACAAACATGATATTTCTGTTTGTCTAGATGACTTTTTATGCACTTGCCTAACGAAAAGATTTTGCTTTTCTCCAAAACCATTTTTACAGTAATTTTCTCGGTCCATTGCATACGAATTCCTTACTAGTCTGTCCAGATATGACTGGATGAAACCAGAAAGCTCCGGTTGTGTTTTGGCTAACTCAATCCGAAATAATGTGAAAGACTCTGTGTTTGTGTTTTCTGGATATTATCGATGGACTTTATTGTTTTGAATGTTTTTTATCAGGGAACATTTAATTTTGTACCATTGAAACTCTAATTGGTTCCACATGGAGACACCAGCTCTACACATTTGTATTGTCTAGGGAGAAATCTAGAGGAACTGCGTCAAACAAACATGACATTTCTGTTTGTATAGATGACATTTTATGCACTTGCCTAACGAAAAGACTTTGTTTTTCTCCAAAAGCATCTTTGCTGTGATTTTTTCCGTGCATTGCCTACGAATTCCACTCCAGTTTGTCCGGATATGACTAGATGAAACGGGAAATATCCGGTTTTGTTTTGGCTAACTCAATCCCAGACATAGTTACCGCCTCTGTGTTTGTGTATTCCTGATATTATCCACCGACTTTATCTTGGAATGTTTTTTATCAGGGAACATTTAATTTTGTAATTGGAAAAACTAATTGGTTCATCATGGGGTCACCAGCTCCTCATATTCGTATTTTCTAGGGAGAAAGCTAGGAACTGCGGCAAACAAACATGATATTTCTGTTTATATAGATGACATTTTATGCACTTGCCTAACGAAAAGACATTGTTTTTCCCCAAAACCATTTTTACTGTGATTTTTTCAGTCCATTGCATACGAATTCCACCACAGTTTGTCCGGATATGACTGGATGAAACGGGAAATATCCGGTTTTGTTTTGGCTAACTCAATTCCAGATATTGCTACAGCCTATGTGTTTGTGTATTCCTGATATTATCCACAGACTTTATTTTTTTTGAATGTTTTTTATTAAGGAACATTTAATTTTGTGTTGGGAAACACTATGTTTCCACATGGAGACACAGCTCTACACATTCATATTTTCTAGGGAGAAAGCTAGAGGAACTGCCACAAACAAACATGATATTTCCGTTTGTATTGATGACGTTTTATGCATTTGCCTACCGAAAAGACTTTGCTTTTCTCCAAAACCATTTTTACTGTGATTTTCTTGGTCCATTGTATACGAATTCCACATCACTTTGTCCAGATATAACTGGATGAAACCAGAAATATCCGGTTTTGTTTCGGCTAACTCAATCCGAAATAGTGCTAGAGCCTCTGTGTTTGTGTATTCCTGATATTATCCACAGACTTTATTTTTTGAATGTTTTTTTTCAGGGAACATTTAATTTTGTGCTTGGAAACACCAATTGGTTCCCTATGCAGACACCAGCTCTACACATTCTTAATTTCTATGGAGAAAGATAGAGGAACTGTGGCAAACAAACGTGATATTTCTCCATGAATACATGACATTTCATGCACTTGCCTAACGAAAAGACTTTGCTTTTCTCCAAAACCATTTTTACTGTGATTTTCTTGGTCTATTGTATATGAATTCCACACCACTTTGTCCGGGTATGAGTGAATGAAACCAGAAGTATCCGGTTGTGTTTCGGCTAAAACAATCCGAAATATTGTGAAAGACTCTGTGTTTGTGTTTTCTGGATATTATCGATGGATTTTATTGTTTTGAATGTTGTTATCAGGGAACAATTAATTTTGTACTATATAAACTCTAATTGGTTCCACATGGAGACACTAACTCTACACATTTGTATTTGCTAGGGAGAAATCTAGAGGAACTACACAAACAAACATGACATTTCTGTTTGTATAGATGACATTTTATGCACTTGCCTAACAAAAAGACTTTGCTTTTCTCCAAAACCATTTTTCCTGTGATTTCCTCGGGGCATTGCATGTAATTGCACACCAATGTGTCTGGATATGACTGGATAAAACCAGAAATATCCGATTGTGTTTTGGCTAACTCAATCCCAGATATTGCTACAGCCTCTGTGTTTGTGTTTTCCGGATATTATCAATGCACCTTATTGTTTTAAATGTATTTTATCAGGGATCATTTAACTTTGTACCGTACAAACACTAATTTGTTCCACATGGAGACACCAGCTCTACACATTCGTATTTTCTAGGAAGAAAGCTAGAGGAACTGCGGCAAACAAACATGATATTTCTGATATTATACATGACATTTTATGCACTTGCCTAAAGAAAAGACTTTGCTTTTCTCCATAACCATTTTTAATGTGATTTTCTCGGTCCATTGTATTCGAATTCCACACCACTTTGTCTGGATATGACTGGATGAAACCAGAAATATCCGGTTGTGTTTTGGCTAACTCAATCCCAGATATTGCTGCAGCCACTGTGTTTGTCTTTTCTGGATATTATCGACAGACTTCTTTGTTTTGAATGTTTTTTCAGAGAACATTGAACCTTGTACCGTAGAAACTCTAATTGGTTCCACATGGAGACACCAGCTCTACACATTCGAATTTTCTAGGGAGAAAGGTAGAGGAACTGCGGCATACAAACATGATATTTCTGTTTGTATCGATGACATTTTAAGCACTTCCCTAACAAAAAAACTTTGCTTTTCTCCAAAACCATTTTTACTGTGATATTCTCGATACATTGCATACGAATTGCAGACCACTTTGTCCGAATAGGCCTGGATGAAACCAGAAATATCGGGTTTTGATTTGGCTACCTCAATCCCAGATATTGCTACAGCCTCTGTGTTTGTGTTTTCTGGATTTTATCAATGGACTTTATTGTTTTGAATGTTTATTATCAGGGAACATTTAATTTTGTACTATATAAACAATAATTGCTTCCACATGGAGACACCAGCTCTACATATTCGTATTTTCTAGGGAGAAATCTAGAGGAACTGCGGCAAACAAACATGACATTTCTGTGTGTAAAGATGACATTTTATGTACTTGCCAAAAGAAAAGACTTTGCTTTTCTCCAAAACCATTTTTACTGTGATTTTCTCGGTCCTTTGCATTCGAATTCCACACCACTTTGTCCGAATATGACTGGATGAAACCAGAAATATCCGGTTGTGTTTTGGATAACTCAATCGCAGATATTGCGAAAGTCTCTGTGTTTGTGTTTTCCGGATGTTATCGATGGACATTATTGTTTTGAATATTTTATCAGGGATCATTTAACTTTGTACCATACAAACACTAATTGGTTCCACATGGAGACACCAGCTCCACACATTCGTATTTTCTAGGAAGAAACCTAGGGGAACTGCGGCAAACAAACATGATATTTCTGTTTGAATAGATGGCATTTTATGCACTTGCATAAAGAAAAGACGTTGCTTTTCTCCAAAATCATTTTTACTGTGATTTTCTCGGTCCATTGCACGAATTCCAAACCACCTAATCCAGATATGACTGGATGAAACCAGAAATATCCGGTTGTGTTTTGGCTAACTCAATCCCAGTTATTACCACAGGCCCTGTGTTTGTGTTTTCTGGATATTATCAACGGACCTAATTGTTTTTAATTTTTTTTTGTATCAGGGAACATTTAATTTTTCCTGGGAGCACTAATTGGTTCCACATGGAGACACCACCTCTACATATTCGTATTTCTAGGAAGAATTCTAGAGGAACTGCGGCAAACAAACATGATATTTCTGTCTGTATAGATGATATTTTATGCACTTGCCTAACGAAAAGACTTTGCTTTTCTCCAAAACCATTTTTACTGTGATTTCTCGGTCTTTTGCATACGAATAGCACACCACTTTGTCCGGATATGACTGGATGAAACCAGAAATATGCAGTTGTATTTTGGCTTACTCATTCCCAGATATTGCTACAGCCTCTGTGTTTGTGTTTTCCAGATATTATCAATGGACTTTATTGTTTTGAATGTTTTTTATCAGGGAACATTTTATTTTGTGCTTTGAAACTCTAATTGGTTCCACATGGACACACCAGCTCTACACATTCATATTTTTTCGGAGTAAGCTAGTGGAACTGTGGCAATCAAATATGATATTTCTGTTTGTATAGAAGACATTTTATGCACTTGCCGAAGGAAAAGACATTGCTTTTCTCCAAAATCATTTTCACTGTGATTTTCTTGGTCCATTGCATTCGAATTCCACACCACTTTGTCTGGTTATGCCTGGATGAAAACAGAAATACCTGGTTCTCTTTTGGCTAACTCAATCCAAAATATGTGAAAGCCTCTGTGTTTTTGTTTGCGGATATTTTCAATGGACTTTATTCTTTTGACTGTTTTTATCTGGGAACTTTTAATTTTGTACCCTAGAAACACTAGTTGACTCCACATGGAGACACCAGCTCTACACATTCGTATTTTCTAGGGAGAAAGCTAGAGGAACTGCGGCAAACAAACATGATATTTCTCCTTGTATACATGACATTTTATGCACTTCCCTAACGAAAAGACTTTGTTTTTCTCCAAAAAAAATTTCGCTGTGATTTTCTAAGTCCATCGCTTATGATTTCCACACCACTTTGTCCGGATATGACTGGATTAAACCAGCAATAGCCGGTTGTGTTTTGTCTAAATGAATCCCAGTTTTTGCTAAAGCCTCTGTGTTTGTGTTTTCCAGATATTATCAACGAATGTTATTGTTTTGAATGTTTTTCCTAAGGGAATATTTAATTTTGTGCTTGGAAACTCTAATCAGTTCCACATGGAGTCACCAGCTCTACACATTCGTATTTTCTAGGGAGAAAGCTAGAGGAACTGTGGCAATCAAACATGATATTTCTGTTTGTATACATGACAATTTATGCACTTGCGTAATGAAAAGACTTTGCTTTTCTCCAAGACCATTTTTACTGTGATTGTATGTGTCCATTGTATAGGAATTCCACACCACTTTGTCAGGATATGACTGGATGAAATCCGAAATATCAGGTTGTGTTTCGGTTAACTCACTCCCAGATATTTCAACAGCCTCTGTGTTTGTTTTTTCCAGATATTTTCAATGGACTTTATCGTTTTGAATGTTTTTATCAGGGAACATTTAATTTTGTGCTTGGAAACACTAATTCGTTCCACGTGGAGACACCAGCTCTACAAATTCGTATATTCTAGGGTGAATACTTGAAGAAATTTGGCAAACAAACATGATATTTCTGTTTTTATTGATGACCTTTTATGCACTTGCCTAATGAAAAGACTGCTTTTCTCCAAAACCATTTTTACTGTGATATTCTCGGTCCACTGCATACGAATTCCACTCCATTTTTTCCATATATGACTGGATGAAACCAGAAATATCCGGTTGTGTTTTGGATAACTAAATTCCAGATATTGCGACAGCTTCTGTGTGTGTTTTCTGGATATTATCAATGGACTTTATTGTTTTGATTGTTTTTTATCAGAGAACATTTAATTTTGTGCTTGGAAACACTAATTGGTTCAACATGGAGACAGCAGCTCTACACATTTGTATTTTCTAGGAAGAAAGTTAGAGGAAATGCGGGAAACAAACATGATATTTGTATGTATAGATGAGATTTTATGCACTTGCCTAACGAAAAGACTTTACTTTTCTCCAATTTTTTTTTTTTTGCTGTGATTTTCTCGGTCAATTGCATATAAATTCCACACCACCTTTTCCAGATATTACTGGATGAAAACAGTATTATACGGTTGAGTTTTGGCTAAATCAATCCCAAATATTGCGACAACCTCTCTGTTTGTGTTTTCTGGATATTATTGATGAACTTTATTGTTTTGAATGTTTTTATCAGGGAACATTTAATTTTGTACTGGGAAAATCTAATTGGTTTAACATGGAGACACAAGCTCTACACATTCATATTTTCTAGGGAGAAAGCTAGAGGAACTGTGGCAAACAAACATGATATTTCTGTTTGTATTGGTGACATTATATGCACTTGTCTAAAGAAAATGAAGGACCCCAAATCTGGGAATCCAACGTGCTCGGGTGGTCGCCCAGTGACCCAAAACTCCAACCCAGTAGATGCAAAAGCAAGAGGATATTTATTAATACGTTTGCGTAAATGGGCTCCCCAGCACCTCAGGCAGTCGAGAGAGCAAGAGAGCCCTGAGCAGGTGTAACAGCACTTTTTAAAGACAATAGCCACCTGATTGACATATGTATGTGGGGCGTTTGGTGATTGGCTATTTTGAAGGGCAAACTCTTGTTGCGATTTTAGTGAGGGAAAAGGGAAATTTATACAATGGTCACAGAACCTTATTGCAACTCTTTTCCGGACTCCTGCAAGTGTTATCGCGTGAGACAGTTACACAGAGCAGTTTCACAAGGCAGTTTCCCAAGGTTATTCTGCAGGCAGGTGGAGACACAGTTATCTTAAGGAATGGCTACTGTCAGCAGCCAAACTTTTTAACCCTTGCTAAAATTATTTTAATATTTAATTTTAGCAGGGGTCTTACATTCCCTCATCTTCTTTTTATACTGATTTTAATCTTAAAATTTTAAGGGGTTTTTCCTAGTTTAGCCATAGAGTCCCTGATGATCCCTGAATGATCAGTGTAGAAGTAGCTCTTTTTTTAGAGCAGCACATAAACCCTTAAAAAAAAAAAACAATAAGACCATCCTCCTTCTGTTCTGCAACACTACTTTTGAACGTGATGTTAAAGACTGTTCTAGCTTACCGATGGTCTGCTCTAGGTCTTCTACTGCCCTATGGAGGGCCTTAATTTTCTGGCATTGAATATTATTTTTTTTTGCAAGGGCGCAGTGCTCTTTCCACACCTGCCGCAACCCCTGTTTTATTTAATTGAGAATGGCCTCTGTCTTAGTTTGCCCTCAGTCATTCCTGTCCTTACCCATCATCAGTAACTCTGGCAGCTTGGCCTAGAGCCCTGTCTTAGGTTGGTACAGGATGATGAGAGTCTTACCCATCTTTGAGTACCATTCCAGCCTGGCATTAGGTGAGAGATGAAGCATACAGCCAAATATCAATTATTTTTGATTACAAAGGAGGTTTGGTAGCGAACTTGAACCAATTCTTCAGCTATATTGGACAGTCCAGTAGCAGTAAGATTGTTTTGGTCACTAAACATGCAAGCCTTCGCAGTCCACGGTTATTTCCAAAGGCCAGTCCAGGAACACTTACTACTGATACAGCCATGGCAAGGGCAGTGTCCTCTCCTATTAGGATGACGTTGCCATTACAGTCTTCAGGTGAAGCATGCCGCCAACGCACTCTATCCGCCGCTGTAAATACAGATGTCAGCATTGGGGCCACATGGCCCAGGGAGCAATTGCAGAAGTTATCAGAGGCTAATGATGTAAAGGCATATTGGCTGCATAGAAAAACCCATCCCTTAGGAGCCCGCGTCCCATTCCAGTACCAGATCAGGTCCATTCCATTGATTGGTGATAGGATCCCTCCATTTCACCATTGCTCTTTTCGCAGCTATTTTTAAACAGTTAGAATTTAACAGAGACATCAAGACTTGAACATAATAGATTACTTTAACTCATTGCTTTAACAGAGGATCAGATTTTGATTTTATGTCAAAGAAAATAGACTAATAGTTTTATAACTGAAAATGTCTGCTTTCCATAACATTTTGTAACTTTCTCACACCTTCTGTAACTTACTCGAACCTTTTGTAACTTACTCAAACCTTCTGTAACCCACAGTCATTTTCCAGGTTTTACCTGATTTCTTAACATGCCAAATTAGATAATTTTTTTTATTACCACCTAGCGGTTTGACTCCAAAGGGCAGCATTTTTTAATTTATATTTATTTTGTACCCCCTTTTTTTAAATTGCTTTCACATGCATCAGTATGCAGATAACAAAATCCATCCTCGCTTCCCCAAAGCCTATAGTTTATTTCCCTTTTTTACTGGCACTGATTGCAAACCTCAATAACTTGTGGAGGCTGTGCACTCCGTAACTTGTCATTTTAATTTTTACTCAATCCTGAGCAGAGAGCCCATTTGTTTGCCAAAGAGGCCAACTGAGGGTCTTTCCAGCCAGGAGCATCACAGGTTACACATACAACTTCAGTTTTCTTTTTAAAGAAAGGCATTGCTTTGTATACTTGCAGATCCTGTCGACTATGCCAATTTGTGACAGCAAATTATTTTTCTGCTGTCTGCTGTGCACAGACTTAGTTACTTTTAGTTTAATCTGCAAGAAATATGCTGCAAGCCTTGTAGTGCACACTAAAATTATTTAGAGGAAAGACAGTAAAGGAGCATAGATTAACAGAATGTTGCAATAAACATGGCTCCATTGCTATAATGATATTATAGCAAGAGGGTCCACTGATCCCTGTAGGGAGGGCCTGAGGCTTGCCCCGCTTCCAGTTTTCCCGAACTCTGTTTTTTAGTGAATTACCTTTTTTATCAGTTTTGGGGTGACATTAATTGGCCCAATGCCTTTCCTTTAGCAGCAGGGGAAAATCCCAGGAGGAGCCTTATTTTGATTTTTGACTTGGACAATTTTTGTACATGTCCCTGCAGAGCGGCAGGTCCTGAATGTCCTGTTTTTAAGTGAATCCATTTTGTTAATCCCTTGTCAAAGGGACTGTTACAGAACACCTCAGCAGAATTTATAGTACTGTGGGCATCACTAGGCAATCTTCACAAAGCACCAGAAAAGGATCCATACTGAGAATCAGACATTATCAGTAATCATTACAGGCATGTTTAACATTTAGCTTGACTGTGTGTTCCCCTGGGATGAAACAGCAGCAGCAGAGGCTTGCTCCGGCTCCCTCTTAAAGCCCCCAAGGACACGGGTGGCTCATTGCTAAGATTTTAGGCAAGCAGTGCGTCCCGTCTTGGATCTTGGCCAGAGAGCCGAGACACAAAGCATGTCCACCTGTTTATCAGAAACATTCCTTTATCCTCCTCCCCGGGAACTGGCCAGGCTCCCAAGGAGCAGGAGAAGGTCATCCGGCAGCAAAGTTACTTGTCTACCAGAGCTGAACCTAGATACAAGCCTCTCCATCCCAAAAATCTGTCCTTACATTTGGCCCTAGGGTTGCATTGAGAGGTAGACATAATTAACACATTATAAGAATGCAATACAAATTTTTTATACAAGTATACATTTAGCAAACACAATAATATTTAAGGCATTTTAAGGATAAATTGAAACATATCTGAGGGGGAATTAGCTTCTTGGGCACCCATGTCAAGGACATAAAAAAACAGTACCATTTCAATACAACAACTCAAGCTGCTGCAGACAGCCTAAGAACTGGCTAGACAATCCCATGGCATGGAGATCTGACGCATTGTTACTTCGTAAACAGACATGTTGAGGCGCACACAGTCCAATTAACAAATGCGCTAACATTTTGCATTACTCTGAAATTAGTGATTCGGGTTTCATTAAATATTTGTAACATCTCTTTTTGATAAGACAACAAATTTTTTAGCGGATGGAACACGGTGGGTAACCATTTAACCATAATGATAGTAGCCTCTTACTATCTGTAATTGTTACATTCTTGTAGGTTTGTGCAATCTTAACTATTTGCAGCATATTTTGATTTACAATTTTTTGTAAAGCAAACCAAGCATAATCTGTTCAAGCATTCCTATTAATAATAGGGTAGAGTTAACACATAATACAAAAATAGAATGGGTAGTCCGGACACTTTGTTACCACAATTTCTCATTTTACATAGTAATATTAATTTTACAACAGGTAACATTTACTTTAAGTAAAATATTTAAATACAGGATGAGGGCTGTCCAGTGCACAGTGATTTATATTTTTTTACTCCCAGTGTTTCTTATTTACAACACCCTCTTCAGTAAACCAAGGACAAAACTTTTTTTAACAGCGCTGATAAATTGCTCTACGGTTTGTTTCTTTAACCCTATCCTCTACATCTGCAATAAAGTTTTTCCAGCCTTTGTTATGGCTTGTTTTTTTTTTCTTTAAATGCACATTTAAATCTTTTTTGAGTACATTTTAATGTTGCTCATCCACGACTCCTTCTGCAAACCAAGGACTGACTATTCCTATGGCATCAATGAACTGTTCTATGGCTCACCTTTTTTAACCCTATTTCCTGCATCTGTAATGGAGTCTTTATAGCCTTTATTAGGGGAGGGTCTTGGGTCAGGTCTTCCCACACGGTGATATAGGGAACCTGGTCAGGGTGTCCATGGGGTCCTGGTTGAAAGACTCATACCTTGACCTGTGAGATAATATCAGCATTAAAGGTCCTGTCCCTAGGCCAGGCCAACCAACCTCAAAGGTCGACCATTCCAAGGAACAGAAAGTCACCCACTTTTTACTTTTGACGTCGATCGACTGATTGTGCGCGCAGTTTTGAACTTCTTTTCAGTGGCCTAAAGTAAGGCTTAAAGGGGTGGTTAGTTGTTGCCCCATGGGTACAGAGAGAGTAAAACGAATGAGGAGGGGAACAAGAAAACAGACGCACACAACACACAAGAGGAGCCGCGGCACCAAATCGGTAGCAAACCGAAAGTAGAAGTTCAAATGGGAGCGGCCAGATGGCCAGACTCTCCCTGGGAAGGAGAGAGGCACTTTCTCTCTTGTTTCCCCCAAACCACCGCTGGAGCACCCCCCAGGGTGGGACCAGGAGTCTCAGGGCACATCTGCCTCCCCCACTGGTCCGATACAAATTCAAGTCCCGTACGGGCACCAAGTGCAGACTTAAACACTGACCAGACGACGAGAAGGATGGAACCAATAAAACAAGTAGCTTACCTCTAACTGTTCACGGAATTGGGTCTGGGGGCGTCCAAATCCCGGAAGAGCCCCCAGTGAAGGACCCCAAATCTGGGAATCCAATGCGCTCAGGTGGTCGCCCAAAGACCCAAAACTCCAGCCCAGTAGATGCAAAAGCAAGAGGTTATTTATTGATAGGTTTGCGCAAACGGGCTCCCCAGCACCTCAGGCAGTCGAGAGAGCAAGAGAGCCCTGAGCAGGGGTTACAGCAGTTTTTAAAGACAATAGCCACCTGATTGACATATGTATGTGGGGCGTTTGGTGATTGGCTATTTTGAAGGGCAAACTCTTGTTGCGATTTTAGTGAGGGAAGGGGTAAATTTATACAATGGTCACAGAACCTTATTGCAACTCTTTTCCAGACTCCTGCAAGTGTTATCGCGTGAGACAGTTACACAGAGTAGTTTCACAAGGCACTTTCCCAAGGTTATTCTGTAGGCAGGTGGAGACACAGTTATCTTAAGGAATAGTAACTGTCAGCAGCCAAGCTTTTTAACCCTTGTTAAAATTATTTTAATATTTACTTTTAGCAAGGGTCTTACAAAAAGATTTTGCTTTTCTTCAAAACCATTTTTACTGTGATTGACTGTGTGCATTGTATTCGAATTTCACACCATTTTGTCCGGATATGACTGGATGAAGCCAGAAATATCAGGTTCTGTTTTGGCCAACTCAATCCCACATGTTGCGACAGACTCTGTGTTTATGTTTTCTGCATATTATCAATGGACTTTATTGTTTTGAATGTTTGTTATCCGGCAACATTTAATTTTGGGCTTGGAAACACTAATTGGTTCGACATGGACACACCAGCTCTACACATTCGTATTATCTAGGGAGAAAGCAAGAGGAACTGCGGCAAACAAACATGATATTTCTGTTGGTATAAGTGACATTTTATGCACTTGCCTAACGAAAAGACTTTGCATTTCTCCAAAACCTTTTTTACTGTGATTGTCTGTGTCCATTGTATACGAATTTCACAAAACTTTGTCAGGATATGACTGGATGAAACCAGAAGTATCCAGTTGTGTTTTGGCTAACTCAATCCCATATGTTGCGACTGCCTCTTTGTTGGTGTATTCCTGATATTATCGATGGACTTTATTGTTTTAAATGTTTTTTATCAGGGAACATTTAATTTTATGCTTGGAAACACTAATTGTTTCCACATGGAGACACCAGCTCTACACATTCATATTTCTAGGGAGGAAGCTAGAGGAACTGCGGCAAAGAAACATGATATTTCTGTTTTATGCACTAGCCCAAGGAAAAAACTTTGCTTTTTCTCCAAAACCATTTTAACTGTGATTTTCTTGGTCCATTGCATATGAATTCCACAACACTTGGTAAAGATATGCCTGGATGAAACCAGAAATATCCGGTTGTGTTTTGGCTAACTCAATCCCAGATATTGCTACAGCCTCTGTGTTTGTGTTTTCTGGATATTCTCAATGGACTTTATTGTTTTGAGTGTTTTTATGTCGGGGCATGTCATTTTGTACCCTAGAAACACTAGTTGACTCCACATGGAGACACCAGCTCTACACATTCATATTTTCAAGGGAGGAAGCTAGAGGCACTGTGGGAAACAAACATGATATTTCTGTTAGTATAGATGACATTTTAAAAACTTCCTTAATGAAAAGACTTTGCTTTTTTCCAAAACCGTTTTTACTCTGATTTGCTCGGTCCATTGCATACGAATCCCAGACCACTTTGTACGGACATGACTGGATGAAACCAGAAATATCCGGATCTGTTTAGTGTAACTCAATCCCAAATATTGCTAGAGCCTATGTGTTTGTGTTTTCTGGATATTATCAAAATACTTTATTGTTTTGAATGTTTTTTATCAAGAACATTTAATTTTGTTCTTGGAAACTCTCATTGGTTCCACAAGGAGACACCACCTCTACACATTCGTATTTTCTAGGGAAAATATAGAGGAACTGCGGCAAACAAACATGATATTTCTGTTTGTATAGATGACATTTTATGCACTTGCCTAATGAAAAGACTTGTTTTTCTCCAAAACCATTTTTACTTTGAATTTCTCGGTCCATTGCATAAGAATTCCACACCACTTAGTCCGGATATCCATGGATGAAACCAGAAATAACCGGTTGTGTTTTGGCAAACTCAATCCCAGATATTGCTACAGGAATCTGTTTTTGTGTTTTCCGGATATTATCAACAGACTCTATTGTTTGAATGTTTTCTCTCAAGGAACATTTAATGTTGTGCTGGGAAACACTAATTGGTTCCTCATGGAGACACCAGCTCTACACATTCGTATTTTCTAGGGAGAAAGCTAGATGAAATATGGCAAAAAACATGATATTTCTGTTTCTATAGATGACATTTTATGCACTTGTCTAAGAAAAGACTTTGCTTTTCTCCAAAAACATTTTTACTCTGATTTTCTCGGTCCATTGCATACGAATTCCACACCACATTGTCCGGATATGACTGGATGAAACCAGAAATATCCGGTTGTGTTTTGGCTAACTCAATCCCAGATATTGCTAGAGGCTCCATGTTTCTGTTTTCCAGATATTATCTACAGACTTTATTGTTTTGAATGTTTTTTATCAGGGAACATTTAATTTTGTGCTGGGAAACACTAGTTGACTGCAGATGCAGACACCAGCTCTACACATTCGTATTTTCTAGGGAGAAAGCTAGAGGAACTGCGGCAAACAAACATGATATTTCTGTTTGAATAGATGACATTTTATACACTTGCCTAATGAAAAGACTTTGCTTTTCTCAAAAACCATTCTTACTGTAATTTTCTCGGTCCATTGCATACGAATTCCACACCACTTTGTAAGGATATTACTGGATATAACCAAAATATCCAGTTGTGTTTTGGCTAATTCAATCCAGATATTGCTACTGCCTCTGTGTTTGTGTTTTCTGGTTATTAACAACGGACTTTATGGTTTTGAATGTTTTTTATCAGGGAACACTTAATTTTGTGCTTGGAAACTCTAATTGGTACTACATGGAGACACCAGCTCTGCATATTCGTATTTTCTAGGGAGAAAGCTAGAGGAACTGCGGCAAACAAACATGATATTTCTGTTAGTATCATTGATATTTTATCTACTTGCCTAAAGAAAATACTTTGCTTTTCTCCAAAAGCATTTTTACTGTGATTTTCTTGGTCCATTGCATACGAATTCCACACCAGTTTGTCCGGATATGACTGGATGAAACCAGAAATATCCGGTTGTGTTTTGGCTAACTCAATCCTAAATACTGTGAAACACTTTGTGTTTGTGTTTTCCAGATATTGGCGATGGACTTTCCTGTTTTGAATATTTTTATCAGGGAACATTTAATTTTGTACCGTAGAAAAACTAATTGTTTCCACATGGAGACACCAGCTCTACACATTCTTATTTTCTAGGGAGAAAGCTAGAGGAACTGCAGCAAACAAAAATGATAATTCTGTTTATATAGATGACATTTTATGCACTTGCCTAACGAAAAGACTTTGCTTTTCTCCAAAATCTTTTTACTGTGATTTTCTCAGTCCATTGCATACGAATTGGACACCAGTAGGTCCGCATATGACTGGATGAAAGGGGAAATATCCGGTTGTGTTTTTGCTAATTCAATCACAGATATTACTCCAGCCTCTGTGTATTTGTATTCCTGATATTATCCACGGACTTTATTGTGTTGAATGTTTTTTATCTGGGAACATTTAATTTTGTGCTGTGAAAAACTAAAGGGTTCCACATGGAGACACCAGCTCTGCACATTCGTAGTTTCTAGGGAGAAAGCTGGAGGAACTGCGGCAAACAAACATGATATTTCTGTTTGTATCAATGACATTTTATGCACTTGCCTAAAGAAAAGACTTTGCTTTTCTTCAAAACCATTTTTACTAACATTTTCTCCGTCCATTGCATTTGCATTCCACAGGAGTATGTCCGGATATGACTGTATGAATCCGGAAAATCAAATTAGTTTTGTGTAACTCAATCCAAAATATTGTGAAAGCCTCTGTGTTTGTATATTCCTGATATTATCCACAGACTTTATTGTTTTGAATGTTTTTTTTTTATCAGGGAAAATTTAATTTTGTGCTGCGAAACACTAATTGGTTCCACATGGAGACACCAGCTCTACACATTCCTATTTTCTAGGGAGAAAGCTAGAGGAAATACTGCAAACAAACAGGATATTTATGTTTGTATCGATGATATTTTATCTACTTGCCTAATGAAAAGACTTTGCTTTTCTCCAAAACCATTTTTACTCTGATTTTCTCGGTCCATTGCATACGAATTCCACACCACATTGTCCGGATATGACTGGATGAACCCAGAAATATCCGGTTGTGTTTTGGCTAACTCAATCCCAGATATTGCTAGAGGCTCTATGTTTCTGTTTTCCAGATATTATCTACAGACTTTATTGTTTTGAATGTTTTTTATCAGGGAACATTTAATTTTGTGCTGGGAAACACTAGTTGACTGCAGATGCAGACACCAGCTCTACACATTCGTATTTTCTAGGGAGAAAGCTAGAGGAACTGCGGCAAACAAACATGATATTTCTGTTTGAATAGATGACATTTTATACACTTGCCTAATGAAAAGACTTTGCTTTTCTCAAAAACCATTCTTACTGTAATTTTCTCGGTCCATTGCATACGAATTCCACACCACTTTGTAAGGATATTACTGGATATAACCAAAATATCCAGTTGTGTTTTGGCTAATTCAATCCAGATATTGCTACTGCCTCTGTGTTTGTGTTTTCTGGATATTAACAACGGACTTTATGGTTTTGAATGTTTTTTATCAGGGAACACTTAATTTTGTGCTTGGAAACACTAATTGGTTCCACATGGAGACACCAGCTCTACATATTTGTATTTTCTAGGGAGAAAGCTAGAGGAACTGCGGCAAGCACACATGATATTTCTATTTGTATAGATGATATTTTATGCACTTCCCTAATGAAAAGACTTTGCTTTTCTCCAAAACCATTTTTACAGTAATTTTCTCGGTCCATTGCATACGAATTCCGCAGCAGTTTTCCGGATATGACTGGATGAAACCGGAAATATCCGGTTGTGTTTTCGATGACTCAATCCGAAATATTGTGAAAGCCTCTGTGTTTGTGTTTTCAGGATATTATCAACAGACTTTATTGTTTTGAATGTTATTTCTCGCGGAACATTTGATTTTGAGCTTGGGAACACTAATTAGTTCCACATGGAGACACCAGCGCTACACATTCGTATTTTCTAGGGAGAATCTAGAGGAACTGTGGAAAGAAACATGATATTTCTGTTTGTATAGATGACATTTTTACACTTGCATAACGAAACGACTTTGCTTTTCTCTAAATCCATTTTTAATGTGATTTTCTCGGTCCATTTCATACAAATTCCACACTACTTTGTCAGGTTATGACTGGATGAAACCAGAAATATCTGGTTGTGTTTTTGCTAGCTCAATCCGAAATATTGCTACAGCCTCTGTGTTTGTGTGTTCCTGATATTATCCACGGACTTAATTTTGTTGAATGTTTTTTTTTCAGGGAACATTTTATTTTGTGCTTGGAAACACTAATTGGTTCCACATGGAGACACCAGCTGTACAGATTCGTATTTTCTACGGAGATAGCTATAGGAACTGCGGCAAACAAACATGATATTTCTGTTAGTATCGATGAAATTTTATGCACTAACCTGACGAAAAGACTTTGCTTTTCTCCAAAACCATTTGTACTGTGATTTTCTCGGTCCATGGCATACGAATTCCACAGCACTTTGTCTGGATATGACTGGATGAAACCAGAAATATCGGTTGTGTTTTGGCTAACTGAATCCGAAATATTGCTACAGCTTCTGTGTTTTTGTTTTCTGGATATTATCAACGGACTTTATTGTTTTGAATGGTTTTAATCGGGGAACATTTTATTTTGTACCGTAGAAACACTAATTGGTTCCACATGGAGACTCCAGCTCTACACATTAATATTTCTAGGTAAAAAGCTAGAAGAACTGCGGCAATCAAACATGATATTTCTGTTTGTATCGATGACATTTTATGCACTTGCCGAACAAAAAGACTTTGCTTTTCTCCAAAACCATTTTTGCTTTGATTTTCTCAGTCCATTGCATACGAATTCCACACCAGTTTGTGTATTACTGATATTATACATGGACTTTATTGTTTTGAATGTTTATTATCAGGGAACATTTAATTTTTTACCGTAGAAACACTAATTGGTTCCACATGGAGACACCTGCTCTGCACATTCGTATTTTCTAGGGAGAAAGCTAGAGGAATTCCGGCAAACAAACATGATATTTCTGTTTGTATATATGACATTTTATCTACTTACCTAATGAAAAGAATTTACTTTTCTCCAAAACCATTTTTACTGTGATTTTCTCGGTCCAATGCATACGAATTCCACACCACTTTGTCCGGATATGACTGGATGAAACCAGAAATATCCGGTTGTGTTCTGGCTAACTCAATCCTAAATATTGTGAAAGCCTTTGTGTTTGTGTTTTCTGGATATTATCGACGGACTTTATTGTTTGAAGGTTTTTTATCAGGGAACATTTAATTTTGTGCTGCGAAACACTAGTTGGTTCCACATTGAAACACCAGCTCTACATATTTGTATTTTCTAGGGAGAAAGCTATAGGAACTGCGGCATACAAACATGATATTTCTGTTTGTATCGAGGACGCTTTATGCACTTGCCTTACGAAAAGATTTTGCTTTTCTCCAAAACCATTTTTACTGTGATTTTCTCAGTCCATTGCATACGAATTCCACACAAGTTTGTCCGGATATTACTGGATGAAACCGGAAAAATCCGATTTTGTTTTGGCTCACTCGTCCCAGATATTGCTACAGGCTCTGTCTTTGTGTTTTCTGGATATTATCGATGGACTTTATTGCTTTGAATTATTTTTTATTGGGGAACATTTAATTTTGTGCTTGGAAACACTAATTGTTCCCACATGGAGAAACCAGCTCTACACATTAGAATTTTTTAGGGATAATGCTAGAGGAACTGCTGCAAAACCAACAAGATATTTCTGTTTGTATCATTGACAATTTACGCACTGTATAACGAAAACACTTTCCTTTTCTCCAAAACCATTTTTACTGTGATTTTCTTGGTCTATTACATAAGAATTCCACACCAGTTTGTCCGGATATGACTGGATGAAACCAGAAATATCCGATTGTGCTTTGGCTAACTCAATCCTAGTATTGTGAAAGCCTCTGTGTTCGTGTTTTCTGGATATCATCAATGGACTTTATTGTTTTGAAAGTTTTTTAATCGGAGAACATTTTATTTTGAGCTTGGGTACAGTAATAGGTTCCCCATGGAGACACCAGCTCTATATATTCGCATTTTCTAGGTAGAAAGCTAGAGGAACTGTGACAAACAAACACGATATTTCTGTTTGTATCGATGACGTTTTATGCACTTGCCAAACGAAAAGAGTTTGCATTATTCCAAAACCATTTGTACTGTGATTTTCTCGTTCCACTGCATACGAATTCCACATGACTTTGTGCAGATATGACTGGATGAAAACAGAAATATCCAGTTGTGTTTTGGCTAACTCAATTCCAGATATTGTTACAGCTTCTGTGTTTGTGTTTTCTGGATATCATCAATGGAGTTTATTATTTTGAAAGTTTTTTATCGGGAATATTTTATTTTGAGTTTGGATACAGTAATTGGTTCCACATGGAGACACCAGCTCTACATATTCGTATTTTCTGGGTAGAAAGCTAGAGGAACTGTGGAAACAAACCTGATATTTCTGTTTGTATAGATGACATTTTATGCACTTGCCTAACGAAAAGACTTTGCTTTTCTTCAAAACCATTTTTCCTCTGATTTTCTCGGTCCATTGCATACGAATTCCACAGGAGTTTCTCCAGATATGACTGGATGAAACCAGAAATATCCGGTTTAGTTTTGTCTAACTCAATCCCAGATATTGCTACAGCTTCTGTGTTTCTGTTTTCTGGTTATTATAAATGGACTTTATTGTTTTGAATGTTTTTTATCGGGGAACATTTTATTTTGAGGTTGGATACAGTAATTGGTTCCACATGGAGACGCCAGCTCTACCTATTATTATTCTCTAGGTAGAAAGGTAGAGGAACTGCTGAAAAAAACATGATATTTCTGTTTGTATAGAGGACATTTATGCAGTTGCCTAACGAAAAGACTACTTTTCTCCAAAACCATTTTTACTGTGATTTTCTCGTTCCATTGCATACGAATTCCACACCAGTTTGTCCAGATATGACTGGATGAAACCAGAAATATCCGGTTGTGTTTTGGCTAACTCAATCCGAAATATTGTGAAAGCCTCTGTGTTTGTGTTTTCTGGATATTATCGATGGACTTTATGGTTTTGAATTTTTTATCAGGGAACATTTCATTTTGTACCGTTGAAACACTAATTGGTTCATCATGGGTACACCAGCTCTACACATTCATATTTCTAGGTAAAAAGCTAGAGGACCTGCGGCAATCAAACATGATATTTCTGTTTGTATCGATGTGATTTTATGCACTTGCCTAATGAGAAGACTTTCCTTTTCTCCAAAATCATTTTTACTGTGATTTTCTTGGCACATTGCATACGAATTCCAAACCAGTTTGTCCGGATATGACTGGATGAAACCAGAAATATCCGGTTTTGATTTGGCTAATTCCACCCCAGTTATGGCTACAGCCTCTGTGTTTGTGTTTTCTGGATATTTTCAATGGACTTTTTGTTTTGAATATTTTTTATCGGGAAACATTTTATTTTGAGATTGGACACAGTAATTGGTTCCACATGGAGACACCAGCTCTACGTATTTTTATTTTCTAGGTAGAAAGCTAGAGGAACTGCGGCAAACAAACATCATATTTCTGTTTGTATAGATGACATTTTATGCACTTGCCTAACGAAAAGACCTTGATTTTCTCCAAAACCATTTTTACTGTGTTTTTCTCGGTCCATTGCATACGAATTCCAACAACTTTGTCCGGATATGACTGTATGAAACCAGACATATCTGGTTGTGTTTTAGCTAACTCAATCCGAAATACTGTGAAAACCTCTGTGTTTGTGTTTTCTGGATATTATTGAAGGACTTTATAGTTTTGAATGTTTTCTATCGGGAAACATTTATTTTAAGCTTGGATACAGTAATTGGTTCCACATGGAGACACCAGCTCTACGTATTTATATTTTCTAGGTAGAAAGCTAGAGGAACTGTGGCAAACAAACATATTTCTGTTTGTATAGATGACATTTTATGCACTTGCCTAACGAAAAGACTTTGCTGTTCTCCAAAACCATTTTTACTGTGATTTTCTCGGTCCATTGCATACGAATGCCACACCATTTTTTGCGGATATGACTGCATGAAACCGGAAATCTCCGGTTTGGTGTTGGCTAACTCAATCCCAGATATTGCTACAGCCTCTGTGTTTGTGTATTCCTGATATTATCCACGGACTTTATTGTTTTGAATGTTTTTTTTCTGGAGACATTTATTTTTTTGTTGGAAACACTAATTGGTTGCACATGGAGACACCAGCTCTGCACATTCGTATTTGCTAGGGAGAAAGCAAGAGGAACTGCGGCAAACAAACATGATATTTCTGTTTGTCTAGATGACATTTTATGCACTTGCCTAAAGAAAAGAGTTTGCTTTTCTCCAAAACCATGTTTACTGTGATTTTCTCGGTCCATTGCATATGAATTCCACACCACTTTTTCCGGATATGACTGGATGAAACCAGACATATCTGGTTGTGTTTTGGCTAGCTCAATCCCAGATATTGCTACAGGCTCTGTGTTTGTGTATTCCTGATATTATCCATGGACTTTATTTTTTTGAATGTTTTTTTCTGGATACATTTAATTTTTTCCTTCCATCACTAACTGGTTCCACATGGAGACACCAGCTCTGCACATTTGTATATTCTAGGGAGAAACTAGAGGAACTGCGGCAAACAAACATGATATTTCTGTTTGTCTAGATGACATTTTATGCACTGCCTAATGAAAAGACTTTGCTTTTCTCCAAAACCGTTTTTCCTGTGATTTTCTCGGTCCATTGCATACGAAATCCACACCACTTTGTCCGGATATGACAGGATGAAACCAGAAATATCCGGTTGTGTTTTGGCTAACTCAATCCGAAATATTGTGAAAGCCTCTGTGTTTGTCTTTCTGGATATTATCGATGGACTTTATTGTTTTGAATGTTTTTTTATCAGGGAACATTTAATTTTGTACCGTTTAAACAATAATTGTTTCATCATGGGAACACCAGCTCTACACATTCCTATTTTCTAGGGAGAATGCTAGAGGAACTGCGGCAAACAAACATGATCTTTCTGTTTGAATAGAGGACATTTTATGCACTTGCCTAATGAAAAGACTTTACTTTTCTCCAAAACCATTTTTACTGTGATTTTCTCAGTCCATTGCATACGAATTCCACACCAGTTTGTCCAGATATGACTGGATGAAACCAGAAATATCCGGTTGTGTTTTGGCTAACTCAATCCAAAAGATTGTGAAAGCCTCTGTGTTTGTGTTTTCTGGATATTATCGATGGACTTTATGGTTTTGAATTTTTTATCAGGGAACATTTCATTTTGTACCGTTGAAACACTAATTGGTTCATCATGGGTACACCAGCTCTACACATTCATATTTCTAGGTAAAAAGCTAGAGGACCTGCGGCAATCAAACATGATATTTCTGTTTTTTATAGAGGACATTTTATGCACTTGCCTAACGAAAAGACTTTGCTTTTCTCCAAAACCATTTTTACTGTGATTTTCTCGCTCCTTTGCATATGAATTCCACACCACTTTTTCTGGATATGACTGGATGAAACCAGACATATCTGCTTGTGTTTTGGCTAGCTCAATCCCAGATATTGCTACAGGCTCTGTGTTTGTGTATTCCTGATATTATCACGGACTTTATTTTTTTGAATGTTTTTTTCTGGATACATTTAATTTTTTGCTTGCCTACACTAATTGGTTCCACATAGAGACACCGGCTCTGCACATTTGTATTTTCTAGGGAGAAACTAGAGGAACTGCGGAAACAAACATGATATTTCTGTTTGTCTAGATGACATTTTATGCACTGCCTAATGAAAAGAGTTTGCTTTTCTCCAAAACCATTTTTCCTGTGATTTTCTCGGTCCATTGCATACGAATTCCACACCACTTTGTCCGGATATGACTGGATGAAACCAGAAATATCCGGTTGTGTTTTGGCTAACTCAATCCGAAATATTGTGAAAGCCTCTGTGTTTGTCTTTCTGGATATTATCGATGGACTTTATTGTTTTGAATGTTTTTTTATCAGGGAACATTTAATTTTGTACCGTTTAAACAATAATTGGTTCATCATGGGAACACCAGCTCTACACATTCCTATTTTCTAGGGAGAATGCTAGAGGAACTGCGGCAAACAAACATGATATTTCTGTTTGAATAGAGGACATTTTATGCAGTTGCCTAACGAAAAGACTTTACTTTTCTCCAAAACCATTTTTACTGTGATTTTCTCAGTCCATTGCATACGAATTCCACATGATTTTGTTCGGATATGACTGGATGAAACCAGAAATATCCGGTTGTTTTTTGGGTAAGTCAATGCGAAATATTGCTACAGGCTCTGTGTATGTGTTTTCTGGATATTATCGATGGACTTTGTCCAGATATGACTGGATGAAACTGGAAATATCAGTTGTGTTTTGGCTAACGCAATCCCAGATATTGCGACAGCCTATATTTTCTGTATATTATCAATGGACTTAATTGTTTTCAATGTTTTTTATCAGGGAACATTTACTTTTGTGTTGGGAAGCACTAGTTGACTCCATATGGAGACACCAACTCTACACATTCGTATTTTCTAGAGAGAAAGCTGGAGAAACAGTTGCAAACCATCATGATATTTCTGTTGGTGTAGATGTCATTTTATGCACTTGCCTAACTAAAAGACATTACTTTTCTCCGAAACCATTTTTACTCTGATTTTCTCAGTCCATTGCATATGAATTCCACACCAGTTTGACAGGATATGACTGGATGAAACCAGAAATACCCGGTTGTGTTTTTGCTAACTCAGTAACACATATTGCGACAGCCTCTGTGTTTGTGTTTTCTGGATATTATCGACGAACTTTATTGTTTTAAATATTTTTTATCAGGGAACATTTAATTTTGTGCTTGGAAACACTCATTGGTTCCACATGGGGACACCAGCTCTACATATTTGTATTTTCTAGGGAGAAAGCTAGAGCAACTGCGGCAAACAAACATGATATTTCTTTTTGTATAGATGAAATTTTATGCACTTGCCTAATGAAAAGACTTTGCTTTGCTCCAAAACCATTTTTACTGTGATGTTCGTGGTCCATGGCATTCGAGTTCCACAGCACTTTGTCAGGATATGACTGGATGAAACCAGAAATATCCGGGTTTTCTTTGGCTAACTCTATCCCACATATTGCGACAGCCTCTGTGTTTGTGTTTTCTGGATATTATCGATGGACTTTTTTGTTATGAATGTTTTTTATCAGGGAACATTTAATTTTGTGCTTGGAAACACTAATTGGTTCCACATGGAGACACCAGCTCTATAAATTCGTATTTACTAGGGAGAAAGCTAGAGGAATTGCAGCAAGCAAACATGATATTTCTGCTTGTATAGATGAGATTTTACACACTTGCCTAATGAAAAGACTTTGCTATTCTCCAAAACCATTTTTACTATGATTGCTATGTCCAATGTATATTAATTCCACACCACTTTCTCCAGATATGACTGCTTGAAACTAGAAATATCCTTTGTGATTTGGCTAACTCAATGCCAGAAAATGCGACAGCCTCTGCGTTTGTGTTTTCTGGATATTGTCGATGGATTTATTATTTTGAATGTTTTTTATCAGGGAACATTTAATTTTGTGCATGGAAACAATAATTGGTTCCACATGGAGACACACCAGCTCTACACATTCGAATTTTGTAGGGAGAAACCTAGAGGAACTGGGGCAAACAAACATGATATTTCGATTTGTATACATGATACGTTTTAAACTTGCTGACGAAATAAATTTGCCTTTTCAAATCCATTTCTACTGTGATTGTCTATGTTCATTGTATACGTATTCCACAACACTTTCTCCAGATATGACTGGATGAAACCGGAAATATCCATTTGTGTTTTGGCTAACTCAATCCCACATATTGCTACAGCCTCTGCGTTTCTGTTTTCTGGATATTGTCGATGGATTTATTATTTTGAATGTTTTTTATCAGGGAACATTTAATTTTGTGCTGAGAAACACTAATTGGTTCCACATGGAGACACCAGCTCTACACATTCATATTTTGTTGGCAGAAAGCAAGAGGAACTGTGGCAAACAAACATGATATTTCTGTTTGCATAGATGTCATTTTCTGCACTTGCCTAACGAAAAGACTTTGCTTTTCTCTAAAACCATTTTTTTCTGATTTTTCTAGGTCCATTGCATACGAATTCCACACCACTTTGTCCGGATATGACTGGAGGAATCCAGAAATATCCGGTTGTGTTTTGGCTAACTCAATCCCAGATATTGTGACAGACACTGTGTTTGTGTTTTCTGCATATTATCCATGGACTTTATTGTTTTGAGTGTTGTTATCAGGGAACATTTCATTTTGTACAGTAGAAACACTAATTGGTTCCACATGGATACACCAGCTCTACACATTAGTATTTTCTAGGGAGAAAGCAGGAGGAACTGCAGCAAACAAACATGATATTTCGATTTCTATACATGATACTTTTTTAACATGCTGACGAAATAAATTTGCCTTTTCAAAACCATTTCTACTGTGATTGTCTATGTTCATTGTATACGAATTCCACAACACTTTCTCCAGAAATGACTGGATGAAACCGGAAATATCCATTTGTGTTTTGGCTAACTTAATCCCACATATTGCTATAGCCTCTGCGTTTGTGTTTTCTGGATTTTATCGATGGACTTTATTGTTTTGAATGTTTTTATCAGGGAACATTTAATTTTATACCGTAGAAACACTAATTGGTTCAACATGGAGACACCAGGTCTGCACATTCGTATTTTCTAGTGGAAAGCTAGAGGAACTGCGGCAAACAAACATGATATTTCTGTTTGAATAGATGACATTTTATACACTTTCCTAAATAAAAAACTTTGCTTTTCTCCAAAACCAGTTTTACTGTGATTCTTTGTTCCATCGTATATGAATTTCACACCACTTTGTCTGGATATGACTGGATGAAACAAGAAATATCCGTTTGTGTTTAGGCTAACTCAATTCCAGATATTGCTACAGCCTCTGTGTTTGTGTTTTCTGGATATTATCAATGGACTTTTTTATTTTGAATGTTTTTTAACAGGGAACATTTAATTTTGTGCTTGCAAACACTAATTGGTTCCACACGGAGACACCAACTCTACACATTCGTATTTTCTACAGAGAAAGCTAGAGGAAGTGCGGCAAACAAACATGATATTTCTGTTTGTCTAGATGACATTTTATGCTCTTGCCTAACAAAAAGACTTTGCTGTTCTCCAAAACCATTTTTACTGTGATTTTCTCGCTCCATTGCATACGAATTCCACACCACTTTGTCCGGATATGACTGGATGAAACCGGAAATATCTGGTTTTGTTTTGGCTAACTCAATCCGAAATATTGTGAAAGCCTCTGTGTTTGTGTATTCCTGATATTATCCATGGACTTTATTTTTTTTCAATGTTATTTTTCAGGGAACATTTAATTTTGTGCTTGGAAACACTAATTGGTTCAACATGGAGACACCAGCAATACACATTCATATTTTCTACCGAGAAAGCTAGAGGAACTGCGACAAACAAATGTGATATTTCTGTTTGTATCGATGTCATTTTATGCACTTGCCTAACGAAAAGACTTTGCTGTTCTCCAAAACCATTTTTACTGTGATTTTCTTGGTCCATTGCATATGAATTCCACACCACTTTGTCCGGATATGACTGGATGAAACCAGAAATATCTGATTTTGTTTTGGCTAACTCAATCCGAAATATTGTGAAAGCCTCTGTGTTTGTGTTTTCTGGATATTATCAAAAGACTTTATTGTTTTGAATGTTTTTATCAGGGAACATTTAATTTTGAGCTTGGTTACCTTAATTGGTTCCACATGGATACACCAGCTCTACATATGCGTGTTATCTAGGGAGAAAGCTAGAGGAACTGCGGCAAACAAACATGATATTTCTGTTTGGATCGATGACATTTTATGCACTTGCCTAACGAAAAGATTTTGCTGTTCTCCACAACCCTTTTTACTGTGATTTTCTCGGTATATGGATACGAATTCCAAACCACTTTGTCCGGTTATCACTAGATGAAACCGGAAATATCCGGATTTGTTTTGCCTAACTCAATCCCACATATGGATACGGATTCTGTGTTTGTGTATTCCTGAGATTATCCACAGATTTTATTGTTTTGAATGTTTTTTTTATCAGGGAACATTTAATTTTGAGCTTGGATACAGTAATTGTTCCCACATGGAGAAACAAGCTCTACATATTCGTATTTTCTAGGGAGAAAGCTAGAGGATCTGTGGGAAACAAACATGATATTTCTGTTTGTATCGATGACGTTTTATGCACGGCCTAACGAAAAGACTTTGCTTTTCTCCAAAACCATTTGTACTGTGGTTTCCTCGGTCCATTGGATACAAATTCCACACTAGTTTGACCGGATGTGACTGGATGAAACCAGAATTATCCGGTTGTGTTTTGGCTAACTAAATCCGAAATATTGCTATAGCCTCTGTGTTTGTGTTTTCTGGTATTAATGATGGACTTTCTTGATTTGAATATTTTTATCAGGAATCATTTATTTTTCTACCTTTGAAACACTAATTGGTTCATCATGGGGACACCAGCTCTACACATTCGTATTTTCTTGGGAGAAATCTAGAGGAACTGTGTCAAACAAACATGATATTTCTGTTTCTACTGAGGACTTTTTATGCACTTGCCTAACGAAAAGACTTTGCTTTTCTCCAAAACCATTTTTACTCTGATTTTCTCGGTCCATTGCATATGAATTTCAAACGACTTTGTCCGGATATGACTGGATGAAACCGGAAATATCCAGTTGTGTTTTGGCTAACTCAGTCCCAGATATTTCTACAGACTCTGTGTTTGTTTTTTTCTGGATATTATCAGTGGACTTTTTTATTTTGAATGTTTTTTAACAGGGAACATTTAATTTTGTGCTTGCAAACACTAATTGGTTCCACACGGAGACACCAACTCTACAAATTCGTATTTTCTACAGAGAAAGCTAGAGGAAGTGCGGCAAACAAACATGATATTTCTGTTTGTCTAGATGACATTTTATGCTCTTGCCTAACAAAAAGACTTTGCTGTTCTCCAAAACCATTTTTACTGTGATTATCTCGCTCCATTCCATCGAATTCCACACCACTTTGTCCGGATATGACTGGATGAAACCGGAAATATCTGGTTTTGTTTTGGCTAACTCAATCCGAAATATTGTGAAAGCCTCTGTGTTTGTGTATTCCTGAAATTATCCACAGACTTTATTTTTTTCAATGTTATTTTTCAGGGAACATTTAATTTTGTGCTTGGAAACACTAATTGGTTCAACATGGAGACACCAGCTCTATACATTCGTATTTTCAACCGAGAAAGCTAGAGGAACTGCGACAAACAAATGTGATATTTCTGTTTGTATCGATGTCATTTTATGCACTTGCCTAATGAAAAGACTTTGCTGTTCTCCAAAACCATTTTTACTGTGATTTTCTTGGTCCATTGCTTATGAATTCCACACCACTTTGTCCGGATATGACTGGATGAAACCAGAAATATCTGATTTTGTTTTGGCTAACTCAATCCGAAATATTGTGAAAGCCTCTGTGTTTGTGTTTTGTGGATATTATCAAAAGACTTTATTGTTTTGAATGTTTTTATCAGGGAACATTTAATTTTGAGCTTGGTTACCGTAATTGGTTCCACATGGATACACCAGCTCTACATATGCGTGTTATCTAGGCAGAAAGCTGGAGGAACTGCGGCAAACAAACATGATATTTCTGTTTGGATCGATGACATTTTATGCACTTGCCTAACGAAAAGATTTTGCTGTTCTCCACAACCCTTTTTACTGTGATTTTCTCGGTATATGGATACGAATTCCAAACCACTTTGTCCGGTTATCACTAGATGAAACCGGAAATATCCAGATTTGTTTTGCCTAACTCAATCCCACATATGGATACAGACTCTGTGTTTGTGTATTCCTGAGATTATCCACAGATTTTATTGTTTTGAATGTTTTTTTTATCAGGGAACTTTTAATTTTGAGCTTGGATACAGTAATTGTTTCCACATGGAGAAACAAGCTCTACATATTCGTATTTTCTAGGGAGAAATCTAGAGGAACTGTGGCAAACAAACATGATATTTCTGTTTCTACTGAGGACTTTTTATGCACTTGCCTAACGAAAAGATGTTGCTTTTCTCCAAAACCATTTTTACTCTGATTTTCTCGTTCCATTGCATATGAATTCCACACCACTTTGTCCAGATATGACTGGATGAAACCAGAAATATCCGGTTGTGCTTTGGCTAACTGAATCCGAAATATTGCTACAGCCTCTGTGTTTGTATTTTCTGTATATTATCCACGGACTTTATTGTTTTGAATGTTTTTATCAGGGAACATTTAATTTTGTACCATTGAAACACTAATTGGTTCATCATGGGGATTCCAGCGCTACATATTCGTATTTTCTAGGGAGAATCTACAGGAACTGTGGCAAAGAATCATGATATTTCTGTTTGTATAGATGATATTTTTTGCACTTGCATAACGAAAATACTTTTCTCTAAAACCATTTTGAATGTGATTTTCTCAGTCCATTTCATACGAATTCCCCACTACTTTGTCCGGTTATGACTGGATGAAACCAGAAATATCTAGTTGTGTTTTTGCTAGCTCAATCCGAAATATTGCTACAGCCTCTGTGTTTGTGTATTCCTGATATTATCCACGGACTTTATTTTGTTGAATGTTTTTTTTTTTCAGGGAACATTTAATTTTGTGCTTGGAAACACTAATTGGTTCCACATGGAGACACCAGCTCTACACATTCGTATTTTCTAGGGAGAAAGCTAAAGGAACTGCAGCAAACAAACATGATATTTCTGTTTGTATCGATGACATTTTATGCACTTCCCTAACGAAAATACGATGCTTTTCATCAAAACCATTTTTACTGTGATATTCTCGGTATATGCATACGAATTCCAAAGCACTTTGTCCGGTTATCACTGGATGAAACCGGAAATATCCGGTTTTGTTTTGCCTAACTCAATCCCACATATGGCTGAAGCCTCTGTGTTTGTGTACTCTTGATATTATCCACAGACTTTATTGTTTTGAATGTTTTTTATCAGGGAACTTTTAACTTTGAGCTTGGATACAGTAATTGTTTCCACATGGAGAAAAAATCTCTACATATTCATATTTTCTAGGGAGAAAGATAGAGGATCTGTGGGAAACAAACATGATATTTCTGTTTGTATCGATGACGTTTTATGCACGGCCTAACGAAAAGACTTTGCTTTTCTCCAAAACCATTTTTACTGTGATTTCCTCGGTCCATTGGATACAAATTCCACACTAGTTTGACCGGATATGACTGGATGAAACCAGAATTATCCGGTTGTGTTTTGGCTAACTAAATCCGAAATATTGCTATAGCCTCTGTGTTTGTGTTTTCTGGATATTAATGATGGACTTTATTGTTTTGAATGTTTTTTCTCAGGGAACATTTAATTTTGTGCTTGGAAATACTAATGGTTTCCACATGAGGACATAAGCTCTACACATTCATATTTTGAAGGGAAAAAGCTAGGGGAACTGCGGCAAACAAACATGATATTTCTGTTTGTATAGATGACGTTTTATGCACTTGCCGAAGGAAAACACTTTGCTTTTCTCCAAAACCATCTTTGCTGTTATTTTTTGGGTCCATTGCATTTGAATTCCAAATGACTTTGTCTGGATATGACTGGATGAAACTGGAAATATCCGGTTGTGTTTTGGCTAACTCAATCCCAGATATTGCCACAGCCTCTGTGTTTGTGTATTCCTGATATTATACATGGACTATATGGTTTTGAATGTTTTTTATCAGGGAACATTTAATTTTGCGCTTGGAAACACTAATTGGTTCCACATGGAGACACCAGATCTGTACATTCGTATTTTCTAGGGAGAAAGTTAGAGGAACTGTGGCAAACAAATATGATATTTATGTTTGTATAGATGACGTTTTATGCACTTGCCTAACGAAAAGACTTTGCTTTTCTCCAAAACCATCTTTGCTGTGATTTTTTCGGTCCAATGCACACGAATTCCACACCAGTTTGTCCGGATATGACTGGATGAAACTGGAAATATCCGGTTTTGTTTTGGCTAACTCAATCCCAGATATTGCTACAGTCTCTGTGTTTGTGTTTTCTGGATATTATCGATGGGCTTATTGTTTTGAATATTTTTATCAGGGAACATTTAATTTTGTACCGTTGAAACACTAATTGGTTCATAATGGGAACACCAGCTCTACACATTCGTATTTTCTAGGGAGAAAGCTGGAGGAACTGCGGCAAACAAACATGATATTTCTGTTTGTATTGATGAAATTTTATGCACTTGCCTAAGGAAAAGACTTTGCTTTTATCCAAAACCTCTTTTACTGTGATTTTCTCGGTCTATTGCATACGAATTCCACACCAGTTTGTCCGGATATGACTGGATGAAACCGGAAATATCCGGTTGCGTTTTGGCTAACTCAATCCCAGACATTGTTACTGCCTCTGTGTTTGTGTATTCCTGAAATTATCCACAGACTTTATTGTTTGGAATGTTTTTTATCAGGGAACATTTAATTTTTTGCTGCGAAACATTAGTTGGTTCCACATGGAGACACCAGCTCTACACATTGTATTTTCTAGGGAGAAAGCTAGAGGAACTGCGGCAAACAAACATGATATTTCTGTTTGTCTAGATGACATTTTATGCACTTGGCAAACGAAAAGACTTTGCTTTTCTCCAAAACCATTTTTACTGTGATATTCTGCGTCCATTGCATATGAATTCCAACCAGTTTGTCCGGATACGACTGGATGAAACGGGAAGTGTCTGGTTTTGTTTTGGCTAACTCATCCCAGATATTGCCACAGCCTCTGTGTTTTTGTTTTCTGGATATTATCGATGGACTTATTGTTTTCCATGTTTTTATCGGGGAACATTTAATTCTGTACCGTTGAAACTCTAATTGGTTCATAATGGGAACACCAGCTCTACACATTTGTATTTCCTAGGGAGAAAGCTAGAGGAACTGCGGCAAACAAACATGATATTTCTGTTTGTATCGATGAAATTTTATGCACTTGCCTAAGTAAAAGACTTTGCTTTTATCCAAAACCTCTGTTACTGTGATTTTCTCGGTCCATTGCATACGAATTCCACACCAGTTTGTCCGGATATGACTGGATGAATCGGGAAGTGTTCGGTTTTGTTTTGGCTAACTCAATCGCAGATATTGCCACATCCTCTGTGTTTGCCTTTTCTGGATATTATCGATGGACTTTATTGTTTTGTATGTTTTTATCAGGGAACATTTTATTTTGTGCTGAGAAACACTAATTGGTTCATTTTGGGGACACGAGCTCTACACATTCGTATTTTCTAGGGAGAAAGCTAGAGGAACTGCGGCAAACAAACATGACATTTCTGTTTGTCTAGATGACATTTTATGCACTAGCCTAAAGAAAAGACTTTGCTTTTCTCCAAAACCACTTTTACTGTGATTTTCTCGGTCCATTGCATACGAATTCCACACCAGTTTGTCTGGATATGACTGGATGAAACTGGAAATATCCGGTTTTGTTTTGGCTAACTCAATCCCAGATATTGCTACAGCCTCTGTGTTTGTGTTTTCTGGATATTATCGATGGACTTATTGTTTTGAATATTTTTATCAGGGAACATTTAATTTTGTACCGTTGAAACACTAATTGGTTCATAATGGGAACACCAGCTCTACACATTCGTATTTCCTAGGGAGAAAGCTAGAGGAACTGTGGCAAACAAACATGATATTTCTGTTTGTATAGATGACGTTTTATGCACTTGCCGAAGGAAAACACTTTGCTTTTCTCCAAAACCATTTTTACAGTAATTTTCTGGGTCCATAGCATATGAATTCCAAACGACTTTGTCTCGATATGACTGGATGAAAGTGGAAATATCCGGTTGTGTTTTGGCTAACTCAATTCCAGATATTGCTACAGCCTATGTGTTTGTGTATTCCAGACATTATCCACAGACTTTATTTTTTTTGAATGGTTTTTATTAGGGAACATTTAATTTTGTGTTGGGAAACACTAATTGTTTCCACATGTTGACACAGCTCTACACATTCATATTTTCTAGGGAGAAAGCTAGAGGAACTGCCACAAACAAACATGATATTTCTGTTTGTATTGATGACGTTTTATGCACTTGCCTACCGAAAAGACTTTGCTTTTCTCCAAAACCATTTTTACTGTGATTTTCTAGCTCCATTCCATACGAATTCCACATCACTTTGTCCAGATATAACTGGATGAAACCAGAAATATCCGGTTTTGTTTCGGCTAACTCAATCCGAAATAGTGCTAGAGCCTCTGGGTTTGTGTATTCCTGATATTATCCACAGACTTTATTTTTTGAATGTTTTTTTTCAGGGAACATTTAATTTTGTGCTTGGAAACACCAATTGGTTCCACATGGAGACACCAGCTCTACACATTCACATTTTCTATGGATAATCCTAGAGGAACTGCGGCAAACAAACATGATATTTCTGTTTGTCTAGATGACTTTTTATGCACTTGCCTAACGAAAAGATTTTGCTTTTCTCCAAAACCATTTTTACTGTGATTTTCTCGGTCCATTGCATACGACTTCCTTACTAGTCTGTCCAGATATGACTGGATGAAACCAGAAAGCTCCGGTTGTGTTTTGGCTAACTGAATCCGAAATAATGTGAAAGACTCTGTGTTTGTGTTTTCTGGATATTATCGATGGACTTTATTGTTTTGAATGTTTTTTATCAGGGAACATTTAATTTTGTACCATTGAAACTCTAATTGGTTCCACATGGAGACACCAGCTCTACACATTCGTATTTTCTAGGAAGAAAGCTAGAGGAACTGCGTCAAACAAACATGACATTTCTGTTTGTATAGATGACATGTTATGCACTTGCCTAACGAAAAGACTTTGTTTTTCTCCAAAAGCATCTTTGCTGTGATTTTTTCCGTGCATTGCCTACGAATTCCACTCCAGTTTGTACGGATATGACTAGATGAAACGGGAAATATCCGGTTTTGTTTTGGCTAACTCAATCCCAGACATAGTTACCGCCTCTGTGTTTGTATATTCCTGATATTATCCACCGACTTTATCTTGGAATGTTTTTTATCAGGGAACATTTAATTTTGTAATTGGAAAAACTAATTGGTTAATCATGGGGTCACCAGCTCCTCATATTCGTATTTTCTAGGGAGAAAGCTAGGAACTGCGGCAAACAAACATGATATTTCTGTTTATATAGATGACATTTTATGCACTTGCCTAACGAAAAGACATTGTTTTTCCCCAAAACCATTTTTACTGTGATTTTTTCAGTCCATTGCATACGAATTCCACAACAGTTTGTCCGGATATGACTGGATGAAACGGGAAATATCCGGTTTTGTTTTGGCTAACTCAATTCCAGATATTGCTACAGCCTATGTGTTTGTGTATTCCTGATATTATCCACAGACTTTATTTTTTTTGAATGTTTTTTATTAGGGAACATTTAATTTTGTGTTGGGAAACACTATGTTTCCACATGGAGACACAGCTCTACACATTCATATTTTCTAGGGAGAAAGCTAGAGGAACTGCCACAAACAAACATGATATTTCCGTTTGTATTGATGACGTTTTATGCATTTGCCTACCGAAAAGACTTTGCTTTTCTCCAAAACCATTTTTACTGTGATTTTCTAGCTCCATTGCATACGAATTCCACATCACTTTGTCCAGATATAACTGGATGAAACCAGAAATATCCGGTTTTGTTTCGGCTAACTCAATCCGAAATAGTGCTAGAGCCTCTGTGTTTGTGTATTCCTGATATTATCCACAGACTTTATTTTTTGAATGTTTTTTTTCAGGGAACATTTAATTTTGTGCTTGGAAACACCAATTGGTTCCCTATGCAGACACCAGCTCTACACATTCTTAATTTCTATGGAGAAAGATAGAGGAACTGTGGCAAACAAACGTGATATTTCTCCATGAATACATGACATTTCATGCACTTGCCTAACGAAAAGACTTTGCTTTTCTCCAAAACCATTTTTACTGTGATTTTCTCGGTCCATTGTATATGAATTCCACACCACTTTGTCCGGGTATGAGTGAATGAAACCAGAAGTATCCGGTTGTGTTTCGGCTAAAACAATCCGAAATATTGTGAAAGACTCTGTGTTTGTGTTTTCTGGATATTATCGATGGATTTTATTGTTTTGAATGTTGTTATCAGGGAACAATTAATTTTGTACTATATAAACTCTAATTGGTTCCACATGGAGACACTAACTCTACACATTTGTATTTGCTAGGGAGAAATCTAGAGGAACTACACAAACAAACATGACATTTCTGTTTGTATAGATGACATTTTATGCACTTGCCTAACAAAAAGACTTTGCTTTTCTCCAAAACCATTTTTCCTGTGATTTCCTCGGGGCATTGCATGTAATTGCACACCAATTTGTCTGGATATGACTGGATAAAACCAGAAATATCCGATTGTGTTTTGGCTAACTCAATCCCAGATATTGCTACAGCCTCTGTGTTTGTGTTTTCCGGATATTATCAATGCACCTTATTGTTTTAAATGTATTTTATCAGGGATCATTTAACTTTGTACCGTACAAACACTAATTTGTTCCACATGGAGACACCAGCTCTACACATTCGTATTTTCTAGGAAGAAAGCTAGAGGAACTGCGGCAAACAAACATGATATTTCTGATATTATACATGACATTTTATGCACTTGCCTAAAGAAAAGAATTTGCTTTTCTCCATAACCATTTTTAATGTGATTTTTTCAGTCCATTGCATATGAATTCCACAACAGTTTGTCTGGATATGACTGGATGAAACCAGAAATATCCGGTTGTGTTTTGGCTAACTCAATCCCAGATATTGCTGCAGCCACTGTGTTTGTCTTTTCTGGATATTATCGACAGACTTCTTTGTTTTGAATGTTTTTTATCAGGGAAGATTGAACCTTGTACCGTAGAAACTCTAATTGGTTCCACATGGAGACAGCAGCTCTACACATTCGTATTTTCTAGGGAGAAAGGTAGAGGAACTGCGGCATACAAACATGATATTTCTGTTTGTATCGATGACATTTTAAGCACTTCCCTAACAAAAAAACTTTGCTTTTCTCCAAAAGCATTTTCCCTGTGATACTCTCGGCACATTGCATACGAATTCCAGACCACTTTGTCCGAATAGGCCTGGATGAAACCAGAAATATCGGGTTTTGATTTGGCTACCTCAATCCCAGATATTGCTACAGCCTCTGTGTTTGTGTTTTCTGGATTTTATCAATGGACTTTATTGTTTTGAATGTTTATTATCAGGGAACATTTAATTTTGTACTATATAAACAATAATTACTTCCACATGGAGACACCAGCTCTACATATTCGTATTTTCTAGGGAGAAATCTAGAGGAACTGCGGCAAACAAACATGACATTTCTGTGTGTAAAGATGACATTTTATGTACTTGCCAAAAGAAAAGACTGTGCTTTTCTCCAAAACCATTTTTACTGTGATTTTCTCGGTCCTTTGCATTCGAATTCCACACCACTTTGTCCGAATATGACTGGATGAAACCAGAAATATCCGGTTGTGTTTTGGATAACTCAATCGCAGATATTGCTACAGCCACTGTGTTTGTGTTTTCCGGATGTTATCGATGGACTTTATTGTTTTGAATATTTTATCAGGGATCATTTAACTTTGTACCATACAAACACTAATTGGTTCCACATGGAGACACCAGCTCCACACATTCGTATTTTCTAGGAAGAAAGCTAGGGGAACTGCGGCAAACAAACATGATATTTCTGTTTGAATAGATGGCATTTTATGCACTTGCATAAAGAAAAGACGTTGCTTTTCTCCAAAATCATTTTTACTGTGATTTTCTCGGTCCATTGCATACGAATTCCAAACCACCTAATCCAGATATGACTGGATGAAACCAGAAATATCCGGTTGTGTTTTGGCTAACTCAATCCCAGTTATTACCACAGGCCCTGTGTTTGTGTTTTCTGGATATTATCAACGGACCTAATTGTTTTTAATTTTTTTTTGTATCAGGTAACATTTAATTTTTCCTGGGAACACTAATTGGTTCCACATGGAGACACCACCTCTACATATTCGTATTTCTAGGAAGAATTCTAGAGGAACTGCGGCAAACAAACATGATATTTCTGTCTGTATAGATGATATTTTATGCACTTGCCTAACGAAAAGACTTTGCTTTTCTCCAAAACCATTTTTACTGTGATTTCTCGGTCTTTTGCATACGAATAGCACACCACTTTGTCCGGATATGACTGGATGAAACCAGAAATATGCAGTTGTATTTTGGCTTACTCATTCCCAGATATTGCTACAGCCTCTGTGTTTGTGTTTTCCAGATATTATCAATGGACTTTATTGTTTTGAATGTTTTTTATCAGGGAACATTTTATTTTGTGCTTTGAAACTCTAATTGGTTCCACATGGACACACCAGCTCTACACATTCATATTTTTTCGGAGTAAGCTAGTGGAACTGTGGCAATCAAATATGATATTTCTGTTTGTATAGAAGACATTTTATGCACTTGCCGAAGGAAAAGACATTGCTTTTCTCCAAAATCATTTTCACTGTGATTTTCTTGGTCCATTGCATTCGAATTCCACACCACTTTGTCTGGTTATGCCTGGATGAAAACAGAAATACCTGGTTCTCTTTTGGCTAACTCAATCCAAAATATTGTGAAAGCCTCTGTGTTTTTGTTTGCGGATATTTTCAATGGACTTTATTCTTTTGACTGTTTTTATCTGGGAACATTTAATTTTGTACCCTAGAAACACTAGTTGACTCCACATGGAGACACCAGCTCTACACATTCGTATTTTCTAGGGAGAAAGCTAGAGGAACTGCGGCAAACAAACATGATATTTCTCCTTGTATACATGACATTTTATGCACTTCCCTTACGAAAAGACTTTGTTTTTCTCCAAAAAAAAATTTCGCTGTGATTTTCTAAGTCCATCGCTTATGATTTCCACACCACTTTGTCCGGATATGACTGGATTAAACCAGCAATAGCCGGTTGTGTTTTGGCTAACTCAATTTCAGATATTGCGAAAGTCTCTGTGTTTGTGTTTTCGGGGTATTATCGATGGAATTTATTTTTTGGAATGTTTTTAATCAGGGAACATTTAATTTTCTGTTGGGAAACAATAGTTGGTTCCACATGGAGACACCAGCTCTACACATTCGTATTTTCTAGGGAGAAAGCTAGAGGAATTGCGGCAAACAAACATGATATTTCTGATTGTATAGTTGACATTTTTTGCACTTGCCTAACAAAAAGACTTTGCTTTTCTCCAAAACCATTTGTGCTGTCATTTTTTCGGTCCATTGTATACGAATGCCACACCACTTTGCTTGGATATGACTGGATGATACCAGAAATATCTGGTTGTGTTTTGTCTAACTCAATCCGAAATATTGTGAAAGCCTCTGTGTTTGTCATTTCTGGATATTATAGAGGGACTTTATTGTTTTGATTGTTTTTTATCAGGGAACATTTAATTTTGTGCTGGGAAACAATAATTGGTTCAACATGGTGACACAAACTCTACACATTTGTATTTTCTAGTTTGAAAGCTAGAGAAATTGCAGAAAACAAACATGGTATTTCTGTTTGTACAGATGACGTTGTATGCACTTGCCTAATGAAATGACTTTGCTTATCTCCAAAACCAATTTTCCTGTGATTATCTCGGTCCATTGCATACGAATTCCACATGACTTTGTGGGGATATGAGTTGATGAAACCAGAAATATCCGGTTGTGTTTTGGCTAACTCAATCCCAGATATTGTGAAAGTATTTCTGTTTGTGTTTTCTGGATATCATCGATGGACTTTATTGTTTTGAATGTTTTTTATCAGTGAACATTATTTTTATGCTGGGAAACACTAATTGTTTCCACATGGAGACTCCAGCTGTAAACATTCGTATTTTCTAGGGAAAATCTAGAGGAACTGGGTCAAAGAAACATGATATTTCTGTTTGTATACATGGCATTTTATGCACTTGCCCAACGAATAGACTTTGCTTTTTTCCTAAACCATTTTTACTAAGATTTTCTTGGTCCATTTCATACGAATTCCAAACCATTTTGTTTGGTTATGAATGGATGAAACCAGAAATATCCGGTTGTTTTTTGCTAACTCAATCCCAGATATTGTGATAGCTTCTGTGTTTCTGTTTTCTAGATATTATGTATGGACTTTATTGCTTTGAATGTTTTTTACAGGGAACATTTAATTTTGTGATTGGAAACACTAATTGTTTCAACATGGAGACACCAGCTCTTAACATTTGTATTTTCTAGCCAGTATGCTAGAGGAACTGGGGCAATCAAACATTATATTTCTGTTTGTGTAATGACATTTTTTGCACTTGCCTAACAAAAAGTCTTTGCTTTTCTCCAAAACGATTTTTACTGTAATTTTCTCGGTCCATTGCATAGGAATTCCAAACCAGTTTCTCCGGATATGACTGGATGTAACCAAAAATATCTGGTTGTGTTTGGCTAACTCAATCCCAGATATTGCTATAGACTCTGTGTTTGTGATTTCTGGATATTATTGATGGACGTTATTTTTTGAATGTTTTTTTTTTATCAGGGATCATTTAATTTTGTGCTGGGAAATACTAATTGGTTCCAAATGGAGAAACCAGCTCTACACATTCGTATTTTCTAGGGAGAAAGCTAGAGGAACTGATGCAAACAAATATGATATTTCTGTTTGTTTAGATGTCATTTTATGCACTTGCCTTACGAAAAGACATTGCTTTTCTCCATAACCATTTTTACTGTTATTTTCTCGATCCATTGAATACAAATTCCAGACCATTTTGCGGAGATATAAGTGGATGAGACCAGAAATATCTGGTTGTGTTTTGGTTAACTGAATAGGAAATATTTTGTAAGCCACTGAGTTTGTGTTTTCTGGATATTATCAATGGACTTTATTGTTTTGACTGTTTTTTATCAGGGAACATTCAATTTTGCGGTTGGAAACACTAATTGTTTCCACATGGAGACACCAGCTCTGCACATTCGTATTTTCTAGGGAGAAAGCTAGCTAAACTGCTGCAAACAACGTGATATTTCTGTTTGTACACATGACATTTTATGCACTTGCCTAACGAAAGGACATTGCTTTCCTCCAAAACCATATTTACGGTGATGTTCCCGGTCCATTGCATAGGAATTCCACAACACTTTGACCGGATATGACTGGATGAAACTGGAAATATCCAGTTGTATTTTGGCTAACTCAATCCCACATATTGCGACAGACTCTGTGTTTTCTGGATATTATCGAAGGACTTTATTGTTTTGAATTTTTTTTATATGGGAACATTATATTTGTGGTTGGAAACACTAATTGTTTCCACATTGAGGTTCCAGCTCTACATATTCGTATTTTATAGGGAGAAAGCTAGAGGAATTGCTGCTAACCAAGATGACATTTTATGCACTTGCCTAACGAAAAGACTTTGCTTTTCTCCAAAACCATTTTTACTGTGATTGTCTGTGTGTATTGTATACAAATTCTACACCACTTTCTCCGGAGATGATGGATGAAACCAGAAATATCCAGTTGTGTTTTGGCTAACTCAATCCCACATATTGCGAGAGCCACTGTGTTTGTATTTTCTCACCAGCTTTACACATTTGTATTTTGTAGGGAGAAAGCTCAAGGAACTGCAGGAAACAAACATGATATTTCTGTTTGTATAGGTGACATTTTATGCACTTGACTAACGAAAACACTTTGCTTTTCTCGAAAACCATTTTGACTTTGATATTCCCGGTCCATTGCATACAAATTCCGCACAACTTTGTCAGGATATTACTAATTACTAATTGGTTCCACACGGAGACACCAACTCTACACATTCGTATTTTCTACGGAGAAAGCTAGAGGAAGTGCAGCAAACAAACATGATATTTCTGTTTGTCTAGATGACATTTTATGCTCTTGCCTAACGAAAAGACTTTGCTGTTCTCCAAAACCATTTTTACTGTGATTTTCTCGCTCCATTGCATATGAATTCCACACCACTTTGTCCAGATATGACTGGATGAAACCGGAAATATCTGGTTTTGTTTTGGCTAACTCAATCCGAAATATTGTGAAAGCCTCTGTGTTTGTGTATTCCTGATATTATCAACGGACTTTATTTTTTTCAATGTTATTTTTCAGGGAACATTTAATTTTGTGCTTGGAAACACTAATTGGTTCAACATGGAGACACCAGCTCTACACATTCATATTTTCAACCGAGAAAGCTAGAGGAACTGCGAAAAACAAATGTGATATTTCTGTTTGTATCGATGTCATTTTATGCACTTACCTAACGAAAAGACTTTGCTGTTCTCCAAAACCATTTTTACTGTGATTTTCTTGGTCCATTGCATATGAATTCCACACCACTTTGTCCGGATATGACTGGATGAAACCAGAAATATCTGGTTGTGTTTTGGCTAACTCAATCCGAAATATTGTGAAATATTGTGGTTGTTTTTTCTGGATATTATCAAAAGACTTAATTATTTTGAATGTTTTTATCAGGGAAAATTTAATTTTGAGCTTGGTTACCGTAATTGGTTCCACATGGATACACCAGCTCTACATATGCGTATTATCTAGGGAGAAAGCTAGAGGAACTGCGGCAAACAAACATGATATTTCTGTTTGTATCGATGACATTTTATGCACTTGCCTAACCAAAAGATTTTGCTTTTCTCCAAAACCATTTTTACTGTGATTTTCTCGGTATATGGATATGAATTCCAAACCACTTTGTCCGGTTATCACTAGATGAAACCGGAAATATCCGGTTTTATTTTGCCTAACTCGATCCCACATATGGATACAGACTCTGTGTTTGTGTATTCCTGAGATTATCCACAGATTTTATTGTTTTGAATGTTTTATTTATCAGGGAACATTTAATTTTGACCTTGGATACAGTAATTGTTTCCACATGGAGAAACAAGCTCTACATATTCGTATTTTCTAGGGAGAAAGCTAGAGGATCTGTGGCAAACAAACATGATATTTCTGTTTGTATCGATGACGTTTTATGCACGGCCTAACGAAAAGACTTTGCTTTTCTCCAAAACCATTTTTACTGTGATTTCCTCGGTCCATTGGATACAAATTCCACAATAGTTGACCAGATATGACTGGATTAAAACAGAGATATCCAGTTGTGCTTTGGCTGACTAAACCGAAATATTGCTATGGCCTCTGTGTTTGTGTTTTCTAGATATTAATGATGGACTTTCTTGTTTTGAATATTTTTATCAGGAATCATTTATTTTTGTACCGTAGAAACACTAATTGGTTCATCATGAGGACACCAGCTCTACACATTCGTATTTTCTAGGGAGAAATCTAGAGGAACTGTGGCAAACAAACATGATATTTCTGTTTCTACTGAGGACTTTTTATGCACTTGCCTAACGAAAAGACTTTGCTTTTCTCCAAAACCATTTTTACTCTGATTTTCTCTGTCCATTGCATATGAATTTCAAACGACTTTGTCCGGATATGACTGGATGAAACCGGAAATATCCAGTTGTGTTTTGGCTAACTCAATCCCAGATATTTCTACAGGCTCTGTGTTTGTGTATACCTGATATTATACATGGACTTTATTGTTTTGAATGTTTTTTATCACGGAACATTTAATTTTGTGCTTGGAAAAACTAATTGGTTCCACATGGAGACACCAGCTCTACACATTCGTATTTTCTACCGAGAAAGCTAGAGGAACTGAGGCACACAAACATGATATTTCTGTTTGTATAGATGACATTTTATCTACTTGCCCAATGAAAAAGCTTTGCTTTTCTCAAAAACCATTTTTACTGTGATTTTCTCGTTCCATTGCCTATGAATTCCACCCCACTTTGTCCAGATATGACTGGATGAAACCAGAAATATCCAGTTGTGTTTTGGCTCACTCGTCCCTGATATTGCTACAGGCTCTGTCTTTGTGTTTTCTGGATATTATCAATGGACTTTATTGTTTTGAATGTTTTTATCAGGGAACATTAATTTTATGCTAAGAAACACTAATGGGTTCATTTTGGGGACACCACCTCTAAACATTCGTATTTTCTAGGGAGAAAGCTAGAGGAACTGTGGCAAACAAACATGATATTTATGTTTGTATAGATGACGTTTTATGCACTTTCCTAACGAAAAGACTTTGCTTTTCTCCAAAATCATTTTTACAGTAATTTTCTCGGTCCATTGCATATGAATTCCAAACGACTTTGTCTCGATATGACTGGATGAAACTGGAAATATGCAGTTGTGTTTTGGCTAACTCAATCCGAGATATTGCTACAGCATCTGTGTTTCTGTATTCCTGATATTATACATAGACTTTATGGTTTTGAATGTTTTTTATCAGGGAACATTTAATTTTGTGCTTGGAAACACTAATTGGTTCCACATGGAGGCACCAGCTCTACACATTCGTATTTTCTAGGGAGAAAGCTAGAGGAACTGCGGCAAACAACCAGGATATTTTTGTTTGTCTAGATGACATTTTATGCACTTGCCTAACGAAAAGACTTTGCTTTTCTCTAAAACCATTTTTACTGTGATTTTCTCGGTCCATTGCATACGAATTCCACACCACTTTGTCCGGATATGACTGGATGAAACCAGAAATATCCGGTTGTGTTTTGGCTAACTCTATCCTTCATGTTGCGACAGCCTCTGTTTGTTTTTTCTGGATATTATCGATGGACTTTATTGTTTTGAATGTTTTTTATCAGGGAACATTTAATTTTGTGCTTGGAAATACTAATGGTTTCCACATGGATACATAAGTTCTACACATTCATATTTTGAAGGGAAAAAGCTAGAGGAAATGTGGCAAACAAACATGATATTTCTGTTTGTATAGATGACATTTTATGCACTTGCCTAACGAAAAGACTTTGCTATTCTCCAAAACCATTTTTACTCTGATTTTCTCGGTCCTTTGCATATGAATTCCACACCACTTTTTCTGGATATGACTGGATGAAACCAGAAATATCCGGTTGTGCTTTGGCTAACTGAATCTGAAATATTGCTATAGCCTCTGTGTTTGTATTTTCTGTATATTATCCATGGACTTTATTGTTTTGAATGTTTTTATCAGGGAACATTTACTTTTGTACCATTAAACATTAATTGGTTCATCATGGGGATTCCAGCGCTACATATTCGTATTTTCTAGGGAGAATCTAGAGGAACTGTGGCAAAGAATCATGATATTTCTGTTTGTATAGATGATATTTTTTGCACTTGCATAACGAAAATACTTTTCTTTTCTCTAAAACCATTTTGAATGTGATTTTCTCAGTCCATTTCATACGAATTCCCCACTACTTTGTCCGGATATGATTGGATGAAACCGGAAATATCTGGTTTTGTTTTGGCTAGCTCAATCCGTAATATTGCTACAGCCTCTGTGTTTGTGTATTCCTGATATTATCCACGGACTTTATTTTGTTGAATTTTTTTTTTCAGGGAACATTTAATTTTGTTCTTGGAAACACTAATTGGTTCCACATGGAGACACCAGCTCTACAGATTCATATTTTCTAGGGAGAAAGATAGAGGATCTGTGGCAAACAAACATGATATTTCTGTTTGTATGGATGACGTTTTATGCACGGCCTAACGAAAAGATTTTGCTTTTCTCCAAAACCATTTTTACTGTGATTTTCTCAGTCCATTGCATACGAATTCCACAGCAGTTTGTCCGGATATGACTGGATGAAACCGGAAATATGCGGTGGTGTTTTCATTGACTCAATCCAAAATATTGTGAAAGCGTCTGTGTTTGTGTTTTCTGGATATTATCAACAGACTTTATTGTTTGGAATGTTTTTTATCACGGAACATTTAATTTTGTGCTGAGAAACACTAATGGGTTCATTTTGGGGACACCAGCTCTAAACATTCGTATTTTCTAGGGAGAAAGCTAGAGGAACTGTGGCAAACAAATATGATATTTATGTTTGTATAGATGACGTTTTATGCACTTGCCTAACGAAATGACTTTGCTTTTCTCCAAAACCATCTTTGCTGTGATTTTTTTCGGTCCATTGCATATGAATGCCAAAAGACTTTGTCCGGATATGACTGGATGAAACCGGAAATATCCGGTTGTGATTTGGCTAACTCATTCCCAGATATTGCTACAGCCTCTGTGTTTGTGTATTCCTGATATTATACATAGACTTTATGGTTTTGAATGTTTTTTCTCAGGGAACATTTAATTTTGTGCTTGGAAACACTAATTGGTTCCACATGGAGACACCAGCTCTGTACATACAAATTTTCTAGGGAGAAAGTTAGAGGAACTGTGGCAAACAACCAGGATATTTCTGTTTGTATCGATGATATTTTATGCACTTGCCTAACGAAAATACTTTGCTTTTCCCCAAAACCATTTTTACTGTGATTTTCTCGATCCATTGCATACAAATTCCATACCACTTTGTCCGGAAGTGACTGGATGAAACCAGAAATATCCGGTTGTGCTTTGGCTAACTCAATCCGAAATATTGTGAAAGCCTCTGTGTTTGTGTTTTCTGGATATTATCAATGGACTTTATAGTTTTGAATATTTTTATCAGGGAACATTTAATTTTGTACCATTGAAACCCTAATTGGTTCATCATGGGAACACCAGCTCTACACATTTGTATTTTCTAGGGAGAAAGCTAGAGGAACTGCGGCAAACAAACATGATATTTCTGTTTGTATCGATGAAATTTTATGCACTTGCCTAAGGAAAAGACTTCACTTTTATCCAAAACCTCTTTTACTGTGATTTTCTCGGTCCATTGCATACGAATTCCACACCAGTTTGCCGGATACAACTGGATGAAACCGGAAATATCCGGTTGCGTTTTGGCTAACTCAATCCCAGACATTGTTACTGCCTCTGTGTTTGTGTATTCCTGAAATTATCCACAGACTTTATTGTTTGGAATGTTTTCTCCAAAACCATTTTTACTGTGATTTTCTGGGTCCATTGCATACGAATTACAACCAGTTTGTCCGGATATGACTGGATGAAACGGGAAGTGTCCGGTTTTGTTTTGGCTGACTCATCCCAGATATTGCCACAGCCTCTGTGTTTGTGTTTTCTGGATATTATCCATGGACTTACTGTTTTCAATGTTTTTATCAGGGAACATTTGATTCTGTACCGTTGAAACACTAATTGGTTCATAATGGGAACACCAGATCTACACATTCGTATTTCCTAGGGAGAAAGCTAGAGGAACTGCGGCAAACAAACATGATATTTCTGTTTGTATCAATGAAATTTTATGCACTTGCCTAAGGAAAAGACTTTGCTTTTATCCAAAACATCTGTTACTGTGATTTTCTCGGTCCATTGCAAACGAATTCCACACCAGTTTGTCCGGATATGACTGGATGAATCGGGAAGTGTTCGGTTTTGTTTTGGATAACTCAATCCCAGATATTGCCACAGCCTCTGTGTTTGCGTTTTCTGGATATTATCGATGGACTTTATTGTTTTGAATGTTTTTATCAGGGAACATTTAATTTTGTGCTGAGAAACACTAATTGGTTCATTTTGGGGACACCAGCTCTAAACATTCGTATTTTCTAGGGAGAAAGCTAGAGGAACTGTGGCAAACAAACATGATATTTATGTTTGTTTAGATGACGTTTTATGCACTTGCCGAAGGAAAACACTTTGCTTTTCTCCAAAACCATTTTTACAGTAATTTTCTGGGTCCATTGCATATGAATTCCAAACGACTTTGTCTCGATATGACTGGATGAAAGTGGAAATATCCGGTTGTGTTTTGGCCAATTCAATCCCAGGTATTGCTACAGCCTCTGTGTTTGTGTATTCCTGATATTATACATGGACTTTACAGTTTTGAATGTTTTTCATCAGGGAATATTTAATTTTGTGCTTGGAAACACTAATTGGTTCCACATGGAGACACCAGCTCTGCACATTCGTATTTTCTAGGGAGAAAGCTACAGGAACTGCGGCAAACAACCAGGATATTTCTGTTTGTCTAGATGACATTTTATGCACTTGCCTAACGAAAAGATTTTGCTTTTCTCCAAAACCATTTTTACTGTAATATTCTCGGGCCATTGCATACGAATTCCAAACCACTTTGTCCGTATATGACTGGATGAAAACAGAAATATCCGGTTGTGTTTTGGCTAACTCCATCCCACATGTTGCGACAGCCTCTGTGTTTGTTTTTTCTGGATATTATCGATGGACTTTATTGTTTTGAAAGTTTTTTATCAGGGAACATTTAATTTTGTCCTAGGAAACACTAATTAGTTCCACATGGAGACATAAGCTCTACACATTCATATTTTGAAGGGAGAAAGCTAGAGGAAATGTGGCAAACAAACATGACATTTCTGTTTGTATAGATGACATTTTATGCACTTGCCTAATGAAAAGACTTTGCTTTTCTCCAAAACCATTTTTACTGTGATTTTCTGGGTCCATTGCATACGAATTACAACCAGTTTGTCCGGATATGACTGGATGAAACGGGAAGTGTCCGGTTTTGTTTTGGCTGACTCATCCCAGATATTGCCACAGCCTCTGTGTTTGTGTTTTCTGGATATTATCCATGGACTTACTGTTTTCAATGTTTTTATCAGGGAACATTTGATTCTGTACCGTTGAAACACTAATTGGTTCATAATGGGAACACCAGCTCTACACATTCGTATTTCCTAGGAGGAAAGCTAGAGGAACTGCGGCAAACAAACATGATATTTCTGTTTGTATCGATGAAATTTTATGCACTTGCCTAAGGAAAAGACTTTGCTTTTATCCAAAACATCTGTTACTGTGATTTTCTCGGTCCATTGCAAACGAATTCCACACCAGTTTGTCCGGATATGACTGGATGAATCGGGAAGTGTTCGGTTTTGTTTTGGATAACTCAATCCCAGATATTGCCACAGCCTCTGTGTTTGCGTTTTCTGGATATTATCGATGGACTTTATTGTTTTGAATGTTTTTATCAGGGAACATTTAATTTTGTGCTGAGAAACACTAATTGGTTCATTTTGGGGACACCAGCTCTAAACATTCGTATTTTCTAGGGAGAAAGCTAGAGGAACTGTGGCAAACAAACATGATATTTATGTTTGTTTAGATGACGTTTTATGCACTTGCCGAAGGAAAACACTTTGCTTTTCTCCAAAACCATTTTTACAATAATTTTCTGGGTCCATTGCATATGAATTCCAAATGACTTTGTCTCGATATGACTGGATGAAAGTGGAAATATCCGGTTGTGTTTTGGCCAATTCAATCCCAGGTATTGCTACAGCCTCTGTGTTTGTGTATTCCTGATATTATACATGGACTTTATAGTTTTGAATGTTTTTCATCAGAGAACATTTAATTTTGTGCTTGGAAACACTAATTGGTTCCACATGGAGACACCAGCTCTGCACATTCGTATTTTCTAGGGAGAAAGCTACAGGAACTGCGGCAAACAACCAGGATATTTCTGTTTGTCTAGATGACATTTTATGCACTTGCCTAACGAAAAGATTTTGCTTTTCTCCAAAACCATTTTTACTGTGATATTCTCGGGCCATTGCATACGAATTCCAAACCACTTTGTCCGTATATGACTGGATGAAAATAGAAATATCCGGTTGTGTTTTGGCTAACTCCATCCCACATGTTGCGACAGCCTCTGTTTGTTTTTTCTGGATATTATCGATGGACTTTATTGTTTTGAAAGTTTTTTATCAGGGAACATTTAATTTTGTGCTAGGAAACAAGAAATATCCGGTTGTGCTTTGGCTAACTGAAACCGAAATATTGCTACAGCCTCTGTGTTTGTATTTTCTGTATATTATCCACGGACTTTATTGTTTTGAATGTTTTTATCAGGGAACATTTAATTTTGTACCATTGACACACTAATTGGTTCATCATGGGGACACCAGGGCTACATATTCGTATTTTCTAGGGAGAATCTTGAGGAACTGTGGCAAACAAACATGATATTTCTGTTTGTATAGATGATATTTTTTGCAATTGCATAACAAAAAGACTCTGCTTTTCTGTAAAACCATTTTTGATGTGATTTTCTCGGTCCATTTCATGCAAATTCCACACTACTTTCTCCGGTTATGAATGGATGAAACCAGAAATATCTGGTTGTGTTTTTGCTAGCTCAATCCGAAATATTGCTACAGACTCTGTGTTTGTGTATTCCTGATATTATCCACAGACTTTATTTTGTTGAACGTTTTTTTTTTCAGGGAACATTGAATTTTGTGCTTGGAAACACTAATTGTTTCCACATGGAGACACCAGCTCTACAGATTCGTACTTTCTACCGAGAAAGCTATAGGAACTGCGGAAAACAAACATGATATTTCTGTTAGTATCGATGAAATTTTATGCACTTACCTGAAGAAAAGACTTTGGATTTCTCCAAAACCATTTGTTCTGTGATTTTCTCGTTCCATGACATATGAATTCCACACCACTTTGTCCAGATATGACTGGATGAAATCAGAAATATCGGTTGTGTTTTGGCTAACTAAATCCTAAATATTGCTACACCTTCTGTGTTTTTGTTTTCTGGATATTATAGATGGACTTTATTGTTTTGAATGTTTTTTCTCGGGGAACATTTTATTTTGCGCTTGGATACAGTAATTGGTTCCACATGGAGACACCAGCTCTACACATTTGTATTTTCTAGGGAAAAAGCTAGAGGAACTGCGGCAAACCAACATGATATTTCTGTTCATATAGATGATATTTTTTGCACTTGCATAACGAAAAGTCTCTGCTTTTCTCTAAAACCATTTTAATGTGATTTTCTCGGTCCATTTCATATGAATTCCACACCACTTTGTCCGTATATGACTGGATGAAACTAGAAATATCTGGTTTTGTTTTAGCTAGCTCAATCCGAAATATTGCTACAGCCTCTGTGTTTGTGTATTCCTGATATTATCCACGGCCTTTATTTTGTTGAATGTTTTTTTTTTTTTCAGGGAACATTTAATTTTGTGCTTGGAAACAATAATTGGTTCCACATGGAGACACCAGCTCTACAGATTCGTATTTTCTACGGAGAAAGCTAGAGGAAATGCAGGAAACAAACATGATATTTCTTTTTGTATCAATGACATTTTATGCAATTCCCTAACGAAAATACGATGCTTTTCTCCAAAACCATTTTTACTGTGATATTCTCAGTATATGCATACGAATTCCAAACTTTGTCCAGTTATCACTGGATGAAACCGGAAATATCCGGTTTTGTTTTGCCTAACTAAATCCCACATATGGCTAAAGCCTCTGTGTTTGTGTACTCATGATATTATCCACAGACTTTATTGTTTTGAATGTTTTTTATCAGGGAACTTTTAACTTTGAGCTTGGATACAGTAATAGTTTCCACATGGAGACACAAGCTCTACATATTCGTATCTTCTAGGGATTAAGATAGAGGATCTGTGGCAAACAAACATGATATTTCTGTTTATATCGATGACGTTTTATGCACGGCCTAAGGAAAAGACTTTGCTTTTCTCCAAAAGCATTTTTACTGTGATTTCCTCGGTCCATTGGATACAAATTCCACACTAGTTTGACCAGATATGACTGGATGAAACCAGAAATATCTGGTTGTGTTTTGGATAACTAAATCCGAAATATTGCTATAGCCTCTGTGTTTGTGTTTTCTGGATATTATCGATGGACTTTCCTGTTTTGAATATTTTCATCAGGAAACATTTATTTTTGTACCGTAGAAACACTAATTGGTTCATCATGAGGACCCCAGCTCTACATATTCGTATTTTCTAGGGAGAAAGCTAGAGGAACTGTGGCAAACAAACATGATATTTCTGTTTGTATCGAGGACGTTTTATGCATTTTCCTAACGAAAATACTTTCCTTTTCTCCAAAACCATTTTTACTCTGTGTTTATGTATTCTGGATATTACATATGGACTTTATTGTTTTGAATGTTTTTTATCAGGGAATATTTAATTTTGTGCTTGGAAACACTAATTTTTCCACATGGAGACACCAGCTCTACATATTTTTGTTTTCTAGGGAGAAAGCTAGAGGAACTGTGGCAAGCACACATGATATTTCTATTTGTATAGATGATATTTTATGCACTTCCCTAATGAAAAGAATTTGCTTTTCTCCAAAACCATTTTTACAGTAATTTTCTCGGTCCACTGCATACGAATTCCACAGCAGTTTGTCCGGATATGACTGGATGAAACCGGAAATATCCGGTTTTTTTTTGGCTGACTCAATCCAAAATATTGTGAAAGCATCTGTGTTTGTGTTTTCTGGTTATCATCGATGGACTTATTGTTTTGAATGTTTTTATCAGGGAACATTTAATTTTGTACCGTTGAAACACTAATTGGTTCATAATGGGGACACCAGTTCTACACATTCGTATTTTCTAGGGAGAAATGTAGAGGAACTGTGGCAAACAAACATGATATTTATGTTAGTATAGATGATGTTTTATGCACTTGCCTAACGAAAAGACTTTGCTTTTCTCCAAAATCATCTTTGCTGTGATTTTTTCGGTCCATTGCATATGAATTCCAAACGACTTTGTCTGGATATGACTGGATGAAACAGGAAATATCCGGTTGTGTATTGGCTAACTCAATCCCTGATATTGCTACAGACTCTGTGTTTGTGTATTCCTGATATTATACATGGACTTTATGGTTTTGAATGTTTTTTATCAGGGAACATTTAATTTTGTGCTTGGAAACACTAATTCGTTCCACATGGAGACACTAGCTCTGCACATTCATATTTTCTAGGGAGAAAGCTAGAGGAACTGTGGCAAACAACCAGGATATTTCTGTTTGTCTAGATGACATTTTATGCACTTACCTAACGAAAAGACTTTGCTTTTCTCCAAAACCATTTTTGCTCTGATATTCTCAGGCCATTGCATACGAAGTCCAAACCACTTTGTCCGGATATGACTGGATGAAACCAGAAATATCCGGTTGTGTTTTGGCTAACTCAATCCGAAATATTGTGAAAGTCTATGTATTTGTGTTTTCTGGATATTATCGATGGACTTTATTGTTTTGAATGTTTTATCAGGGAACATTAAATTTTGTACCATTGAAACACTAATTGGTTCATAATGGGAACACCAGCTCTACACATTCGTATTTTCTAGGGAGAAAGCTAGTGGAACTGCGGCAAACAAACATGATATTTTTGTTTGTATCGATGACATTTTATGCAATTGCCTAACAAAAAGACTTTGCTTTTCTCCAAAACCATTTGTACTGTGATTTTCTCGGTCCCTTGCATACGAATTCCACACCACTTTGTCCGGATATGACTGGATGAAACCAGAAATATTGGTTGTGTTTTGGCTAACTGAAACTGAAATATTGCTACAATTACTGTGTTTTTGTTTTCTGGATATTATCAACGGACTTTATTGTTTTGAATGTTTTTAATCAGGGAACATTTTATTTTGTACCCTAGAAACACTTATTGATTCATCATGGGGACAGCAATGCTACACATTCGTATTTTCTAGGGAGAAAGCTAGGAACTGCGGCAAACAAACATGATATTACTGTTTGTCTAGATGACATTTTATGCACTTGCCTAACGAAAAGACTTTGCTTTTCTCCAAAACCATATTTATATTTACTGGGATTTTCTCAGTCCATTGCATACGAATTCCACACTAGTTTGTCCGGATATGACTGGATGAAACAGGAAATATCCGGTTTTGTTTTGTCTAACTCAATCCCAGACATAGTTACCGCCTCTGTGTTTGTGTATTCCTGATATTATCCACCGACTTTATCTTGGAATGTTTTTTATCAGGGAACATTTAATTTTGTAATTGGAAAAACTAATTGGTTCATCATGGGGTCACCAGCTCCTCATATTCGTATTTTCTAGGGAGAAAGCTAGGAACTGCGGCAAACAAACATGATATTTCTGTTTGTATAGATGACATTTTATGCACTTGCCTAACGAAAAGACATTGTTTTTCTCCAAAACCATTTTTACTGTGATTTTTTCAGTCCATTGCATACGAATTCCACACCAGTTTGTCCGGATATGACTGGATGAAACGGGAAATATCCGGTTTTGTTTTGGCTAACTCAATTCCAGATATTGCTACAGCCTATGTGTTTGTGTATTCCTGATATTATCCACAGACTTTATTTTTTTTGAATGTTTTTTATTAGGGAACATTTAATTTTGTGTTGGGAAACACTAATTGTTTCCACATGGAGACACAGCTCTACACATTCATATTTTCTAGGGAGAAAACTAGAGGAACTGCCACAAACAAACATGATATTTCCGTTTGTATTGATGACGTTTTATGCATTTGCCTACCGAAAAGACTTTGCTTTTCTCCAAAACCATTTTTACTGTGATTTTCTTGGTCCATTGTATACGAATTCCACACAACTTTGTCCAGATATGCCTGGATGAAACCAGAAATATCCGTTTGTATTTTGGCTAACTCAATCCCAGATATTGCTACAGGCTCTATGTTAATGTTTCCGGATATTTTGCACAGACTTCATTATGTTGAATGTTTCTTATGAGAGAACATTTAATTTTGGGCTGGTAAACACTAGTTGACTCCACATGGAGACACCAGCTCTACACATTCTTATTTTCTAGGGAGAAATCTAGAGGAACTGCGGCAAACATACATGATATTTCTGTTTGTATAGATGACATTTTACATACTGGTCGAAGGAAAAGACTTTGCTTTTCTCCAAAACCATTTTTACTGTGATTTTCTGGGGCCAATGCATACGAATTCCACACCAGCTTTTCTGGATGTGACTGAATAAAACCAGAAATATCCGGTTGTGTTTTGGCTAACTCAATCCCAGATATTGCTACGGCCTCTGTGTATGTGTTTTCTGGATATTATCGACGGACTTTATTGTTTTGAATGTTTTTAATGAGGGAACATTTAATATTGTGCTGGGAAACACTAGTTGACTCCACATGGAGAGATAAGCTCTCCACATTCGTATTTCTAGGATATTATCAACGGACCTAATTGTTTTTAATTTTTTTTTTGTATCAGGGAACATTTAATTTTTCCTGGGAACACTAATTGGTTCCACATGGAGACACCACCTCTACATATTCGTATTTCTAGGAAGAATTCTAGAGGAACTGCGGCAAACAAACATGATATTTCTGTCTGTATAGATGATATTTTATGCACTTGCCTACCGAAAAGACTTTGCTTTTCTCCAAAACCATTTTTACTGTGATTTTCTCGGTCCATTGTATATGAATTCCACACCACTTTGTCCGGGTATGAGTGAATGAAACCAGAAGTATCCGGTTGTGTTTCGGCTAAAACAATCCGAAATATTGTGAAAGACTCTGTGTTTGTGTTTTCTGGATATTATCGATGGATTTTATTGTTTTGAATGTTGTTATCAGGGAACAATTAATTTTGTACTATATAAACTCTAATTGGTTCCACATGGAGACACTAACGCTACACATTCGTATTTGCTATGGAGAAATCTAGAGGAACTACACAAACAAACATGACATTTCTGTTTGTATAGATGACATTTTATGCACTTGCCTAAGAAAAAGACTTTACTTTTATCCAAAACCATTTTTCCTGTGATTTCCTCGGGGCAATGCATATAAATTGCACAGCACTTTGTCTGGATATGACTGGATAAAACCAGAAATATCCGATTGTGTTTTGGCTAACTCAATCCCAGATATTGCTACAGCCTCTGTGTTTGTGTTTTCCGGATATTATCAATGCACCTTATTGTTTTAAATGTATTTTATAAGGGATCATTTAACTTTGTACCGTACAAACACTAATTTGTTCCACATGGAGACACCAGCTCTACACATTCGTATTTTCTAGGAAGAAAGCTAGAGGAACTGCGGCAAACAAACATGATATTTCTGATATTATACATGACATTTTATGCACTTGCCTAAAGAAAAGACATTGCTTTTCTCCATAACCATTTTTAATGTGATTTTCTCGGTCCATTGTATTCGAATTCCACACCACTTTGTCTGGATATGACTGGATGAAACCAGAAATATCCGGTTGTGTTTTGGCTAACTCAATCCCAGATATTGCTGCAGCCACTGTGTTTGTCTTTTCTGGATATTATCGACAGACTTCATTGTTTTGAATGTTTTTTCAGAGAACATTGAACCTTGTACCATAGAAACTCTAATTGGTTCCACATGGAGACACCAGCTCTACACATTCGTATTTTCTAGGGAGAAAGGTAGAGGAACTGCGGCATACAAACATGATATTTCTGTTTGTATCGATGACATTTTAAGCACTTCCCTAACAAAAAAACTTTGCTTTTCTCCAAAACCATTTTTACTGTGATATTCTCGGCACATTGCATACGAATTGCAGACCACTTTGTCCGAATAGGCCTGGATGAAACCAGAAATATCGGGTTTTGATTTGGCTACCTCAATCCCAGATATTGCTACAGCCTCTGTGTTTGTGTTTTCTGGATTTTATCAATGGACTTTATTGTTTTGAATGTTTATTATCAGGGAACATTTAATTTTGTACTATATAAACAATAATTGCTTCCACATGGAGACACCAGCTCTACATATTCGTATTTTCTAGGGAGAAATCTAGAGGAACTGCGGCAAACAAACATGACATTTCTGTGTGTAAAGATGACATTTTATGTACTTGCCAAAAGAAAAGACTGTGCTTTTCTCCAAAACCATTTTTACTGTGATTTTCTCGGTCCTTTGCATTCGAATTCCACACCACTTTGTCCGAATATGACTGGATGAAACCAGAAATATCCGGTTGTGTTTTGGATAACTCAATCGCAGATATTGCTACAGCCACTGTGTTTGTGTTTTCCGGATGTTATCGATGGACTTTATTGTTTTGAATATTTTATCAGGGATCATTTAACTTTGTACCATACAAACACTAATTGGTTCCACATGGAGACACCAGCTCCACACATTCGTATTTTCTAGGAAGAAAGCTAGGGGAACTGCGGCAAACAAACATGATATTTCTGTTTGAATAGATGGCATTTTATGCACTTGCATAAAGAAAAGACGTTGCTTTTCTCCAAAATCATTTTTACTGTGATTTTCTCGGTCCATTGCATACGAATTCCAAACCACCTAATCCAGATATGACTGGATGAAACCAGAAATATCCGGTTGTGTTTTGGCTAACTCAATCCCAGTTATTACCACAGGCCCTGTGTTTGTGTTTTCTGGATATTATCAACGGACCTAATTGTTTTTAATTTTTTTTTGTATCAGGGAACATTTAATTTTTCCTGGGAGCACTAATTGGTTCCACATGGAGACACCACCTCTACATATTCGTATTTCTAGGAAGAATTCTAGAGGAACTGCGGCAAACAAACATGATATTTCTGTCTGTATAGATGATATTTTATGCACTTGCCTAACGAAAAGACTTTGCTTTTCTCCAAAACCATTTTTACTGTGATTTCTCGGTCTTTTGCATACGAATAGCACACCACTTTGTCCGGATATGACTGGATGAAACCAGAAATATGCAGTTGTATTTTGGCTTACTCATTCCCAGATATTGCTACAGCCTCTGTGTTTGTGTTTTCCAGATATTATCAATGGACTTTATTGTATTGAATGTTTTTTATCAGGGAACATTTTATTTTGTGCTTTGAAACTCTAATTGGTTCCACATGGACACACCAGCTCTACACATTCATATTTTTTCGGAGTAAGCTAGTGGAACTGTGGCAATCAAATATGATATTTCTGTTTGTATAGAAGACATTTTATGCACTTGCCGAAGGAAAAGACATTGCTTTTCTCCAAAATCATTTTCACTGTGATTTTCTTGGTCCATTGCATTCGAATTCCACACCACTTTGTCTGGTTATGCCTGGATGAAAACAGAAATACCTGGTTCTCTTTTGGCTAACTCAATCCAAAATATTGTGAAAGCCTCTGTGTTTTTGTTTGCGGATATTTTCAATGGACTTTATTCTTTTGACTGTTTTTATCTGGGAACTTTTAATTTTGTACCCTAGAAACACTAGTTGACTCCACATGGAGACACCAGCTCTACACATTCGTATTTTCTAGGGAGAAAGCTAGAGGAACTGCGGCAAACAAACATGATATTTCTCCTTGTATACATGACATTTTATGCACTTCCCTAACGAAAAGACTTTGTTTTTCTCCAAAAAAAATTTCGCTGTGATTTTCTAAGTCCATCGCTTATGATTTCCACACCACTTTGTCCGGATATGACTGGATTAAACCAGCAATAGCCGGTTGTGTTTTGTCTAAATGAATCCCAGTTTTTGCTAAAGCCTCTGTGTTTGTGTTTTCCAGATATTATCAACGAACGTTATTGTTTTGAATGTTTTTCATAAGGGAATATTTAATTTTGTGCTTGGAAACTCTAATCAGTTCCACATGGAGTCACCAGCTCTACACATTCGTATTTTCTAGGGAGAAAGCTAGAGGAACTGTGGCAATCAAACATGATATTTCTGTTTGTATACATGACAATTTATGCACTTGCGTAACGAAAAGACTTTGCTTTTCTCCAAGACCATTTTTACTGTGATTGTATGTGTCCATTGTATAGGAATTCCACACCACTTTGTCAGGATATGACTGGATGAAATCCGAAATATCAGGTTGTGTTTCGGTTAACTCACTCCCAGATATTTCAACAGCCTCTGTGTTTGTTTTTTCCAGATATTTTCAATGGACTTTATCGTTTTGAATGTTTTTATCAGGGAACATTTAATTTTGTGCTTGGAAACACTAATTCGTTCCACGTGGAGACACCAGCTCTACAAATTCGTATATTCTAGGGTGAATACTTGAAGAAATTTGGCAAACAAACATGATATTTCTGTTTTTATTGATGACCTTTTATGCACTTGCCTAATGAAAAGACTGCTTTTCTCCAAAACCATTTTTACTGTGATATTCTCGGTCCACTGCATACGAATTCCACTCCATTTTTTCCATATATGACTGGATGAAACCAGAAATATCCGGTTGTGTTTTGGATAACTAAATTCCAGATATTGCGACAGCTTCTGTGTGTGTTTTCTGGATATTATCAATGGACTTTATTGTTTTGATTGTTTTTTATCAGAGAACATTTAATTTTGTGCTTGGAAACACTAATTGGTTCAACATGGAGACAGCAGCTCTACACATTTGTATTTTCTAGGAAGAAAGTTAGAGGAAATGCGGGAAACAAACATGATATTTGTATGTATAGATGAGATTTTATGCACTTGCCTAACGAAAAGACTTTGCTTTTCTCCAATTTTTTTTTTTTTTGCTGTGATTTTCTCGGTCAATTGCATACAAATTCCACACCACCTTTTCCAGATATTACTGGATGAAAACAGTATTATACGGTTGAGTTTTGGCTAAATCAATCCCAAATATTGCGACAACCTCTCTGTTTGTGTTTTCTGGATATTATTGATGAACTTTATTGTTTTGAATGTTTTTATCAGGGAACATTTAATTTTGTACTGGGAAAATCTAATTGGTTTAACATGGAGACACAAGCTCTACACATTCATATTTTCTAGGGAGAAAGCTAGAGGAACTGTGGCAAACAAACATGATATTTCTGTTTGTATTGGTGACATTATATGCACTTGTCTAAAGAAAATGAAGGACCCCAAATCTGGGAATCCAACGTGCTCGGGTGGTCGCCCAGTGACCCAAAACTCCAACCCAGTAGATGCAAAAGCAAGAGGATATTTATTAATACGTTTGCGTAAATGGGCTCCCCAGCACCTCAGGCAGTCTAGAGAGCAAGAGAGCCCTGAGCAGGTGTAACAGCACTTTTTAAAGACAATAGCCACCTGATTGACATATGTATGTGGGGCGTTTGGTGATTGGCTATTTTGAAGGGCAAACTCTTGTTGCGATTTTAGTGAGGGAAGGGGTAAATTTATACTATGGTCACAGAACCTTATTGCAACACTTTTCCGGACTCCTGCAAGTGTTATCGCGTGAGACAGTTACACAGAGCAGTTTCACAAGGCAGTTTCCCAAGGTTATTCTGCAGGCAGGTGGAGACACAGTTATCTTAAGGAATGGCTACTGTCAGCAGCCAAACTTTTTAACCCTTGCTAAAATTATTTTAATATTTAATTTTAGCAGGGGTCTTACATTCCCTCATCTTCTTTTTATACTGATTTTAATCTTAAAATTTTAAGGGGTTTTTCCTAGTTTAGCCATAGAGTCCCTGATGATCCCTGAATGATCAGTGTAGAAGTAGCACTTTTTTTAGAGCAGCACATAAACCCTTAAAAAAAAAAAAACAATAAGACCATCCTCCTTCTGTTCTGCAACACTACTTTTGAACGTGATGTTAAAGACTGTTCTAGCTTACCGATGGTCTGCTCTAGGTCTTCTACTGCCCTATGGAGGGCCTGAATTTTCTGGCATTGGATATTATTTTTTTTTTGCAAGGGCGCAGTGCTCTTTCCACACCTGCCGCAACCCCTGTTTTATTTAATTGAGAATGGCCTCTGTCTTAGTTTGCCCTCAGTCATTCCTGTCCTTACCCATCATCGGTAACTGGCAGCTTGGCCTAGAGCCCTGTCTTAGGTTGGTACAGGATGATGAGTGTCTTACCCATCTTTGAGTACCATTCCAGCCTGGCATTAGGTGAGAGATGAAGCATACAGCCAAATATCAATTATTTTTGATTACAAAGGAGGTTTGGTAGCGAACTTGAACCAGTTCTTCAGCTATATTGGACAGTCCAGTAGCAGTAAGATTGTTTTGGTCACTAAACATGCAAGCCTTCGCAGTCCACGGTTATTTCCAAAGGCCAGTCCAGGAACACTTACTACTGATACAGCCATGGCAAGGGCAGTGTCCTCTCCTATTAGGATGACGTTGCCATTACAGTCTTCAGGTGAAGCATGCCGCCGACGCGCTCTATCCGCCGCTGTAAATACAGATGTCAGCATTGGGGCCACATGGCCCAGGGAGCAATTGCAGAAGTTATCAGAGGCTAATGATGTAAAGGCATATTGGCTGCATAGAAAAACCCATCCCTTAGGAGCCCGCGTCCCATTCCAGTACCAGATCAGGTCCATTCCATTGATTGGTGATAGGATCCCTCCATTTCACCATTGCTCTTTTCGCAGCTATTTTTAAACAGTTAGAATTTAACAGAGACATCAAGACTTGAACATAATAGATTACTTTAACTCATTGCTTTAACAGAGGATCAGATTTTGATTTTATGTCAAAGAAAATAGACTAATAGTTTTATAACTGAAAATGTCTGCTTTCCATAACATTTTGTAACTTTCTCACACCTTCTGTAACTTACTCGAACCTTTTGTAACTTACTCAAACCTTCTGTAACCCACAGTCATTTTCCAGGTTTTACCTGATTTCTTAACATGCCAAATTAGATAATTTTTTTTATTACCACCTAGCGGTTTGACTCCAAAGGGCAGCATTTTTTAATTTATATTTATTTTGTACCCCCTTTTTTAAATTGCTTACACATGCATCAGTATGCAGATAACAAAATCCATCCTCACCTCCCCAAAGCCTATAGTTTATTTCCTTTTTTTACTGGCACTGATTGCAAACCTCAATAACTTGTGGAGGCTGTGCACTCCATAACTTGTCATTTTAATTTTTACTCAATCCTGAGCAGAGAGACCATTTGTTTGCCAAAGAGGCCAACTGAGGGTCTTTCCAGCCAGGAGCATCACAGGTTACACATACAACTTCAGTTTTCTTTTTAAAGAAAGGCATTGCTTTGTATACTTGCATTTCCTGTCGACTATGCCAATTTGTGACAGCAAATTATTTTTCTGCTGTCTGCTGTGCACAGACTTAGTTACTTTTAGTTTAATCTGCAAGAAATACGCTGCAAGCCTTGTAGTGCACACTAAAATTATTTAGAGGAAAGACAGTAAAGGAGCATAGATTAACAGAATGTTGCAATAAACATGGCTCCATTGCTATAATGATATTATAGCAAGAGGGTCCACTGATCCCTGTAGGGAGGGCCTGAGGCTTGCCCCGCTTCCAGTTTTCCCGAACTCTGTTTTTTAGTGAATTACCTTTTTTATCAGTTTTGGGGTGACATTAATTGGCCCAATGCCTTTCCTTTAGCAGCAGGGGAAAATCCCAGGAGGAGCCTTATTTTGATTTTTGACTTGGACAATTTTTGTACATGTCCCTGCAGAGCGGCAGGTCCTGAATGTCCTGTTTTTAAGTGAATCCATTTTGTTAATCCCTTGTCAAAGGGACTGTTACAGAACACCTCAGCAGAATTTATAGTACTGTGGGCATCACTAGGCAATCTTCACAAAGCACCAGAAAAGGATCCATACTGAGAATCAGACATTATCAGTAATCATTACAGGCATGTTTAACATTTAGCTTGACTGTGTGTTCCCCTGGGATGAAACAGCAGCAGCAGAGGCTTGCTCCGGCTCCCTCTTAAAGCCCCCAAGGACACGGGTGGCTCATTGCTAAGATTTTAGGCAAGCAGTGCGTCCCGTCTTGGATCTTGGCCAGAGAGCCGAGACACAAAGCATGTCCACCTGTTTATCAGAAACATTCCTTTATCCTCCTCCCCGGGAACTGGCCAGGCTCCCAAGGAGCAGGAGAAGGTCATCCGGCAGCAAAGTTACTTGTCTACCAGAGCTGAACCTAGATACAAGCCTCTCCATCCCAAAAATCTGTCCTTACATTTGGCCCTAGGGTTGCATTGAGAGGTAGACATAATTAACACATTATAAGAATGCAATACAAATTTTTTATACAAGTATACATTTAGCAAACACAATAATATTTAAGGCATTTTAAGGATAAATTGAAACATATCTGAGGGGGAATTAGCTTCTTGGGCACCCATGTCAAGGACATAAAAAAACAGTACCATTTCAATACAACAACTCAAGCTGCTGCAGACAGCCTAAGAACTGGCTAGACAATCCCATGGCATGGAGATCTGACGCATTGTTACTTCGTAAACAGACATGTTGAGGCGCACACAGTCCAATTAACAAATGCGCTAACATTTTGCATTACTCTGAAATTAGTGATTCGGGTTTCATTAAATATTTGTAACATCTCTTTTTGATAAGACAACAAATTTTTTAGCGGATGGAACACGGTGGGTAACCATTTAACCATAATGATAGTAGCCTCTTACTATCTGTAATTGTTACATTCTTGTAGGTTTGTGCAATCTTAACTATTTGCAGCATATTTTGATTTACAATTTTTTGTAAAGCAAACCAAGCATAATCTGTTCAAGCATTCCTATTAATAATAGGGTAGAGTTAACACATAATACAAAAATAGAATGGGTAGTCCGGACACTTTGTTACCACAATTTCTCATTTTACATAGTAATATTAATTTTACAACAGGTAACATTTACTTTAAGTAAAATATTTAAATACAGGGTGAGGGTTGTCCAGTGCACAGTGATTTATATTTTTTTCCTCCCAGTGTTTCTTATTTACAACACCCTCTTCAGCAAACCAAGGACAAAACTTTTTTTAACAGCGCTGATAAATTGCTCTACGGTTTGTTTCTTTAACCCTATCCTCTACATCTGCAATAAAGTTTTTCCAGCCTTTGTTACGGCTTCTTTTGTTTCTTTAAATGCACATTTAAATCTTTTTTGAGTGCATTTTAATGTTGCTCATCCACGACTCCTTCTGCAAACCAAGGACTGACTATTCCTATGGCATCAATGAACTGTTCTATGGCTCACCTTTTTTAACCCTATTTCCTGCATCTGTAATGGAGTCTTTATAGCCTTTATTAGGGGAGGGTCTTGGGTCAGGTCTTCCCACACGGTGATATAGGGAACCTGGTCAGGGTGTCCATGGGGTCCTGGTTGAAAGACTCATACCTTGACCTGTGAGATAATATCAGCATTAAAGGTCCTGTCCCTAGGCCAGGCCAACCAACCTCAAAGGTCGACCATTCCAAGGAACAGAAAGTCACCCACTTTTTACTTTTGACGTCGATCGACTGATTGTGCGCGCAGTTTTGAACTTCTTTTCAGTGGCCTAAAGTAAGGCTTAAAGGGGTGGTTAGTTGTTGCCCCATGGGTACAGAGAGAGTAAAACGAATGAGGAGGGGAACAAGAAAACAGACGCACACAACACACAAGAGGAGCCGCGGCACCAAATCGGTAGCAAACCGAAAGTAGAAGTTCAAATGGGAGCGGCCAGATGGCCAGACTCTCCCTGGGAAGGAGAGAGGCACTTTCTCTCTTGTTTCCCCCAAACCACCGCTGGAGCACCCCCCAGGGTGGGACCAGGAGTCTCAGGGCACATCTGCCTCCCCCACTGGTCCGATACAAATTCAAGTCCCGTACGGGCACCAAGTGCAGACTTAAACACTGACCAGACGACGAGAAGGATGGAACCAATAAAACAAGTAGCTTACCTCTAACTGTTCATGGAATTGGGTCTGGGGGCGTCCAAATCCCGGAAGAGCCCCCAGTGAAGGACCCCAAATCTGGGAATCCAATGCGCTCAGGTGGTCGCCCAAAGACCCAAAACTCCAGCCCAGTAGATGCAAAAGCAAGAGGTTATTTATTGATAGGTTTGCGCAAACGGGCTCCCCAGCACCTCAGGCAGTCGAGAGAGCAAGAGAGCCCTGAGCAGGGGTTACAGCAGTTTTTAAAGACAATAGCCACCTGATTGACATATGTATGTGGGGCGTTTGGTGATTGGCTATTTTGAAGGGCAAACTCTTGTTGCGATTTTAGTGAGGGAAGGGGTAAATTTATACAATGGTCACAGAACCTTATTGCAACTCTTTTCCAGACTCCTGCAAGTGTTATCGCGTGAGACAGTTACACAGAGTAGTTTCACAAGGCACTTTCCCAAGGTTATTCTGTAGGCAGGTGGAGACACAGTTATCTTAAGGAATAGTAACTGTCAGCAGCCAAGCTTTTTAACCCTTGTTAAAATTATTTTAATATTTACTTTTAGCAAGGGTCTTACAAAAAGATTTTGCTTTTCTTCAAAACCATTTTTACTGTGATTGACTGTGTGCATTGTATTCGAATTTCACACCATTTTGTCCGGATATGACTGGATGAAGCCAGAAATATCAGGTTCTGTTTTGGCCAACTCAATCCCACATGTTGCGACAGACTCTGTGTTTGTGTTTTCTGCATATTATCAATGGACTTTATTGTTTTGAATGTTTGTTATCCGGCAACATTTAATTTTGGGCTTGGAAACACTAATTGGTTCGACATGGACACACCAGCTCTACACATTCGTATTATCTAGGGAGAAAGCAAGAGGAACTGCGGCAAACAAACATGATATTTCTGTTGGTATAAGTGACATTTTATGCACTTGCCTAACGAAAAGACTTTGCATTTCTCCAAAACCTTTTTTACTGTGATTGTCTGTGTCCATTGTATACGAATTTCACAAAACTTTGTCAGGATATGACTGGATGAAACCAGAAGTATCCAGTTGTGTTTTGGCTAACTCAATCCCATATGTTGCGACTGCCTCTTTGTTGGTGTATTCCTGATATTATCGATGGACTTTATTGTTTTAAATGTTTTTTATCAGGGAACATTTAGTTTTATGCTTGGAAACACTAATTGTTTCCACATGGAGACACCAGCTCTACACATTCATATTTCTAGGGAGGAAGCTAGAGGAACTGCGGCAAAGAAACATGATATTTCTGTTTGTATAGATGACATTTTATGCACTAGCCCAAGGAAAAAACTTTGCTTTTTCTCCAAAACCATTTTAACTGTGATTTTCTTGGTCCATTGCATATGAATTCCACAACACTTGGTAAAGATATGCCTGGATGAAACCAGAAATATCCGGTTGTGTTTTGGCTAACTCAATCCCAGATATTGCTACAGCCTCTGTGTTTGTGTTTTCTGGATATTCTCAATGGACTTTATTGTTTTGAGTGTTTTTATGTCGGGGCATGTCATTTTGTACCCTAGAAACACTAGTTGACTCCACATGGAGACACCAGCTCTACACATTCATATTTTCAAGGGAGGAAGCTAGAGGCACTGTGGGAAACAAACATGATATTTCTGTTAGTATAGATGACATTTTAAGAACTTCCTTAATGAAAAGACTTTGCTTTTTTCCAAAACCGTTTTTACTCTGATTTGCTCGGTCCATTGCATACGAATCCCAGACCACTTTGTACGGACATGACTGGATGAAACCAGAAATATCCGGATCTGTTTAGTGTAACTCAATCCCAAATATTGCTAGAGCCTCTGTGTTTGTGTTTTCTGGATATTATCAAAATACTTTATTGTTTTGAATGTTTTTTATCAAGAACATTTAATTTTGTTCTTGGAAACTCTCATTGGTTCCACAAGGAGACACCACCTCTACACATTCGTATTTTCTAGGGAGAAAGCTAGAGGAAATACTGCAAACAAACATGATATTTCTGTTTGTATAGATGACATTTTATGCACTTGCCTAATGAAAAGACTTTGCTTTTCTCCAAAACCATTTTTACTTTGAATTTCTCGGTCCATTGCATAAGAATTCCACACCACTTAGTCGGGATATCCATGGATGAAACCAGAAATAACCGGTTGTGTTTTGGCAAACTCAATCCCAGATATTGCTACAGGAATCTGTTTTTGTGTTTTGCGGATATTATCAACGGACTCTATTGTTTGAATGTTTTCTCTCAAGGAACATTTAATTTTGTGCTGGGAAACACTAATTGGTTCCTCATGGAGACACCAGCTCTACACATTCGTATTTTCTAGGGAGAAAGCTAGATGAAATATGGCAAAAAACATGATATTTCTGTTTCTATAGATGACATTTTATGCACTTGTCTAAGAAAAGACTTTGCTTTTCTCCAAAAAACATTTTTACTCTGATTTTCTCGGTCCATTGCATACGAATTCCACACCACATTGTCCGGATATGACTGGATGAACCCAGAAATATCCGGTTGTGTTTTGGCTAACTCAATCCCAGATATTGCTAGAGGCTCTGTGTTTCCGTTTTCCAGATATTATCTACAGACTTTATTGTTTTGAATATTTTTTATCAGGGAACATTTAATTTTGTGCTTGGAAACACTAATTGGTTCCACATGGAGACACCAGCTCTGCACATTTGTATTTTCTAGGGAGAAAGCTAGAGGAACTGCGGCAAACAAACATGATATTTCTGTTTGAATAGATGACATTTTATACACTTGCCTAATGAAAAGACTTTGCTTTTCTCAAAAACCATTCTTACTGTAATTTTTGCGGTCCATTGCATACGAATTCCACACCACTTTGTAAGGATATTACTGGATATAACCAAAATATCCAGTTGTGTTTTGGCTAATTCAATCCAGATATTGCTACTGCCTCTGTGTTTGTGTTTTCTGGATATTAACAACGGACTTTATGGTTTTGAATGTTTTTTTATCAGGGAACACTTAATTTTGTGCTTGGAAACTCTAATTGGTACTACATGGAGACACCAGCTCTGCATATTCGTATTTTCTAGGGAGAAAGCTAGAGGAACTGCGGCAAACAAACATGATATTTCTGTTAGTATCATTGATATTTTATCTACTTGCCTAAAGAAAATACTTTGCTTTTCTCCAAAAGCATTTTTACTGTGATTTTCTTGGTCCATTGCATACGAATTCCACACCAGTTTGTCCGGATATGACTGGATGAAACCAGAAATATCCGGTTGTGTTTTGGCTAACTCAATCCTAAATACTGTGAAACACTTTGTGTTTGTGTTTTCCAGATATTGGCGATGGACTTTCCTGTTTTGAATATTTTTATCAGGGAACATTTAATTTTGTACCGTAGAAAAACTAATTGATTCCACATGGAGACACCAGCTCTACACATTCTTATTTTCTAGGGAGAAAGCTAGAGGAACTGCAGCAAACAAAAATGATAATTCTGTTTATATAGATGACATTTTATGCACTTGCCTAATGAAAAGACTTTGCTTTTCTCCAAAATCTTTTTACTGTGATTTTCTCAGTCCATTGCATACGAATTCGACACCAGTAGGTCCGCATATGACTGGATGAAAGGGGAAATATCCGGTTGTGTTTTGGCTATTCAATCCCAGATATTGCTACAGCCTCTGTGTATTTGTATTCCTGATATTATCCACGGACTTTATTGTGTTGAATGTTTTTTATCTGGGAACATTTAATTTTGTGCTGTGAAAAACTAAAGGGTTCCACATGGAGACACCAGCTCTGCACATTCGTAGTTTCTAGGGAGAAAGCTGGAGGAACTGCGGCAAACAAACATGATATTTCTGTTTGTATCAATGACATTTTATGCACTTGCCTAAAGAAAAGACTTTGCTTTTCTTCAAAACCATTTTTACTAACATTTTCTCCGTCCATTGCATTTGCATTCCACAGGAGTATGTCCGGATATGACTGTATGAATCCGGAAAATCAAATTAGTTTTGTGTAACTCAATCCAAAATATTGTGAAGGCCTCTGTGTTTGTATATTCCTGATATTATCCACAGACTTTATTGTTTTGAATGTTTTTTTTATCAGGGAAAATTTAATTTTGTGCTGCGAAACACTAATTGGTTCCACATGGAGACACCAGCTCTACACATTCCTATTTTCTAGGGAGAAAGCTAGAGGAAATACTGCAAACAAACAGGATATTTATGTATCGATGATATTTTATCTACTTGCCTAATGAAAAGACTTTGCTTTTCTCCAAAACCATTTTTACTCTGATTTTCTCGGTCCATTGCATACGAATTCCACACCACATTGTCCGGATATGACTGGATGAACCCAGAAATATCCGGTTGTGTTTTGGCTAACTCAATCCCAGATATTGCTAGAGGCTCTATGTTTCTGTTTTCCAGATATTATCTACAGACTTTATTGTTTTGAATGTTTTTTATCAGGGAACATTTAATTTTGTGCTGGGAAACACTAGTTGACTGCAGATGCAGACACCAGCTCTACACATTCGAATTTTCTAGGGAGAAAGCTAGAGGAACTGCGGCAAACAAACATGATATTTCTGTTTGAATAGATGACATTTTATACACTTGCCTAATGAAAAGACTTTGCTTTTCTCAAAAACCATTCTTACTGTAATTTTCTCGGTCCATTGCATACGAATTCCACACCACTTTGTAAGGATATTACTGGATATAACCAAAATATCCAGTTGTGTTTTGGCTAATTCAATCCAGATATTGCTACTGCCTCTGTGTTTGTGTTTTCTGGATATTAACAACGGACTTTATGGTTTTGAATGTTTTTTATCAGGGAACACTTAATTTTGTGCTTGGAAACACTAATTGGTTCCACATGGAGACACCAGCTCTACATATTTGTATTTTCTAGGGAGAAAGCTAGAGGAACTGCGGCAAGCACACATGATATTTCTATTTGTATAGATGATATTTTATGCACTTCCCTAATGAAAAGACTTTGCTTTTCTCCAAAACCATTTTTACAGTAATTTTCTCGGTCCATTGCATACGAATTCCGCAGCAGTTTTCCGGATATGACTGGATGAAACCGGAAATATCCGGTTGTGTTTTCGATGACTCAATCCGAAATATTGTGAAAGCCTCTGTGTTTGTGTTTTCAGGATATTATCAACAGACTTTATTGTTTTGAATGTTATTTCTCGCGGAACATTTGATTTTGAGCTTGGGAACACTAATTAGTTCCACATGGAGACACCAGCGCTACACATTCGTATTTTCTAGGGAGAATGTGGAGGAACTGTGGAAAGAAACATGATATTTCTGTTTGTATAGATGACATTTTTACACTTGCATAACGAAACGACTTTGCTTTTCTCTAAATCCATTTTTAATGTGATTTTCTCGGTCCATTTCATACAAATTCCACACTACTTTGTCAGGTTATGACTGAATGAAACCAGAAATATCTGGTTGTGTTTTTGCTAGCTCAATCCGAAATATTGCTACAGCCTCTGTGTTTGTGTGTTCCTGATATTATCCACGGACTTAATTTTGTTCAATGTTTTTTTTTTCAGGGAACATTTTATTTTGTGCTTGGAAACACTAATTGGTTCCACATGGAGACACCAGCTGTACAGATTCGTATTTTCTACGGAGATAGCTATAGGAACTGCGGCAAACAAACATGATATTTCTGTTAGTATCGATGAAATTTTATGCACTAACCTGACGAAAAGACTTTGCTTTTCTCCAAAACCATTTGTACTGTGATTTTCTCGGTCCATGGCATACGAATTCCACAGCACTTTGTCTGGATATGACTGGATGAAACCAGAAATATCGGTTGTGTTTTGGCTAACTGAATCCGAAATATTGCTACAGCTTCTGTGTTTTTGTTTTCTGGATATTATCAACGGACTTTATTGTTTTGAATGGTTTTAATCGGGGAACATTTTATTTTGTACCGTAGAAACACTAATTGGTTCCACATGGAGACTCCAGCTCTACACATTAATATTTCTAGGTAAAAAGCTAGAAGAACTGCGGCAATCAAACATGATATTTCTGTTTGTATCGATGACATTTTATGCACTTGCCGAACAAAAAGACTTTGCTTTTCTCCAAAACCATTTTTGCTTTGATTTTCTCAGTCCATTGCATACGAATTCCACACCAGTTTGTGTATTACTGATATTATACATGGACTTTATTGTTTTGAATGTTTTTTATCAGGGAACATTTAATTTTTTACCGTAGAAACACTAATTGGTTCCACATGGAGACACCTGCTCTGCACATTCGTATTTTCTAGGGATAAAGCTAGAGGAATTCCGGCAAACAAACATGATATTTCTGTTTGTATATATGACATTTTATCTACTTACCTAATGAAAAGAATTTACTTTTCTCCAAAACCATTTTTACTGTGATTTTCTCGGTCCAATGCATACGAATTCCACACCACTTTGTCCGGATATGACTGGATGAAACCAGAAATATCCGGTTGTGTTCTGGCTAACTCAATCCTAAATATTGTGAAAGCCTTTGTGTTTGTGTTTTCTGGATATTATCGACGGACTTTATTGTTTGAAGGTTTTTTATCAGGGAACATTTAATTTTGTGCTGCGAAACACTAGTTGGTTCCACATTGAAACACCAGCTCTACATATTTGTATTTTCTAGGGAGAAAGCTATAGGAACTGCGGCATACAAACATGATATTTCTGTTTGTATCGAGGACGCTTTATGCACTTGCCTTACGAAAAGATTTTGCTTTTCTCCAAAACCATTTTTACTGTGATTTTCTCGGTCCATTGCATACGAATTCCACACAAGTTTGTCCGGATATTACTGGATGAAACCGGAAAAATGCGATTTTGTTTTGGCTCACTCGTCCCAGATATTGCTACAGGCTCTGTCTTTGTGTTTTCTGGATATTATCGATGGACTTTATTGCTTTGAATTATTTTTTATTGGGGAACATTTAATTTTGTGCTTGGAAACACTAATTGTTCCCACATGGAGAAACCAGCTCTACACATTAGAATTTTCTAGGGATAATGCTAGAGGAACTGCTGCAAAACCAACAAGATATTTCTGTTTGTATCATTGACAATTTATGCACTGTATAACGAAAAGACTTTCCTTTTCTCCAAAACCATTTTTACTGTGATTTTCTTGGTCTATTACATAAGAATTCCACACCAGTTTGTCCGGATATGACTGGATGAAACCAGAAATATCCGATTGTGCTTTGGCTAACTCAATCCTAGTATTGTGAAAGCCTCTGTGTTCGTGTTTTCTGGATATCATCAATGGACTTTATTGTTTTGAAAGTTTTTTAATCGGAGAACATTTTATTTTGAGCTTGGGTACAGTAATAGGTTCCCCATGGAGACACCAGCTCTATATATTCGCATTTTCTAGGTAGAAAGCTAGAGGAACTGTGACAAACAAACACGATATTTCTGTTTGTATCGATGACGTTTTATGCACTTGCCTAACGAAAAGAGTTTGCATTATTCCAAAACCATTTGTACTGTGATTTTCTCGTTCCACTGCATACGAATTCCACATGACTTTGTGCAGATATGACTGGATGAAAACAGTAATATCCAGTTGTGTTTTGGCTAACTCAATTCCAGATATTGTTACAGCTTCTGTGTTTGTGTTTTCTGGATATCATCAATGGAGTTTATTATTTTGAAAGTTTTTTATCGGGAATATTTTATTTTGAGTTTGGATACAGTAATTGGTTCCACATGGAGACACCAGCTCTACATATTCGTATTTTCTGGGTAGAAAGCTAGAGGAACTGCGGAAACAAACCTGATATTTCTGTTTGTATAGATGACATTTTATGCAGTTGCCTAACGAAAAGACTTTGCTTTTCTTCAAAACCATTTTTCCTCTGATTTTCTCGGTCCATTGCGTACGAATTCCACAGGAGTTTCTCCAGATATGACTGGATGAAACCAGAAATATCCGGTTTAGTTTTGTCTAACTCAATCCCAGATATTGCTACAGCTTCTGTGTTTCTGTTTTCTGGTTATTATAAATGGACTTTATTGTTTTGAATGTTTTTTATCGGGGAACATTTTATTTTGAGCTTGGATACAGTAATTGGTTCCACATGGAGACGCCAGCTCTACCTATTATTATTCTCTAGGTAGAAAGGTAGAGGAACTGCTGCAAACAAACATGATATTTCTGTTTGAATAGAGGACATTTATGCAGTTGCCTAACGAAAAGACTACTTTTCTCCAAAACCATTTTTACTGTGATTTTCTCGTTCCATTGCATACGAATTCCACACCAGTTTGTCCAGATATGACTGGATGAAACCAGAAATATCCGGTTGTGTTTTGGCTAACTCAATCCAAAAGATTGTGAAAGCCTCTGTGTTTGTGTTTTCTGGATATTATCGATGGACTTTATGGTTTCGAATTTTTTATCAGGGAACATTTCATTTTGTACCGTTGAAACACTAATTGGTTCATCATGGGTACACCAGCTCTACACATTCATATTTCTAGGTAAAAAGCTAGAGGACCTGCGGCAATCAAACATGATATTTCTGTTTTTTATAGATGACATTTTATGCACTTGCCTAACGAAAAGACTTTCCTTTTCTCCAAAATCATTTTTACTGTGATTTTCTTGGCACATTGCATACGAATTCCAAACCAGTTTGTCCGGATATGACTGGATGAAACCAGAAATATCCGGTTTTGATTTGGCTAATTCCACCCCAGTTATGGCTACAGCCTCTGTGTTTGTGTTTCTGGATATTATCAATGGACTTTATTGTTTTGAATATTTTTTATCGGGAAACATTTCATTTTGAGATTGGACACAGTAATTGGTTCCACATGGAGACACCAGCTCTACGTATTTTTATTTTCTAGGTAGAAAGCTAGAGGAACTGCGGCAAACAAACATCATATTTCTGTTTGTATAGATGACATTTTATGCACTTGCCTAACGAAAAGACCTTGATTTTCTCCAAAACCATTTTTACTGTGTTTTTCTCGGTCCATTGCATACGAATTCCACACGACTTTGTCCGGATATGACTGTATGAAACCAGAAATATCCGGTTGTGTTTTAGCTAACTCAATCCGAAATACTGTGAAAACCTCTGTGTTTGTGTTTTCTGGATATTATTGAAGGACTTTATAGTTTTGACTGTTTTGTATCGGGAAACATTTATTTTAAGCTTGGATACAGTAATTGGTTCCACATGGAGACACCAGCTCTACGTATTTATATCTTCTAGGTAGAAAGCTAGAGGAACTGTGGCAAACAAACATATTTCTGTTTGTATAGATGACATTTTATGCACTTGCCTAACGAAAAGACTTTGCTGTTCTCCAAAACCATTTTTACTGTGATTTTCTCGGCCCATTGCATACGAATGCCACACCATTTTTTGCGGATATGACTGCATGAAACCGGAAATCTCCGGTTTGGTGTTGGCTAACTCAATCCCAGATATTGCTACAGCCTCTGTGTTTGTGTATTCCTGATATTATCCACGGACTTTATTGTTTTGAATGTTTTTTTTCTGGAGACATTTATTTTTTTGTTGGAAACACTAATTGGTTGCACATGGAGACACCAGCTCTGCACATTCGTATTTGCTAGGGAGAAAGCAAGAGGAACTGCGGCAAACAAACATGATATTTCTGTTTGTCTAGATGACATTTTATGCACTTGCCTAAAGAAAAGAGTTTGCTTTTCTCCAAAACCATGTTTACTGTGATTTTCTCGGTCCATTGCATATGAATTCCACACCACTTTTTTCCGGATATGACTGGATGAAACCAGACATATCTGGTTGTGTTTTGGCTAGCTCAATCCCAGATATTGCTACAGGCTCTGTGTTTGTGTATTCCTGATATTATCCACGGACTTTATTTTTTTGAATGTTTTTTTCTGGATACATTTAATTTTTTCCTTCCATCACTAATTGGTTCCACATGGAGACACCAGCTCTGCACATTTGTATATTCTAGGGAGAAACTAGAGGAACTGCGGAAGCAAACATGATATTTCTGTTTGTCTAGATGACATTTTATGCACTGCCTAATGAAAAGACTTTGCTTTTCTCCAAAACCATTTTTCCTGTGATTTTCTCGGTCCATTGCATACGAAATCCACACCACTTTGTCCGGATATGACTGGATGAAACCAGAAATATCCGGTTGTGTTTTGGCTAACTCAATCCGAAATATTGTGAAAGCCTCTGTGTTTGTCTTTCTGGATATTATCGATGGACTTTATTGTTTTGAATGTTTTGTATCGGGAAACATTTTATTTTAAGCTTGGATACAGTAATTGGTTCCACATGGAGACACCAGCTCTACATATGCGTGTTATCTAGGCAGAAAGCTAGAGGACCTGCAGCAAACAAACATGATATTTCTGTTTGTATAGATGAAATTCTATGCACTTCCCTAACAAAAAGACTTTGCTTTTCTAAAAAATCATTTTTACTATAATTTTCTCCGTCCAAGGCATACGAATTCCATTCCAGTTTTTCCGGCTATGACTGGATGAAACCGGAAATATCCGGGTTTCTTCTATTTAACTCAATCCCAGATATTGCTACAGCCTCTGTGTTTGTGTTTTCTGGATATTATCAATGGACTTTATTGTTTTGAATGTTTTTTATCGGTGAACATTTTATTTTGAGGTTGGATACAGTAATTGGTTCCATAGGAAACATCAGCTCTACATATTCGTTTTTTCTAGGGAGAAAGGAAGAGGAACTGTGGCAAACAAACATGATATTTCGGTTTGTATTCATGACATTTTATGCACTTGCCTAAAGAAAAGAGTTTGCTTTTCTCCAAAACCATTTTTCCTGTGATTTTCTTGGTCCATTGCATACGAATTCCACACCACTTTGTCCAGATATGACTGGATGAAACCAGAAATATCCGGTTGTGTTTTGGCTAACTCAATCCAAAATATTGTGAAAGCCTCTGTGTTTGTCTTTCTGGATATTATCGATGGACTTTATTGTTTTGAATGTTTTTTATCAGGGAACATTTAATTTTGTACGGTTGAAACACTAATTGGTTCATCATGGGAACACCAGCTCTACACATTCCTATTTTCTAGGGAGAAAGCTAGAGGAACTGCGGCAAACAAACATGATATTTCTGTTTGAATAGAGGACATTTTATGCAGTTGCCTAACGAAAAGACTTTACTTTTCTCCAAAACCATTTTTACTGTGATTTTCTCAGTCCATTGCATACGAATTCCACACCAGTTTGTCCAGATATGACTGGATGAAACCAGAAATATCCGGTTGTGTTTTGGCTAACTCAATCCAAAAGATTGTGAAAGCCTCTGTGTTTGTGTTTTCTGGATATTATCGATGGACTTTATGGTTTTGAATTTTTTATCAGGGAACATTTCATTTTGTACCGTTGAAACACTAATTGGTTCATCATGGGTACACCAGCTCTACACATTCATATTTCTAGGTAAAAAGCTAGAGGACCTGCGGCAATCAAACATGATATTTCTGTTTTTTATAGATGACATTTTATGCACTTGCCTAACGAAAGTCTTTGCTTTTCTCCAAAACCATTTTTACTGTGATTTTCTCGTTCCATTGCATATGAATTCCACACCACTTTTTCTGGATATGACTGGATGAAACCAGACATATCTGCTTGTGTTTTGGCTAGCTCAATCCCAGATATTGCTACAGGCTCTGTGTTTGTGTATTCCTGATATTATCCACGGACTTTATTTTTTTGAATGTTTTTTTCTGGATACATTTAATTTTTTGCTTGCCTACACTAATTGGTTCCACATAGAGATACCGGCTCTGCACATTTGTATTTTCTAGGGAGAAACTAGAGGAACTGCGGAAACAAACATGATATTTCTGTTTGTCTAGATGACATTTTATGCACTGCCTAATGAAAAGAGTTTGCTTTTCTCCAAAACCATTTTTCCTGTGATTTTCTCGGTCCATTGCATACGAATTCCACACCACTTTGTCCGGATATGACTGGATGAAACCAGAAATATCCGGTTGTGTTTTGGCTAACTCAATCCGAAATATTGTGAAAGCCTCTGTGTTTGTCTTTCTGGATATTATCGATGGACTTTATTGTTTTGAATGTTTTTTATCAGGGAACATTTAATTTTGTACCGTTTAAACAATAATTGGTTCATCATGGGAACACCAGCTCTACACATTCCTATTTTCTAGGGAGAATGCTAGAGGAACTGCGGCAAACAAACATGATATTTCTGTTTGAATAGAGGACATTTTATGCAGTTGCCTAACGAAAAGACTTTACTTTTCTCCAAAACCATTTTTACTGTGATTTTCTCAGTCCATTGCATACGAATTCCACATGATTTTGTGCGGATATGACTGGATGAAACCAGAAATATCCGGTTGTTTTTTGGGTAAGTCAATGCGAAATATTGCTACAGGCTCTGTGTATGTGTTTTCTGGATATTATCGATGGACTTTGTCCAGATATGACTGGATGAAACCGGAAATATCAGTTGTGTTTTGGCTAACGCAATCCCAGATATTGCGACAGCCTATATTTTCTCTATATTATCGATGGACTTAATTGTTTTCAATGTTTTTTATCAGGGAACATTTACTTTTGTGTTGGGAAGCACTAGTTGACTCCATATGGAGACACCAACTCTACACATTCGTATTTTCTAGAGAGAAAGCTGGAGAAACAGTTGCAAACAATCATGATATTTCTGTTGGTGTAGATGTCATTTTATGCACTTGCCTAACTAAAAGACATTACTTTTCTCCGAAACCATTTTTACTCTGATTTTCTCAGTCCATTGCATATGAATTCCACACCAGTTTGACAGGATATGACTGGATGAAACCAGAAATACCCGGTTGTGTTTTTGCTAACTCAGTAACACATATTGCGACAGCCTCTGTGTTTGTGTTTTCTGGATATTATCGACGAACTTTATTGTTTTAAATATTTTTTATCAGGGAACATTTAATTTTGTGCTTGGAAACACTCATTGGTTCCACATGGGGACACCAGCTCTACATATTTGTATTTTCTAGGGAGAAAGCTAGAGCAACTGCGGCAAACAAACATGATATTTCTTTTTGTATAGATGAAATTTTATGCACTTGCCTAATGAAAAGACTTTGCTTTGCTCCAAAACCATTTTTACTGTGATGTTCGTGGTCCATGGCATTCGAGTTCCACAGCACTTTGTCAGGATATGACTGGATGAAACCAGAAATATCCGGGTTTTCTTTGGCTAACTCTATCCCACATATTGCGACAGCCTCTGTGTTTGTGTTTTCTGGATATTATCGATGGACTTTTTTGTTATGAATGTTTTTTATCAGGGAACATTTAATTTTGTGCTTGGAAACACTAATTGGTTCCACATGGAGACACCAGCTCTATAAATTCGTATTTACTAGGGAGAAAGCTAGAGGAATTGCAGCAAGCAAACATGATATTTCTGCTTGTATAGATGAGATTTTACACACTTGCCTAATGAAAAGACTTTGCTATTCTCCAAAACCATTTTTACTATGATTGCTATGTCCATTGTATATTAATTCCACACCACTTTCTCCAGATATGACTGCTTGAAACTAGAAATATCCTTTGTGATTTGGCTAACTCAATGCCAGAAAATGCGACAGCCTCTGCGTTTGTGTTTTCTGGATATTGTCGATGGATTTATTATTTTGAATGTTTTTTATCAGGGAACATTTAATTTTGTGCATGGAAACAATAATTGGTTCCACATGGAGACACACCAGCTCTACACATTCGAATTTTGTAGGGAGAAACCTAGAGGAACTGGGGCAAACAAACATGATATTTCGATTTGTATACATGATACGTTTTAAACTTGCTGACGAAATAAATTTGCCTTTTCAAATCCATTTCTACTGTGATTGTCTATGTTCATTGTATACGTATTCCACAACACTTTCTCCAGATATGACTGGATGAAACCGGAAATATCCATTTGTGTTTTGGCTAACTCAATCCCACATATTGCTACAGCCTCTGCGTTTCTGTTTTCTGGATATTGTCGATGGATTTATTATTTTGAATGTTTTTTATCAGGGAACATTTAATTTTGTGCTGAGAAACACTAATTGGTTCCACATGGAGACACCAGCTCTAAACATTCATATTTTGTTGGCACAAAGCAAGAGGAACTGTGGCAAACAAACATGATATTTCTGTTTGCATAGATGTCATTTTCTGCACTTGCCTAACGAAAAGACTTTGCTTTTCTCTAAAACCATTTTTCTCTGATTTTTCTAGGTCCATTGCATACGAATTCCACACCACTTTGTCCGGATATGACTGGAGGAATCCTGAAATATCCGGTTGTGTTTTGGCTAACTCAATCCCAGATATTGTGACAGACACTGTGTTTGTGTTTTCTGCATATTATCCATGGACTTTATTGTTTTGAGTGTTGTTATCAGGGAACATTTCATTTTGTACAGTAGAAACACTAATTGGTTCCACATGGATACACACCAGCTCTACACATTAGTATTTTCTAGGGAGAAAGCAGGAGGAACTGCAGCAAACAAACATGATATTTCGATTTCTATACATGATACTTTTTTAACATGCTGACGAAATAAATTTGCCTTTTCAAAACCATTTCTACTGTGATTGTCTATGTTCATTGTATACGAATTCCACAACACTTTCTTCAGAAATGACTGGATGAAACCGGAAATATCCATTTGTGTTTTGGCTATAGCCTCTGCGTTTGTGTTTTCTGGATTTTATCGATGGACTTTATTGTTTTGAATGTTTTTATCAGGGAACATTTAATTTTATACCGTAGAAACACTAATTGGTTCAACATGGAGACACCAGGTCTGGACATTCGTATTTTCTAGTGGAAAGCTAGAGGAACTGCGGCAAACAAACATGATATTTCTGTTTGAATAGATGACATTTTATACACTTTCCTAAATAAAAAACTTTGCTTTTCTCCAAAACCAGTTTTACTGTGATTCTTTGTTCCATCGTATATGAATTTCACACCACTTTGTCTGGATATGACTGGATGAAACAAGAAATATCCGTTTGTGTTTAGGCTAACTCAATTCCAGATATTGCTACAGCCTCAGTGTTTGTGTTTTCTGGATATTATCAGTGGACTTTTTTATTTTGAATGTTTTTTAACAGGGAACATTTAATTTTGTGCTTGCAAACACTAATTGGTTCCACACGGAGACACCAACTCTACACATTCGTATTTTCTACAGAGAAAGCTAGAGGAAGTGCGGCAAACAAACATGATATTTCTGTTTGTCTAGATGACATTTTATGCTCTTGCCTAACAAAAGACTTTGCTGTTCTCCAAAACCATTTTTACTGTGATTTTCTCGCTCCATTCCATCGAATTCCACACCACTTTGTCCGGATATGACTGGATGAAACCGGAAATATCTGGTTTTGTTTTGGCTAACTCAATCCGAAATATTGTGAAAGCCTCTGTGTTTGTGTATTCCTGATATTATCCACAGACTTTATTTTTTTCAATGTTATTTTTCAGGGAACATTTAATTTTGTGCTTGGAAACACTAATTGGTTCAACATGGAGACACCAGCTCTACACATTCATATTTTCAACCGAGAAAGCTAGAGGAACTGCGACAAACAAATGTGATATTTCTGTTTGTATCGATGTCATTTTATGCACTTGCCTAACGAAAAGACTTTGCTGTTCTCCAAAACCATTTTTACTGTGATTTTCTTGGTCCATTGCTTATGAATTCCACACCACTTTGTCCGGATATGACTGGATGAAACCAGAAATATCTGGTTGTGTTTTGCCTAACACAATCCGAAATATTGTGAAAGACTCTGTGTTTGTGTTTTGTGGATATTATCAAAAGACTTTATTGTTTTGAATGTTTTTATCAGGGAACATTTAATTTTGAGCTTGGTTACCGTAATTGGTTCCACATGGATACACCAGCTCTACATATGCGTGTTATCTAGGCAGAAAGCTGGAGGAACTGCGGCAAACAAACATGATATTTCTTTTTGGATCGATGACATTTTATGCACTTGCCTAACGAAAAGATTTTGCTGTTCTCCACAACCCTTTTTACTGTAATTTTCTCGGTATATGGATACGAATTCCAAACCACTTTGTCCGGTTATCACTAGATGACCGGAAATATCCAGATTTGTTTTGCCTAACTCAATCCCACATATGGATACAGACTCTGTGTTTGTGTATTCCTGAGATTATCCACAGTTTTATTGTTTTGAATGTTTTTTTTTTTGCAGGGAACATTTAATTTTGAGCTTGGATACAGTAATTGTTTCCACATGGAGAAACAAGCTCTACATATTCGTATTTTCTAGGGAGAAATCTAGAGGAACTGTGGCAAACAAACATGATATTTCTGTTTCTACTGAGGACTTTTTATGCACTTGCCTAACGAAAAGACTTTGCTTTTCTCCAAAACCATTTTTACTCTGATTTTCTCGGTCCATTGCATACGAGTTCCACACCACTTTGTCCGGATATGACTGGATGAAACCAGAATTATCCGGTTGTGTTTTGGCTAACTCAATCCCACATGTTGCTACAGCCTCTGTGTTTGTTTTTTTCTGGATATTATCAATGGACTTTATTGTTTTGAATGTTTTTTATCAGGGAACATTTAATTTTGTGCTTGGAAACACTAATTGGTTCAACATGGAGACACCAGCTCTACACATTCATATTTTCTACCGAGGAAGCTAGAGGAACTGCGACAAACAAATGTGATATTTCTGTTTGTATCGATGTCATTTTATGCACTTGCCTAACGAAAAGACTTTGCTGTTCTCCAAAACCATTTTTACTGTGATTTTCTTGGTCCATTGCTTATGAATTCCACACCACTTTGTCCGGATATGACTGGATGAAACCAGAAATATCTGGTTGTATTTTGGCTAACTCAATCCAAAATATTGTGAAAGCCTCTGTGTTTGTGTTTTGTTGATATTATCAAAAGACTTTATTGTTTTGAATGTTTTTATCAGGGAACATTTAATTTTGTGCTTGGAAACACTAATTGGTTCCACATGGAGACACCAGCTCTACACATTCGTATTTTCTAGGGAGAAAGCTAAAGAAACTGCAGCAAACAAACATGATATTTCTGTTTGTATCGATGACATTTTATGCACTTCCCTAACGAAAATACGATGCTTTTCACCAAAACCATTTTTACTGTGATATTCTCGGTATATGCATACGAATTCCAAACCACTTTGTCCGGTTATCACTGGATGAAACCGGAAATATCCGGTTTTGTTTTGCCTAACTCAATCCCACATATGGCTGAAGCCTCTGTGTTTGTGTACTCTTGATATTATCCACAGACTTTATTGTTTTGAATGTTTTTTATCAGGGAACTTTTAACTTTGAGCTTGGATACAGTAATTGTTTCCACATGGAGAAAAAATCTCTACATATTCATATTTTCTAGGGAGAAAGATAGAGGATCTGTGGCAAACAAACATGATATTTCTGTTTGTATCGATGACGTTTTATGCACGGCCTAACGAAAAGACTTTGCTTTTCTCCAAAACCATTTTTACTGTGATTTCCTCGGTCCATTGGATACAAATTCCACACTAGTTTGACCGGATATGACTGGATGAAACCAGAATTATCCGGTTGTGTTTTGGCTAACTAAATCCGAAATATTGCTATAGCCTCTGTGTTTGTGTTTTCTGGATATTAATGATGGACTTCCTTGTTTTGAATATTTTTATCAGGAATCATTTATTTTTGTATCGTAGAAACACTAATTGGTTCATCATGAGGACACCAGCTCTACACATTTGTATTTCCTAGGGAGAAAGCTAGAGGAACTGCGGCAAACAAACATGATATTTCTGTTTGTATAGATGACGTTTTATGCACTTGCCGAAGGAAAACACTTTGCTTTTCTCCAAAACCATTTTTACAGTAATTTTCTGGGTCCATTGCATATGAATTCCAAACGACTTTGTCTCGATATGACTGGATGAAAGTGGAAATATCCGGTTGTGTTTTGGCTAACTCAATTCCAGATATTGCTACAGCCTATGTGTTTGTGTATTCCTGATATTATCCACAGACTTTATTTTTTTTTGAATGTTTTTTATTAGGGAACATTTAATTTTGTGTTGGGAAACACTAATTGTTTCCACATGTTGACACAGCTCTACACATTCATATTTTCTAGGGAGAAAGCTAGAGGAACTGCCACAAACAAACATGATATTTCTGTTTGTATTGATGACGTTTGATGCACTTGCCTACCGAAAAGACTTTGCTTTTCTCCAAAACCATTTTTACTGTGATTTTCTCGCTCCATTGCATATGAATTCCACATCACTTTGTCCAGATATAACTGGATGAAACCAGAAATATCCGGTTTTGTTTCGGCTAACTCAATCCGAAATAGTGCTAGAGCCTCTGGGTTTGTGTATTCCTGATATTATCCACAGACTTTATTTTTTGAATGTTTTTTTTTCAGGGAACATTTAATTTTGTGCTTGGAAACACCAATTGGTTCCACATGGAGACACCAGCTCTACACATTCGCATTTTCTATGGAGAATCCTAGAAGAACTGCGGCAAACAAACATGATATTTCTGTTTGTCTAGATGACTTTTTATGCACTTGCCTAACGAAAAGATTTTGCTTTTCTCCAAAACCATTTTTACTGTGATTTTCTCGGTCCATTGCATACGAATTCCTTACTAGTCTGTCTGGATATGACTGGATGAAACCAGAAAGCTCCGGTTGTGTTTTGGCTAACTGAATCCGAAATAATGTGAAAGACTCTGTGTTTGTGTTTTCTGGATATTATCGATGGACTTTATTGTTTTGAATGTTTTTTATCAGGGAACATTTAATTTTGTACCATTGAAACTCTAATTGGTTCCACATGGAGACACCAGCTCTACACATTTGTATTGTCTAGGGAGAAATCTAGAGGAACTGCGTCAAACAAACATGACATTTCTGTTTGTATAGATGACATTTTATGCACTTGCCTAACGAAAAGACTTTGTTTTTCTCCAAAAGCATCTTTGCTGTGATTTTTTCCGTGCATTGCCTACGAATTCCACTCCAGTTTGTCCGGATATGACTAGATGAAACGGGAAATATCCGGTTTTGTTTTGGCTAACTCAATCCCAGACATAGTTACCGCCTCTGTGTTTGTGTATTCCTGATATTATCCACCGACTTTATCTTGGAATGTTTTTTATCAGGGAACATTTAATTTTGTAATTGGAAAAACTAATTGGTTCATCATGGGGTCACCAGCTCCTCATATTCGTATTTTCTAGGGAGAAAGCTAGGAACTGCGGCAAACAAACATGATATTTCTGTTTATATAGATGACATTTTATGCACTTGCCTACGAAAAGACATTGTTTTTCCCCAAAACCATTTTTACTGTGATTTTTTCAGTCCATTGCATACGAATTCCACAACAGTTTGTCCGGATATGACTGGATGAAACGGGAAATATCCGGTTGTGTTTTGGCTAACTCAATTCCAGATATTGCTACAGCCTATGTGTTTGTGTATTCCTGATATTATCCACAGACTTTATTTTTTTTGAATGTTTTTATTAGGGAACATTTAATTTTGTGTTGGGAAACACTATGTTTCCACATGGAGACACAGCTCTACACATTCATATTTTCTAGGGAGAAAGCTAGAGGAACTGCCACAAACAAACATGATATTTCCGTTTGTATTGATGACGTTTTATGCATTTGCCTACCGAAAAGACTTTGCTTTTCTCCAAAACCATTTTTACTGTGATTTTCTCGCTCCATTGCATACGAATTCCACATCACTTTGTCCAGATATAACTGGATGAAACCAGAAATATCCGGTTTTGTTTCGGCTAACTCAATCCGAAATAGTGCTAGAGCCTCTGTGTTTGTGTATTCCTGATATTATCCACAGACTTTATTTTTTGAATGTTTTTTTTCAGGGAACATTTAATTTTGTGCTTGCAAATACCAATTGGTTCCCTATGCAGACACCAGCTCTACACATTCTTAATTTCTATGGAGAAAGATAGAGGAACTATGGCAAACAAACGTGATATTTCTCCATGAATACATGACATTTCATGCACTTGCCTAACGAAAAGACTTTGCTGTTCTCCAAAACCATTTTTACTGTGATTTTCTCGGTCCATTGTATATGAATTCCACACCACTTTGTCCGGGTATGAGTGAATGAAACCAGAAGTATCCGGTTGTGTTTCGGCTAAAACAATCCGAAATATTGTGAAAGACTCTGTGTTTGTGTTTTCTGGATATTATCGATGGATTTTATTGTTTTGAATATTGTTATCAGGGAACAATTAATTTTGTACTATATAAACTCTAATTGGTTCCACATGGAGACACTAACTCTACACATTTGTATTTGCTAGGGAGAAATCTAGAGGAACTACACAAACAAACATGACATTTCTGTTTGTATAGATGACATTTTATGCACTTGCCTAACAAAAAGACTTTGCTTTTCTCCAAAACCATTTTTCCTGTGATTTCCTCGGGGCATTGCATGTAATTGCACACCAATTTGTCTGGATATGACTGGATAAAACCAGAAATATCCGATTGTGTTTTGGCTAACTCAATCCCAGATATTGCTACAGCCTCTGTGTTTGTGTTTTCCGGATATTATCAATGCACCTTATTGTTTTAAATGTATTTTATCAGGGATCATTTAACTTTGTACCGTACAAACACTAATTTGTTCCACATGGAGACACCAGCTCTACACATTCGTATTTTCTAGGAAGAAAGCTAGAGGAACTGCGGCAAACAAACATGATATTTCTGATATTATACATGACATTTTATGCACTTGCCTAAAGAAAAGACATTGCTTTTCTCCATAACCATTTTTAATGTGATTTTCTCGGTCCATTGTATTCGAATTCCACACCACTTTGTCTGGATATGACTGGATGAAACCAGAAATATCCGGTTGTGTTTTGGCTAACTCAATCCCAGATATTGCTGCAGCCACTGTGTTTGTCTTTTCCGGATATTATCGACAGACTTCATTGTTTTGAATGTTTTTTATCAGGGAAGATTGAACCTTGTACCGTAGAAACTCTAATTGGTTCCACATGGAGACACCAGCTCTACACATTCGTATTTTCTAGGGAGAAAGGTAGAGGAACTGCGGCATACAAACATGATATTTCTGTTTGTATCGATGACATTTTAAGCACTTCCCTAACCAAAAATCTTTGCTTTTCTCCAAAAGCATTTTCACTGTGATATTCTCGGCACATTGCATACGAATTCCAGACCACTTTGTCCGAATAGGCCTGGATGAAACCAGAAATATCGGGTTTTGGTTTGGCTACCTCAATCCCAGATATTGCTACAGCCTCTGTGTTTGTGTTTTCTGGATTTTATCAATGGACTTTATTGTTTTGAATGTTTATTATCAGGGAACATTTAATTTTGTACTATATAAACAATAATTGCTTCCACATGGAGACACCAGCTCTACATATTCGTATTTTCTAGGGAGAAATCTAGAGGATCTGCGGCAAACAAACATGACATTTCTGTGTGTAAAGATGACATTTTATGTACTTGCCAAAAGAAAAGACTTTGCTTTTCTCCAAAACCATTTTTACTGTGATTTTCTCGGTCCTTTGCATTCGAATTCCACACCACTTTGTCCGAATATGACTGGATGAAACCAGAAATATCCGGTTGTGTTTTGGATAACTCAATCGCAGATATTGCTACAGCCACTGTGTTTGTGTTTTCCGGATGTTATCGATGGACTTTATTGTTTTGAATATTTTATCAGGGATCATTTAACTTTGTACCATACAAACACTAATTGGTTCCACATGGAGACACCAGCTCCACACATTCGTAATTTCTAGGAAGAAAGCTAGGGGAACTGCGGCAAACAAACATGATATTTCTGTTTGAATAGATGGCATTTTATGCACTTGCATAAAGAAAAGACGTTGCTTTTCTCCAAAATCATTTTTACTGTGATTTTCTCGGTCCATTGCATACGAATTCCAAACCACCTAATCCAGATATGACTGGATGAAACCAGAAATATCCGGTTGTGTTTTGGCTAACTCAATCCCAGTTATTACCACAGGCCCTTTGTTTGTGTTTTCTGGATATTATCAACGGACCTAATTGTTTTTAATTTTTTTTTGTATCAGGGAACATTTAATTTTTCCTGGGAACACTAATTGGTTCCACATGGAGACACCACCTCTACATATTCGTATTTCTAGGAAGAATTCTAGAGGAACTGCGGCAAACAAACATGATATTTCTGTCTGTATAGATGATATTTTATGCACTTGCCTAACGAAAAGACTTTGCTTTTCTCCAAAACCATTTTTACTGTGATTTCTCGGTCTTTTGCATACGAATAGCACACCACTTTGTCCGGATATGACTGGATGAAACCAGAAATATGCAGTTGTATTTTGGCTTACTCATTCCCAGATATTGCTACAGCCTCTGTGTTTGTGTTTTCCAGATATTATCAATGGACTTTATTGTTTTGAATGTTTTTTATCAGGGAACATTTTATTTTGTGCTTTGAAACTCTAATTGGTTCCACATGGACACACCAGCTCTACACATTCATATTTTTTCAGAGTAAGCTAGTGGAACTGTGGCAATCAAATATGATATTTCTGTTTGTATAGAAGACATTTTATGCACTTGCCGAAGGAAAAGACATTGCTTTTCTCCAAAATCATTTTCACTGTGATTTTCTTGGTCCATTGCATTCGAATTCCACACCACTTTGTCTGGTTATGCCTGGATGAAAACAGAAATACCTGGTTCTCTTTTGGCTAACTCAATCCAAAATATTGTGAAAGCCTCTGTGTTTTTATTTGCGGATATTTTCAATGGACTTTATTCTTTTGACTGTTTTTATCTGGGAACATTTAATTTTGTACCCTAGAAACACTAGTTGACTCCACATGGAGACACCAGCTCTACACATTCGTATTTTCTAGGGAGAAAGCTAGAGGAACTGCGGCAAACAAACATGATATTTCTCCTTGTATACATGACATTTTATGCACTTCCCTAACGAAAAGACTTTGTTTTTCTCCAAAAAACAATTTCGCTGTGATTTTCTAAGTCCATCGCTTATGATTTCCACACCACTTTGTCCGGATATGACTGGATTAAACCAGCAATAGCCGGTTGTGTTTTGTCTAAATGAATCCCAGTTTTTGCTAAAGCCTCTGTGTTTGTGTTTTCCAGATATTATCAACGAACGTTATTGTTTTGAATGTTTTTCATAAGGGAATATTTAATTTTCTGCTTGGAAACTCTAATCAGTTCCACATGGAGTCACCAGCTCTACACATTCGTATTTTCTAGGGAGAAAGCTAGAGGAACTGTGGCAATCAAACATGATATTTCTGTTTGTATACATGACAATTTATGCACTTGCGTAACGAAAAGAGTTTGCTTTTCTCCAAGACCATTTGTACTGTGATTGTATGTGTCCATTGTATAGGAATTCCACACCACTTTGTCAGGATATGACTGGATGAAATCCGAAATATCAGGTTGTGTTTCGGTTAACTCACTCCCAGATATTTCAACAGCCTCTGTGTTTGTTTTTTCCAGATATTTTCAATGGACTTTATCGTTTTGAATGTTTTTATCAGGGAACATTTAATTTTGTGCTTGGAAACACTAATTCGTTCCACGTGGAGACACCAGCTCTACAAATTCGTATATTCTAGGGTGAATACTTGAAGAAATTTGGCAAACAAACATGATATTTCTGTTTTTATTGATGACCTTTTATGCACTTGCCTAATGAAAAGACTGCTTTTCTCCAAAACCATTTTTACTGTGATATTCTCGGTCCACTGCATACGAATTCCACTCCATTTTTTCCATATATGACTGGATGAAACCAGAAATATCCGGTTGTGTTTTGGATAACTAAATTCCAGATATTGCGACAGCTTCTGTGTGTGTTTTCTGGATATTATCAATGGACTTTATTGTTTTGATTGTTTTTTATCAGAGAACATTTAATTTTGTGCTTGGAAACACTAATTGGTTCAACATGGAGACAGCAGCTCTACACATTTGTATTTTCTAGGAAGAAAGTTAGAGGAAATGCGGGAAACAAACATGATATTTGTATGTATAGATGAGATTTTATGCACTTGCCTAACGAAAAGACTTTGCTTTTCTCCAATTTTTTTTTTTTTGCTGTGATTTTCTCGGTCAATTGCATACAAATTCCACACCACCTTTTCCAGATATTACTGGATGAAAACAGTATTATACGGTTGAGTTTTGGCTAAATCAATCCCAAATATTGCGACAACCTCTCTGTTTGTGTTTTCTGGATATTATTGATGAACTTTATTGTTTTGAATGTTTTTATCAGGGAACATTTAATTTTGTACTGGGAAAATCTAATTGGTTTAACATGGAGACACAAGCTCTACACATTCATATTTTCTAGGGAGAAAGCTAGAGGAACTGTGGCAAACAAACATGATATTTCTGTTTGTATTGGTGACATTATATGCACTTGTCTAAAGAAAATGAAGGACCCCAAATCTGGGAATCCAACGTGCTCGGGTGGTCGCCCAGTGACCCAAAACTCCAACCCAGTAGATGCAAAAGCAAGAGGATATTTATTAATACGTTTGCGTAAATGGGCTCCCCAGCACCTCAGGCAGTCTAGAGAGCAAGAGAGCCCTGAGCAGGTGTAACAGCACTTTTTAAAGACAATAGCCACCTGATTGACATATGTATGTGGGGCGTTTGGTGATTGGCTATTTTGAAGGGCAAACTCTTGTTGCGATTTTAGTGAGGGAAAAGGGAAATTTATACAATGGTCACAGAACCTTATTGCAACTCTTTTCCAGACTCCTGCAAGTGTTATCGCGTGAGACAGTTACACAGAGCAGTTTCACAAAGCAGTTTCCCAAGGTTATTCTGTAGGCAGGTGGAGACACAGTTATCTTAAGGAATAGTAACTGTCAGCAACCAAGCTTTTTAACCCTTGTTAAAATTATTTTAATATTTACTTTTAGCAAGGGTCTTACAAAAAGATTTTGCTTTTCTTCAAAACCATTTTTACTGTGATTGACTGTGTGCATTGTATTCGAATTTCACACCATTTTGTCCGGATATGACTGGATGAAGCCAGAAATATCAGGTTCTGTTTTGGCCAACTCAATCCCACATGTTGCGACAGACTCTGTGTTTGTGTTTTCAGCATATTATCTATGGACTTTATTGTTTTAAATGTTTGTTATCCGGCAACATTTAATTTTGGGCTTGGAAACACTAATTGGTTCCACATGGACACACCAGCTCTACACATTCGTATTATCTAGGTAGAAAGCAAGAGGAACTGCGGCAAACAAACATGATATTTTGTTGGTATAGGAGACATTTTATGCATTTGCCTATCGAAAAGACTTTGCTATTCTTCAAAAAAATTTTTACAGTGATGTTCCCGGTCCATTGCATATGAATTCCACACAACTTTGTCAGGATATGACAGGATTACATCAGAAATATCCCGTTGTGTTTTGGCTATCTGAATTCCACATATAGCGACAGCCTCTGTGTTTGTGTTTTCTGGATATTATGGAGGAACTTTATTATTTTAAGTGTTTTTTATAAGGGAACATTTAATTTTGTGCTTGGAAACACTAATTGGTTCCACATGGAGTCACCAGCTCTACACATTCATATTTTGTAGGGAGAAAGCAAGAGGAACTGCGGCAAACAAACATGATATTTCTGTTTGTATAGGTGACATTTTAGCACTTGCCTAACAGAAACACTTTGCTTTTCTCCAATACCATTTTTACTGTGATTGTCTGTGTGTATTGTATACAAATTCCACACCACTTTCTCCGGAGATTATGGATGAAACCAGAAATATCCGGTTGTGTTTTGGCTAACTCAATCCCACATATTGCGAGAGCCACTGTGTTTGTGTTTTCTGGATATTATCGATGGACTTAACTTTATTGAATGCTTATTATCAGGGAACATTTAATTTTGTGCTGGGAAACAATAGTTGGTTCCACATGGATACACCAGCTCTACACATTTGTATTTTGTAGGGAGAAAGCTCAAGGAACTGCAGGAAACAAACATGATATTTCTGTTTGTATAAGTGACATTTATGCACTTGCCTAACGAAAAGACTTTGCTTTTCTTGAAAACCATTTTTACTTTGATATTCCTGGTCCATTGCATACAAATTCCGCACAACTTCGTTAGGATATGACTGGATGTATCCAGAAATATTCGGTTGTGTTTTGGCTAACTTAATCCCACATATTGTGACAGCCTCTGTGTTTGTGTTTTCTGGATATTATGGAGGAACTTTAATATTTTAAGTGTTTTTTTGTCAGGGAACATTTAATTTTGTGCTTGGAAACACTAATTGGTTCCACATGGAGACACCAGCTCTACACATTCATATTTTGTAGGGAGAAAGCAAGAGGAACTGCGGCAAACACATATGATATTTCTGTTGGTATAGGTGACATTTTATGCACTTGCCTAACAGAAACACTTTGCTTTTCTCCAATACCATTTTTACTGTGATTGTCTGTGTCCATTGCATACGAATTCCACACCACTTTGTCCGTTTATGACTGGATAAAACAAGAAATATCTGGTGGTTTTTTGGCTACCTCAATCCCACATATTGCGACAGCCTCTGTGTTTGTGTTATCTGGATATTATCGACGGACTTTATTTTTTTAAACGTTTTTTATCAGGGAACATTTAATTTTGTGCTTGGAAACACTAATTGTTTCCACATGGAGACACCAGCTCTACACATTCGTATTGTCTAGGGAGAAAGCTAGAGGAACTGAAGCAAGCAAACCTGATATTTCTGTTTGTATATGTGACATTTTATGCACTTTCGTAACGAAAAGACTTTGCTTTTCTTCAAAACCATTTTTACTGTGATGTTCCCGGTCCATTGCATATGAATTCCACACAACTTTGTCAGGATATGACAGGATGAAACCAGAAATATCTGGTTTTGTTTTGGCTAACTGAATCCCACATATTGCGAAAGCCTCTGTGTTTGTGTTTTCTGGATATTATCGAAGAACTTTATTATTTTTAGTGTTTTTATAAGGGAACATTTAATTTTGTGCTTGGAAACACTAATTGGTTCCACATGGAGACACCGACTCTAAACATTCGTATTGTCTAGGGAGAAAGCAAGAGGAACTTCGGCAAACAAACATAATATTTCTGTTGGTATAGGTGACATTTTATGCACTTCCCTAACAGAAACACTTTGCTTTTCTCCAATACCATTTTTACTGTGATTGTCTGTGTCCATTGCATACGAATTCCACACCACTTTGTCTGTATATGACTGGTGAAACCAGAAATATCCGGTTTTGTTTTGCCTACCTCAATCCCACATGTTGCAACAGCCTCTGTGTTTGTGTTTTCTGGATATTATCGACGGACTTTATTGTTGTAAACGTTTTTTATCAGTGAACATTTAATTTTGTGCTTGGAAACACTAATTGGTTCAACATGGAGACACCAGCTCTACACATTTGTATTTTCTAGGAAGAAAGCAAGAGGAACTGCGGCAAACAAACATGATATTTCTGTTTGTATAGGTGACATTTTATGCACTTGCCTTATGAAAAGACTTTGCTTTTCTCCAAAACCATTTTTACTGTGATTGTCTGTGTGTATTGTATACAAATTCCACACCACTTTCTCTGGATATGGCTGGATGAAACCAGAAATATCCGGTTGTGTTTTGGCTAACTCAATCCCACACTTTGCGAGTGCCACTGTGTTTGTGTTTTCTGGATATTATCGACGGACTTAATTTTATTGAATGTTTATTATCAAGGAACATTTAATTTTGTGCTGGGAAACAATAGTTGGTTCCACATGGATACACCAGCTCTACACATTTGTATTTTGTAGGGAGAAAGCTCAAGGAACTGCAGGAAACAAACATGATATTTCTGTTTGTATAAGTGACATTTCTGCACTTGCCTAACGGAAAGACTTTGCTTTTCTTCAAAACCATTTTTACTGTGATTGTTTTTGTCCATTGTATACGAATTCCACACCACTTTGTATGGATATGACTCGATGAAACCAGAAATATCCGGTGGTTTTTTGGCTAACTTAATCCCACATATTGCGACAGGCTCTGTGTTTGTGTTTTCTGGATATTATCGACGGACTTTATTGTTTTGAATGTTTTTTATAAGGGAACATTTAATTTTGTGCTTGGAAACACTAACAGCTTCCACATGGAGACACCAGCTCCACACATTCGTATTTTCTAGGGAGAAAGCTATAGGAAGTGAGGAAAACACAGGGGGGGCGGTGCCGTGACGCGTCTGGCGGGCGGTCCTCCGGCGCACACCGCTCTCCTTTTCTCGTTTCTCGGAAGTCGCTAGCAGTGATCGAGGCGTCGGCAGCGGCGAGCGAGTCCTTGTGGTCTAGATAAATCAGGAAAAATGTCTCTCTATCCATCTCTTGAAGACTTGAAGGTAGACAAAGTAAGTCAGGCTCAGACTGCTTTTTCTGCAAACCCTGCCAACCCAGCAATTTTGTCTGAAGCTTCTGCTCCCATCTCTCAAGATGGAAATATTTATCCTAAACTGTATCCGGAACTTTCTCAATACATGGGCCTGAGTTTAAATGAAGAAGAAATACATGCAAATCTGGTGATGGTCTCTGGAGCACCACTTCAGGGGCTGTTGGTAGCAAGACCTTCCAGTATGAACTATATGGTGGCTCCTGTAACTGGAAATGATGTTGGGATTCGCAGAGCAGAAATTAAACAAGGGATTCGTGAAGTCATTTTATGTAAGGATCAAGATGGGAAAATTGGACTCAGGCTTAAATCAATAGATAATGGTATATTTGTTCAGCTAGTCCAGGCAAATTCTCCAGCCTCATTGGTTGGTTTGAGATTTGGTGACCAGGTACTCCAGATCAATGGTGAAAACTGTGCAGGCTGGAGCTCTGATAAAGCTCACAAGGTGCTCAAACAGGCTTTTGGAGAGAAGATCACAATGACCATTCATGACAGGCCTTTTGAGCGGACAATTACTATGCATAAGGACAGTACTGGAAACGTTGGCTTTATCTTTAAAAATGGGAAAGTAACATCCATAGTGAAAGATAGTTCTGCAGCCAGAAACGGTCTTCTCATGGAACATGACATCTGTGAGATCAACGACCAGAACATCATTGGATTGAAGGACTCTCAAATTGCAGACATACTATCAACATCTGGGACTGTAGGTACCATCACAATCATGCCTGCTTTTATCTTTGAACATATTATTAAATGGATGGCGCCAAGCATTATGAAAAGCCTGATGGATCACACCATCCCTGAAGTTTAACAGTTAGGACACAATGGAAACAGCTGAGTGTCTCCAGTTTCCTTTCTCAACTACTTCTGTATTATGCACACGAAGCTTTCCCGGAGCCAGGGAGCATATGCTGCATGAGGACCTTCCCGTCTCACCTTATGGCTGGGAATCTACTGGTTCATCTGATCTCCTCAGATTTCACGGTCGTTGTAGCCTTAGCCTGGTTTTACAGCTGTGAAACTTTCACAAGATTGACTGACTTTCCTAGAATAGTTTCTCTACTGGAAACCTGATGCTTTTCTAAGCCATTGTGATGAGGGTGATTGATGCCAGCTTAGCTTTGTATGAGAACCAGTTACCTTTCTTCTAGGTAATGAGTAGTGCTCTTCACGTCATTTTAGTTCTATGGTATATTTGCATTTTTAACAAGTACGTGATAGTACATTTAGAGTGATTGCCTTTGGTAGGTTTTTTTCTCCCTCTGTATGTATGTAAACACCAATTAGGTAATGCTGGTTTCATTCCATGTAAGCATTATACAGTTTATGTAGGTTATAAGAGATTGTGATGATTGTCATTAAATTTTAACTACCTTCACTAATATGCTTCAACTGTCGCCTTAACTATGTTAAGCTCTAGAACAAAAGCCAAAATATAATCATTGCTGCCTTCCTAAAACTCAAGATGTAGTTCTGTATTAAACTGAAATGTGCACTAGCCCAAAAGAGGTTAATAGTACTTTCTGAGCTATAGCATAGCTGATTGGTTGTATTTGACATTTTCTAGTCATCACATAACAGAAACATCTTTCTTATCCAAGTTGCCAGTACTGATTCCTGAGAAACAAAGCGCTATATATTTAATGTAAAATTTCTTATACTAAAAAGGATGAACTTTTGATTCCTCTTTTCATTTGCAGATTAAGTAGAATAATACTATTTCGGCATCTGAATGTTAACATTATGTAACCTACCTACTTCGGGAAAAATGTTTTCCTGGTAATTTGTTCCATTTCCTGACTCTTCCCTGCAAAGAAACTGACAGTGACACTTTATCTTTTTTTTTTTCTGTTTTGGATTATGCCTATCCTAATTAAACATAAAGTGAAAAAAAAAGAAGGAAGTGAGGAAAACAAACATGATATTTCTGTTTGTATTGATGACATTTTATGCACTTGCCTAACGGAAATACTTTACTTTTCTCCAAAACCATTTTTACTGTGATTTTCTTGGTCGATTGCATACGAATTCCACACCACTTTGTCTGGATATGACTAGATGAAACCAGAAATATCCGGTTGTATTTTGGCTAACTCAATCCCACATGTTGCGACAGCCTCTGTTTTTGTGTTTTCTGGATATTATTGAGGAACTTTATTATTTTGAATTTTTTTTGTCAGGGACATTTAATTTTGTGCTTGGAAACAAAATTGGTTCCACATGGACACACCAGCTCTACACATTCATATTTTCTAGGGAGAAAGCTAGATAAACTGCAGCAAACAAACATGATATTTCTGTTAGTATCGTTGATATTTTATCTAGTTGCCTAAAGAAAATACTTTGCTTTTCTCCAAAAGCATTTTTACTGTTATTTTCTTGGTCCATTGCATAAGAATTCCACACCAGTTTGTCCGGATATGCCTGGATGAAACCAGAAATATCCGGTTGTGTTTTGGCTAACTCAATCCTAAATATTGTGAAACCCTTTGTGTTTGTGTTTTCCGGATATTATGGATGGACTTTCCTGTTTCGAATATTTTTATCAGGGAACATTTAATTTCGTACCATAGAAAAACTAATTGTTTCCACATGGAGACACCAGCTCTACACATTCTTATTTTCTAGGGAGAAAGCTAGAGGAACTGCAGCAAACAAACATGATATTTCTGTTAGTATAGATGACATTTTAAGAACTTCCTTAACGAAAAGACTTTGCTTTTCTCCAAAATCTTTTTACTGTGATTTTCTCAGTCCATTGCATACGAATTTGACACCAGAAGGTCCGCATATGACTGGATGAAAGGGGAAATATCCGGTTGTGTTTTGGCTAATTCAATCCCAGATATTGCTACAGCCTCTGTGTATTTGTATTCCTGATATTATCCACGGACTTTATTGTGTTGAATGTTTTTTATCTGGGAACATTTAATTTTGTGCTGTGAAAAACTAAAGGGTTCCACATGGAGACACCAGCTCTGCACATTCGTATTTTCTAGGGAGAAAGCTGGAGGAACTGCGGCAAACAAACATGATATTTCTGTTTGTATCGATGACATTTTATGCACTTGCCTAACGAAAAGACTTTGCTTTTCTTCAAAACCATTTTTACTAAGATTTTCTCCGTCCATTGCTTTTGCATTCCACAGGAGTATGTCCGCATATGACTGTATGAATCCGGAAATATCCAGTTTAGTTTTGGGTAACTCAATCTGAAATATTGTGAAAGCCTCTGTGTTTGTGTATTCCTGATATTATCCACAGAATTTATTGTTTTGAATGTTTTTTTTTATCAGTGAACATTTAATTTTGAGCTTGGATACCATAATTGGTTCCACATGAAGACACCAGCTCTACATATGCGTATTATCTTGGGAGAAAGCTAGAGGAACAGAGGCAAACAAACATGATATTTCTGTTTGTATCGATGACATTTTATGCACTTGCCTAACGAAACGATTTTGCTGTTCTCCACAACCCTTTTACTGTGATTTTCTCGGTATATGCATACGAATTCCAAACCACTTTGTCCGGTTATCACTAGTTGAAACCGGAAATATCCGGTTTTGTTTTGCCTAACTCAATCCCACATATTGCTAAAGCCTCTGTGTTTGTGTACTCCTGATATTATCCACAGACTTTATTGTTTTGAATGTTTTTTTATCATGGAACATTTAATTTTGAGTTTGGATACAGTCATTGTTTCCACATGGAGACACAGGCACTACATATGCGTATTTTCTAGGGAAAGCTAGAGGATTTGTGGCAAACAAACATGATATTTCTGTTAGTATCGATGAAATTTTATTCGCAGCCTAACGAAAAGACATTGCTTTTCTCCAAAACCATTTTTATTGTGATTTTCTCGGTCCATTGGATACGAATTCCATACTAGTTTGACCAGATATGACTGGATGAAACCAGTCATATCTGGTTTTGTTTTGGGTAACTAAATCTGAAATATTGCTATAGCCTCTGTGTTTGTGTTTTCTGGATATTAACGATGGACGTTCTGGTTTTGAATATTTTTATCAGGGAACATTTATTCTTGTACCGTAGAAACACTAATTGGTTCATCATGAGGACACCAGCTCTACACATTCGTATTTTCTAGGGAGAAAGCTAGAGGAACTGCGGCAAACAAACATGATATTTCTGTTTGTATCGATGACATTTTATGCACTTCCCTAACAAAAATACGATGCTTTTCTCCAAAACCATTTTTACTGTGATTTTCTTGGTATATGCATACGAATTCCAAAGTACTTTGTCCGGTTATCACTAGATGAAACCGGAAATATCCGGTTTTGTTTTGCCAAACACAATCCCAAATATGGCTAAAGACTCTGTGTTTGTGTACTCCTGATATTATCCACAGACTTTATTGTTTTGAATGTTTTTTATCAGGGAACATTTAAATTTGAGCTTGGATACAGTAATTGTTTCCACATGGAGACATAAGCTCTACATTTTCTAGGGAGAAAGCTAGAGGAACTGCGGCAAACAAACATGATATTTCTATTTGCATCAATGACGTTTTATGCACGGCCTAATGAACAGACTTTGCTTTTCTCCAAAACCATATTTACTGTGATTTTTTGGTCCAATGCATAGGAATTCCACACCAGTTTGACCAGATATGACTGGATGAAACCAGAGATATTCGGTTGTGTTTTGGCTAAGTAAATCCAAAATATTGCTATAGCCTCTGTGTTTGTGTTTTCTGGATATTATCAATGGACTTTCTTGTTTTGAATATTTTTATCAGGGAACATTTATTTTTGTACCGCAGAAACACTAATTGCTTCATCATGAGGACCCCAGCTCTACATATTTGTTTTTTCTCGGGCGAAAGCTAGAGGAACTTTGGCAAACAAACATGATTTTCTGTTTGTATCGATGACGTTTTATGCACTTGCCTAACGAAAAGACTTTGCTTTTCTCCAAAACCATTTTTATTCTGATTTTCTCGGTCCATTGCATACGAATGCCACACCAGTTTGTCCGGATAAGACTGCATGAAACCGGAAATCTCCGGTTTGGTGTTGGCTAACTCAATCCCAGATATTGCTACAGATTCTGTGTTTGTGTTTACTGGATGTTATCAACGGACTTTATTGTTTTGAATGTTTTTTTCTGGAAACATTTAATTTTTTGTTGGAAACACTAATTGGTTCCACATGGAGACACCAGCTCTGCACATTCGTACTTGCCTAACGAAAAGACTTTGCTTTTCTCCAAAACCATTTTTACTGTGATTTTCTCAGTCCATTGCATACGAATTCCACACCACTTTGTCCGGATATGACTGGATGAAACCAGAAATATCCGGTTGTGTTTTGGCTAACTCAATCCGAACTATTGTGAAAGCCTCTGTGTTTGTATTTCTGGATATTATCGATGGACTTTATGGTTTTGAATTTTTTTTATCAGGGAACATTTAATTTTGTACCGTTGAAACACTAATTGGTTCATCATGGGAACACCAGCTCTACACATTCCTATTTTCTAGGGAGAAAGCTAGAGGAACTTCGGCAAACAAACATGATATTTCTGTTTGAATAGAGGACATTTTATGCAGTTGCCTAACGAAAAGACTTTACTTTTCTCCAAAACCATTTTTACTGTGATTTTCTCGGTCCATTGCATACGAATTCCACACCAGTTTGTCCAGATATGACTGGATGAAACCAGAAATATCCGGTTGTGTTTTGGCTAACTCAATCCGAACTATTGTGAAAGCCTCTGTGTTTGTGTTTTCTGGATATTATCGATGGACTTTATGGTTTTGAATTTTTTATCAGGGAACATTTCATTTTGTACGGTTGAAACACTAATTAGTTCATCATGGGTGCACCAGCTCTACACATTCATATTTCTAGGTAAAAAGCTAGAGGACCTGCGGCAATCAAACATGATATTTCTGTTTTTTATAGATGACATTTTATGCACTTGCCTAACGAAAAGACTTTGCTTTTCTCCAAAATCATTTTTACTGTGATTTTCTCGGCACATTGCATATGAATTCCACACCAGTTTGTCCGGATATGACTGGATGAAACCGGAAATATCCAGTTTTGATTTGGCTAATTCCATCCCAGTTATGGCTAAAGCCTCTGTGTTTGTGTTTTCTGGATATTATCAACGGAATTTATTGTTTTGAATATTTTTTATCGGGAAACATTTTATTTTGAGCTTGGACACAGTGATTGGTTCCACATGGAGACACCAGCTCTACGTATTTTTATTTTCTAGGTAGAAAGCTAGAGGAACTGCGGCAAACAAACATTATATTTCTATTTGTATAAATGTCATTTGATGCACTTTGCTAACGAAAAGACTTTGCTTTTTTCCTAATCCATTTTTACTACGATTCTCTTGGTAAATTACATACGAATTCCATACGATTTTGTTTGGTTATGAATGGATGAAACCAGAAATAACCATTGTGTTTTGGCTAACTCAATCCCAGATATTGCTACAGCCTCTGTGTTTGTGTATTCCCGATATTATCCACGGAATTTATTTTTTTCATTTTTTTTCAGGCAACATTTAATTTTGTGCTGCGAGACACTAATTGGTTCCACATGGAGACACCAGCTCAACATATTCATATTTTCTAGGGAAAAACTAGGAACTGCGGGAAACAAACATGACATTTCTGTTTGTGTAGTTGACATTTTATACACTTGCCTAACGAAAAGACTTTGCTTTTCTCCAAAACCATTTGTACTCTGATTTTCTCAGCCCATTGCATACGAATTCCACAACACTTTGTCTGGATATCACTGGATGAAATCGGAAATATCTGGTTTTGTTTTGGCTAACTCAATCTGAAATATTGTGAAAACCTTTGTGTTTGTGTTTTCTGGATATTATCGATGGACTTTATTGTTTTGAATGTTTTTATCAGGGAACATTTAATGTTGTACCATTGAAACACTAATTGGTTCATCCTGGGGACACCAGCTCTACACATTCGTATTTTATAGGGAGAAAGCTAGAGGAACTTCGGCAAAAAATGTGATATTTCTGTTTGTATAGATGACATTTTTCGCACTTGCCTAACGAAAAGATTTTGCTTTTCTCCAGAAACCATTTTTATTCTGATTATCTCAGCCCATTGCATACGAATTCCGCACCGCTTTGTCCGGATATGACTGGATGAAACCGGAAATATCGGTTGTGTTTTGGCTAACCCATTCCCAGATATTTCTATAGCCTCTGTGTTTCTGTTTTCTGGATATTATCAATGGACTTTATTGTTTTGAATGTTTTTTATCGGGGAACATTTAATTTTGTGCTTGCATACAGTAATTGGTTCCACAAGGAGACACAAGATCTACACATTCGTATTTTCTAGGGAGAAAGCTAGAGGAACTGCGGCAAACCAACCTGATATTTCTTTTTGTATAGATGACATTTTATGCACTTGCCTAATGGAAACACTTTGCTTTTCTTCAAAACCATTTTACTGTGAAGATCACGGTACATTGCATACAAATTCCGCACAACTTTGTCAGGATATGAGTAGATGAAACCAGAAATATCCGGTTGTGTGTTGGCTAACAAATCCCACATATTGCGACAGCCTCTGTGTTTGTGTTTTCTGGATATTATCGACGGACTTTATTTTATTGAAATTTTATTATCAAGGACCATTTAATTTTGTGCTGGGAAACACTATTTGGTTCCACATGGAGACACCAGCTCTACATATTCGTATTTTTTTTAGGGAGAAAGCTAGAGGAACTGCGGTAAACAACATGATATTTCTGTTTGTATAGGTGACATTTTAAGCACTTGCCAAAGGAAAAGACTTTGCTTTTCTTCAAAACCATTTTTACTGTGATGTTCCCGGTCCATTGCATATGAATTCCACACTACTTTGTCAGGATATGACTGGATGAAACCAGAAATATCCGGTTGTGTTTTGCCTACCTTAATCCCACATATTGCGACAACCTCTGTGTTTGTGTTTTCTGGATATTATCGAGGCACTTTATTATTTTAAGTGTTTTTTATCCATGAACATTTAATTTTTTGCTTCAAACACTAATTGGTTCCACATGGAGACACCAGCTCTACACATTCGTATTTTGTAGGGAAAAGGAATATGAACTGCGGCAGACAAACATGATATTTCTGTTTGTATAGGTGATATTTTATGTACTGGCCTAACGGAATTACTTTGCTTTTCTTCAAAACCATTTTTACTGTGATTGTCTGTGTCCACACCACTTTGTATGGATATGACTCGATGAAACCAGAAATATCCGGTGGTTTTTTTGCTAACTCAATCCCACATATTGCGACAGGCTCTGTGTTTGTGTTTTCTGGATATTATCAACGGAGTTTATTGTTTTGAATGTTTTTTTTTATCAGGGAACATTTAATTGTGTGCTATTAAACACAAACTGGTTCTACATGGGGACACCAGCTCAACACATTCGTATTTTCTAGGGAGAAATCAAGAGGAATTGCGGCAAACAAACATGATATTTCTGTTTGTATAGATGACATTTTATGCACTTGCCTAACGGAAATACTTTGCTTTTCTCCAAAACCATTTTTACTGTGATTTTTTTGGTCCATTGCATACGATTTCCACAACACTTTTTCCGGATATACTGCATGAAAACAGAAATATCCGGTTGTGTTTTGCTAACTCAATCCCACATGTTCCGGCAGCCTCTGTGTTTGTGTTTTCAGGATATTGTCGACGGACTTTATTATTTTGAATGCTTTTTCTCAGGGAACATTTAATTTTGTGCTAGGAAACACTAATTGGTTCTTCATGGAGGCACAAGCTCTACACATTCATATTTTTTTGGGAGAAAGATAGAGAAACTGCGGCAAACAAACATGGCAAACTCAATCCCAGACCTTGTTACAGGCTCTGCTTTGTGTTTTTTGATATTATCAATGGACTTTATGGTTTTGAATGAATTTAAGCAGGGAATATTTTCTTTGGTGCTGGGAAACACTAATTAGTTCCACATGGAGACACAAACTCAACACATTCGTGCTGTCTAGGCAGAAAACTACAGCAATTGCTGCAAACAAACATGATATTTGTGTTGGTGTAGATGACATTTGATGCACTTGCCTAAGAAAATACTTTGTTAGTCTCCAAAACCAGTTTGACTGTGATTATCTGAGTCCATTGCATACCAATTCCAGTGCACTTTGTCCGGATATGCCTGGATGAAACCAGAAATCTCCTCTTCTCTTATGGCTCTCTCAATCGCAGATCTTGCTATCACCTCTGTGTTAGTGTTTTCTGGATATTATCGATGCACTTTATTGTTTTGAATGTTTTTTATCAGGGAATATTTTATTTTGTACTGGGAAACTCTAATTGGTTCTACATTGAGACACCAGCTCTACACATTCATATTTTCTAGGAGAATGCTAGAAGAACCATGGGAAACAAACATGATATTTCTGAGTGTATCCATGATATGTTATGCACTTCCTAACAAAAAGACTTTGCTTTCTTCCAAAACCATTTTCACTGTGATTTTCTCGGTCTGTTGCATACGAATTCTGCACCATTTTGTCTCTGGATACTACTGGATGAAACCGGAAATAACCGGTTTTGCTTTGGCTAACCCAATCCCAGATATTGCGACAGCCTCTGTGTTTGTGTTTTCTAGATATTATCGATGGACTTAATTGTTTTGAAAGTTTTTTTTTTTTATCAGGGAACATTTAATTGTGTGCTATTAAACACAAACTGTTTCTACATGGGGACACCAGCTCTACACATTCGTATTTTCTAGGGAGAAATCAAGAGGAATTGCGGCAAACAAACATGATATTTCTGTTTGTATAGATGACATTTTATGCACTTGCCTAACGAAAAGACTTGGATTTTCTCCAAACCATTTTTACTGTGATTTTCTCGGTCCATTGCATAGGAATTCCACACCACTTTGTCTAGATATGAGTGTATGAAACCAGAAATATGTGGTTCAGTTTTGGCTAACTCAATCCCAGATATTGCGACAGCCTCTGTGTTTGTGTTGTCTTTATATTATCAATGGACTTTCTTGTTTTGAATTTTTTTATCAGGGAACATTTAACTTTGTGCTTTGAAACACTAATTGGTTCATCATCAGGACCCCAGCTCTACATATTTGTATTTTCTAGGGCGAAAGCTAGAGGAACTTTGGCAAACAAACATGATATTTCTGTTTGTATTGATGACGTTTTATGCACTTGCCTAACGAAAAGACTTTGCTTTTCTCCAAAACCATTTTTACTCTGATTTTCTCGGTCCATTGCATATGAATTCCAAAGGACTTTGTCCGGATATGCCTGGATGAAACCCGAAATATCCAGTTGTGTTTTGGCTAACTCAATCCCAGATATTGCTACAGGCTCTGTTTTTGTGTATTCCTGATATTATACATGGACTTTATTATTTTGAATGTTTTTTATCAGGGAACATTTAATTTTGTGCTTGGAAACACTAATTGGTTCCACATGGAGACACCAGCTCTACATATTTGTATTTTCTAGGGAGAAAGCTAGAGGAACTGCAGCAAACAAAAATGATAATTCTGTTTGTATAGATGACATTTTATGCACTTGCCTAATGAAAAGACTTTGCTTTTCTCCAAAATCTTTTTACTGTGATTTTCTCAGTCCATTGCATACGAATTCGACACCAGTAGGTCCGCATATGACTGGATGAAAGGGGAAATATCTGGTTGTCTTTTGGCTAATTCAATCCCAGATATTGCTACAGCCTCTGTGTATTTGTGTTCCTGATATTATCCACGGACTTTATTGTGTTGAATGTTTTTTATCTGGGAACATTTAATTTTGTGCTGTGAAAAACTAAAGGGTTCCACATGGAGACACCAGCTCTACATATTTGTATTTTCTAGGGAGTAAGCTAGAGGAACTGCGGCAAGCACACATGATATTTCTGTTTGTCTAGATGACATTTTATGCACTTGCCTAACAGAAACACTTTGCTTTTCTCTAATACCATTTTTACAGTAATTTTCTCGTTCCATTGCATACGAATTCCGCAGCAGTTTGTCCGGATATGACTGGATGATACCGGAAATATCTGGTTGTGTTTTGGCTGACTCAATCCGAAATATTGTGAAAGCCTCTGTGTTTGTGTTTTCTGGATATTATCAACAGACTTTATTGTTTTGAATGTTATTTCTCACGGCACATTTTATTTTGAGCTTGGAAACACTAATTGGTTCCACATGGAGACACCAGCGATACACATTCGTATTTTCTAGGGAGAATCTAGAGGATCTGTGGAAAGAAACATGATATTTCTGTTTGTATATATGACATTTTTTACACTTGCATAACGAAACGACTTTGCTTTTCTCTAAATCCATTTTTAATGTGATTTTCTCGGTCCATTTCATACAAATTCCACACTACTTTGTCAGGTTATGACTGGATGAAACCAGAAATATCTGGTTGTGTTTTTGCTAGCTCAATCCGAAATATCGCTAAAGCCTCTGTGTTTGTGTATTCCTGATATTATACACGGACTTATTTTTGTTGAATGTTTTTTTTTTTCAGGGAACATTTTATTTTGTGCTTGGAAACACTAATTGGTTCCACATGGAGACACCAGCTCTACAGATTCATATTTTCTACGGAGAAAGCTATAGGAACTGCGGAAAACAAACATGATATTTCTGTTAGTATCGATGAAATTTTATGCACTTACCTGACGAAAAGACTTTGCTTTTCTCCAAAACCATTTGTACTGTGATTTTCTCCGTCTATGGCATACGAATTCCACAGCACTTTGTACGGATGTTACTGGATGAAACCAGAAATATCGGTTGTGTTTTGGCTAACTCAATCCAAAATATTGCAACAGCTTCTGTGGTTTTGTTTTCTGGATATTATCAACGGACTTTATTTTTTTGAATGTTTTTTCTCGGGGAACATTTTATTTTGTACCGTAGAAGCACTAATTGATTAATCAGGGAGACACCAGTGCTACACATTCGTATTATCTAGGGAGAAATCTAGAGGATCTGCAACAAACAAACATGCTATTTCTGTTTGCATAGATGATATTTTATGCACTTGCCTAACGAAAAGACTTTGCTTTCCTCCAAAACGATTTGTACTGTGATTTTCTCGGTCCATGGCATACGAATTCCACACCACTTTATCTGGATATGACTGGATGAAACCAGAAATATCGGTTGTGTTTTGGCTAACTCAATCCGAAATATTGCTACAGCTTCTGTGTTTTTGTTTTCTGGATATTATGAACGGACTTTATTGTTTTGAATGTTTTTATCAGGGAACATTTTATTTTGTACCGTAGAAACACTAATTGATTCATCATGGAGACACCAGAGCTACACATTCATATTATCTAGGGAGGAAGCTAGAGGAGCTGCGGCAAACTAACATGCTATTTCTGTTTGTATAGATGATATTTTATGCACTTGCCTAACGAAAAGACTTTGCTTTTGTCCAAAACCATTTTACTGTTATTTTCTCCGTCCACTGCATACAAATTCCACAACAGTGTGTCCGCATATGACTGGATGAAACCAGAAATATCCGGTTTTATTTTGGCTAACTCAATCCCAGATATTGCTACAGCCTCTGTGTTTGTGTATTCCTGATATTATCCATGGACTTTATTGTTTTGAATGTTTTTTATCAAAGAACATTATATTTTGATCTTGGAAAAACTAATTGGTTCCACATGGAGACACCAGCGCTGCATATTCCTATTTTCTAGGGAGAAAGCTAAAGGAACTTCGGCAAACAAACATCATATTTCTGTTTTTATAGATGACATTTTATGCACTTGCCTAACGAAAAGAGTTTGCTTTTCTCCAAAACCATTTGTACTGTGATTTTCTCGGTCCATTGCATACAAATTCCGCACCAGTGTGTCCAGATATGACTGGATGAAACCAGAAATATCCGGTTGTGCTTTGTCTAACTGAATCCGAAATATTGCTATAGCCTCTGTGTTTGTGTTTTCTGGATATTATCGAAAGACTTTATTGCTTTGAATTATTTTTTATTGGGGAACATTTAATTTTGTGCTTGGAAACACTAATTGTTCCCACATGGAGAAACCAGCTCTACACATTAGAATTTTCTAGGGATAAAGCTAGAGGAACTGCCGCAAAACCAACATGATATTTCTGTTTGTATCATTGACAATTTATGCACCTGTATTGTAGCCGTTGAATTCTCTACAATGTAGCAGTGGGTTTGTTTCTGAGAAGAGCAGCGTGGTGGGGGCAAGAGGCGCGGAGTCAACACACAGACCCCGGGAGTCGGGTGAGAGCAGGCTTGAGGCGAGCAGCCTGCAGACTCGTTTATTACAGTTGATACAAAGCTTATATAGCCAAGACCAGCCAATCTGGTCAAGGGGCGGTCTATACCCCAACCAATCACAGCCTGTCGCCAGGCAGTTTCAAATCCATCCAATCACAGCCTGTTGCCAGGCAGTTTCCAGAGCCATCCAATCACAGCCTGTCGCCAGGCAGTTTCAAAGCCATTCCTGACTAACTGACGCTCGCTTGCCAGTGGCCACCTTCGCATGGCCTTCTCATTCCACTACATTTCCCCCTTTTCGTTTATTTTTGAGCAACGGGAGGCATGATTCTTGGCCATACCATTGTTGACCCCGTTTCCATGTGGTCTCCGTACGCAGCTGTGCCTGTCTTAGGTTGTCCCCCAGGGGATCTTACCCGTCATTGACTAACCAGCGCTCAAATCGAGAGACCACAGGATTGCTTGCTCAGATAGGGGTAGGAATGAGGAATAATGGTTATCAGGAATGGCATGACCGCACACAGGCTGTGGGCCATTGGAGTGGCTGACCAGAGCTAGTGGGGTACACAATGGTAACAGATGTGACTTTGGGCAGTTTCTCAGGGTAGAATGATAGGGCAGGTGCATCTGCTAGCAAGGCGTAGTCTCGGTCTTGTTCAGCTGGTTCTGGTTGGCTGTCAGTTGCAGGCTTGATGTTTCTGGCTGGTACCCAAATGGGCTGTTCCGCATTCTCTGGAAAGACACAAGCATATCCTCGACCCTTGGTTAATAGAAGCCTTTTTATAGGCGTTGGAATCCAGGGTCTGAATTTTGCGTACACTTCAACATTAGCAGCAAACATGCTGATGGCATGGGATCTAGCGGCTGCCCTGAGAGCTTGGGGTGCCCGAGGACTGCCACAAATGTGGGGATCCTCACTGGGTGCGGATGGGATGACCTCGCATGAGTTATTGTGTAGAGGTCCTCTTAGTTCATCCCACGGGTATGTGGGGGGTAGCTGACTAGGCACTGCTACCTTGTTTGCTACGTTGTTTTTTTCACTGTAGGAGTTCTCTCTCCCTAAGTCAGCAACCGTTGTCTGTGAGACAGGGACCTGGAGTGTCAGGCTCCTATCACTCACAGATTCACTATCTTTGATAATCTGCACAGGATTCTGATAGGGGGGTATCTTTCCCATGTCTGAGCGCTTAAGAGAGGCACGGTACGCCAACTCTAGCCAGAGGAAAGACACGTATAGCACTGCTACCGTAACAAAGCAAATTCCTAGCACCTCAACTGTGGATGGCATTTTGTAGGAGGTTTCCCTATGCTAGACAAACAGATAGTGGTGTATCAGATCGTACGTATGTCCTGTGCTTAGTGGGGGACTTCCTTGATTCGTTAGGTCAAGGCCGTATGCCCACACGGTGTCTCCGGAGCGTCACCTCTCTCGAGTGAGGGAAGATGACTTGGTTCCGAATTCTGGGATGATCAGTCCCTTATGTGAATTCGCCGGGCGAACCAAAAGTAAAAGGAGGAGCCGAGAAGCGACGTACGCTTCAGGGCGGTGTGTGCTAACCTGGGGTCACTTAGACCGAGGACAAGGACAAGGAAAGGGGCGTAGGAGGGGGTTCTGTGCTCACCCTCACAGAACCGAACAGCACACAAAACACCGAGGGGCCTACTTGCCGAAATCCAGGGGGGACCTTGCCGAGTCCGACACACTGTCTCTTTCTCAGTCACGTTGGCGCGCCAGATGTTGTCGTTGATTTCTCTACAATGTAGCAGTGGGTCCGTTTCTGAGAAGAGCAGCGTGGTGGGGGCAAGAGGCGCGGAGTCAACACACAGACCCCGGGAGTCCGGTGAGAGCAGGCTTGAGGCGAGCAGCCTGCAGACTCGTTTATTACAGTTGATACAAAGCTTATATAGCCAAGACCAGCCAATCTGGTCAAGGGGCGGTCTATACCCCAACCAATCACAGCCTGTTGCCAGGCAGTTTCCACAGCCATCCAATCACAGCCTGTCGCCAGGCAGTTTCAAATCCATCCAGTCACAGCCTGTTGCCAGGCAGTTTCCAGAGCCATCCAATCACAGCCTGTCGCCAGGCAGTTTCAAAGCCATTCCTGACTAACTGACGCTCGCTTGCCAGTGGCCACCTTCGCATGGCCTTCTCATTCCACTACACTATATAACGAAAACACTTTCCTTTTCTCCAAAACCATTTTTACTGTGATTTTCTCGGTCCATTGCATAAGAATTCCACACCAGTTTGTCCGGATATGACTGGATGAAACCAGAAATATCCGATTGTGCTTTGGCTAAACAATCCTAGTATTGTGAAAGCCTTTGTGTTCGTGTTTTCTGGATATCATCAATGGACTTTATTGTTTTGAAAGTTTTTTAATCTGAGAACATTTTATTTTGAGCTTGGATACAGTAATAGGTTCCCCATGGAGACACCAGCTCTATATATTCACATTTTCTAGTTAGAAAGCTAGAGGAACTGCGGCAAACAAACATGATATTTCTGTTTGTCTAGATGACATTTTATGCACTGCCTAATGAAAAGACTTTGCTTTTCTCCAAAACCATTTTTCCTGTGATTTTCTCGGTCCATTGCATACGAATTCCACACCACTTTGTCCGGATGTGACTGGATGAAACCAGAAATATCCGGTTGTGTTTTGGCTAACTCAATCAGAAATATTGTGAAAGCCTCTGTGTTTGTCTTACTGGATATTTTCGATGGACTTTATGGTTTTGAATGTTTTCTATATGGGAACATTTAATTTTGTACCGTTGAAACACTAATTGGTTCATCACGGGAACACCAGCTCTACACATTCCTATTTTCTAGGGAGAAAGCTAGAGGAACTTCGGCAAACAAACATGATATTTCTGTTTGAATAGAGGACATTTTATGCAGTTGCCTAACGAAAAGACTTTACTTTTCTCCAAAACCATTTTTACTGTGATTTTCTCAGTCCATTGCATACGAATTCCACACCAGTTTGTCCAGATATGACTGGATGAAACCAGAAATATCCAGTTGTGTTTTGGCTAACTCAATCCGAACTATTGTGAAAGCCTCTGTGTTTGTGTTTTCTGGATATTATCGATGGACTTTATGGTTTTGAATTTTTTATCAGGGAATATTTCATTTTGTACCGTTGCAACACTAATTGGTTCATCATGGGTACACCAGCTCTACACATTCATATTTCTAGGTAAAAAGCTAGAGGACCTGCGGCAATCAAACATGATATTTCTGTTTTTTATAGATGACATTTTATGCACTTGCCTAACGAAAAGACTTTCCTTTTCTCCAAAATCATTTTTACTGTGATTTTCTCGGCGCATTGCATACGAATTCCACACCAGTTTGTCCGGATATGACTGGATGAAACTTGAAATATACAGTTTTGATTTGGCTAATTCCATCCCAGTTATGGCTACAGCCTCTGTGTTTGTGTTTTCTGGATATTATCAACGGACTTTATTGTTTTGAATATTTTTTATCGGGAAACATTTTATTTTGAGCTTGGACACAGTAATTGTTTCCACATGGAGACACCAGCTCTACACTTTCGTATTTTCTAGGTAGAAAGCTAGAGGAACTGCGGCAAACAAACATGATATTTCTATTTGTATACATGGCATTTGATGCACTTGGCTAACGAAAAGACTTTGCTTTTTTCCTAAACCATTTTTACTACGATTTTCTTGGTCCATTTCATACGAATTCCATGCCATTTTGTTTGGTTATGTATGGATGAAACCAGTAATAACCGTTGTGTTTTGGCTAACTCAATCCCACATATTGCTACAGCCTCTGTGTTTGTGTATTCCCGATATTATCCACGGAATTTATTTTTTTCATTTTTTTTCAGGCAACATTTAATTTTGTGCTGCGAGACACTAATTGGTTCCACATGGAGACACCAGCTCAACATATTCGTATTTTCTAGGGAAAAACTAGGAACTGCGGGAAACAAACATTATATTTTCTGTTTGTGTAGACGACATTTTTTTCACTTGCCTAACAAAAAGTCTTTGCTTTTCTCCAAAACCATTTGTACTCTGATTTTCTCAGTCCATTGCATACGAATTCCTTACCACTTTGTCGGGATATGACTGGATGAAACCAGAAATAGCCGGTTGTGTTTTGGCTAACTCAATCCCATATATTGTCACCTGATCTGTGTTTATGTATTCTTGATATTATGCATAGATTTCATTGTTTGAATGTTTTTTATCAGAGAACATTTTATTTTGTGATGCGAAACACTAATAGTTTCCACATGGAGAACCAGCTCTACACATTCATATTTTCTAGAGAGAAAGCTAAAGGAACTGCGACAAACAAACATGACATTTCTGTTTGTATAGATGACATTTTATGCACTTGCCTAACGAAAAGACTTTGCTTTTCTCCAAAACCATTTGTACTCTGATTTTCTCAGCCCATTGCATACGAATTCCACAACACTTTGTCTGGATATCACTGGATGAAATAGGAAATATCCGGTTTTGTTTTGGCTAACTCAATCCAAAATATTGTGAAAACCTTTGTGTTTGTGTTTTCTGGATATTATCGATGGACTTTATTGTTTTGAATGTTTTTATCAGGGAAAATTTTATTTTGAGCTTGGAAAAACTAATTGGTTCATCATGGGGACACCAGCTCTACACATTCGTATTTTCTAGGGAGAAAGCTAGAGGAACTGCGGCAAACAAATATGATATTTCTGTTTGTATAGATGATATTTTATGCACTTGCCTAACGAAAAGAATTTGCTTTTCTCCAAAACCATTTGTACTGTGATTTTCTCTGTCCATTAAAAAGAATTGAACTCCAGTTTCTCCGGATATGACTGGATGAAACTGGAAATATTTGGTTTTGTTTTGGCTAACTCAATCCCAGATATTCCTAAGCCTCTGTGTTTGTGTTTTCTGGATATTATCGATGGATTTTTATTGTTTTGAATGTTTTTATCAGGGAACATTTCATTTTTTACCATTGAAACACTAATTGGTTCATCATGGGGACACCAGCTCTACACATTCGAATTTTCTAGGTAGAAAGCTAGAGGAACTGTGGAAAACAAACATGATATTTCTGTTTGTATTGATGACATTTTATGTATTTGTCTAACGAAAAGTCTTTGCTTTTCTCCAAAACCATTTTTACTGTGATTTTCTCGGTCCATTGCATATGAATTCCACAAGTGTTCCTTCGGATATGACTGGGGGAAACCAGAAATATCCGGTTTTGTTTTGGCTAACTCAATCCCAGATATTCCTAAGCCTCTGTGTTTGTGTTTTCTGGATATTATCGATGGATTTTTATTGTTTTGAATGTTTTTATCAGGAACATTTCATTTTTTACCGTTGAAACACAAATTGGTTCATCATGGGGACACCAGCTCTACACATTTGTATTTTCTAGAGAGAAAGCTAAAGGAACTGCGAAAAACCAACCTGATATTTCTATTTGTATAGATGACATTTTATGCACTTGCCTAACGAAAAGACTTTGCTGTTCTCCAAAACCATTTGTACTCTAATTTTCTTGATCCATTGCATACGACTTCCACATGACTTTGTGTGGATATGACTGGATGAAACCAGAAATATCCGGTTGTGTTTTGGCTAACTCAATCCGAAATATTGTGAAAGCCTCTGTGTTTGTGTTTTCTGGATATTATCAATGGACTTTAATGTTTTGAATGTTTTTTATTGGGAAACATTTTATTTTGAGCTTGGAAAGACCAATTGTTTCCACATGGAGACACCAGCTCTACATATTCGTATTTCCTAGGTAGAAAGCTAGAGGAACTGTGGTAAACAAACATGATATTTCTGTTTGTATAGATGGCATTTTATGCACTTGCCTACGAAAAGACTTTGCTTTTCTCCACAACCATTTTTACTTTGATTTTCTCGGTCCATTGCATACGAATTCCACACGACTTTCCGGATATGACTGGATGAAACCAGAAATATCCGGTTGTGTTTTGGCTAACTCAATCTGAACTATTGTGAAAACCTCTGTGTTTGTGTTTTCTGGATATTATCGATGGACTTTATGGTTTTGAATTTTTTATGAGGGTACATTTCATTTTCTACCGTTGAAACACTAATTGGTTCATCATGGGGACACCAGCTCTACACACTCATATTTTCTAGGGAGAAATCTAGAGGAACTGCGGCAATCAAACATGATATTTCTGTTTGTATAGATGACATTTGATGCACTTGCCTACGAAAAGACTTTGCTTTTCTCCAAAACCATTTTTACTGTGATTTTGTCGGTCCCTTGCATACGAATTCCACACGACTTTGTCTAGATATGACTGGATGAAACCTGAAATATCTGGTTTTGTTTTGGCTAACTCAATCGCAGATATTGCTACAGCCTCTGTGTTTGGGTTTACTGGATATAATCAATGTACTTTATATTTTTGAAATTTTTTTATCGGGGAACATTTTATGTTGAGCTTGGATACAGTAATTGGTTCCACATGGAGACACCAGCTCTAAATATTCATATTTTCTAGGTAGAAATCTAGAGGAACTGCGGAAAACAAACATGATATTTCTGTTTGTATAGATGACATTTTATGCACTTGCCTAACAAAAAGACCTTGCTTTTCTCCACAACCATTTTTACTGTGATTTTCTCAGTCCATTGCATACGAATTCCACATGATTTTGTGCGGATATGACTGGATGAAACCAGAAATATCCGGTTGTTTTTTGGGTAAGTCAATGCGAAATATTGCTACAGCCTCTGTGTATGTTTTTTCTGGTTATTATCGATGGACTTTATTGTTTTGAATGTTTTTATTAGGGAACATTTTATTTTGAGCTTGGAAACACTAATTGGTTCATCATGGGGACACCAGCTCTACACATTCGTATTTTCTAGGTAGAAAGCTAGAGGAACTGTGGCAAATAAATATTATATTTCTGTTTGTATAGATGACATTTTATGCACTTGCCTAACGAAAAGACTTTGCTTTTCTCCAAAACCATTTGTACTCTGATTTTCTCAGTCCATTGCATACAAATTCCCCACCAGTTTGTCCGGATATGAATGGATGAAACCAGAAATATCCGGTTGTGTTTTGCTAACTCAATCCGAAATGTTGTGAAAGCCTCTGTGTTTCTGTTCTCTGGATATTATCGAGGGACTTTATTGTTTTGAATGTTTTTATCTGGGAACATTTTGTTTTGAGCTTGGATACAGAAATTGGTTCCAAATGGAGACACCAGCTGTACATATTCATTCGTATTTTCTAGGGAGAAAGCTCGAGGAAATGCGGCAACCATACATGATATTTCTGTTTGTATAGATGACAGTTTATGCACTTGCGTAATGAAAAGACTTTGCTTTTCTCCAACACCAATTTTACTGTGATTTTTTCGGTCCATTGCATACGAATTCCACACGACTTTGTCTGGATATGACTGGATGAAACCTGAAATATCTGGTTTTGTTTTGGCTAACTCAATCCCAGATGTTGACACAGCCTCTGTGTTTGTTTTTTCTGGATATTATCAATGGACTATATTGTTTTGAATGTTTTTTTTTTTCAGGGAACATTTAATTTTGTGCTTGGATACAGTAATTGGTTCCACTTGGAGACACCAGCTCTACAAATTTGTATTTTCTTTTTTTTTTGACAGTCAGAGTGGATAGTGAGAGAGAGACAGAGAGAAAGGTCTTCCTTTTGCTGTTGGATCACCCTCCAATGGCCGCAGCGGTAGCACACCACGGCCGGCGCACCATGCAGATCCGATGGCAGGAGCCAGGTGTTTATCATGGTCTCCCATGGGGTGCAGGGCCCAAGGACTTGGGCCATCCTCGATTCACTCCCGGGCCACAGCAGAGAGCTGGCATGGAAGAGGGGCAACCGGGACAGGATCCGTGCCCCGACCGGGACTAGAACCCGGTGAGCCTCCGCCGCAAGGAGGAGGATTAGCCTAGTGAGCCGCGGCGCTGGCCCAAATTCATATATTCTAGGGAGAATGCTAGAGGAACTATTGGAAACAACCATGACATTTCTGTTTGTATAGATGACATTTTATGCAGTTGCCTAACGAAAAGACTTTGCTTTTCTCCAAAACAATTTTAACTGTGATTTCCTCGGTCCATTGCATACGAATTCCACACTACTTTGTCTAGATATGACTGAATGAAAAGGGGAAATATCCAGTTGTTTTTTGGCTAGCTCAATGCGAATTATTTTGAAAGTTTCTGTGTTTGTGTTTTCTGGATATTATCAATGGACTTTATTGTTTTGAATGTTTTTTATCAGGGAACATTTAATTTTGTACCGTAGAAACACTAATTGGTTCATCTTGGGGACACCAGCTCTATGCATTCGTATTTTCTAGGGAGAAAGCTGGAGGAATTGCGGCAAACAAACATGATATTTCTGTTTGTATAGATGACATTTTATGCACTTGCCTAACGAAAAGACTTTGCTTTTCTCCAAAAACATTTTTACTGTGATTTTCTCGGTCCATTACATATGAATTCCACACCACTTTGTCAGCATATAACTGGATGAAAAAAGAAATATCCTGTTGTGTTTTGGCTAATTCAATCCGAAATATTGTGAAAGCCTCTGTGTTTGTGTTTTCTGGATATTATTGATGTACTTTATTGTTTTGAATGTTTTCATCAGGGAACAATTTAATTTTGTACCGTTGAAACACTAATTGGTTCCACATGGAGACACCAGCTATACACAGTCGTATTTTCTAGGGAGAAAGCTAGAGGAACTGCAGCAAACAAACATGATATTTCTGTTTGTAGAGATGACATTTTATCTACTTGCCTAACGAAGAGACTTTGCTTTTCTCCAAAACCATTATTAATGTGATTTTCTCGGTCTGTTGCAAACGAATTCCACATCAGTTTGTCCAGATATGACTGGATGAAACCAGAAATATCTGGTTGTGTTTTGGCTAACTCAATCCCAGATATTGCTACAGACTCTGGGTTTGTGTATTCCTGATATTATCCATAGACATTATTGTTTTGAATGTTTTTTTATCAGGGAACATTTTATTTTGAGCTTGGAAACACTAATTGGTTCCCCATGGAGAAATCAGCTCTACATGTTCCTATTTTCTAGGGAGAAAGCTAGAGGAACTGCGACAATAAACCATCATATTTCTGTTTGCATCGATGACATTTTATGCACTTGCCTAAAGAAAAAACTTGCTTTTCCCCAAAACCATTTTTACTGTGATTTTCTCGATCCATTGCATACGAATTCCAGACCACTTTGTCCGGAAGTCACTGGATGTAACCAGAAATATCCGGTTGTGTTTTGGCTAACTCAATCCGAAATATTGTGAAAACCTCTGTGTTTGTGTTTTCTGGATATTCTCGATGGACTTTATAGTTTTGAATATTTTTATCAGGGAACATTTAATTTTGTACCGTTGAAACACTAATTGGTTCATCATGGGAACACCAGCTCTACACATTCGTATTTTCTAGGGAGAAAGCTGGAGGAACTGCGGCAAACAAACATGATATTTCTGTTTGTATTGATGAAATTTTATGCACTTGCCAAAGGAAAAGACTTTGCTTTTATCCAAAACCTCTTTTACTGTGATTTTCTCGGTCCATTGCATACGAATTCCACACCAGTTTGTCCGGATATGACTGGATGAAACGGGAAATATCCGGTTTTGTTTTGGCTAACTCAATGCCATATATTGCTACAGCCTCTGTGTTTGTGTTTTCTGGATATTATCGATGGACTTATTGTTTTGAATATTTTTATCAGGGAACATTTCATTTTGTACCGCTGAAACACTAATTGGTTCATAATGGGAACGCCAGCTCTACACATTCGTATTTCCTAGGGAGGAAGCTAGAGGAACTGCGGCAAACAAACATGATATTTCTGTTTGTATCGATGAAATTTTATGCACTTGCCTAAGGAAAAGACTTTGCTTTATCCAAAACCATTTTTACTCTGATTTTCTCGGTTCATTGCATACGAATTCCACACCACTTTGTCCGGATATGACTGGATGAAACCAGAAATATCCGGTTGTGCTTTGGCTAACTGATCCGAAATATTGCTACAGCCTCTGTGTTTGTATTTTCTGTATATTATCCACGGACTTTATTGTTTTGAATGTTTTTATCAGGGAACATTTAATTTTGTACCATTGACACACTAATTGGTTCATCATGGGGACACCAGCGCTACATATTCGTATTTTCTAGGGAGAATCTAGAGGAACTGTGGCAAAGAAACGTGATATTTCTGTTTGTATAGATGATATTTTTTTGCACTTGCATAACGAAAAGACTCTGCTTTTCTCTAAAACCATTTTGAATGTGATTTTCTCAGTCCATTTCATGCGAATTCCACACTACTTACTCCGGTTATGACTGGATGAAACCAGAAATATTTGGTTGTGTTTTTGCTAGCTCAATGCAAAATATTGCTACAGCCTCTGTGTTTGTGTATTCCTGATATTATCCACGGACTTTATTTTGTTGAATGTTTTTTTTTTCCAGGGAACATTTAATTTTGTGCTTGGAAACAATAATAGTTTCCACATGGAGACACCAGCTCTACAGATTCGTACTTTCTACCGAGAAAGCTATAGGAACTGCGGCAAACAAACATGATATTTCTGTTAGTATCGATGAAATTTTATGCACTTACCTGACGAAAAGACTTTGGTTTTCTCCAAAACCATTTGTACTATGATTTTCTCGGTCCATTGGATACGAATTCCATACTAGTTTGACCAGATATGACTGGATGAAACCAGAAATATCCGGTTGTGTTTTGGCTAACTAAATCCGAAATATTGCTATAGCCTCTGTGTTTGTGTTTTCTGGATATTAACGATGGACTTTCTGGTTTTGAATATTTTTATCAGGGAACATTTATTCTTGTACCGTAGAAACACTAATTGGTTCATCATGAGGACACCAGCTCTACACATTCGTATTTTCTAGGGAGAAAGCTAGAGGAACTGCGGCAAACAAACATGATATTTCTGTTTGTATCGATGACATTTTATGCACTTCCCTAACGAAAATACGATGCTTTTCTCCAAAACCATTTTTTTGTGATTTTCTTGGTATATGCATACGAATTCCAAAGTATTTTGTCCGGTTATCACTGGATGAAACCGGAAATATCCGGTTTTGTTTTGCCAAACACAATCCCAAATATGGCTAAAGACTCTGTGTTTGTGTACTCCTGATATTATCCACAGACTTTATTGTTTTGAATGTTTTTTTTCTGGAAACATTTAATTTTTTGTGGAAACACTAATTGGTTCTACATGGAGACACCAGCTCTGCACATTCGTATTTGCTAGGGAGAAAGCAAGAGGAACTGCGGCAAACAAACATGATATTTCTGTTTGTATAGATGACATTTTATGCACTTGCCTAACGAAAAGACTTTGCTTTTCTCCAAAATCATTTTTACTGTGATTTTCTCGGTCCATTGCATACGAATTCCACACCACTTTGTCCGGATATGACTGGATGAAACCAGAAATATCCGGTTGTGATTTGGCTAACTCAACGTGAAATATTGTGAAAGCCTCTGTGTTTGTCTTTCTGGATATTATCGATGGACTTTATGGTTTTGAATTTTTTTATCAGGGAACATTTAATTTTGTACCGTTGAAACACTAATTGGTTCATCATGGGAACATAGCTCTACACATTCGTATTTTCTAGGGAGAAAGCTAGAGGAACTTCGGCAAACAAACATGATATTTCTGTTTGAATAGAGGACATTTTATGCAGTTGCCTAACGAAAAGACTTTTCTTTTCTCCAAAACCATTGTTACTGTGATTTTCTCAGTCCATTGCATACGAATTCCACACCAGTTTGTCCAGATATGACTGGATGAAACCAGAAATATCCGGTTGTGTTTTGGCTAACTCAATCCGAACTATTGTGAAAGCCTCTGTGTTTGTGTTTTCTGGATATTATCGATGGACTTTATGGTTTTGAATTTTTTATCAGGGAGCATTTCATTTTGTACGGTTGAAACACTAATTGGTTCATCATGGGTACACCAGCTCTACACATTCATATTTCTAGGTAAAAAGCTAGAGGACCTGCAGCAATGAATCATGATATTTCTGTTTTTTATAGATGACATTTTATGCACTTGCCTAACGAAAAGACTTTGCTTTTCTCCAAAATCATTTTTACTGTGATTTTCTCGGCTCATTGCATACGAATTCCACACCAGTTTGTCTGGATATGACTGGATGAAACCGGAAATATCCAGTTTTGATTTGGCTAATTCCATCCCAGTTATGGCTAAAGCCTCTGTGTTTGTGTTTTCTGGATATTATCAACGGACTTATTGTTTTGAATATTTTTTATCGGGAAATATTTTATTTTGAGCTTGGACACAGTAATTGGTTCCACATGGAGACACCAGCTCTACGTATTTTTATTTTCTAGGTAGAAAGCTAGAGGAACTGCGGCAGACAAACATGATATTTCTATTTGTATACATGGCATTTGATGCACTTTGCTAACGAAAAAACTTTGCTTTTTTCCTAAACCATTTTTACTATGATTCTCTTGGTCCATTTCATAAGAATTCCATACCATTTTGTTTGGTTATGAATGGATGAAACCAGAAATAACCGTTGTGTTTTGGCTAACTCAATCCCAGATATTGCTACAGCCTCTGTGTTTGTGTATTCCTGATATTATCCACGGAATTTATTTTTTTCATTTTTTTTTCCGGCAACATTTAATTTTTTGCTGCGAGACACTAATTGGTTCCACATGGAGAAACCAGCTCAACATATTCGTATTTTCTAGGGAAAAACTAGGAACTGCGGGAAACAAACATGACATTTCTGTTTGTGTAGATGACATTTTATACACTTGCCTAACGAAAAGACTTTGCTTTTCTCCAAAACCATTTGTACTCTGATTTTCTCAGCCCATTGCATTCGAATTCCACACCGCTTTGTACGGATATCACTGGATGAAACCAGAAATATCCAGTTGTGTTTTGGCTAACCCAATCCCAGATACTTCTACAGCCTCTGTGTTTCTGTTTTCTGGATATTATCAATGGACTTTATTGTTTTGAATGTTTTTTATCGGGGAACATTTTATTTTGAGCTTGGATGCAGTAATTGGTTCCACATGGAGACACCAGCTCTACACATTCGTATTTTCTAGGGAGAAAGCTAAAGGAACTGCGGCAAACAAATATGATATTTCTGTTTGTATAGATGATATTTTATGCACTTTCCTAACGAAAAGAATTTGCTTTTTCTACAAAACCATTTGTACTGTGATTTTCTCTTTCCATTAAAAAGAATTGAACTCCAGTTTGTCCGGATATGACTGGATGAAACCGGAAATATTTGGTTTTGTTTTGGCTAACTCAATCCCAGATATTGCTAAAGCCTCTGTGTTTGTGTTTTCTGGATATTATCGATGGATTTTTATTGTTTTGAATGTTTTTATCAGGGAACATTTCATTTTTTACCGTTGAAACACTAATTGCTTCATCATGGGGACACCAGCTCTACACATTCGAATTTTCTTGGTAGAAAGCTAGAGGAACTGTGGAAAACAAACATGATATTTCTGTTTGTATTGATGACATTTTATGTACTTGTCTAACGAAAAGTCTTTGCTTTTCTCCAAAACCATTTTTACTGTGATTTTCTCGGTCCGTTGCATATGAATTCCACACTAGTTCCTTCGCATATGACTGGAGGAAACCGGAAATATCCGGTTTTGTTTTGGCTAACTTAATCCGAGATATAGCTACAGCCTCTGTGTTTGTGTATTCTTGATATTTTCCACAGAATTTTTTGTTTTGAATGTTTTTTTTTCATCAGGGAACATTTAATTTTGTGCTTGGATACAGTAATTGGTTCCACATGAGACACAAGATCTACACATTCGTATTTTCTAGGGAGAAAGCTAGAGGAACTGCGGCAAACCAACCTGATATTTCTTTTTGTATAGATGACATTTTATGCACTTGCCTAACGAAAAGACTTTGCTTTTCTCCAAAACCATTTGTACTCTAGTTTTCTCGATCCATTGCATACGAATTCCACATGACTTTGTGTGGATATCACTGGATGAAACCAGAAATATCCGGTTGTGTTTTGGCTAACTCAACGCGAAATATTTTGAAAGCCTCTGCGTTTGTTTTTTCTGGATATTATCAATGGACTTTAATGTTTTGAATGTTTTTTATCGGGAAACATTTTATTTTGAGCTTGGAAAGACTAATTGGTTCCACATGGAGACACCAGCTCTACATATTCATATTTCCTAGGTAGAAAGCTAGAGGAACTGCGGCAAACAAACATGATATTTCTGTTTGTATAGATGACATTTTATGCACTTGCCTAACGAAAAGACCTTGCTTTTCGCAGAAGCATTTTTACAGTGATTTTCTCGGTCCATTGCATACGAATTCCACACGACTTTCCGGATATGACTGGATGAAACCAGAAATATCCGGTTGTGTTTTGGCTAACTCAATCCGAACTATTGTGAAAACCTCTGTGTTTGTGTTTTCTGGATATTATCGATGGACTTTATGGTTTTGAATTTTTTATTAGGGAACATTTCATTTTCTACCGTTGAAACACTAATTGGTTCATCATGGGGACACCAGCTCTACACACTCATATTTTCTAGGGAGAAAGCTAGAGGAACTGTGGCAAACAAACATGATATTTATGTTTGTATAGATGACATTTGATGCACTTGCCTACGAAAAGACTTTGCTTTTCTCCAAAACCATTTTTACTGTGATTTTGTCGGTCCCTTGCATACGAATTCCATATGACTTTGTCTAGATATGACTGTATGAAACCTGAAATATCTGGTTTTGTTTTGGCTAACTCAATCGCAGATATTGCTACAGCCTCTGTGTTTGGGTTTTCTGGATATCATCATTGGAGTTTATTTTTTTGAATTTTTTTTATCGGGGAACATTTTATGTTGAGCTTGGATACAGTAATTGGTTCCACATGGAGACACCAGCTCTAAATATTCATATTTTCTAGGTAGAAAGCTAGAGGAACTGCGGAAAACAAACATGATTTTCTGTTTGTATTGTAAGACCCCCGAAAGGTATCTCACACTTCTACCGACCCCAGAAACACGAATTCCAGTCCAATCGCTGCAAGTGCATGAGGAAGTTTATTACATCTGCGCAGATGGGCCGTCTCTGTGCAAGGAGAGAGGCCCCGATCATCAACCGCACAAAATATTTAAGGCTTAAAACCACAACATTAGCATAAACCACAGCATGACACATTATCACAAGATAATGGGTTTTTCCAGAGTAAGGGGACAAAAGACCTTGAGCAAGCATAAACACGGGGTCATCATAACCAAAAACTTAACATAGCTCCTAAAATAATTGTCACATGCTCAATTATCTCATAAAAGCATTAGCACAATCATCACATGTTCACAAGGTCAGCTAAAGTTTAGTTATCTTAAAAAAAATGCATTTTGCAAGCCAAAGCATTTTGTACAAAAGCAGAACAATATGCAGTTAGCCAAGCAACTCCATTTTAACCCCTTCCTGCCTTATTTTCTCTCATTCCCCCCTTTTCTTTTCGTCAAATTTTAATCTTAAAATTTAAGGGATTACTTTTTAAATTTTGTCCCACATTGGTAACAATTCCTTTGTTTCATAGGGGAGTCTGATCAGAAAACAGGCCGGAGATGTCCCAGGTGTTTTTTTTACAACCAATTAACAAACATTGGGGTGCAAGGAGGGCCACCATATCCCAGAAGGGGCCACGCGGGCACACAACCTCAGTGGTACCAGATATTACCTCCCACGTGATCTTCATTGGGATATGTGGGCTGCCCATTACCGGGGTAAAACAAAATAAAAGTATTGTAAGCACATCTCTGTGTCTTACAGCCAATCTTATAAGCACAGAAGCAAGTCCACAGGGTAGGGGAAGTATGCCCCGCCCCGCAAAATAAAGAAGTTACAAAAAGGCATCAAAATTCAAAAACAAAAAATACAACAGAGACAAAAACAGAAAACACATCCCTAAAGAAGTCATACAAATTTGGGTTAATACCTGGTGCCTGTCCAGCTGAATTGACCCAAATACTTTTCGTGACTTTCACACACCCTCTTCGACTTACTTTAAACATTTTACCACTTCCATTTCAGTCTAGAGTAAACTAGCCATCCGGATAAAGTCATTCTTACAAACCATGTCCTTTCCTTATATAAAAAGCTCTTTTTTTTCTTTAGCCCTTCTTACCAACAATACTCTTTTCTTTTATGTCCTTCATTTTTAAACTTTGGCACTGCTGGGTCAGGACCAAGGTATGGGTGATAAACACTTCTACTTTTATTACTAAGGGTCAGCAATATTTCTTTTTTAGCAATGACAATATCACACAAATCTGTTTGATAACTTCCAGAAAAATCTTTTAACCAGAATTATGTATAAAGCAGAGCCTCTTCCACTTCTTGCTGGATGGAAAAGGTGACGTTCTGCAGCACCCTGGACGTCTTGCTCAATCCCTGTCCAGGCTGCGGCATCTTCAGGATATACAGCAAATAGTCCTAAGCCAGCATGTGTACATAGGCAAACTCACAGTCACTCATCTTCTGCTGCTCGGAGAGCAGAGCCAGGGACTGCTTCTTCAGGAAGCCCTTTAAAGCCCTAAAAGGCAGACATCTAAGCAGAGCCTGGCAGGATAGGGAAGTTGCAAAAGGGTAGCAGCATATAAAGGATATGTAGCGTTATAAAAATGTGTAGCAGCAATTTGACCCAGTCTCTAGTGCCAGTCCCCACCATTAATCATACATTTTACCTAACTATATCCCCAGTACCTTGGCTACCGCTACCACCATCTGACTTACCCTATAACTTTCTATTTTCAACACCTGTGCCACCGTCTGACTTACCCTGGAGACGAAGGCCGGCCCGGTGTCTGACCCCAGTACCTTTGATAGTCCAAATCAGGGAAACATTGGCGCAATTCTTCTTCCTGGTCGATAAAGCCTCTGTCCATTTTGAGTTTCCCGTGGGTAGTGGCGAGAGTGTACCTGCTGTTCTTGTGCATTGCCACCCGCTCCTTTTTCTTAGCTGCACGGAGTGCATGGTCCATAGCGATCAGCCCTGCCTGCCGAGCAGAGTCCTCGGGGGGTTGAAGGTGGAAACCCAGACGTGTCCCAATGAGGGAGGGGCCGAGGGGCCGCTGTCGCCCAGTCTCACCACTCCGCTGCTGTCTTCTTTTCTCTTGCTGGCTTGCAGAGGCCGTTTTCGGTCAGTTCAGTCTCGTGTGGCAGATGTGCACCACTAGATTATCGTTGTTAGTCAGACCTTAGGCAGACTTGTCCTTTTGGGCACTTCTCTGTGCTTTTTTTCGGTCTCCCGGGGTCCCTGCCTATTCTGATTTTCCCTTACTCTGCTTCCTGTTAACTGTGGTGGCCAGGATCCTAGTTAGTTCCTTTTTCTTAGCCCATTTTAAACTTCCCCTTTTTTAACTAAAAAACTTTAACCCCTTCAGCTAAGATCCTCAGGAGAGTCTGGCAGTAGAGACTGAGTCTTTTACAGAGTTCCATTTGAGTGTAGTAAAATTAATGTTAGTAAAACAGGCCCTGCAAGTCCTGTCAGGGCTTGCTTTCCCAGTTATATGGAGGAGGAGGACGGCCAGTTAGAACGGGCCGGGGGTCCTCCCTCCTCTGCTTCATCCTCCTCTGTTTTATCGGATTTTTTTTTCCATTTTTCTTCTGGTTTTCAAAAAGGGCACCAATGTCAGGAGCATAAAAAACAGTACCATTTCAATAAACAGACATGTTAAGGCGCACACAGTCCAATTAACAAATGAGCTAACATTTTGCATTAACCATTTAATTATTACATTTTTGTAACTATTTGTTTCCCTTTTGGCTAGACCTCCCGTTTGATCCACATTTGAACTAGCAATACATTTGAACTAGCAACGCCTGGTTGTTTAGCGTTAGCTGAACGGAGACTTTATCGGTCCCTCTTTAAAGGATCTGGCTTCTGAGCCAGAGACTGGAGCAGCTAGAAAGAAACATGTTTATAGCTGAAGTTTAGCATCATTTTACATCTTGGCACCACTTGTAATTTAAACAGCCGATTGGTTATTATCTCTGCAAGATGAGAGATCTCTTTTTGACATCTCCAGGGGCCCTCTGGGGGTGTCAAAAGTTCGGATAATTTAGAACTTGGATTTTTAGAAAGTCTGTTAAAGGTGCCAAGAGAACTTAGAGTATCTGGTCAAAATAGAATTCCTTAACATCCTGAAATAATAGCCATTTATTAGTCAGGGTGATTTTTACACTTTTAAACCAGATTTGATCATAATACTTAACAATGCTTTTTACTAATTTGAACTTAACAGAGACAGTAGAGTACACAATAGATCACCTTGGTAGAACATGAATTTTATGTCTGTTGTTGAATAAACCAGAAATAAAAACCTTGAACATAAGGGTTTACATAATTTAGAACTACTTAACAAAGTCAAAAAGAGCTTATAGGACCTAACTCTAGAAATGGCAGAGTAACTGATTCAGCAGACACTGTTAAAATAGACATTACAATTTTTGCAAAAACAGATTTTAAGACTTAAACCATTTTTAGGTATTTTGTTGTAACAGAAGATCAGACTTTAACTTTAGGTCAATGTAATTTTGGCATTAGCACTTAACTTAAAGAAAACTCTGTAAACAATTCTAAAGTTGCAAACCTTTTAAAACTTTTTATGACTTGCTCACATTTTCTGAAACTTTATACCTGTAGTTACTTTTACATAGTCTTGAATTGTTATGTATAAACAATCTATGAGAATACATGTTAACAAACTCAAACAGTCTCTCCTATCGAATTTAAGATGTGAAAAGTACAATACATTTTTTTTTACATTTTGCTTAGCATTGATGCCTAGATGGCTTAAGACACTGAGTTCTGAATTAAAAGTCAAAATTACATTTCCATGCTTTTAAATAACATAAGAATAACTCCTCCTGGACAGCAAACATGGACATAACTTTGAAAAGATCTTCAACGTTAAGTTTTAATATATTTTACTTTAACAAATTTTAGAGTCTCATCCTTTGAGAGTTCCAGGGATCCGACTGGAAGCCCAAAGTTGGAAGACTCAGTTTAGAATTTAAGCTGTCAGAGTCAAGCGGTTTGGCCAACAATTAGTACACTTCTGATCAGTTGGGTAATCACTCAAACACTGAAAACAGATAAACAACATAAACAACTTTGCGTTGCAGTTTTCCCAATTAAGACTCATAAAGTAAGACTCAAAGGTGTAGTTAATTCCTGTCCCATATTGAAGGGGAAAGGCAAATAAGGAAAGTATATTAAAACACAAATAACAATTACAAAACTCACAAATACACTGCACACAACAATGGAACAAGACCTGCGCGCCCTAATAAGACGAGACCTGCGCGCAACAAAACCAAAACTTCTGACGGGAGCAGCTGCTGCCACCAGCCCTCTCCCGGGAAAGAAAAACTTACACCAAAACCAAAGCTTCCCCACAAAACTGAAACCACCGACGGGAGCGGCTGCTGCCACCAGCCCTCTCCCGGGGAAGAAGAAACCAAAACTTCCCCACAAAATTGAAACCACCACGGGAGCGGCTGCTGCCACCAGCCCTCTCCCGGGGAAGAAGACCGAGACAAAACTGAAACCAAAACTTCCGACGGGAGTGGCTGCTGCCACCAGCCCTCTTCTCCCAGGGAAGAAAACCTTTTACCTGGTGGGAGAGCGGCCTAGCCAGCCTCCCCTGAAACACCGCCACTGGAGCGTCCCCCAGGGCCCGAGCCAGGGGTCGTGGACACGTCTGTCCTTTCCTACTACTGGCTCAACTCTTTCGGCGCCTAGCGCCCGGACGCCTAGCGCCCGTACAACATAAACCTCCGGTACGTCAAGCGCCCCGGGAAAAAATAAAAAAAACAACAAAACACACAAAAACACTTAAAACAGCAAAAACTTACCTCCGATTGGAAAATGGAGCGTGGGTCTGGGGTCTCGAATCCCGGACGAGCCCCCAAGAATGAAAGACCCCCGAAAGGTATCTCACACTTCTACCGACCCCAGAAACACGAATTCCAGTCCAATCGCTGCAAGTGCATGAGGAAGTTTATTACATCTGCGCAGATGGGCCATCTCTGTGCAAGGAGAGAGGCCCCGATCATCAACCGCACAAAATATTTAAGGCTTAAAACCACAACATTAGCATAAACCACAGCATGACACATTATCACAAGATAATGGGTTTTTCCAGAGTAAGGGGACAAAAGACCTTGAGCAAGCATAAACACGGGGTCATCATAACCAAAAACTTAACATAGCTCCTAAAATAATTGTCAGATGCTCAATTATCTCATAAAAGCATTAGCACAATCATCACATGTTCACAAGGTCAGCTAAAGTTTAGTTATCTTAAAAAAAATGCATTTTGCAAGCCAAAGCATTTTGTACAAAAGCAGAACAATATGCAGTTAGCCAAGCAACTCCATTTTAACCCCTTCCTGCCTTATTTTCTCTCAGTATAGATGACATTTTATGCACTTGCCTAACGAAAAGACCTTGCTTTTCTCCACAACCATTTTTACTGTGATTTTCTCAGTCCATTGCATACGAATTCCACATGATTTTGTGCGGATATGACTGGATGAAACCAGAAATATCCGGTTGTTTTTTGGGTAAGTCAATGCGAAATATTGCTACAGCCTCTGTGTATGTGTTTTCTGGATGTTATCGATAGACTTTATTGTTTTGAATGTTTTTATTAGGGAACATTTTATTTTGAGCTTGGAAACACTAATTGGTTCATCATGGGGACACCAGCTCTACACATTCGTATTTTCTAGGTAGAAAGCTAGAGGAACTGCGGCAAATAAATATTATATTTCTGTTTGTATAGATGACATTTTATGCACTTGCCTAATGAAAAGACTTTGCTTTTCTTCAAAACCATTTGTACTCTGATTTTCTCAGTCCATTGCATACGAATTCCACACCAGTTTGTCCGGATATGAATGGATGCAACCGGAAATATCCGGTTGTGTTTTGCTAACTCAATCCGAAATGTTGTGAAAGCCTCTGTGTTTGTGTTTTCTGGATATTATCGATGGACTTTATTGTTTTGAATGTTTTTATCTGGGAACATTTTATTTTGAGCTTGGATACAGAAATTGGTTCCACATGGAGACACCAGCTCTACATATACATTCGTATTTTCTAGGGAGAAAGCTTGAGTAACTGCGGCAAACATACATGATATTTCTGTTTGTATAGCTGACATTTGATTCACTTGCCTAACGAAAAGACTTTGCTTTTCTCCAAAACCATTTGTACTGTGATTTTCTCGGTCCATTCCATATGAATTCTACACCAGTTTGTCCAGATATGACTGGATGAAGCAAAAATATCCGGTTTTGTTTTGGCTAACTCAATCCCAGGTATTGCTACAGCCTCTGTGTTTGTGTTTTCTGGATATTATCGATGGACTTTATTGTTTTGAATGTTTTTATCAGGGAACATTTTATTTTGAGCTTGGATACAGAAATTGGTTCCACAAGGAGACACCAGCTCTACATATTCATTCGTATTTTCTTGGGAGAATGCTAGATGAACTGCGGCAAACAAACATGATATTTCTGTTAGTATAGGTGACATTTTACACACTTGCCTAATGGAAACACTTTGTTTTTCTCCAATACCATTTTACTGTGATTGTCTGTGTCCATTTCCTATGAGTTCCACACCACTGTGTCCGGATATGCCTGGATTAAACCAGAAATATCCGGTTGTGTTTTGGCTAACTCAATCCCACATGTTGCGACAGCCTCTGTGTTTGTGTATTCCGGATATTATCGATGGACTTTATTGTTTTGAATGTTTTTTATAAGGGAACATTTAATGTTGTACCGTAGAAACACTAATTGGTTCATCATGGGGACACCAGCTCTACACATTCGTATTTTGTAGGGAGAAGGCTAGAGGAACTGCGACAAACATACATGATATTTCTGTTTGTATAGCTGACAGTTTATGCACTTGCGTAACGAAAAGACTTTGCTTTTCTTCAAAACCATTTTTACTGTGATTGTCTCGGTCCATTTAATATGAATTCCACACCACTTTGTCCGCATATGACTGGATGAAACCGGAAATATCCGGTTTTGTTTTGGGTAACTCAATCCCAGATATTGCTACAGCCTCTGTGTTTCTGTATTGCTGATTTATCCATGGACTTTATTGTTTATAATATTTTTATCAGGGGACATTTAATTTGTCCTAGGAAACACTAATTGGTTCCAAATGGAGACACCAGCTCTACATATTCATTCGTATTTTCTAGGGAGAAAGCTCGAGGAACTGCGGCAACCATACATGATATTTCTGTTTGTATAGATGACAGTTTATGCACTTGCGTAACGAAAAGACTTTGCTTTTCTCCAACACCAATTTTACTGTGATTTTTTCGGTCCATTGCATACGAATTCCACACGACTTTGTCCGGATATGACTGGATGAAACCTGAAATATCTGGTTTTGTTTTGGCTAACTCAATCCCAGATTTTGATACAGCCTCTCTGTTTGTTTTTTCTGGATATTATCAATGGAATATATTGTTTTGAATGTTTTTTTTTCAGGGAACATTTAATTTTGTGCTTGGAAACACTAATTGGTTCCACATGGAGACACCAGCTCTACAAATTCGTATTTTCTTTTTTTTTTTTTTTTTTGACAGTCAGAGTGGATAGTGAGAGAGAGACAGAGAGAAAGGTCTTCCTTTTGCCGTTGGTTCACCCTCCAATGGCCGCAGCGGTAGCACACCACGGCCGGCGCACCATGCAGATCCGATGGCAGGAGCCAGGTGCTTATCATGGTCTCCCATGGGGTGCAGGGCCCAAGGACTTGGGCCATCCTCGATTGCACTCCTGGGCCACAGCAGAGAGCTGGCATGGAAGAGGGGCAACCGGGACAGGATCCGTGCCCCGACCGGGACTAGTACCCGGTGAGCCTCCGCCACAAGGCGGAGGATTAGACTAGTGAGCTGTGGCGCTGGCCCAAATTCATATATTCGAGGGAGAATGTTAGAGGAACTATTGGAAACAACCATGATATTTCTGTTTGTATAGATGACATTTTATGCAGTTGCCTAACGAAAAGACTTTGCTTTTCTCCAAAACCATTTGTACTCTGATTTTCTCGGTCCATTGCATACGAATTCCAAACTACTATGTCCAGATATGACTGAATTAAAGGGGAAATATCCGGTTGTGTTTTGGCTAGCTCAATGCGAATTATTGTGAAAGTTTCTGAGTTTGTGCTTTCTGGATATTATCGATGGACTTTATTGTTTTGAATGTTTTTTATCAGGGAACATTTAATTTTGTGCTTGGAAACACTAATTGGTTCATCTAGGGGCCACCAGCTCTATGCATTTGTATTTTCTAGGGAGAAAGCTAGAGGAACTGCGGCAAACAAACATGATATTTCTGTTTGTCTAGATGACATTTTATGCACTTGCCTAACGAAAAGACTTTGCTTTTCTCCAAAACCATTTTTACTGTGATTTTCTCGGTCCATTACATATGAATTCCATACCACTTTGTCCGGATATAACTGGATGAAAAAACAAATATCCGGTTGTGTTTTGGCTAATTCAATCCGAAATATTGTGAAAGCCTCTGTGTTTGTGTTTTCTGGATATTATCGATGGACTTTATTGTTTTGAATGTTTTTATCAGGGAAAATTTAATTTTGTACCATTGAAACACTAATTGGTTCCACATGGAGACACCAGCTCTACACATTCGTATTTTATAGGGAGAAAGCTAGAGGAACTGCAGCAAACAAACATGATATTTCTGTTTGTATAGATGACATTTTATCTACTTGCCTAACGCAGAGACTTTGCTTTTCTCCAAAACCATTGTTACTGTGATTTTCTCGGTCCGTTGCAAATGAATTCCACACCAGTTTGTCCAGATATGACTGGATGAAACCAGAAATATCTGGTTGTGTTTTGGCTAACTAAATCCCAGATATTGCTACATCCTCTGAGTTTGTGTATTCCTGATATTATCCACGGACTTTATTGTTTTGAAAGTTTTTTATCAGGGAACATTTTATTTTGAGCTTGGAAACACTAATTGGTTCCACATGGAGACACCATCTCCACACATTCGTATTTTCTAGGTAGAAAGCTAGAGGAACTTCGGCAAACAACCATGATATTTCTGTTTGTATAGATGACATTTTATGCACTTGCCTAACGAAAAGATTTTGCTTTTCTCCAAAACCATTTTACTGTGATTTTCTCGGTCCATTACATACGAATTCTAATCGACTTAGTCCAGATATGACTGGAGGAAACCAGATATATCCGCATGTGTTTTGGCTAACTGATTCCAAAATATTGTGAAATCCTCTGTGTTTGTGTTTTCTGGATATTATCGATCGACTTATTATTTTCAATGTTTTTATCAGGGAACATTTCATTTTGTACAATTGAAAGACTAATTATTTCATAATGGGAACACCAGATCTGCACATTCGTATTTTCTGGGGAGAAAGCTAGACGAACTGCGGCAAACAAACATGGTATTTCTGTTTGTCTAGATGTCATTTTATGCACTTGCCTAAGAGAAACACTTTGGTTTTCTCCAAAACCATTTTTACTGTGATATTCTTGGTCCATTGCATACGAATTCCACACCACATTGTCCGGATATGACTGGATGAAAAAACAAATATCCGGTTTTGTTTTGGCTAACAGAATGCCAACAATTGCTACAGCCTCTGTGTTTGTGTATTTCTGGTATTATCCAGGGACTTTATTGTTTTGAATGCTTTTTTTCGGGGAACATTTTATTTTTTCCTTGAAAAGACTAATTGTTTCCAAAAGGAGACACCAGCTCTACACATTCGTATTTTCTAGGGAGATAGCTAGAGAAACAGCGGCAAACAAACATGATATTTCTGTTTGTATTGATGATAATTTATCTACTTGCCTAATGAAAAGAATTTGCTGTTCTCCAAAACCATTTTTACTGTGATTTTCGCAGTCCATTTCATACGAATTCCACACCAGTATGACCGGATATGACTGGATGATACCGAAAATATCTGGTTGTGTTTTGGCTAACTCAATCCCAGATATTGCTAAGCTTCTGTGTTTGTGTTTTCTGGATATTATCAATGAACTTTATTGTTTTGAATGTTTTTTACTGGGAAACATTTTGTTTTGAGCTTGGATAGAGTAATTGGTTCCACATGGAAACACCAGCTCTACACATCTGTATTTTCTAGGGAGAAAGCTAGAGGAACTGCGGCAAACAAACATGATATTTATGTTTGTATTTATGATATTTTATACACTTGCCTAATGGAAAGACTTTGCTTTTCTCCAAAACCATTTTACTCTGATTTTCTCGGTCCATTGCATATGAATTCCACACCACTTTGTCCGGATATGACTGGATGAAACCAGAAATATCCGGTTGTGTTTTGCTGTCTCAATCCGAAATATTATGAAAGCCTCTGTGTTTGTGTTTTCTCGATATTATCGATGGACTTTATGGTTTTGAATGTTTTTATCAGGGAACATTTCATTTTATACCTTTGAAACACTAATTGGTTCATCATGGGGACACCAGCTCTACACATTCATATTTTCCAGGGAGAAAGCTAGAGGAACTGCGACAAACAAACATCTTATTTCTTTTGGTATAGATGACATTTTATGCACTTGCCTAACAAAAAGCCTTTCTTTTCTCCAAAACCATTTTCACTGTGATTTTCTCGGTCCGTTGCATATGAATTCCACAGCAGTTTGTCCGGATATGACTGGATGAAACCGGAAATATCCGGTTTTGTTTTGGCTAACTCAATTGCAAATATTGCTACAGCCACTGTGTTTGTGTTTTCTGGATATTATTCATACTTTATTTTATGGAATGTTTTTTATTGGGGAACATTTTATTTTGAGCTTGGATACAGTAACTGTTTCCACAGGGAGACAACAGCTCTACGTATTTGTATTTTCTAGGGAGAAAGTAAGATGAACTGTGGCAAACAAACATGATATTTCTGTTTGTATAGATGACATTTTATGCACTTGCCTAACGAAAAGACTTTGCTTTTCTCCAAAACCATTTTTACTTGGTTTTCTCAGTTCATTGCATATGAATTCCATACAATTTTGTACGGATATGACTGGATGAAAACAGAAATATGCCTTTGTGTTTTGGCTCACTCAATCCGAAATATTGTGAAAGCCTCTGTGTTTGTGTTTTCTGGATATTATCGAAGGACTTTATTGTTTTGAATGTTTTCATCAGGGAACATTTATTTTTGTACCATAGAAACACTAATTGGTTCATCATGGGGACACCATCTCTATGCATTCGTATTTTCTAGGGAGAAAGCTAGAGGAACTACTGCAAACAAAGATGATGTTTCTGTTTGTATAGATGATATTTAATGCACTTGCCTAACGAAAAGACTTTGCTTTTCTCCAACACATTTTTACTGTGATTTTCTGGGTCCATTGCATACGAATTCCACAACAGTTTGTCCGGATATTACTGGATGAAACGGGAAATATCCATTTTTGTTTTGGCTAACTCAATCCCAGATATTGCTACAGCCTCTGGGTTTGTGTTTTCTGCATATTTTCAATGGACTTTATTGTTTCTAATATTTTTTATCAGGGAACATTTTATTTTGAGCTTGGATACAGTAATTGGTTCCACATGGAGACACCAGCTCTACACATTCTGCTTTTCCCCAAACCATTTTTACTGTGATTTTCTCGGTCAATTGCATAGGAATGCCACACCAGTTTGTCTGGATATGACTGGATGAATCAAGAAATATCTGGTTCTGTTTTGGCTAACTGAATCCGAAATATTGTTTTGAATGTTTTTATCAGGGAACATTTAATTTTGTACCGTAGAAACACTAATTGGTTCATCATGGGGACACCGACTCCACACATTCATATTTTCTAGGGAGAAAACTAGAGGAACTGTGGCAAACACACATGATATTTCTGTTTGTATAGATGACAATTTATTCTCTTGCGTAACGAAAAGACTTTTGCTTTTCTCCAAAACCATTTTTCTGTGATTATCTCCATACACTGCATGCGAATTCCACAACAGTTTGCCTGGATATCACTGCATGGAACTGGAAACATCGGATTTTTTTTTTGCTAACTCAATTCCAGATATTTCTACAGCCACTGTGTTTGTGTATTCCTGATATTATCCACGCACTTTATTGTTTTGAATGTTTTTTACCAGGGAACATTGAATTTGTGCTTGGAATCACTAATAGGTTCCACATGGAGCACCTGCTCTACATATTCGTATTTTCTGGAGAGAAAGCTAGAGGAACTGCGGCAAACAAACATGATATTTCTGTTTGTATAGATGACATTTTATGCAATTGCTGAACGAAAAGACTTTGCTTTTCTCCAAAACGATTTTTACTGTGGTTTTCTCGGTCCGGTGCATACGAATTCCACAGCAGTTTACTGGATATGACTGGATGAAACCAGAAATATCTGGTTTTGTTTTGGCTAACTCAATCCCAGATATTTCTACAGCCTCTGTGATTGTGTATTCCTGATATTATTAATGGCCTTTTTTTGTTTTGAATGTTTCTATCAGGGAACATTTAATTTTGTACCGTTGAAACACTAATTAGTTCATCATGGTTACACCAGCTCTACACATTCATATTTTCTAGGGAGAAAGCTAGAGGAACTGCGGCAAACAAACATGATATTTATGTTTGTATCGATGACATTTTAAGCACTTCCCTAACAAAAAAAAAAAAAAAAACTTTGCTTTCCTCCAAAACCATTTTTACTTTGATTTTCTCGGCACATTGCATAAAAATTCCAGACCAGTTTGTCCGAATATGACTGGATGAAACCGGAAATATCCGGTTGTGTTTTGGCTAACTCAATCCCAGACATTGTTACCGCCTCTGTGTTTGTGTTTTCTGGATATTATCCACAGACTTTATTGTTTGGAATTTTTTTATCAGGGAACATTTAATTTTGTGCTTGTAAAACCTAATTGGTTCATCATGGGGACAGCAGCTCCACATATTCGTAATTTCTAAGGAGAAAGCTTGGAACTGCGGCAAACAAACATGATATTTCTGTTTGTCTAGAAGACATTTTATGCACTTGCCTAACGAAAAGACTTTGCTTTTCTCCAAAACCATTTTTACTGTGATTTTCTCGGTCCATTGCATACGAATTCCACACAAGTTTGTCCGGATATGACTGGATGAAACCGGAAATATCCGGTTTGTTTTGGCTAACTCAATCCAAAATATTGTGAAAGCCTCTGTGTTTGTGTTTTCTGGATATTATCGAGTAACTTATTGTTTTGAATGTTTTTTTTCAGAGAACATTTAATTTTGTTCTTGGAAAAAAAATTGGTTTATCATGGGGTCACCAGCTCCACATGTTCATATTTTCTAGGGAGAAAGCTAGGAACTGCGGCAAACAAACTGATATTTCTGTTTGTCTAGAAGACATTTTATGCACTTGCCTAACGAAAAGACTTTGCTTTTATCCAAAACCTTTTTTACTGTGATTTTCTCAGTCCATTGCATACAAATTCCACAGCAGTTTGTACGGATATGACTGGATGAAACCGGAAATATCCGGTTGTGTTTTGGCAAACTCAATCCAAGATATTGTTACAGCATCTGTGTTTGTGTTTGCCAGATATTATTAACGTACTTTATTGTTTTGAATGTATTTTATCAGGAAACATTTATTTTTGTACCGTAGAAACACTAATTGGTTCCACATGGAGACACCAGCTCTACATATTCGTATATTCTAGGGAGAAAGCTAGAGGAACTGCTTCAAACAAACATGATATTTCGGTTTCAATAGATGACATTTTATGCACTTGCCTAATTAAAACACTTTGCTTTTCTCCAAACCGTATTTACTGTGATTTTTCTCAGTCCATTGCATATGAATTCTACCACACTTTGTCGGGATGTGACTGGAAGAAACCAGAAATATCCGGTTGTGTTTTGGCTAACTCAATCCCAGATATTGCTACAGCGTCTGTGTTTGTGATTTCCAGATGTGATGAATGGACTTTATTATTTTGAATATTTTTTATGAGGGAACATTTAATTTTGTGCTTGGAAACACTAGTTGTCTCCACATGGAGTCACCCGCTCCACACATTTGTATTTTCTAGGGAGAAAGCTAGAGGAACTGTGGCAAACAAACATGATATTTCTGTTTGTATACATGACATTTTATGCACTTCCCTAACGAAAATACGATGCTTTTCTCCAAAACCATTTTTTCTCTGATTTTCTCAATCTATTACATAGGAATTCCACACCACATGATATTTCTGTTTGTATAGATGACATTTTATGCATTTGCCCAAAAAAAGACTTTGCTTTTCTCCAAAACCATTTTTACTGTGATTTCTTCGGTCTATTGCATACAAATTCCTTACCACATTGTCTGGATATGACTGGATGAAACCAGAAATATCCGGTTGTGTTTTGGCTAACTCAATCCGAAATATTGTGAAAGACTCTGTGTTTGCGTTTTCTGGATATCATCGATGGACTTTATTGTTTTGAATGTTTTTATCAGAGAACATTTAAATTTATTCCGTAGAAACACTTATTGGTTCCACATGGAGACACCAGCTCTATACATTCGTATTTTCTAGGGAGAAAGCTAGAGGAACCGCGGCAAACAAACATGATATTTCTGATTGAATAGATGATCTTTTATGCGCTTGCCTAACGAAAAGACTTTGCTTTTCTCCAAAACCATTTTAACTGTGATTTTCTCGGTCCGTTGCATACGAATTCCACAGCAGTTTTTCTGGATATGACTGGATGAAACCGGAAATATCCGGTGTTGTTTTGGCTAACTCAATTGCAAATATTGCTACAGCCGCTGTGTTTGTATATTCCTGATATTATCCACGGACTATATTTTTTGATTATTTTTTTTTCTGAGAACATTTAATTTTTTGCTTGGAAACAATAATTGGTTCCACATGGAGACACCAGCTCTACACATTCATATTTTCTAGGGAGAAAGCTAGAGGAACTGCAGCAAACAAACATGATATTTCTGTTAGTACAGATGACATTTTATGCACTTGCCTAACGAAAAGACTTTGCTTTTCTCCAAAACCATATTTACTGTGATTTTCTTGGTCCATTGCATATGAATTCCACACCAGTTTTTCCGGATATGACTGGAGGAAACCGGAAATATCCAGTTTTTTTTTGGCTAACTCAATCCCAGATATTGCTATAGCCTCTGTGTTTGTGTAATTCTGGGTATTATCAATGGCCTTTATTGTTTTGAAGGTTTTTCTTTTCGGGGAACATTTTATTTTGAGCTTGGATACAGTAACTGGTTCCACAGGGAGACAACAGCTCTACGTATTTGTATTTTCTAGGGAGAAAGTAAGATGAACTGTGGCAAACAAACATGATATTTCTGTTTGTATAGATGACATTTTATGCACTTGCCTAACGAAAAGACTTTGCTTTTCTCCAAAACCATTTTTATTGTGATTTCCTCGGTCTATTGCATACGAATTCCTTACCACATTGTCTGGATATGACTGGATGAAACCAGAAATATCCGGTTGTGTTTTGGCTAACTCATTCCGAAATATTGTGAAAGACTCTGTGTTTGTGTTTTCTGGATATCATCGATGGACTTTATTGTTTTGAATGTTTTTATCAGAGAACATTTAAATTCATTCTGTAGAAACACTTATTGGTTCCACATGGAGACACCAGCTCTACACATTAGTATTTTCTAGGGAGAAAGCTAGAGGAACCGCGGCAAACAAACATGATATTTCTGATTGAATAGATGACCTTTTATGCGCTTGCCTAACGAAAAGACTTTACTTTTCTCCAAAACTCTATTAGTGTGATTTTCACAATCCATTGTATACGAATTACTTACCACATTGTCCGGATATGACTGGATGAAACTAGAAATATCCGGTTGTGTTTTGGCGAACTCAATCCCAGATATTGCGACAGCCTTTGTGTTTGTGTTTTCCAGATAATACCAACGGACTTTTTGTTTTGAATATTTTTTATCATGGAACATTTAATTTTGTACTGTAGAAACACTGCTTGATTACACATGGAGACACCAGCTCTACACATTCATATTTTCTAGGGAGAAAGCTAGATGAACTGCAGCAAACAATCATGATATTTCTGTTTGTATAGATGACATTTTATGCACTGTCTGAAGGAAAAGGTTTTGCTTTTCTCTAAAAACATTTTTACTGTGATTTACTCGGTCCATTGCTTATGAATTCCGCACCACGTTTTCCGGATATGATTGTATGAAACCAGAAATATCCAGTTGGGGTTTGCCTAACTCAATCCGAAATATTGTGAAAGACTCTGTGTTTGTGTTTTCTGGATATTATCAATGGATTTTATTGTTTTGAATGTTTTTTATCAGGGACCATTTAAATTTGTACCGGTGAAACACTAACTGGTTCCACATGGAGACATCAGCTCTACCCATATGTATATTCTAGGGAGAAATCTGGAGGAACTGTGGCAAACAAACATGATATTTCTGTTTGTATAGATGAAATTTTATGCACTTGCCTAAATAGAAGACTTTGATTTTCTCCAAAACCATTTTTACTCTAATTTTATCAGTCCATTGCATATGAATTCCACACCACTTTGTCCGGGTATGACTGGATGAAACCAGAAATATCCAGTTGTGTTTTGGCTAACTCAATCCGAAATATTGTGAACACCTCTGTGTATTCTGTTTTCTGGATATTATCGATGGACTTTATTGTTTTGAATATTGTTTGTCAGGCAACATGTAATTTTGTGCTGGGAAACACTAATTGGTTCCACATTGAAACACCAGCTCTACACATTCTAATTTTCTTGGGAGAAAGCTATAGAAAATGCAGCAAACAAACTTGATATTACTGTTTGTAAGACGACATTTTATGCACTTGCTTAAAGAAAAGAATTTGCTTTTCTCCAAAATCGTTATTACTGTGATTTTTCGGTACGTTGTATACGAATTCCACACCACTTTCCAGATATGCCTGGATGAATCCGGAATTACCCGGTTGTGTTTTGGCTAACTCAATCCGAAATATTGTGATACCCTCTGTGTTTGTGTTTTCTGGATATTATCGATGGCCTTTATGGTTTTGAATGTTGTTTATCAGGGAACATTTAATTTTGTGCTGGGAAACACTAATTGGTTCCACATGGATACACCAGCGCTACACATTCATATTTTCTAGGGAGAAAGTTGACAAACTGTGGCAAACAAATATGATATTTCTGTTTGTATAGAACAATTTATACACTTGCCGAAGGAAAAGACTTTGCTTTTCTCCAAAATCATTTCACTGTGATTTTCTCGGTCCATTGAGTCGAATTCCACACAAGTTTGTCTGGACATGACTGGATGAAACCAGAAATATCCAGTTGTGTTTTGGCTAACTCAATCCCAGATATTGCTACAGCCTCTGTGTTTATGTTTTCCGGATATTTCCATGGACTTTTTGTTTTGAATGTTTTTTTTTTTATCAGGGAACATTTAATTTTATGTTGGGAAACACTCGGTGACTCCAGATGGAGACACCAGCTCTACACATTCGTATTTTCTAGGGAGAAAGCTAGAGGAACTGTGGCAAACAAACATGATATTTCTGTTTATATAGATGACATTTTATGCACTTGCCCAACGAATAGACTTTGCTTTTCTCCAAAACTATTTTACTGTGATTTTCTCGGTACATTGCATACGAATTCCATACCACATTGTCTTGATATGACTGGGTGAAACCAGAAATATCTGGTTGTGTTTTGGCTAACTCAATCCCAGATATTGCTACAGCCTCTGTGTTTGTGTTTTCCGGATATTATCAACGGACTTTATTGTTTTGAACGTTTTTTATCAGGAAACATTTAATTTTGTGCTGGGAAACTCTAATTGGTTCAACATGCAGACACCAGCTCTACACATTTGTATTTTCTAGGGAGAAAGCTAGAGGAATTGCAGCAAACAAACATGACATTTCTTTTTTCATAGATTACATTTTATGCAGTTGCCTAATGAAAGGACATTGCTTTTCTCCCAAACCATTTTACTGTGATTTTCTCAGTCCGGTCGATTGCATACTAATTCCACACAACTTTGTCCAGATATGACTGGACGAAACCAGCAATATCCGGTTGTGTTTTGGCTCACTCAATACGAAATATTGTGAAAGACTCTGTGTTTGTGTTTTCCGGATATTATCAACGAACTTTATTGTTTTGAATGTTTTTTATCAGAGAACATTTAATTTTGTACCGTAGAAACACTAATTGGTTCCACATGGAGACACCAGCTCTACACATTCATATTTTCTAGGGTGAAAGCTAGATGAACTGCGGAAAAAAATCATGACATTTCTGTTTGAATAGATGACAATTTAGACACTTGCCTAAAGAAAAGACTTTGCTTTTCTCCAAAACCATTTTGCACTGATTTTATCAGTCCATTGCCTACGAATTCTACAAAACTTTGTACGGATATGACTGGATTAACGAGATATATCCGGTTGTGTTTTGGCTAACTCCATCTGAAATATTCTGAAAGCCTCTGTGTTTGTGTTTTCTGGATATTATCGATGGACTTTATTGTTTTGAATGTTTTTTATCAGGGAACATTTAATTTTGTGCTTGGAAACACAAATTGGTTCCACATGGACACACCAGCTCTACAAATTCGTAATTTCTACGGAGAAAGCTAGAGGACCTGTGGCAAAAAAACATGATACTTCTGTTTCTGTAGATGACATTTCATGGACTTGCCAAACTCAAAGACTTTGCTTTATTCCAAAACCATTTTTACTGTGATTCTCTTGGTCTATTGCATTACACACCACTTTGTCCATATATGCATGGATGAAACCAGAAATATCTGGTTGTGTTTTGGCTAACAATCCGAAATATTGTGAAAGCCTCTGTGTTTGTGTTTTCTGGATATTATCGATGGAATTTATTGTTTTGAATGTTTCTTTATTGGGGAACATTTTATTTTGAGCTTGGATAAACTAATTGGTTCCACATGGAGACACCAGCTCTACACATTCGTATTTTCTAGGGAGAAAGCTAGAGGAACTGTGGCAAACAAACTTGATATTTCTGTTTGTATAGATGACATTTTATGCACTTGCTTAAGGAAAAGACTTTGCTTTTCTCCAAAACCATTTGTATTTTTATTTTCTTGCTCCATTGCATACGAATGCCACACCACTTTGCCCGGATAAGACTGGATGAAATCAGAAATATCCAGATGTGTTTTGGCTAACTCCATCCCACATATAGCTACAACCTCTTTCTTTGTGTATTCCAGATATTATGAACGGACTCAATGGTTTGAATGTATTTTATAAGGGAACATTTATTTTAGTGCTTGGAAACACTAACTGGTTCCACTTGCAGACACCAGATCTACACATTCGTATTTTCTATGGAGAAAGCTAGAGGATATGCGGCAAAGAAACATATTTCTGTTTGTATACATGTCAATTTTAGCACATGCCTAAGGAAAAGACGTTGCTTTTCTCCAAAACCATTTTACTGTATTTATCTCAGTCCATTGCATATGAATGCCACACAATTTTTTCCGGATATGACTGGATGAAACCAGAAAGATTTGTTTGTGTTTTGGCTAACCCCATCCCAGATATTGCGACAGCCTCTGTGTTTGTGTTTTCTGGATATTATCGATGGACTTTATTGTTTTGAATGTTTTTTTCGGGGAATATTTAATTTAGTGCTGGGAAAAACAAATTGGTTCCACATGGAGACACCAGCTCTACTCATTCGTATTTTTTAGGGATAAACCTAGAGCAGTTGCGGCAAACAAACATGGTATTTCTGTTTGTATAGATGGCTTTTTATCTACTTGCCTAATGAAAACACTTTGCTTTTCTCCAAAAGCATTTTTATTGTGATTGTCTATGTCCATTTTATACAAATGTCACACCACTTTGTCCGGATATGACTGGATGAAACCAGAATTATCCGGTTGTGTTTTGGCTAACTCAATTTCAGATATTGCGAAAGTCTCTGTGTTTGTGTTTTCGGGGTATTATCGATGGAATTTATTGTTTGGAATGTTTTTAATCAGGGAACATTTAATTTTCTGTTGGGAAACAGTAGTTGGTTCCACATGGAGACACCAGCTCTACACATTCGTATTTTCTAGGGAGAAAGCTAGAGGAACTGTTGCTAACAAAGATGATATTTCTGTTTGTGTAGATGACATTTTATGCACTTGCCTAATGAAAAGACTTTGCATTCTCAAAAAAAATTTAATGTGATTGTCTGTGTGTATTGTATACAAATACTACACCACTTTCTCTGGAGATGATGGATGAAACCAGAAATATCCAGTTGTGTTTTGGCTAACTCAATCCCACATATTGCGAAAGCCACTGTGTTTGTGTTTTCTGGATATTATCGACGACTTTATTTTATTGAATGTTTATTATCAGGGAACATTTAATTGTGTTCTCGGAAACAATAGTTGGTTCCACATAGAGTCACCAGCTTTACACATTTGTATTTTGTAGGGAGAAAGCTCAAGGAACTGCAGGAAACAAACATGATATTTCTGTTTGCATAAGTGACATTTATGCACTTGCCTAACGAAAAAACTTTGCTTTTCTCGAAAACCATTTTGACTTTGATATTCCCGGTCCATTGCATACAAATTCCGCACAACTTTGTCAGGATATGACTGGATGAAACCAGAAATATCCGGTTGTGTTTTGGCTAACTTAATCGCACATATGCGACAGCCGCTGTGTTTGTGTTTTCTGGATATTATCGACGAACTTTATTTTATGGAATGTTTATTATCAAGGATCATTTAATTTTCTGCTGGGAAACACTAATTGGTTCCACCTGGTGACACCAGCTCTACACATTCGAATTTTTTTGGGAGAAAGCTAGATGAACTGCGGCAAACAAACATGATATTTCTGTTTTTATAGCTGACATTTTATGCATTTGCCTAACGAAAAGAATATGCTTTTCTTCAGAAACATTTTTACTGTGATGTTCCCGGTCCATTGCATACAAATTCCACATCACTTTGTCAGGATATGACTGGATTAAACCAGAAATATCTGGTTGTGTTTTGGCTAACAAAATCCCACATGTTGCGACAGCCTCTGTGTTTGTGTTTTCTGGATATTATCGAGGAACTTTATTATTGTAAGTGTTTTTTATAAGGGAACATTTAATTTTGTGCTTGGAAAAACTAATTGGTTCCACATGGAGACACCGACTCTACACATTCGTATTTTCTAGGGAGAAAGCAAGAGGAACTGCGGCAAAGAAAGATGATATTTCTGTTGGTATAGGTGACATTTTATGCACTTGCCTAAGAGAAACACTTTGCTTTTCTCCAAAACCATTTTTACTGTGATTTTCTCGGTCCATTGCATACGAATTCCACACCACGTTGTCCGGATATGACTGGATGAAACTGGAAATATCCCGTTTTCTTTTGGCCAACTCAATCTGAAATATTGCTACAGCCTCTGTGTTTCTTTTTTCTGGATATTATCAATGCACTTTATTGTTTTTAATGATTTTTATCGGGGAACATTTAATTTTGAGCTTGGATACAGTAATTAGTTCCACATGGAGACTCCAGCTCTACATATTCTTATTTTCTACCGAGAAAGCTAGAGGAACTGTGGCAAACAATCATGATATTTCTCTTTGTATCGATTATATTTTATCTATTTGGCAAACGAAAAGACTTTGTTTTCTCCAAAAGCATTTTTGCTGTGATTTTCTTGGTCCATTGCATATGAATTCCACACGACTTTGTCCAGATATGACTGGATGAAACCAGAAATATCTGGTTGTGTTTTGGCTAACTCAATCTGAACTATTGTGAAAACCTCTGTGTTTGTGTTTTCTGGATGTTATCGATGGATTTTATTGTTTTGAATGTTTTTATCAGGGAACATTTTATTTTGAGCTTGGAAACACCAATTGGTTCATCATGGGGACACCAGCTGTACATATTCGTATTTTCTAGGGAGAAAGCTCGAGGAACTGCGGCAATCAAACATGATATTTCTGTTTGTATAGATGACATTTTATGCACTTGCCTAACGAAAAGACTTTGCTTTTCTCCAAAACCATTTTTACTGTGATTTTCACGGTCCATTGCATATGAATTCCACACCAGTTTGACCGGATATGAAGGGGTGAAACCGGAAATATCCAGTTTTTTTTAGCTAACTCAATCCCAGATATTGCTACATCCTCTGTGTTTGTGTTTTCTTGATATTATCCATGGACTTTATTGTTTTGCCTGCTTTTTTAACGGGGAACATTTTATTTTGTGCTTGGATAGAGTAATTGGTTCCACATGGAGACACCAGCTCTACAAATTCATATTTTCTATGTAGAAAGCTAGAGGAACTGTGGCAAACGAATATGATATTTCTGTTTGTATAGATGACATATTATGCACTTGCCTAACGAAAAGACCTTGCTTTTCTCCAGAATCATTTTTACTGTGATTTTCTCGGTCCATTGCAAAAGAATTCTCCACGATTTTGACCGGATATGACTGGATAAAACCAGAAATATCCGGTTGTGTTTTGGCTAACTGAATCTGAAATATTGTGAAAGATTCTGTGTTTGTGTTTTCTGGATATTATCAATGGACTTTATTGTTTTGTATGCTTTTTATCGGGAAACATTTAATTTTGAGCTTGGAAACAGTAATTGGTTCCACATGGAGACACCAGCTCTACATATTCTTATTTCCTAGGTAGAAAGCTAGAGGAACTGGGGCAATCAAACATGATATTTCTGTTTGTATAGATGACATTTTATGCGCTTGCCTAACAAAAAGACTTTGCTTTTCTCCAAAACCATTTTTACTGTGATTTTCTCGGTCCATTGCATACGATTTCCACACCAGTTTTTCCCGATATGACTGGATGAAACCGGAAATATCCGGTTGTGTTATGGCTAACTCAATCCCAGATATTGCTACAGCCTCTGTGTTTGTGTTTTTTGGATATTATCAATGGACTTTATTGCTTTGAATGTTTTTTATCGGGGAACACTTTATGTTGAGCTTGGATACAGTAATTGGTTCCACATGGAGACACCAGCTCTACACATTCCTATTTCTAGGGAGAAAGCTAGAGGAACTGCGGCAATCAAACATGATATTTCTGTTTGTATAGATGACATTTTATACACTTGCCTAACGAAAAGACTGTGCTTTTCTCCAAAATCATTTTGACTGTGATTTTCTCGGTCCATTGCATACGAATTCCACACCAGTTTGTCCCGATATGACTGGACGAAACCGGAAATTTCAGGTTTTGTTTTGGCTATCTCAATCCCAGATATTTCTACAGCCTCTGTGTTTGTGTTTACTGGATATTATCAATGGACTTTATTGTTTTGAATGTTTTTTATCAGGGAACATTTTATTTTGAGCTTGGATACAGTAATTGGTTCCACATGGAGATACCAGCTCTACGTATTATTTTTTTCTAGGTAGAAAACTAGAGAAACTGCGGCAAACAAACATGATATTTCTGTGTGTATAGATGACATTTTATGCACTTGCCTAACGAAAAGACTTTGCTTTTCTCCAAACCCATTTGTACTGTGATATTCTCAGTCCATTGCATACGAATTCCACACCAGTTTGTCTGGATATGACTGGATGAAACCAGAATTATCCGGTTGTGTTTTGGCTAACTCAATCCGAACTATTGTCAAAACCTCTGTGTTTTTGTTTTCTGGATATTATCGATGGACTTTATTGTTTTGAATGCTTTTATAACGGGGAACATTTTATTATGAGCTTGGAACCACCAATTGGTTCACCATGGGGACACCAGCTCTACATATTCGTATTTTCTAGGGAGAAAGCTAGAGGAACTCTGGCAATCAAACATGATATTTCTGTTTGTATAGATGACATTTTATGCACTTGCCTAACGAAAAGACTTTGCTTTTCTCCAAAACCATTTTTACTGTGATTTTCTCGGTCCATTACATACGAATTCCACACCAGTTTGACCGGATATTAAGGGGTGAAACCGGAAATATCCGGTTTTGTTTTAGCTAACTCAATCCCAGATATTGCTACATCCTCAGTGTTTGTGTTTTCTGGATATTATCAATGGACTTTATTGTTTTGTATGCTTTTTATTGGGAAACATTTAATTTTGAGCTTGGAAACACCAATTGGTTCATCATGGGGACACCAGCTCTACATATTCGTATTTCCTAGGTAGAAAGCTAGAGGAACTGCGGCAATCAAACATGTTATTTGTGTTTGAACAGATGACATTTTATGCACTTGCCTAACAAAAATACTTTGCTTTTCTTCAAAACCATTTGTACTCTGATTTTCTCAGCCCATTGCATAAGAATTTCACACCAGTTTGTCCGCATATGACTGGATGAAACTGGAAATATCCAGTTGTGTTTTGGCTAACTCAATCAGAAATATTGTGAAAGCCTCTGTGTTTGTGTTTTCTGGATATTATCGATGGACATTACGGTTTTGAATTTTTTGTCAGGGAACATTTCATTTGTACCGTTGAAACACTAATTGGTTCATCATGGGGACACCAGCTCTACACATTCCTATTTCTAGGGAGAAAGCTAGATGAACTGTGGTAAACAAACATGATATTTCTGTTTGTATAGATGACATTTTATGCACTTGCCTAACGAAAAGACTTTTCTTTACTCCAAAACAATTTTTACTGTGATTTTTTCGGTCCATTGCATCCGAATTCCACATCAGTTTGTCCAGATATGACTGGATGAAACCAGAAATATCCGGTTGTGTTTTGGCTAACTCAATCACAAATATTGCTACAGCTTCTGTGTTTGTGTTTACTGGATGTTATCAACGGACTTTATTGTTTTGAATGCTTTTTTAACGGGGAACATTGTATTTTGAGCTTGGATACAGTAATTGGTTCCACATGGAGACACCAGCTCTGCACATTCCTGTTTCTAGGGAGAAAGGTAGAGGAACTGCGGCAATCAAACATGATATTTCTGTTTGTATAGATGACATTTTATGCACTTGTCTAAAAAAGACTTTGCTTTTCTCCAAAACCATTTTTACTGTGATTTTCTAAGTCCATTGCATACGAATTCCACACCAGTTTGTCCCGATATGACTGGATGAAAACGGAAATATCCGGTTTTGTTTTGGCTAACTCAATCCCAGATATTGCTACAGCATCTGTGTTTGTGTTTACTGGATATTATCAATGGACTTTATGGTTTTTAATGTTTTTATCGGGGAACATTTTATTTTGAGCTTGCATACAGTAATTAGTTCCACATGGAGACACCAGCTCTACATATTCGTATTTTCTAGGGAGAAAGCTCGAGGAACTGCGGCAAACAAACATTATGTTTCTGTTTGTATAGATGAACTTTTATGCACTTGCCTAACGAAAAGACCTTGCTTTTCTCCAGAACCATTTTGCTGTGATTTCTTGGTCCATTGCATACGAAATCCACACGACTTTGTGCGGATATGACTGGATGAAACCAGAAATATCTGGTTGTGTTTTCGCTAGCTCAATCCAAAATATTGTGAAAGACTCTGTGTTTGTGTTTTCTGGATATTATCAATGGACTTTATTGTTTTGAATGTTTTTTATCGGGGAACATTTTATTTTGAGCTTGGATACAGTAATTGGTTCCACATGGAGATACCAGCTCTACGTATTATTTTTTTCTAGGTAGAAAACTAGAGAAACTGCGGCAAACAAACATGATATTTCTGTGTGTATAGATGACATTTTATGCACTTGCCTAACGAAAAGACTTTGCTTTTCTCCAAACCCATTTGTACTGTGATATTCTCAGTCCATTGCATACGAATTCCACACCAGTTTGTCCGGATATGACTGGATGAAACCAGAAATATCCGGTTGTGTTTTGGCTAACTCAATCCGAAATATTGCTACAGCCTCTGTGTTTGTGTTTACTTTATATTATCAATGGACTTTATTGTTTTGAATGTTTTTTCTTGGGGAACATTTTATTTCGAGCTTGGATACATTAATTGGTTCCACATGGAGACACCAGCTCTACATATTCGTATTTTCTAGGGAGAAAGCTAGATGAACTGCGGCAATCAAACATGATATTTCTGCTTGAACAGATGACATTTTATGCACTTGCCTAACGAAAAGACTTTGCTTTACTCCAAAACTATTTTTCCTGTGATTTTCTCGGTCCATTGCATACGAATTCCACAGCAGTTTGTCCCGATATGACTGGATGAAACCAGAAATATCCGGTTTTGTTTTGGCTAACTCAATCCCAGATATTGCTACAGCCTCTGTGTTTGTTTTTACTGGATATTATCAATGGACTTTATTTTTTTGAAAGTTTTTTATCGGGAAACATTTTATTTTGAGCTCGGATACAGTAATTGGTTCCACATGGGACACCAGCTCTACATATTCGTATTTTCTAGGTAGAAAGCTAGAGGAAATGCGGCAAACAAACATGATATTTCTGTGTGTATAGATGACATTTTATGCACTTGCCTAACGAAAAGACTTTGCTTTTCTCCTAAACCATTTGTACTCTGATTTTCTCAGTCCATTTCATATGAATTCCACACCAGTTTGTCTGGATATGACTGGATGAAACCAGAAATATCCGGTTGTGTTTTGGCTAACTCAATCCGAAATATTGTGAAAGACTCTGTGTTTGTGTTTTCTGGATATTATCGATGGACTTTATTGTTTGGAATATTTTTATCAGGGAACATTTTTTTTGAGCTTGGAAACACTAATTGGTTCATCAAGGGTACCCAAGCTCTACAGATTCGTATTTTCTAGGGAGAAAGCTAGTGGAACTGTGTCAAACATACATGACATTTCTGTTTGTATAGATGACTCTTTATGCACTTGACTAACGAAAAGACTTTGGTTTTCTCTAAAACCATTTTTACTGTGATTTTCTCGGTCCATTGCTTATGAATTCCACACCAGTTTGTCCCAATATGACTGGATGAAAGCGGAAATATCCGGTTTTGTTTTAGCTAACTCAATCCCAGATGTTGCTACAGCCTCTCTGTTTGTGTTTTCTGGATATTATCAATGGAATTTATTGTTTTGAATGTTTTTTATCGGGGAACATTTTATTTTGAGCTTGGATACAGTAATTGGTTCCACATGGAGACACCAGCTCTACATATTTGTATTTTCTAGGGAGAAAGCTCGAGGAACTGCGGCAAACAAACATTATATTTCTGTTTGTATAGATGACATTTTATGCACTTGCCTAACGAAAAGACCTTGCTTTTCTCCAGAACCATTTTTGCTGTGATTTTCTTGGTCCATTGCATACGAATTCCACACGACTTTGTGCGCATATGACTGGATGAAACCAGAAATATCCGGTTATGTTTTGGCTAACTCAATCCAAACTATTGTCAAAACCTCTGTGTTTGTGATTTCTGGATATTATCAATGGACTTTATTGTTTTGAATGTTTTTATCAGGGAACATTTTATTTTGAGCTTGGAAACACCAATTCGTTCATCATGGGGACACCAGCTCTACATATTCGTATTTTCTCGGGAGAAAGCTCGAGGAACTGTGGCAATCAATCATGATATTTCTGTTTGTCTAGATGACATTTTATGCACTTGCCTAACGAAAAGACTTTGCTTTTCTCCAAAATCATTTTTACTGTGATTTTCTCGGTCCATTGCATACGAATTCCACACCAGTTTGACCGGATATTAAGGGGTGAAACCGGAAATATCCGGTTTTGTTTTAGCTAACTCAATCCCAGATATTGCTACATCCTCTGTGTTTGTGTTTTCTGGATATTATCAATGGACTTTATTGTTTTGTATGCTTTTTATTGGGAAACATTTAATTTTGAGCTTGGAAACACCAATTGGTTCATCATGGGGACACCAGCTCTACATATTCGTATTTCCTAGGTAGAAAGCTAGAGGAACTGCGGCAATCAAACATGATATTTGTGTTTGAACAGATGACATTTTATGCACTTGCCTAACAAAAAGACTTTGCCTTTCTTCAAAACCATTTGTACTCTGATTTTCTCAGCCCATTGCATAATAATTTCACACCAGTTTGTCCGCATATGACTGGATGAAACTGGAAATATCCGGTTGTGTTTTGGCTAACTCAATCAGAAATATTGTGAAAGCCTCTGTGTTTGTGTTTTCTGGATATTATCGATGGACATTACGGTTTTGAATTTTTTGTCAGGGAACATTTCATTTGTACCGTTGAAACACTAATTGGTTCATCATGGGGACACCAGCTCTACACATTCCTATTTCTAGGGAGAAAGCTAGATGAACTGTGGTAAACAAACATGATATTTCTGTTTGTATAGATGACATTTTATACACTTGCCTAACGAAAAGACTTTTCTTTACTCCAAAACGATTTTTACTGTGATTTTTTCGGTCCATTGCATCCGAATTCCACATCAGTTTGTCCGGATATGACTGGATGAAACCAGAAATATCCGGTTGTGTTTTGGCTAACTCAATCACAAATATTGCTACAGCTTCTGTGTTTGTGTTTACTGGATGTTATCAACGGACTTTATTGTTTTGAATGCTTTTTTAACGGGGAACATTGTATTTTGAGCTGGGATACAGTAATTGGTTCCACATGGAGACACCAGCTCTGCACATTCCTGTTTCTAGGGAGAAAGGTAGAGGAACTGTGGCAATCAAACATGATATTTCTGTTTGTATAGATGACATTTTATGCACTTGTCTAAAAAAGACTTTGCTTTTCTCCAAAACCATTTTTACTGTGATTTTCTAAGTCCATTGCATACGAATTCCACACCAGTTTGTCCCGATATGACTGGATGAAAACAGAAATATCCGGTTTTGTTTTGGCTAACTCAATCCCAGATATTGCTACAGCATCTGTGTTTGTGTTTACTGGATATTATCCATGGACTTTATGCTTTTTAATGTTTTTTATCGGGGAACATTTTATTTTGAGCTTGCATACAGTAATTAGTTCCACATGGAGACACCAGCTCTACATATTCGTATTTTCTAGGGAGAAAGCTCGAGGTACTGCGGCAAACAAACATTATGTTTCTGTTTGTATAGATGAACTTTTATGCACTTGCCTAACGAAAAGACCTTGCTTTTCTCCAGAACCATTTTGCTGTGATTTCTTGGTCCATTGCATACGAAATCCACACGACTTTGTGCGGATATGACTGGATGAAACCAGAAATATCTGGTTGTGTTTTCGCTAGCTCAATCCAAAATATTGTGAAAGACTCTGTGTTTGTGTTTTCTGGATATTATCAATGGACTTTATTGTTTTGAATGTTTTTTATCGGGGAACATTTTATTTTGAGCTTGGATACAGTAATTGGTTCCACATGGAGATACCAGCTCTACGTATTATTTTTTTCTAGGTAGAAAACTAGAGAAACTGCGGCAAACAAACATGATATTTCTGTGTGTATAGATGACATTTTATGCACTTGCCTAACGAAAAGACTTTGCTTTTCTCCAAACCCATTTGTACTGTGATATTCTCAGTCCATTGCATACGAATTCCACACCAGTTTGTCCGGATATGACTGGATGAAACCAGAAATATCCGGTTGTGTTTTGGCTAACTCAATCCGAAATATTGCTACAGCCTCTGTGTTTGTGTTTACTTTATATTATCAATGGACTTTATTGTTTTGAATGTTTTTTTCTTGGGGAACATTTTATTTCGAGCTTGGATACATTAATTGGTTCCACATGGAGACACCAGCTCTACATATTCGTATTTTCTAGGGAGAAAGCTAGATGAACTGCGGCAATCAAACATGATATTTCTGCTTGAACAGATGACATTTTATGCACTTGCCTAACGAAAAGACTTTGCTTTTCTCCAAAACTATTTTTCCTGTGATTTTCTCGGTCCATTGCATACGAATTCCACAGCAGTTTGTCCCGATATGACTGGATGAAACCAGAAATATCCGGTTTTGTTTTGGCTAACTCAATCCCAGATATTGCTACAGCCTCTGTGTTTGTTTTTACTGGATATTATCAATGGACTTTATTGTTTTGAAAGTTTTTTATCGGGAAACATTTTATTTTGAGCTCGGATACAGTAATTGGTTCCACATGGGACACCAGCTCTACATATTCGTATTTTCTAGGTAGAAAGCTAGAGGAAATGCGGCAAACAAACATGATATTTCTGTGTGTATAGATGACATTTTATGCACTTGCCTAACGAAAAGACTTTGCTTTTCTCCTAAACCATTTGTACTCTGATTTTCTCAGTCCATTTCATATGAATTCCACACCAGTTTGTCTGGATATGACTGGATGAAACCAGAAATATCCGGTTGTGTTTTGGCTAACTCAATCCGAAATATTGTGAAAGACTCTGTGTTTGTGTTTTCTGGATATTATCGATGGACTTTATTGTTTGGAATATTTTTATCAGGGAACATTTTTTTTGAGCTTGGAAACACTAATTGGTTCATCAAGGGTACCCAAGCTCTACAGATTCGTATTTTCTAGGGAGAAAGCTAGTGGAACTGTGTCAAACATACATGACATTTCTGTTTGTATAGATGACTCTTTATGCACTTGACTAACGAAAAGACTTTGGTTTTCTCTAAAACCATTTTTACTGTGATTTTCTCGGTCCATTGCTTATGAATTCCACACCAGTTTGTCCCAATATGACTGGATGAAAGCGGAAATATCCGGTTTTGTTTTAGCTAACTCAATCCCAGATGTTGCTACAGCCTCTCTGTTTGTGTTTTCTGGATATTATCAATGGAATTTATTGTTTTGAATGTTTTTTATCGGGGAACATTTTATTTTGAGCTTGGATACAGTAATTGGTTCCACATGGAGACACCAGCTCTACATATTTGTATTTTCTAGGGAGAAAGCTCGAGGAACTGCGGCAAACAAACATTATATTTCTGTTTGTATAGATGACATTTTATGCACTTGCCTAACGAAAAGACCTTGCTTTTCTCCAGAACCATTTTTGCTGTGATTTTCTTGGTCCATTGCATACGAATTCCACACGACTTTGTGCGCATATGACTGGATGAAACCAGAAATATCCGGTTATGTTTTGGCTAACTCAATCCAAACTATTGTCAAAACCTCTGTGTTTGTGATTTCTGGATATTATCAATGGACTTTATTGTTTTGAATGTTTTTATCAGGGAACATTTTATTTTGAGCTTGGAAACACCAATTCGTTCATCATGGGGACACCAGCTCTACATATTCGTATTTTCTCGGGAGAAAGCTCGAGGAACTGTGGCAATCAATCATGATATTTCTGTTTGTCTAGATGACATTTTATGCACTTGCCTAACGAAAAGACTTTGCTTTTCTCCAAAATCATTTTTACTGTGATTTTCTCGGTCCATTGCATACGAATTCCACACCAGTTTGACCGGATATTAAGGGGTGAAACCGGAAATATCCGGTTTTGTTTTAGCTAACTCAATCCCAGATATTGCTACATCCTCTGTGTTTGTGTTTTCTGGATATTATCAATGGACTTTATTGTTTTGTATGCTTTTTATTGGGAAACATTTAATTTTGAGCTTGGAAACACCAATTGGTTCATCATGGGGACACCAGCTCTACATATTCGTATTTCCTAGGTAGAAAGCTAGAGGAACTGCGGCAATCAAACATGTTATTTGTGTTTGAACAGATGACATTTTATGCACTTGCCTAACAAAAATACTTTGCTTTTCTTCAAAACCATTTGTACTCTGATTTTCTCAGCCCATTGCATAAGAATTTCACACCAGTTTGTCCGCATATGACTGGATGAAACTGGAAATATCCAGTTGTGTTTTGGCTAACTCAATCAGAAATATTGTGAAAGCCTCTGTGTTTGTGTTTTCTGGATATTATCGATGGACATTACGGTTTTGAATTTTTTGTCAGGGAACATTTCATTTGTACCGTTGAAACACTAATTGGTTCATCATGGGGACACCAGCTCTACACATTCCTATTTCTAGGGAGAAAGCTAGATGAACTGTGGTAAACAAACATGATATTTCTGTTTGTATAGATGACATTTTATGCACTTGCCTAACGAAAAGACTTTTCTTTACTCCAAAACAATTTTTACTGTGATTTTTTCGGTCCATTGCATCCGAATTCCACATCAGTTTGTCCAGATATGACTGGATGAAACCAGAAATATCCGGTTGTGTTTTGGCTAACTCAATCACAAATATTGCTACAGCTTCTGTGTTTGTGTTTACTGGATGTTATCAACGGACTTTATTGTTTTGAATGCTTTTTTAACGGGGAACATTGTATTTTGAGCTTGGATACAGTAATTGGTTCCACATGGAGACACCAGCTCTGCACATTCCTGTTTCTAGGGAGAAAGGTAGAGGAACTGCGGCAATCAAACATGATATTTCTGTTTGTATAGATGACATTTTATGCACTTGTCTAAAAAAGACTTTGCTTTTCTCCAAAACCATTTTTACTGTGATTTTCTAAGTCCATTGCATACGAATTCCACACCAGTTTGTCCCGATATGACTGGATGAAAACGGAAATATCCGGTTTTGTTTTGGCTAACTCAATCCCAGATATTGCTACAGCATCTGTGTTTGTGTTTACTGGATATTATCAATGGACTTTATGGTTTTTAATGTTTTTATCGGGGAACATTTTATTTTGAGCTTGCATACAGTAATTAGTTCCACATGGAGACACCAGCTCTACATATTCGTATTTTCTAGGGAGAAAGCTCGAGGAACTGCGGCAAACAAACATTATGTTTCTGTTTGTATAGATGAACTTTTATGCACTTGCCTAACGAAAAGACCTTGCTTTTCTCCAGAACCATTTTGCTGTGATTTCTTGGTCCATTGCATACGAAATCCACACGACTTTGTGCGGATATGACTGGATGAAACCAGAAATATCTGGTTGTGTTTTCGCTAGCTCAATCCAAAATATTGTGAAAGACTCTGTGTTTGTGTTTTCTGGATATTATCAATGGACTTTATTGTTTTGAATGTTTTTTATCGGGGAACATTTTATTTTGAGCTTGGATACAGTAATTGGTTCCACATGGAGATACCAGCTCTACGTATTATTTTTTTCTAGGTAGAAAACTAGAGAAACTGCGGCAAACAAACATGATATTTCTGTGTGTATAGATGACATTTTATGCACTTGCCTAACGAAAAGACTTTGCTTTTCTCCAAACCCATTTGTACTGTGATATTCTCAGTCCATTGCATACGAATTCCACACCAGTTTGTCCGGATATGACTGGATGAAACCAGAAATATCCGGTTGTGTTTTGGCTAACTCAATCCGAAATATTGCTACAGCCTCTGTGTTTGTGTTTACTTTATATTATCAATGGACTTTATTGTTTTGAATGTTTTTTCTTGGGGAACATTTTATTTCGAGCTTGGATACATTAATTGGTTCCACATGGAGACACCAGCTCTACATATTCGTATTTTCTAGGGAGAAAGCTAGATGAACTGCGGCAATCAAACATGATATTTCTGCTTGAACAGATGACATTTTATGCACTTGCCTAACGAAAAGACTTTGCTTTTCTCCAAAACTATTTTTCCTGTGATTTTCTCGGTCCATTGCATACGAATTCCACAGCAGTTTGTCCCGATATGACTGGATGAAACCAGAAATATCCGGTTTTGTTTTGGCTAACTCAATCCCAGATATTGCTACAGCCTCTGTGTTTGTTTTTACTGGATATTATCAATGGACTTTATTGTTTTGAAAGTTTTTTATCGGGAAACATTTTATTTTGAGCTCGGATACAGTAATTGGTTCCACATGGGACACCAGCTCTACATATTCGTATTTTCTAGGTAGAAAGCTAGAGGAAATGCGGCAAACAAACATGATATTTCTGTGTGTATAGATGACATTTTATGCACTTGCCTAACGAAAAGACTTTGCTTTTCTCCTAAACCATTTGTACTCTGATTTTCTCAGTCCATTTCATATGAATTCCACACCAGTTTGTCTGGATATGACTGGATGAAACCAGAAATATCCGGTTGTGTTTTGGCTAACTCAATCCGAAATATTGTGAAAGACTCTGTGTTTGTGTTTTCTGGATATTATCGATGGACTTTATTGTTTGGAATATTTTTATCAGGGAACATTTTTTTTGAGCTTGGAAACACTAATTGGTTCATCAAGGGTACCCAAGCTCTACAGATTCGTATTTTCTAGGGAGAAAGCTAGTGGAACTGTGTCAAACATACATGACATTTCTGTTTGTATAGATGACTCTTTATGCACTTGACTAACGAAAAGACTTTGGTTTTCTCTAAAACCATTTTTACTGTGATTTTCTCGGTCCATTGCTTATGAATTCCACACCAGTTTGTCCCAATATGACTGGATGAAAGCGGAAATATCCGGTTTTGTTTTAGCTAACTCAATCCCAGATGTTGCTACAGCCTCTCTGTTTGTGTTTTCTGGATATTATCAATGGAATTTATTGTTTTGAATGTTTTTTATCGGGGAACATTTTATTTTGAGCTTGGATACAGTAATTGGTTCCACATGGAGACACCAGCTCTACATATTTGTATTTTCTAGGGAGAAAGCTCGAGGAACTGCGGCAAACAAACATTATATTTCTGTTTGTATAGATGACATTTTATGCACTTGCCTAACGAAAAGACCTTGCTTTTCTCCAGAACCATTTTTGCTGTGATTTTCTTGGTCCATTGCATACGAATTCCACACGACTTTGTGCGCATATGACTGGATGAAACCAGAAATATCCGGTTATGTTTTGGCTAACTCAATCCAAACTATTGTCAAAACCTCTGTGTTTGTGATTTCTGGATATTATCAATGGCCTTTATTGTTTTGAATGTTTTTATCAGGGAACATTTTATTTTGAGCTTGGAAACACCAATTCGTTCATCATGGGGACACCAGCTCTACATATTCGTATTTTCTCGGGAGAAAGCTCGAGGAACTGTGGCAATCAATCATGATATTTCTGTTTGTCTAGATGACATTTTATGCACTTGCCTAACGAAAAGACTTTGCTTTTCTCCAAAATCATTTTTACTGTGATTTTCTCGGTCCATTGCATACGAATTCCACACCAGTTTGACCGGATATTAAGGGGTGAAACCGGAAATATCCGGTTTTGTTTTAGCTAACTCAATCCCAGATATTGCTACATCCTCTGTGTTTGTGTTTTCTGGATATTATCAATGGACTTTATTGTTTTGTATGCTTTTTATTGGGAAACATTTAATTTTGAGCTTGGAAACACCAATTGGTTCATCATGGGGACACCAGCTCTACATATTCGTATTTCCTAGGTAGAAAGCTAGAGGAACTGCGGCAATCAAACATGTTATTTGTGTTTGAACAGATGACATTTTATGCACTTGCCTAACAAAAATACTTTGCTTTTCTTCAAAACCATTTGTACTCTGATTTTCTCAGCCCATTGCATAAGAATTTCACACCAGTTTGTCCGCATATGACTGGATGAAACTGGAAATATCCAGTTGTGTTTTGGCTAACTCAATCAGAAATATTGTGAAAGCCTCTGTGTTTGTGTTTTCTGGATATTATCGATGGACATTACGGTTTTGAATTTTTTGTCAGGGAACATTTCATTTGTACCGTTGAAACACTAATTGGTTCATCATGGGGACACCAGCTCTACACATTCCTATTTCTAGGGAGAAAGCTAGATGAACTGTGGTAAACAAACATGATATTTCTGTTTGTATAGATGACATTTTATGCACTTGCCTAACGAAAAGACTTTTCTTTACTCCAAAACAATTTTTACTGTGATTTTTTCGGTCCATTGCATCCGAATTCCACATCAGTTTGTCCAGATATGACTGGATGAAACCAGAAATATCCGATTGTGTTTTGGCTAACTCAATCACAAATATTGCTACAGCTTCTGTGTTTGTGTTTACTGGATGTTATCAACGGACTTTATTGTTTTGAATGCTTTTTTAACGGGGAACATTGTATTTTGAGCTTGGATACAGTAATTGGTTCCACATGGAGACACCAGCTCTGCACATTCCTGTTTCTAGGGAGAAAGGTAGAGGAACTGCGGCAATCAAACATGATATTTCTGTTTGTATAGATGACATTTTATGCACTTGTCTAAAAAAGACTTTGCTTTTCTCCAAAACCATTTTTACTGTGATTTTCTAAGTCCATTGCATACGAATTCCACACCAGTTTGTCCCGATATGACTGGATGAAAACGGAAATATCCGGTTTTGTTTTGGCTAACTCAATCCCAGATATTGCTACAGCATCTGTGTTTGTGTTTACTGGATATTATCAATGGACTTTATGGTTTTTAATGTTTTTATCGGGGAACATTTTATTTTGAGCTTGCATACAGTAATTAGTTCCACATGGAGACACCAGCTCTACATATTCGTATTTTCTAGGGAGAAAGCTCGAGGAACTGCGGCAAACAAACATTATGTTTCTGTTTGTATAGATGAACTTTTATGCACTTGCCTAACGAAAAGACCTTGCTTTTCTCCAGAACCATTTTGCTGTGATTTCTTGGTCCATTGCATACGAAATCCACACGACTTTGTGCGGATATGACTGGATGAAACCAGAAATATCTGGTTGTGTTTTCGCTAGCTCAATCCAAAATATTGTGAAAGACTCTGTGTTTGTGTTTTCTGGATATTATCAATGGACTTTATTGTTTTGAATGTTTTTTATCGGGGAACATTTTATTTTGAGCTTGGATACAGTAATTGGTTCCACATGGAGATACCAGCTCTACGTATTATTTTTTTCTAGGTAGAAAACTAGAGAAACTGCGGCAAACAAACATGATATTTCTGTGTGTATAGATGACATTTTATGCACTTGCCTAACGAAAAGACTTTGCTTTTCTCCAAACCCATTTGTACTGTGATATTCTCAGTCCATTGCATACGAATTCCACACCAGTTTGTCCGGATATGACTGGATGAAACCAGAAATATCCGGTTGTGTTTTGGCTAACTCAATCCGAAATATTGCTACAGCCTCTGTGTTTGTGTTTACTTTATATTATCAATGGACTTTATTGTTTTGAATGTTTTTTCTTGGGGAACATTTTATTTCGAGCTTGGATACATTAATTGGTTCCACATGGAGACACCAGCTCTACATATTCGTATTTTCTAGGGAGAAAGCTAGATGAACTGCGGCAATCAAACATGATATTTCTGCTTGAACAGATGACATTTTATGCACTTGCCTAACGAAAAGACTTTGCTTTTCTCCAAAATCATTTTTACTGTGATTTTCTCGGTCCATTGCATATGAATTCCACAGCAGTTTGTCAGGACATGACTGGATGAAACCGGAAATATCCGGTTTTGTTTTGGCTAACTTAATCCCAGATATTTCTACAGCCTCTGTTTTTGTGTTTTCTGGATATTATCACCGGACTTTATTGTTTTGAATGTTTTGTATCGGGGAACATTTTATTATGAGCTTGGATAATGTAATTGGTTCCACAAGGAGACACCAGCTCTACACATTAACATTTTCTAGGTAGAAAGCTCGAGGAACTGCGGCAAACAAACATGATATTTCTGTTTGTATAGATGACATTTTATGCACTTGCCTATTGAAAAGGCTTTGCTTTTCTCCAAAACCATTTTTACTGTGATTTTCTCAGTCCATTGCATATGAATTCCACACCAGTTTATCCGGATATGTCTGGATGAAACCAGAAATATCCGGTTGAGTTTTGCCTTACTCAATCCTAGTATTGTGAAAACCTCTGTGTTCGTGTTTTCTGGATATCATCAATGGACTTCATTGTTTGAAAGTTTTTTATCGGGGAATATTTTATTTTGAGCTTGGATACAGTAATTGGTTCCACATGGAAACACCAGCTCTGCATATTCGTATTTTCTAGGTAGAAAGCTAGAGGAACTTCAGCAAACAAACATGATATTTCTGTTTGTTTCGATGACATTTTATGCACTTGCCTAACGAAAAGACTTTGTTTTATTCCAAAACCATTCATACTGTGATTTTCTCGATCCATTGCATACGAATTCCACTTGACTTTGTGCAGATATGACTGGATGAAACCAGAAATATCCGGTTGTGTTTTGGCTAACTCAATGCCAGATATTGCTACAGCTTCTGCGTTTGTGTTATCTGGATATTATCAATGGACTTTATTGTTTTGAAAGTTTTTTATCAGGGAACATTTTATTTTGAGCTTGGATACAGTAATTGGTTCCACATGGAGACACCAGCGCTGCATATTCGTATTTTATAGGTAGAAAGCTAGAGGAACTGCGGCAAACAAACATGATATTTCTGTTTGTATAGATGACATTTTATGCACTTGCCTAACGAAAAGATATTGCTTTTCTCCAGAACCGTTTTTCCTGTGATTTTCTCCGTCCATTGCGTACGATTTCCACAGGAGTTTGTCCAGATATGACTAGATGATACCAGAAATATCCGGTTTTGTTTTGTCTAACTCAATCCCAGATATTGCTACAGCTTCTGTGTTTGTGTTTTCTGGATATCATCAATGTACTTTATTATTTTGAAAGTTTTTTATCAGGGAACATATTATTTTGAGCTTTTATACAGTAATTGGTTCCGCATGGAGACGCCAGCTCTACGTATTATTATTCTCTAGGTAGAAAGCTAGAGGGACTGCGGCAAACAAACATGACATTTCTGTTTGTCTAGATGACATTTTATGCACTTGCCTAACGAAAAGACTTTGCTATTCTCCAAAACCATTTTTACTGTGATTTTCTCAGTCCGTTGCATACGAATTCTACACCAGTTTGTCCGGATATGACTGGATGAAACCAGAAATATCGGTTGTGTTTTGGATAACTCAATCCTAGTATTGTGAAAGCTTCTGTGTTTGTGTTTTCTGGATATCATCAATGGACTTTATTGTTTTGAAAGTTATTTATCGGGAAACATTTTATTTTGAGCTTGGATACAGTAATTGGTTCCACATGGAGAAACCAGCTCTGCATATTCATATTTTCTAGGTAGAAAGCTAGAGGAACTGCGGCAAACATGATATTTCTGTTTTTATAGATGACATTTTATGCACTTGCCTAATGAAAAGACTTTGCTTTTCTCCAAAACCATTTCTACTTTGATTTTTTCACCCCATTGCATACGAATTCCACACGACTTTGTCAGCTATGACTGGATGAAACCAGAAATATCCGGTTGTGGTTTGGCTAACTCAATCCGAAAAATTGTGAAAGCCTCTGTGTTTATGTTTTCTGGATATTATCGAGTAACTTATTGTTTTGAATTTTTTATCAGGGAACATTTCATTTAGTACCGTTGAAACAATAATTGGTTCATCATGGGGAAACCAGCTATATACATTCTTATTTTCTAGCGAGAAAGCTAGAGGAACTGCGGCAAACAAACGTGATATTTCTGTTTATATAGATGACATTTTATGCACTTGACTAATGAAAAGACTTTGTTTTTGTCCAAAACCATTTTTATTCTGATTTTCTCAGTCCATTGCATATGAATTCCACACGACTTTGTGTGGATATGACTGGATGAAACCAGAAATATCCGGTTGTGTTTTGGCTAACTCAATCCCAGATATTGTGAAAGCCTCTGTGTTTGTGTTTTCTGGATATCATCAATGGACTTTATTGTTTTGAAAGTTTTATCGGGGAACATTTTATTTTGTGCTTGGATACAGTAATTGGTTCCACATGGAGATACCAGCTCTACATATTCTTATTTTCTTGATAGAATGCTAGAGGAACTGCGGCAAACATGATATTTATTTGTATAGATGACATTTTATGCACTTGCCTAACGAAAAGACTTTGCTTTTCTCCAAAACCATTTGTACTCTGATTTTCTCAGTCCATTGCATACGAATTCCAACCGACTTTGTGCGGATATGACTGGATGAAACCAGAAATATCCCGTTGTGTTTTTGCTAACTCTTTCCGAAATATTGTGACAGCCGCTGTGTTTGTGTTTTCTGGATATTATCGATGGACTTTATGGTTTTGAATGTTTTTATCAGGGAACATTTAATTTTGTGCTTGGAAACACTGATTGGTTCCACATGGAGACACCAGCTCTATATATTCGTATATTCTAGGAAGATATCTAGAGGAACTGGGGCTGTTGGACCTCTCAGTTGTAGAGATGCCCACTTGCTCGAGAGGACGCCCAAAAATCCAGACTCCAGACCAGTTGATGCAAAAAGCATGAGGTATTTATTGTACGTTTGCACAAACGGGCCCCCACCTAAGGCGGTGAGGAGCCCTGAGCGGCAGTTTCACACAGGTTATATAGTCAACAAATTAGCATATGGGATTGGCCGGTTCGGAGGGACAATTAGCATACCGGAGAATGCTGAGGAGAGTGCTGAGGGAACCAGCTGAGGAGAATGCTGAGGAGAGTGCTGAGTCTCTCCGAAGGGGGAGTGGCAGCTCTGCTCTGGGCATGCCTAGAGGTTCTCTAAAGGGGATAGACTTTTCCTTCCCAGAGAACGTGCCCGCTGGACCCTGGGGAACATCTAACCTCTTAAGAAGCCCCTGATATCTGCCCAGGCCTAGTTTCTTGTCCCTCTCCCCCATAAGGGTCCTTCATTCCCTCCTTTTCTTTTTGCAAAGATTTTAATCTTAAAATCTATTGAACCAGCCTGGGGAGAACCTGCCTCACTGGAGGGAGGAAACTCTGTTCTTACTGGACTGGGTTAGGTTCCACGTTAACAATTGCGGAGCATGGGGATTGGAAAAACAATGGGGAAAGGCCAGGAACATCATAAATATTAAACAGTTTTTGAAAGTCTTAGCTTGAGTGGGTTCTGAGTGCGCTGGAGCTTCCATTTGGCTGGTCTATCCGGATCCTTGGGGCCCTGGGGAGGTGGTGCTTGCTTCACGTGTGAGGCATGGACCCAAGCAGCGATTCCGTCGACCTTGAGAGCGGTGGGAGTTGTCAACAGCACAGTGAAGGGGCCTTTCCACCGGGGCTCTAGAGTCTTAGATTGGTGCCTTCGGACATACACAGCATCACCGATTTGGAAAGGATGTGGAATGATTGTCGTCTTGGGTTGGTAGGCTGCTGCAAGAGGTTTCCAGACCTGGTTCTGGATGATCTGGAGTGCTCTCAACCGGGCCTGTAACTTAGGGGCATCGGCAACGGAGTCACTGGCAAGGTCAAGCAAGCCTGCTACTGGTGGGGGCCCTCCATAAAGGATTTCGTATGGTGTCAGCCCGCAATGAGAGGGCGTGTTTCGGACCCGGAACAACACCATAGGGAGGAGTTGGACCCAGTCTTTAACACCAGTCTCCAACGCTAATTTGGTCAAGGTCTCTTTAATTGTTCTGTTCATTCTTTCTACCTGTCCTGAACTTTGGGGTCTATAGGCACAGTGCAATTTCCAATTTATGCCTAATGCTTTGGCCACCAACTGACTTACCTGGGAGACAAACGCTGGGCCATTGTCGGACCCGATTACCTTAGGCAAGCCGAACCGGGGGAAGATCTCCTCTATGATCTTCTTGACGACCACCTGGGCGGTTTCCCGTTTTGTGGGGAATGCCTCAGTCCATCCGGAGAAGGTGTCTACAAAAACTAGAAGATACTTATTCCCATAACTGCCCGGCCTTATCTCAGTGAAATCGACCTCCCAGTTGATTCCTGGTCGGTCTCCTCTTACCCTAGCTCCCTCCGGGAGCTTGAGGTGTCTGGCATTTACCTTGGCACACGGAACACAGGATTCAGTCACCTGCTGGGCTAAAGAGTCAAGTCCGGGGATGTAATAAGACTGCCTATCTTCCTGTAAGGCTGCTTTTAACTTTTTGTGTCCCAAATGAGTCCATTGATGGAGGCTGGTAATTATTTCTTTAGCCAATTGGTGTGGCAGGACTATTTTCTCTCCGAGCCTCCAAACCCTTATTTGTTCATCATACTCTGCACCGAGCTGCTGGATCGTATCTAAGTCTTGGTCCGAATAGAGGAAAGGTGGTTCCCTCGATACTTGGGTGGGCTCAATTGTCTTTAACGGGAGCACCTGTTGGCTCAGGGCTGCCGCCCTAGCGGCCTCGTCTGCCATCCTGTTTCCCCTTGCTACGGGGTCGTCTCCTCGTTGGTGCCCGGGGCAATGAATTATACTCAACATTTTGGGCAGGAACAGGGCCTGTAGAAGATCTAGGATTTCCTGCTTATTTTTAATGTCCTTGCCTGCTGAGGTTAAAAGGCCCCTTAGCCGGTATATCTCCCCATGTACATGGGCAGTGGCGAAAGCATACCGACTGTCTGTATAAATGTTGACCTTTTTGTCTTGTGCCAGTTTTAAAGCTTGAATTAAGGCTATGAGCTCGGCTTTTTGAGCAGAAGTTCCAGGCTTTAAGGCACTTGACCAGATAACAGTTTTTCCATCCACCACCGCTGCCCCAGCCCTCCGCTCACCGTTCTGTAGAAAGCTGCTCCCATCCGTGAACCAGGTCATTTCAGCATCCGGCAGAGGCTGGTCGGTTAGGTCTTTTCGGGTGCCGTGGGCCTCAGCCAGGATTTGGTGACAGTTATGGATTACCTGGGCCTGGGGCCCCAGTTCCGGGAGCAGGGTGGCCGGGTTTAAAGAGGTGGCAGTCCCAAACCGGACCCGCTCTGAGTTTAATAACATAGTCTGGTAATGAGTTATCCGAGCATTTGAGAGCCACCGGTCTGGTGGCTGACGGATAACTGTCTCCACAGCATGAGGTGCCACTACAGTGAGAGGTTGGCCTAGAGTCAATTTATCCGAGTCTTTCACCAGAACTGCCACGGCCGCTATCATGCGGAGGCACGGAGGCCAGCCGGCCGCTACATTGTCTAGCTTTTTTGAAAAGTATGCCACCGGCTTTTTCCAGGGTCCAAGCATTTGTGTTAGCACTCCCTTCGCCACTCCCTTGTTCTCATCTACGTATAATGTGAAGGGCTTGGTCATATCAGGGAGGCTCAGGGCTGGGGCTGACAATAGGGCCTTTTTTATGTTGTCAAACGCCCGCTGTTGCTCTTCTCTCCATTGAAAGGGAGCATTGGACTTCGTGAGGGGGTACAATGGGGCTGCCAGCTCCGCAAACCCAGGAATCCAAAGGCGGCAGAATCCCGCACTCCCAAGGAATTCCCGCATCTTTCTGGCATCGGTGGGGGGTGGAATTAGAGCAACCGCCCTTTTTCGGCTCTCCGTCAGCCACCGTTGCCCTCCTTCTAGGAGGTAGCCTAGGTAGGCCACCTGTTTCTGACATATTTGGGCCTTTTTCGCGGAGGCTCGATAGCCCAATTCCCCCAGTCTCTGTAGCAGGGCCCCGGTACCTTTTAGGCAGTCCTGCTCAGTTTCAGCGGCAAGGAGGAGGTCGTCCACATATTGCAGGAGGACCAGGTCCGGATGGTTGACTCGGAAGTCGGCCAAATCTAGGTGCAGAGCTTCATCAAACAAAGTAGGCGAGTTTTTAAATCCTTGGGGCAACCTTGTCCAGGTGAGTTGTCCTAAAAACCCGGTCTCTGGGTCTTTCCACTCAAAAGCAAAGATGGATTGGCTCTGAGGGCTCAGTCTTAAACAAAAGAATGCATCTTTTAGATCTAACACTGTGTACCATACGTGGGTCGGAGGCAAGGTACTTAGCAGATTGTAGGGGTTGGGCACTGTGGGATGCATATCCTCCGTTCTCCTGTTAACCTCCCGCAAGTCCTGTACCGGGCGGTAGTCACCCGTACCAGGCTTCTTTACTGGTAGTAGGGGGGTGTTCCAAGGTGAACGACAAGGTTTTAAAATGCCTAGGTGTAACAGTCTCTGGATATGTGGCCGGATACCTTCCTTCCTTAGCTTCCTTGCCCATCGGATATTGACGAACTGACACGGGAATGGCCGTGGGCTTCAGATCTATGATCAAGGGAGGCCGGTTGACGGCCAGCCCTATTCCCGCAGTCTCTGCCCAGGCCTGAGGAAAATCTGTGAGCCACTTGGGGTCCAGGGGAGCCATGGTGGACGAGGGCCTCTCGAATAATCGGTGTTCGTCCTCCAAGCGTAGTGTTAATACCTGGAGGGGCCACCCTCCTGAGTCTGTGATGGTAGCTCCTTTCTCATGGAAGTGAATTTGGGCTCCTACCTTCGAGAGTAGGTCCCTGCCCAGGAGGGGGTAGGGGCAGTCTGGCACTAGTAAGAACGAGTGTGTCACAAGTCCTGTACTTAACTGGACCTCTCGATTGGTTGTCCAGCGATATAACTTCCCTCCAGTTGCCCCCTGAACCCAGGAAGTCTTGGAGCTTAAAGGCCCTTTTTCTGAAGTCAGTACCGAGTGCTGGGCTCCCGTGTCAATCAGGAAGGTTACCGGTCTGCCCCCCACTTCAAGGGTTATCCTGGGCTCAGGGGGGGGGGGGTTCCTGGCCCTGACTCACCAAGTCGTCTTCTTCCAGGGACAGGATTGGAACTGGTCTCCTCTTTGGTCCCTGTGTTTTCTTCGGGCAGTCTTTGACCCAGTGTCCTCTTTCTTTACAATAGGCACATTGATCTCTTTCCACCCGAGGCTTTCGTTTGTCTCCCAAGTCCCTATTCTGTCCTGGTCTACTCCTTTCTATATCCTGCACTACGGTGGCCAAAATTCTACTAAGCTCTCGATTACGTCTTTTGTCTCTTTCGTCTTCCCTTTCCTCCTGCTCCTTGCGGATCCTTTCCTCCTTCTCCTCTCGGGTCTCCCTTTTGTTGTAAATCTTTTCTGCCTCCTTCATTAAATTTTGTATAGTATACCCCTGAAGCCCCTCTAGCCGCTGCAATTTATTGCGGATGTCCGGCGCTGACTGTCCTATAAAGGACATGATTACATCTCCCTGCCGGTCCTCTGCCAGGGGGTCAAACGGGGTATACATACGGTAGGCTTCCATTAATCTTTCTAGGAAGCCTGCCGGCGTTTCCTCAGCCCCCTGTACTACTGCACGTACCTTGGCCAAATTGGTGGGGTGCTTTCCAGCCCCTCTGAGACCCGCAAGGAGAATCTGGTGGTAAAGACGAAGTCGCTCCCTACCAGCAACGGTGGTGTAGTCCCAATCAGGACGGGTTGAGGGAAACGCCTCCTCGATTTCGTTTAGCAGTAGGGTCGGTCGGCCATCTGCTCCAGGGACGTTTTTCCATGCCTCAAGGTAAACACGCTGCTTTTCCTCAGTAGTGAGGAGGGTCTGCAGAAGCTGCTGACAATCATCCCAGGTGGGCTGATGAGTCAATAAAATTGACTCGATCAGCCCAGTCAGAGCCTGGGGGTCCTGAGAGAAAGAGGGGTTATGGGTTTTCCAATTGTAAAGATCAGAAGCAGAAAATGGCCAGTACTGCATCCGGCCAGCCACTGAGTGAAGAGGAAAAGCCTGTGAAGTCCAAACGCTTCCCGAGCCCCCTGCCTGCCCCCGACGGAGGCGCAGGTGGCTGGAGGGCGGGGAAGGCGCTGAGACTTCTTCCCCTGCCCTCGTGGAATCAGGGGATGGTGCAGAAGGTTGCACATCCCGCTCTGGTTGTTGTGTGAGTTCCTGCGGGGGAGCAGGCTGGCCGGGAAGATAGGGTGGGGGAGAGTCAAAGAGCAGAAAGTCCTGATCAGCCGGAAGAACCGGTGGCTTGTCAGGTTTTGGATCTCGAATCTCCTTCAGAGGGTATAGGGAGGAGGTTGGCACAACCGGGATAGGAGGAAGGGGTAACGGGGTCCGTATGGGCTCCGTCGGGAAGGAGAAGGGTTCTATCCAGGGAGGGGGATTACGTGAAAGATCTTCCCACGTAGTAATGTAGGGCACCTGATCAGGGTGTCCATTGGATCCTGGCTGAAAGACCCGCGCCTTAATCTGTAAAATAATATCGAGGTTAAAAGTGCCGTTCCTTGGCCAGCCGACCTCGAAGGCCGGCCACTCTGAGGAACAGAATTTTGCCCATTGTTTCCTTTTAATCTCCACTGAGAGGTGGCGCGCGCGTTCTTGAACGTCCTTCCAGTGATCTAGAGTGAGACTTAAAGGGGTGGTTATTTGTTGACCCATGTGTGCAAGGATTTTAGCCCAAACAAAAAGAACAGCCAATGCACAGACACATAAAACAAACAAGACAAGCCACATGGCACCAGATAGGACAAATCGACTAGTTTTGGGAGCGGCTGCCTGACCAGCCCTCCCCAGGAAGGAGGGAGACTTGGTCTCCGACCCACCTCCAGACCACCCCGGGAGCGTCTTCCGGGGGAACGGACCGAGGGTTTCCCCTCATAACCTGGAGCGTCCTCCGGGGAACGGACCAGGGGTTGCTGGGCACGCCTGCCTCCCCCACTGGTCCCACAGAGTCAGGTCAGGTACTGGCCAGTCAGAATACTCCACTCAGAATACTCAAGATGAAGAACAACAAACAGAAAACACTTAATTATACCTCCAACTGGTCCTGCAGAGAATGGGTCTGAGGGCGACCTCGAGCCCCACGTTGGGCGCCAAAATGTTGGACCTCTCAGTTGTAGAGATGCCCACTTGCTCGAGAGGACGCCCAAAAATCCAGACTCCAGACCAGTTGATGCAAAAAGCATGAGGTATTTATTGTACGTTTGCGCAAACGGGCCCCCACCTAAGGCGGTGAGGAGCCCTGAGTGGCAGTTTCACACAGGTTATATAGTCAACAAATTAGCATATGGGATTGGCCGGTTCGGAGGGACAATTAGCATACCGGAGAATGCTGAGGAGAGTGCTGAGGGAACCAGCTGAGGAGAATGCTGAAGAGAGTGCTGAGGGAACCAGCTGAAGAGAATGCTGAGGAGAGTACTGAGACTCTCCGAAGGGGAGTGGCAGCTCTGCTCTGGGCATGCCTAGAGGTTCTCTAAAGGGGATAGACTTTTCCTTCCCAGAGAACGTGCCCGCTGGACCCTGGGGAACATCTAACCCCTTAAGAAGCCCCTGATATCTGCCTAGGCCTAGTTTCTTGTCTAGAGACCGACTGTTTTGGCTAACTCAATCCGAAATATTGCTACAGCCTCTGTGTTTGTGTTTTCTGGATATTATCGATGGACTTTTTTTTTAATGTTTTATCAGGGAACATTTAATTTTGTACTGTTGAAACACTAATTCGTTCATCATGGGAACACCAGCTCTACACATTCGTATTTTCTAGGGAGAAAGCTGGAGGAACTGCGGATAACAAACATGATATTTCTGTTTGTATAGATGACAGTTTATGCACTTGCCTAACGAAAAGACTTTGCTTTTCTCTAAAACCATTTTTACTGTGATTTTTTTGGTCCATTGCATTCGAATTCCACACGACTTTGTCCGAATATGACTGGATGATACCAGAAATATCCGGTTTTGTTTTGGCTAACTCAATCCCAGATTTTGATACAGCCTCTGTGTTTGTTTTTTCTGGATATTATCAATGGACTATATTGTTTTGAATGTTTTTTTTTCAGGGAACATTTAATTTTGTGCTTGTATACAGTAATTGGTTCCACATGGAGACATCAGTTCTACAAATTCTTATTTTCTTTTTTTTTTTTTTGACAGGCAGTTTGGATAGTGAGAGAGAGACAGAGAGAAAGGTCTTCCTTTTGCCGTTGGTTCACCCTCCAATGGCCGCCGCGGTAGCACGCTGTGGCCGGCGCACCACGCTGATCCGATGGCAGGAGCCAGGTGCTTATCCAGGTCTCCCATGGGGTGCAGGGCCCAAGCACTTGGGCCATCCTCCACTGCACTCCCTGGCCACAGCAGAGAGCTGGCCTGGAAGAGGGGCAACCGGGACAGGATCCGTGCCCCAACCTGGACTAGAACCCGGTGAGCCTCCGCCGCAAGGCGGAGGATTAGCCTAGTGAGCCGCGGCGCCGGCACAAATTCATATATTCTAGGGAGAATGCTAGAGGAACTGTTGGAAACAACCATGATATTTCTTTTTGTATAGATGACATTTTATGCAGTTGCCTAACGAAAAGACTTTGCTTTTCTCCAAAACCATTTTAACTGTGATTTCCTCGGTCCATTGCATACGAATTGCACACTACTTTGTCCAGATATGACTGAATGAAAGGGGAAATATCCGGTTGTGTTTTGGCTAGCTCAATGCGAATTATTGTGAAAGTTTCTGTGTTTGTGTTTTCTGGATATTATCGATGGACTTTATTCTTTTGAATGTATTTATCAGGGAATATTTCATTTTGTACCATAGAAACACTAATTGGTTCATCTTGGGCACACCAGCTCTATGCATTCGTATTTTCTGCAGAGAAAGCTAGAGGAACTGCGGCAAACGAACATGATATTTCTATTTGTATCGATGACATTTCATGCACTTGCCTAACGAAAAGACTTTGCTTTTCTCCAAAAGCATTTTTACTGTGATTTTCTCGGTCCATTGCATACGAAGTCCACACCAGTTTACTGGATATGAATGGCTGAAACTAGAAATATCCAGTTGTGTTTTGGCTAACACAATGCGAAATATGTGAAAGTTTTTTGTTTTTGTGTTTTCTGGATATTATCCACAGACTTTATTTTTTGGAACGTTTTTTATCAGGGAACATTTTATTTTGAGCTAGTATACAGTAACTGTGATTTTCTCGGTCCATTTAATACCAATTCCACACCACTTTGTCCGGAAATGCCTGGATGAAACCGGAAATATCCTGTTTTGTTTTGGGTAACTCAATCCCAGATATTGCTACAGCCTCTGTGTTTCTGTATTGCTGATTTATCCATGGACTTTATTGTTTATAATATTTTTATCAGGGAACATTTAATTTGTCCTAGGAAACACTAATTGGTTCCACATGGCGACACCAGCTCTACACATTCGTATTTTGTAGGGAGAAAGCTAGAAGAACTGCTGCAAATAAAGATGATATTTCTGTTTTTATAGATGACATTTTAAGCACTTGACCAACGAAAAGACTTTGCTTTTCTCCAAAACCATTTTTTACTGTGATTTCTCGATACACTGCATACAAATTCCAACCAGTTTGTCCGGATATAACTGGATGAAAAGAGAAATATCCGGTTGTGTTTTGGCTAACTCAATCCGAAATATTTTGAAAGCCTCTGTGTTTGTGTTTTCTGGATAATATCGATGGACTTTATGGTTTTGAATTTTTTATCAGGGAACATTTCATTTTGAGCTTGGAAACACTAATTGGTTCCACATGGATAGATCAGCTCTACACGTTCGTATATTCTAGGGAGAAAGCTAGAGGAACTGCGGCAAACAACCATGACATTTCTGTTTGTCTAGATGACATTTTATGCACTTGCCTAACGAAAAGACTTTGCTTTTCTCTAAAACCATTTTTACTGCGATTTTCTCGATACACTGCATACAAATTCCACACCAGTTTGTCCGGACATGACTGGATGAAACCAGAAATATCTGGGTTTTTTTTTTGCTAACTCCATCCCAAATATTGCTACAGCCACTGTTTTTGTGTTTTCTGGATATTATCCACAGACATTATTGTTTTCAATGTTTTTTATTTGGGAACATTTAATTTTGTGCTTGGAATCACTAATTGGTTCCACGTGGAGACAACAGCTCTGCACATTCGTATTTTCTAGGCAGAAAGCTAGGGAACTGCAGCAAACAAACATGATATTTCTGCTTGTCTCGATGACATTTTATGCACTTGCCTAACGAAAAGACTTTCCTTTTCTCCAAAACCATTGTTACTGTGATTTTCTCCATCCGTTGCATACGAATTCCACACCAGTTTGTCCGGATATGACTGGATGAAACAGGAAATATCTGGTTGTGTTTTGGCTAACTCAATCCCAGATATTGCTACAGCCTCTGTGTTTGTGTATTCCTTATATTATCCACGGACTTTATTGTTTTGAATGTTTATTTATCAGGGAACATTTAATGTTGAGCTTGGAAAAACTGATTGGTTCCACATGGAGAGCTCAGCTCCACACATTCGTATTTTGTAGGGAGAAAGCTAGAGGAACTGCGGCAAACAACCATGGTATTTCTGTTTGTATCGATGACATTTTATACACTTGCCTAATGAAAAGACTTTGCTTTTCTCTAAAACAAATTTCACAGCGATTTTCTCGATACACTGCATACGAATTCCACACCCGTTTGTCCGGACATGACTAGATGAAAAAGGAAATATCCGTTATTTTTTTTTGGCTAACTCAATCCGAAATATGGCTTCAGTCACTGTGTTTGTGTTTTCCGGATATTATCCACAGACATTATGGTTTTCAATGTTTTTTATTTGGGAACATTTAATTTTGTGCTTGGAATCACTAATTGGTTCCACGTGGAGACACCAGCTCTGTACATTCATATTTTCTAGGGAGATAGCTAAAGGAACTGTGACAAACAAACATGATATTTCTGTTTGTATCGAAGATATTTTCTGCACTTGCCTAACGAAAAGACTTTGCTTTTCTCTAAAACCATTTTTACTGTGATTTTCTCGGTCCGTTGCATATGAAATCCACACCAGTTTGTGCGGATATGACTGGATGAAACAGGAAATATCCGGTTATGTTTTGGCTAACTCAATCCCAGATATTGCTAGAGACTCTGTGTTTGTGTATTCCTTATATTATCCACGGACTTTATTGTTTTGAATGTTTTTTTATCAGGGAACATTTAATTTTGAGCTTGGAAACACTGATTGGTTCCACATGGAGAGTTCAGCTCCACACATTCGTATTTTGTAGGGAGAAAGCTAGAGGAACTGCGGCAAACAACCATGGTATTTCTGTTTGTATCGATGACATTTTATGCACTTGCCTAACGAAAAGACTTTGTTTTTCTCTAAAACAATTTTCACTGCGATTTTCTCGATACACTGCATACGAATTCCACACCAGTTTGTCCGGACATGACTACATGAAAAAGGAAATATCCTTTTTTTTCGCTAACTCAATCTGAAATATGGCTACAGTCACTGTGTTTGTGTTTTCTGGATATTGTCCACAGACATTATTGTTTTCAATGTTTTTTATTTGGGAACATTTAATTTTGTGCTTGGAATCACTAATTGGTTCCACGTGGAGACACCAACTCTACACATTCGTATTTTCCAGGGAGAAAGCTAGAGGAACTCTGGCAAACAAACATGATATTTCTGTTTGTCTAGATGACATTTTATGCACTTGCCTAACGAAAAGACTTTCCTTTTCCCCAAAACCATTGTTACTGTGATTTTCTCCATCCGTTGCATACGAATTCCACACCAGTTTGTCCGGATATGACTGGATGAAACAGGAAATATCCGGTTTTGTTTTGGCTAACTCAATCCCAGATATTGCTACAGCCTCTGTGTTTGTGTATTCCTGATATTATCCACGGACTTTATTGTTTTGAATGTTTTTTTATCAGGGAACATTTAATGTTGAGCTTGGAAAAACTGATTGGTTCCACATGCAGAGATCAGCTCCACACATTCGTATTTTGTAGGGAGAAAGCTAGAGGAACTGCGGCAAACAACCATGGTATTTCTGTTTGTATCGATGACATTTTATGCACTTGCCTAACGAAAAGACTTTGTTTTTCTCTAAAACAATATTCACTGCGATTTTCTGGATACACTGCATATGAATTCCACACCAGTTTGTCGGGACATGACTAGATGAAAAAGGAAAAATCCGTTTTTTTTTTTTGGCTAACTCAATCCGAAATATGACTACAGTCACTGTGTTTGTGTTCTCTGGATATTATCCACAGACATTATTGTTTTCAATGTTTTTTATTTGGGAACATTTAATTTTGTGCTTGGAATCACTAATTGGTTCCACATGGAGACACCAGCTCTACACATTCGTATTTTCCAGGGAGAAAGCTAGAGGGACTGCGGCAAACAAACATGATATTTCTGTTTGTCTAGATCAATTTTATGCACCTGCCTAACGAAAAGACTTTCCTTTTCTCCAAAACCATTTCTACTGTGATTTTCTCGGTCCATTTAATACGAATTCCATACCACTTTTTCCGGATATAACTGGATGAAAAAAGAAATATCCGGTTGTGTTTTGGCTCACTCAATCCGAAATATTGTGAAAGCCTCTGTGTTTGTGTTTTCTGGATATTATCAATGGACTTTATTGTTTTGAATGTTTTTATCAGGGAACATTTAATTTTGTACCGTTGAAACACTAATTGGTTCCACATGGAGACACCAGCTCTACACATTCGTATTTTCTAGGGAGAAATCTAGAGGAACTGCAGCAAAGAAACATGATATTTCTGTTTGTATAGATGGCATTTTATCTACTTGCTTAACGAAAAGACTTTGCTTTTCTCCAAAACCATTGTTACTGTGATTTTCTCGGTCCATTGCATATGAATTCCACACCAGTTTGTCAGGATATGACTGGAAGAAACCAGAAATATCTGGTTGTGTTTTGGCTAACTCAATCCCAGATATTGCTACAGCCACTGTGTTTGTGTTTTTTGGATATTATCCACAGACATTATTGTTTTCAATGTTTTTGATATGGGAACTGTTAATTTTGTGCTTGGAATCACTAATTAGTTCCACATGGAGACACCAGCTCTACAAATTCGAATTTTCTAGGGAGAAAGCTAAAGGAACTGCGACAAACAAACATGATATTTCTGTTTGTATCGAAGATATTTTATGCACTTGCCTAAGGAAAAGACTTTGCTTTTCTCCAAAACCATTTTTACTGTGATTTTCTCAGTCCGTTGCATACGAGTTCCACACCAATTCGTCCGCAAATGACTGGATGAAACAGGAAATATCCGGTTGTGTTTTGGCTAACTCAATCCCAGATATTGCTACAGCCTCTGGGTTTGTGTATTCCTGATATTATCCACGGACTTTATTGTTTTGAATGTTTTTTTTATCAGGGAACATTTTATTTTTAGCTTGGAAACACTGGTTCCACATGGAGAGATCAGCTCTACACATTCGCATTATCTAGGGAGAAAGCTAGAAGAACTGCGGCAAACAACCATGATATTTCTGTTTGTATCGATGACATTTTATGCACTTTCCTAACAAAAAGACTTTGCTTTTCTCTAAAACCATTTTTACTGCGATTTTCTCGATACACTGCATACAAATTCCATAGCAGTTTGTCTGGACATGACTGGATGAAACCGAAAATATCTGGTTTTTTTTTTTTTTTTTTTGGCTAATTCAATCCCAAATATGGCTACAGCCACTGTGTTTGTGTTTTCTGGATATTATCCACAGACATTGTTGTTTTCAATGTTTTTTATTTGGGAACATTTAATTTTGTGATTGGAATCACTAATTGATTCCACATGGAGACACCAGCTCTGCACATTCGTATTTTGTAGGGAGAAAGCCAGAGGAACTGTGGCAAACAAACATGATATATCTCTTTGTATAGATGACAGTTAATGCACTTGCCTAATGAAAAGACTTTGCTTTTCTCCAAAACCATTTTTACTGTGATTTTCTTGGTCCATTGCATATGAATTCCACACCATTTTGTCCGGATATGACTGGATGATACCGGAAATATCAGGTTTTTTTTTTGGGTAACTCAATATCAGATATTGCTACAGCCTCTGTGTTTCTGTATTCCGGATTTATGCATGGACATTATTGTTTTTAATGTTTTTATCAGGGAGCATTTAATTTGTCCTAGGAAACACTAATTCGTTCCACATGGAGACACCAGCTCTACACATTCGTATTTTGTAGGGAGAAAGCCAGAGGAAATGTGGCAAATAAACATGATATTTCTGTTTGTCTAGATGACATTTTATGCACTTGCCTAACGAAAAGACTTTGCTTTTCTCCAAAACAATTTTTACCTTGATTTTCTCGGTCCATTGCATACGAATTCCATACCACTTTGTCCGCATATAACTGTAAGAAAAAAGAAATATCCGGTTGTGTTTTGGCTAACTCAAGCCGAACTATTGTGAAAGCCTCTGTGTTTGTGTTTTCTGGATATTATCGATGGACTTTATGGTTTTTTATGTTTTTATCAAGGAACATTTTATTTTGTACCGTTGAAACACTAATTGGTTCCATATGGAGACACCAGCTCTACACATTCGTATTTCTAGGGAGAAAGCTAGAGGAACTGCAGCAAACAAACATCATATTTCTGTTTGTCTAGATGGCATTTTATGCACTTGCCTAACGAAAAGACTGCTTTTCTCCAAAACCATTTTTACTGTGATTTTCTCGGTCCATTGCATACGAATTCCACACCACTTTGTCCGGATATGACTGGATGAAACCGGAAATATCCGGTTTCTTTTTGGCTAACTCAATTCCAGATATTGCTACAGCCTCTGTGTTTTTGTATTCCTGATATTGTCCACGGACTTTATTGTTTTGAATGTTTTTTATCCGGGAACATTTAATTTTCTGCATGGAATCACTAATAGGTTCCACAAGGAGACACCAGCTCTGCACATTCGTATTTTCTAGGGAGAAAGCTAGAGGAACTGCGGCAAACAACCATGATATTTCCGTTTGTATTGATTACATTTTATGCACTTTCATAACGAAAACATTTTGCTTTTCTCTAAAACCATTTTCACTGTGATTTTCTCGATACACTGCATACGAATTCCATACCAGTTTGTCCGGACATGACTGGATGAAACCGGAAATATCCGTTTTTTTTTTTTAATTGGGAACATTTAATTTTGTGCTTGGAATCACTAATTGGTTCCACATGGAGACACCAGCTCTGCACATTCATATTTTCTAGGGAGAAAGCCAGAGGAACTACGGCAAACAAACATGATATCTCTCTTTGTATAGATGACAGTTTATGCACTTGCCTAATGAAAAGACTTTGCTTTTCAGCAAAACCATTTTTACTGTGATTTTCTTGGTCCATTGCATATGAATTCCACAACATTTTGTCCGGATATGACTGGATGAAACCGGAAATATCCGGTTTTGTTTTGGGTAACTCAATCCCAGATATTGCTACAGCCTCTGTGTTTGTGTATTCCTGATTTATCCATGGACTTTATTGTTTTTAATGTTTTTATCAGGGAGCATTTAATTTGTCCTAGGAAACACTAATTGGTTCCACATGGAGACACCAGCTCTACACATTCGTATTTTGTAGGGAGAAAGCCAGAGGAAATGCAGCAAATAAACATGATATTTCTGTTTGTCTAGATGACATTTTATGCACTTGCCTAACAAAAAGACTTTGCTTTTCTCTAAAACCATTTTTGCTGTGATATTCTCGGTCCATTGCTTACGAATTCCATACCACTTTGTCCGGATATAACTGGAAGAAAAATGAAATATCCGGTTGAGTTTTGGCTAACTCAATCCAAAATATTGTGAAAGTCTCTGTGTTTGTGTTTTCTGGATATTATCGATGGACTTTATGGTTTTGAATGTTTTTAGCAGGGAACATTTTATTTTGTACCGTTGAAAAATTAATTGGTTCCACATGGAGACACCAGCTCCAAACATTCGTATTTTCTAGGGAGAAAGCTAGAGGAACTGTAGCAAACAAACATATTTCTCTTTGCATCGATGACATTTTATGCACTTCCCTAACAAAAAGACTTTGCTTTTCTCGAAAACCATTTTTACTGTGATTTTCTCGTTACACTGCATACGAATACCCCACCAGTTTGTCTGGACATGACTGGATGAAACCGGAAATATCGGTTTTTTTTTTTTTTTGCTAACTCAATACCAAATATTGCTACAGCCACATTTTTTGTGTTTTCTGGATATTATGCACAGACATTATTGTTTTCAATGTTTTTTATTTGGGAACATTTAATTTTGTGATTGGAATCACTAATTGGTTCCACATGGAGACACCAGCTCTGCACATTCATATATTCTAGGGAGAAAGCCAGAGGAACTGCGGCCAACAAACATGATATTTCTGTTTGTCTAGATGACATTTTATGCATTTGCCTAATGAAAAGACTTTCCTTTTCCCCAAAACCATTTTTACTGTGATTTTCTTGGTCCATTTAATACGAATTCCACACCACTTTGTCTGGATATGACTGGATGAAACTGCAAATATCTGGTTGTGTTTTGGGTAACTCAATGCCAGATATTGCTACAGCCTCTGTGTTTCTGTATTCCTGATTTATCCATGGACTTTATTGTTTTTAATGTTTTTATCAGGGAGCATTTAATTTGTCGTAGGAAACACTAATTGGTTCCACATGGAGACACCAGCTCTACACATTAGTATTTGTAGGGAGAAAGCTAGAGGAACTGGGGAAAACAAACATGATATTTCTGTTTGTATAGATGACATTTTATGCACTTGCCTAACGAAAAGACTTTGCTTTTCTCCAAAACCATTTTTATCTTGATTTTCTCGGTCCATTGCATTTGAATTCCACACCACTTTGTCGAGGTATGACTGGATTAAACCAGAAATATCCGGTTGTGTTTCAGCTAACTCAAACCGAAATATTGTGAAATCCTCTGTGTTTGTGTTTTCTGGATATTATCGATGGACTTTATGGTTTTGAATGTTTTTATCAGGGAACATTTAATTTTGTGCTTGGAAACACTGATTGGTTCCCCATGGAGACACCAGCTCTATATATTCGTATATTCTAGGAAGATATCTAGAGGAACCGGGGCAAACAAACATGATATTTCTGTTTGTAAAGATGACATTTTATGCACTGGCCTAATGAAAAGACTTTGCTTTTCTCCAAAACCGTTTTTACTGTGATTTTCTCGCTCCATTGCATATGAATTCCACACCAGATTGTCCGGATATGCCTGGATGAAACCAGAAATATCCGGTTTTGTTTTGACTAACTCAATCCGAAATTATTGAAAGCCTTTGTGTTTGTGTTTTCTGGATATTATCGATAGACTTCATGGTTTTGAATATTTTATCAGGGTACATTTCATTTTGTACCATGGAAACACTAATTGGTTCCACAGGGAGACACCAGCTCTACACATTCATATTTTCTAGGGAGAAAGCTAGAGGAACTGCGGAAAACAAACATGACATTTCTGTTTGTATAGATGACATTTTATGCAATTGCATAATGAAAAGACTTTGCTTTTCTCCAAAACCATTTTTACTGTGATTTTCTCGGTTCATTGCATCCGAATTCCACACCACTTTCTCTGGATATGATTGAATGAAACCAGAAATATCCGCTTGTGTTTTGGCTAATTCAATCCCAGATATTGCTACAGCCTCGGTGTTTGTGTTTTCTGGATACTATTGACGGACTTTATTGTTTTCAATGTTTTTATCAAGGAACATTTAATTTTATGCTAGGAAACACTAATTGGTTCCACATGGAGACACTAGCTCTGCACATTCATATTTTCAAGGGAGAAAGCTAGAGAAAATGCAGCAAACAAACATGCTATTTCTGTTTCTCTAGATGACATTTTATGCACTTGCCTAACGAAAAGACTTTGCTTTTCTCCAAAACAATTTTTACCTTGATTTTCTCGGTCCATTGCATACGAATTCCACACCATTTTTTCCAGAAATGACTGGATGGATCCAGAAATATCCGGTTGTGTTTTGGCTAACTCAATCCCAGATATTGCTACAGACTCTTTGTTTGTGTTTTCTGGATATTATCGACGGACTTTTTTGATTTGAATGTTTTTATCAGGGTACATTTAATTTTGTACCGTAGAAGCACTAATTGACACCACATGGAGACACCAGCTCTATATATTCGTATTTTCTAGGGAGAAAGCTAGAGGAACTGCAGCAAGCAAACATGATATTTCTGTTTGTATAGATGACGTTTTATGCACTTTCCTAAAGAAAAGACTTTGCTTTTCTCCAAAATCATTTTTACTGTGATTTTCTCGGTTCATTGCATCTGAATTCCACACCACTTTCTGGATATGATTGAATGAAACCAGAAATATCCGGTTGTGTATCGGCTAACTGAATCCGAAATATTGTGAAAGCCTCTCTGTTTGTTTTCTCTGGATATTATCGATGTACTTTATGGTTTTGAATGTTTTTTATCAGGGAACATTTAATTTTGTACCATAGAAACACTAATTGTTTCCACATGGAGAAACCAGCTCTGAAATCCGTATTTTCTAGGGGAAACTAAAGGAACTGCGGCAAACAAACGTGATATTTCTGTTTGAATAGATGACATTTTATACACTTGCCTAACCAAAAAACTTTCCTTTTCTTGAAAACCATTTATACTGTGATTGTCTCGGTCCATTGTATACGAATTCCACACCAGTTTGTCTGGCTCTGCCTGGATGAAATCAGAATTATCCGGTTGTGTTTTGGCTAACTCAATCCCAGATATCGCTACAGGCTCTGTGATAATATTTTCTGGATATTATCGACAGGCTTTATTGTTTTGAATTTTTTTTATCAGGGAACATTTAATTTTGTGCTGGGAAACAGCATTTGACTCCACATGGAGACACCAGCTCTGCGCATTCCTATTTTCTAGGGAGAAATCTGCAGGAACTGCGGCAAACAAACGTGATATTTCTGTTTGTATAGATGACATTTTACACACTTGCCTAACGAAAAGACTTTGCTTTTCTCCAAAACAATTTTTTCTTGATTTTCTCGGTCCATTGCATACGAATTCCACACCACTTTGTCCGGATATAGCTGGATGAAAATATAAATATCCGGTTGTGTTTTGCCTATCTCAATCCAAAATATTGTGAAAGACTCTTTGTTTGTGTTTTCAGGATATTATCGAAAGACTTTATATTTTGAATGCACTTGCCTAAGAAAATACTTTGCTATTCTCTAAAACCCATTTGACTGTGATTATCTGAGTCCATTGCATACCAGTACCACAGCACATTGTCCGGATATGAGTGGATAAAACCTGAAATCTCCTCTTGTGTTATGGCTCCTCAATCCCAGATCTTGCTACAACCTCTGTGTTTGTTCTTTCTGGATATTATCAAGGGACTTTATGTTTTAGAATGAATTTCAGTAGAGGAAATTTTGTTTTGTGCTGGAAATGCTAAGTGCTTCCATATGCAGGCCCAACGTGTTCACATTCGTGTTTTCTAGGCAGAAAACTAGAGCAATCGTTGCAAACAAACATGATATTGATGTTTGCAAACATGACTTTTTATACACTTGGCCAAGAAAAAGATTTTGCTTTTCTCCAAAACCAGTTGGAGGGTGAATTTCTGAGTCCATTGCATACCAGTTGCACAACCCTTTGTCCGGATATGACTGGATGAAACCAGAAATATCCTCTTGTGTTATGGCTAACTCAATCCCAGATCTTGCTACAGGCTCTGCTTTGTGTTTTTTGATATTATCAATGGACTTTATGGTTTTGAATGAATTGAAGCAGGGAATATTTTCTTTGGTGCTGGGAAACAATAACTAGGTCCACATGGAGACACAAAGGCAACATATTCTTGCTCTCTAGGCAGAAAACTACAGCAATTGCTGCAAACAAACATGATATTTGTGTTTGTGTAGATGACATTTGATGCACTTGCCTAACAAAATACTTTGCTATTCTCCAAAAGCAGATTGAATGTGATTATCTGAGTCCATTGCATACCAGTTCCACAGCACTTTGTGTAGATATGACTAGATGAAACCAGAAACCTCCTCTTGTGTTACGGCTAACTCAATCCCAGATCTTGCTACAAACTCTGTGTTTGTGTTTTCTGGATATTATCAAGGGACTTTACAATTTAAAATGAATTTCAGTAGAGGAAATTTTGTTTTGTGCTGGAAATGCTAAGTGCTTCCATATGCAGGACAAACGTCTTCACATTTGTGTTTTCTACGAAGAAAGCTAGAGCAATCGTTGCAAACAAACATGATATTTCTGTTTGCAAACATACTTTTTATCCACTTGGCCAAGAAAAAGAGTTTGCTTTTCTCCAAAACCAGTTTGAAGGTGATTTTCTGAGTCCATTGCATACCATTTCCACAATACTTTGCCCGTAAAAGAGTGAATGAAACCAGAATTATCCTCTTGTGTTATGGGTAACTCAATCCCAGTTCTTGCTACACTTTCTGCTTTGTGTTTTTTGATATTATCAATGGACTTTATGGTTTTGAATGAATTGAAGCAGGGAATATTTTCTTTGGTCCTGGGAAACAGTAATTAGGTCCACATGGAGACACAAACTCAACACATTCGTGCTGTCTAGGCAGAAAACTACAGCAATTGCTGCAAACAAACATGATATTTGTGTTTGTGTAGATGACATTTTATGCACTTGCCTAAGGAAATACTTTGTATTCTCCAAAACCAGTTTGACTGTGATTGTCTGAGTCCATTGCATACCAGATCCACAGCACATTTTCCGGATATGACTGGATGATACCAGAAATCTCCTCTTGTGTTATGGCTGACTCAATCCCAGATCTTGCTACAAACTCTTTGTTTGTTTTTTCTGGATATTATCAAGGGACTTTACGATTTAAAATGAATTTCAGTAGAGGAAATTTTGTTTTGTGCTGGAAATGCTAAGTGCTTCCATATGCAGGACAAACGTCTTCACATTTGTGTTTTCTACGAAGAAAGCTAGAGCAATCGTTGCAAACAAACATGATATTTCTGTTTGCAAACATACTTTTTATCCACTTGGCCAAGAAAAAGAGTTTGCTTTTCTCCAAAACCAGTTTGAAGGTGATTTTCTGAGTCCATTGCATACCATTTCCACAATACTTTGCCCGTAAAAGAGTGAATGAAACCAGAATTATCCTCTTGTGTTATGGGTAACTCAATCCCAGATCTTGCTACAGGCTCTGCTTTGTGTTTTTTGATATTATCAATGGACTTTATGGTTTTGAATGAATTGAAGCAGGGAATATTTTCTTTGGTCCTGGGAAACAGTAATTAGGTCCACATGGAGACACAAACTCAACACATTCGTGCTGTCTAGGCAGAAAACTACAGCAATTGCTGCAAACAAACATGATATTTGTGTTTGTGTAGATGACATTTTATGCACTTGCCTAAGGAAATACTTTGTATTCTCCAAAACCAGTTTGACTGTGATTATCTGAGACCATTGCATACCAGATCCACAGCACATTTTCCGGATATGACTGGATGATACGAGAAATCTCCTCTTGTGTTATGGCTGACTCAATCCCAGATCTTGCTACAAACTCTTTGTTTGTGTTTTCTGGATATTATCAAGGAACTTTACGTTTTAGAGTGAATTTCAGTAGAGGAAATTTTGTTTTGTGCTGGAAAAGATAAGTGCTTCCATATACAGGCCCAACGTGTTCACATTCATGTTTTCTACGCAGAAAGCTAGAGCAATCGTTGCAAACAAACAGGATATTTCTGTTTGCAAACATACTTTTTATCCACTTGGCCAAGAAAAAGATTTTGCTTTTCTCCAAAACCAGTTTGAGGGTGATTTTCTATGTCCATTGCATACAAGTTCCACAACACTTTGTCCGGATATGACTGGATGAAACCAGAAATATCAGTTGTGTTATGGCTAACTCAATCCCAGATCTTGCTACAGGCTCTGCTTTGTGTTTTTTGATATTATCAATGGATTTTATGGTTTTGAATGAATTGAAGCAGGGAATATTTTCTTTGGTCCTGGGAAATACTAATTAGGTCCACATGGAGACACAAACTCAACACATTCTTGCTCTCTAGGCAGAAAACTACAGCAATTGCTGCAAACAAACATGATATTTGTGTTTGTGTAGATGACATTTGATGCACTTGCCTAAGAATATACTTTGCTATTCCCCAAAACCAGTTTGAATGTGATTATCTGAGTCCATTGCATACCAGTTCCACAACACTTTGTGTAGATATGACTGGATGATACCAGAAATATCCTCTTGTGTTACGGCTAACTCAATCCCAGATCTTGCTACAACCTCTGTGTTTGTGTTTTCTGGATATTATCAATGGGCTTTACGATTTAAAATGAATTTCAGTAGAGGAAATTTTTTTATGCTGCAAATGCTAAGTGCTTCCATATGCAGGCCCAACGTGTTCAGATTCGTGTTTTCTAGGCAGAAAGCTAGAGCAATCATTGCAAACAAACATGATATTTTTATTTGCAAACATGACTTTTTATTTACCCACTTGGCCAAGAAAAAGAGTTTGCTTTTCTCCAAAACCAGTTTGAAGGTGATTTTCTGAGTCCATTGCATACCAGTTCCACAACACTTTTCGGATATGACTGGATGAAACCAGAGATATCCTCTAGTGTAATAGCTAACTCAATCCCAGATCTTGCTACACGTTCTGCTTTGTGTTTTTTGATATTATCAATGGACTTTATGGTTTTGAATGAATTGAAGCAGGGAATATTTCCTCGGTGCTTGGAAACACTAATTGGCTCCACATGGAGACACAAACTCAACACATTCCTGCTGTCTAGGCTGAAAACTACAGCAATTGCTGCCAACAAACATGATATTTGTGTTTGTGTAGATGACATTTGATGCACTTGCCTAAGATAATACTTTGCTATTCTCCAAAAGCAGATTGACTGTGATTATCTGAGTCCATTGCATACCAGTTCCACAACACTTTGTGTAGATATGACTGGATGATACCAGAAATATCCTATTGTGTTATGGCTTACTTAATCCCAGATCTTTCTACAACCTCTGTGTTTGTGTTTTCTGGATATTATCAATGGACTTTATGATTTAAAATGAATTTCAGTAGAGGAAATTTTTTTTATGCTGCAAATCCTAAGTGCTTCCATATGCAGGCCCAACGTGTTCACATTTGTATTTTCTAGGCAGAAAGCTAGAGCAATCGTTGCAAACAAACACCAGCTCCACATATTCGTATTTTCTATGGAGAATGCTAGGAACTGTGGCAAACAAACATGATATTTCTGTTTGTATAGATGACATTTTATGCTCTTGCCTAACGAACAGACTTTGCTTTTCTCCAAAATCATTTTTACTGTGATTTTCTCGGTCCATTGCATACGAATTCCACACCAGTTTCTCCGGATATGACTGGATGAAACCAGAAATATCTGGTTGCGTTTTGGCTAACTTAATCCAAAATATTGTTAAAGCCCCTGTGTTTGTGATTTCTGGATATTATCGATGGACTTTATTGTTTTGAATGTTTTTATCAGGGAACATATAATTTTGTACCATTGAAACACTAATTGGTTCATCCTGGAAACACCAGCTACACATTCGTATTTTCTAGAGAGAAAGCTAGAGGAACTGCGGCAAATACACATGATAATTCTGTTTGTATAGATGACATTTTATGCTCTTGCCTAACGAAAAGACTGCTTTTCTCCAAAATCATTTTTACTGTGATTTTCTCGGTCCATTGCATACGAATTGAACACCAGTTTCTCTGGATATGACTGGATGAAACCAGAAATATCTGGTTGCGTTTTGGCTAACTCAATCCGAAATATTGTGAAAGCCTCTGTGTTTGTGTTTTCTGGATATTATCAATGGACTTTATTGTTTTGAATGTTTTTATCAGGGAACATTTCATTTTGTACCGTTGAAACACTAACTGGTTCATCATGGGTATATCAGCTCTACACATTCCTATTTTCTGGGGAGAAAGCTAGAGGAACTGCCGCAAACAACCATGATAATTCTGTTTGTATACATGATATTTTATGCACTTTCCTAACGAAAAGACTTTGCTTTTCTCAATAATAATTTTTACTGTGATTTTCTCAGTCCATTGCATCTGAATTCCACACCACTTTGTCCGGATATCACTGGAAGAAACCAGAAATATCCGGTTGTGTTTTGGCTAACTCAATCCGAAATATTGTGAAAGCCTCTGTGTTTGTGTTTTCTGGATATTATCGGTGGCTTTATTGTTTTGAATGTTTTTATCAGGGAACATTTCATTTTGTACCAAAGAAACACTAATTGGTTCATCCTGGGGTCACCAGCTCTACACATTCGTATTTTCTGGGGAGAAAGCTAGAGGAACTGCGGCAAACACACATGATATTTCTGTTTGTATCGATGACATTTTATGCACTTGCCTAACGAAAAGACTTTGCTTTTCTTCAAAACCATTTTTCCTGTGATTTTCTCGGTCCATTGCATACGAATTCCACACCACGCTGTCCGGATATGACTGGATGAAACCAGAAATATCTGGTTGTGTTTTGGCTAACTTAATCCCAGAAAGTGCAACAGCCTCTGTGCTTCTGTATTCCTGATATTATCCACTGACTTTATTGTTTTGAATGTTTTTTTCAGCGAACTTTTAATTTTGTGCTTGGATAAACTAATTGGTTCCTCATGGGGACACCAGCTCTACACATTCGTATTTTCTAGAGAGAAAGCTAGAGGAACTGCGGCAAACATGATATTTCTGTTTGTATAGATGACATTTTATGCTCTTGCCTAACGAAAAGACTTTGCTTTTCTCAAAAATCATTTTTACTGTGATTTTCTCGGTCCATTGCATACGAATTGAACACCAGTTTCTCTGGATATGACTGGATGAAACCAGAAATATCTGGTTGCGTTTTGGCTAACTCAATCCGAAATATTGTGAAAGCCTCTGTGTTTGTGTTTTCTGGATATTATCAATGGACTTTATTGTTTTGAATGTTTTTATCTGGGAACATTTCATTTTGTACCGTTGAAACACTAACTGGTTCATCATGGGTATATCAGCTCTACACATTCCTATTTTCTGGGGAGAAAGCTAGAGGAACTGCCGCAAACAACCATGATAATTCTGTTTGTATACATGATATTTTATGCACTTTCCTAACGAAAAGACTTTGCTTTTCTCAATAATAATTTTTACTGTGATTTTCTCAGTCCATTGCATCTGAATTCCACACCACTTTGTCCGGATATCACTGGAAGAAACCAGAAATATCCGGTTGTGTTTTGGCTAACTCAATCCGAAATATTGTGAAAGCCTCTGTGTTTGTGTTTTCTGGATATTATCGGTGGCTTTATTGTTTTGAATGTTTTTATCAGGGAACATTTCATTTTGTACCAAAGAAACACTAATTGGTTCATCCTGGGGTCACCAGCTCTACACATTCGTATTTTCTGGGGAGAAAGCTAGAGGAACTGCGGCAAACACACATGATATTTCTGTTTGTATCGATGACATTTTATGCACTTGCCTAACGAAAAGACTTTGCTTTTCTTCAAAACCATTTTTCCTGTGATTTTCTCGGTCCATTGCATACGAATTCCACACCACGCTGTCCGGATATGACTGGATGAAACCAGAAATATCTGGTTGTGTTTTGGCTAACTTAATCCCAGAAAGTGCAACAGCCTCTGTGCTTCTGTATTCCTGATATTATCCACTGACTTTATTGTTTTGAATGTTTTTTTCAGCGAACTTTTAATTTTGTGCTTGGATAAACTAATTGGTTCCTCATGGGGACACCAGCTCTACACATTCGTATTTTCTAGAGAGAAAGCTAGAGGAACTGCGGCAAACATGATATTTCTGTTTGTATAGATGACATTTTATGCTCTTGCCTAACGAAAAGACTTTGCTTTTCTCAAAAATCATTTTTACTGTGATTTTCTCGGTCCATTGCATACGAATTCAACACCAGTTTCTCCGGATATGACTGGATGAAACCAGAAATATCTGGTTGCGTTTTGGCTAACTCAATCCGAAATATTGTGAAAGCCTCTGTGTTTGTGTTTTCTGGATATTATCGATGGACTTTTGAAAGAATTAGGCAGGTTAGGTTTGAGATGGAGTCACTTGAGCTAACTGCATATTGTTCTGCTTCTGTATTAATTGGCTGGGCTTGCAATAATTTTTCAAGAAATGAAAATGCTTTCATAAGATGGCTGAGCTTGCGATATGTAACCGTTTTAGGAACTATAAAGGCAGAAGTTAACAAAAAATTATACCCAATCTATGTCCTGTTACAACACCACAAGTCACATTGTCCCCTGTCCTTGCTTGCTCAAGCTAAAAATGAAAACCACAAGGCACGTACAGCATGTAACTTCTTCCCTTTTACCCTGGAAACCCCCTTTTACCATGTAATCCTTTAGGTTACCCAATGAAATTGTAATATATTGGTAATATGCTAATGTTGTGGTTTTAAGCCTTAAATACTCTGTGAAATTGATGTTCGAGGCCGCTCTCTCTGCACGTCACTAAAGTGTGCTGTGAGACGGCCCATTTGCAAATGCAATAAACTTCCTCATGCACTTGCAGCGATTGGAGTGGAGTCTGTGTGTTTCTGGGGGTCCGGATTGTGGGACACCTGCTCAAGCGATCTTACATTTCTTGGGGGCTCGTCCGGGATTCAGACCCCCCCCCAGATTCACCCTCCATCTCCCAATCGGAGGTAAGTCTCTTCTGTTTCGTGTATTTTTGTGTGTTTTACTGTCCATTTTCCCGGGGCGCCTGGCGTACCGGTGTTTATGTTTACGGGTAATAAAACGTAAGAGCCAGTATTAGGCCAGGACAAACGTGTCCGGACCCCTGGCTCGAGCCTCTGGAGGACGCTCCAGTGGCATTCTGGGAGGAGAAGGAGGTGGATTTCGTCTCCCTCCTTCTTCGGGGGAGCCTGGCTGCTAGCAGCCGCTCCGCTCCCATCCGAAGTTCTGGTTTCAGTTTTGTTTTATTCCATTGTCGCGCGCAGTATGATTGTGTGTTTTGTAATTACGTTCTGTGTTATGATTGTGATTTACTTTTTCTTTCCCAATATGAGACAGGGATTAACCATGCCTTTAAGCCTTACTTTAGATCATTGGAAAGAGGTCCAAGAACGGGCCCAAATCTTGTCCGTGAATGTGCGAAACCAGGCGCAAAATCCCCCAAAATGGGTAAAACCTTTTCTTTTCTCCAACAGGGTGGTGGCGGAGCTCGATCCCGCTGCTCCCGTCACCGCCCTAAAAATGAAGCCCAGCCCTGAGTTGCCAACGGCCACCCCGGCGGCGGAGTCGGGCCCCAAACCCACTCCGCCCCTATCTGCGACACCTCTAGACCCACAGGCTCTAATAGAGTTAATCGAATCCATTTTTTTAATCCACCAACTAACCTGGGATGATTGTTGGCAGCTTCTACAGGCCCTCCTAACCATGGAAGAAAAGCTTCTACAGGTCCTCCTAACCACGGAGAAAAGACAACAAGCTCTCGGGGAAGCTCAAGAGAGCGTTCCGGGGGACAATAATAAGCCGCGGTTGGGTCGGGACCAATGTGCGTACTGCAAGAAAAAAGGACATTGGTATAAAAACTGTCCAAATAAAAATGCCGTCTAACCAGACCAGATTAAAATTTCAATACGGCGGCCGGTAAGGAACGACTCCGTCTCTATCGCCAGATTCTCCTGACAGGTCTCAGAGGGGCAGGGAGACGCCCTACCAATTTGGCTAAGGTACGTAAATATATATATATATATATATATATATATATATATATATATAAATCTAGCAAAAATCTTGGTCACCACAGTAAATGTCTCCAACCGACAGTTATTATCAAACCCTTTTTTATAATCAAAATAATTAATTAATATTTAACTGTATGCTTTATCTCTCACCTAATGTTAGACTGGAATGGTACTCAAAGACGGGTAAGACACTCAGCATCCTGCACCAACCTAAGACAGGGCTCTAGGCCAAGCTGCCAGAGTTACCGATGACGGGTAAGGACAGCGATGACTGAGGGCAACCTAAGACAGAGGCCATTCTCAATTAAACAAGGGGGTTGCAGCAGGTGTAAAAACAACACTACCGCCCTTGTTAAAAATTAAACCAATTAGAGTACCTGTTAATGTTTGAAAACACCTTTTTTTGGCTGGTCCACCTAAGGTATTGGGGTCAGACAATGAACTCGCTTTTGTCTTACGGGTAAGTTAGTTGGTGGCCCCTTGGCTAAATTAATAGTGGAGACTGGCACTAGAGACTGGGTCAAGTTACTGCCGATGGCTTTGTTTAGGGCTCATAATATTACTGTTGCTAGACGTTAATTGTCCGAGGACTAAATTTGGAAAGGAGCTAAAGTTAACTATCTGTTTTAATTGACTGAGTGTTGCAGTAGTCCTGATTGATCTGGCTTTGTTAGTTTTCTGGTGAGGTAAGAAGAGCCAATCAGGCTCTATGGAAAACATCAAGTATGAAAGTGTGTACTTGGTAAAGAGTGTTATTAGTAAGAAGGGCTAAAAAGAAAAGAGCTTTTTAAATAAGTAAAGGACATGGTTTGTAAAAATGACTTTATCCTGATGGCTAGTTTACTCTAGACTGGAATAAAAATGGTAAAATGTCTAAAGTAAGTTGAAGAGGGTGTGTGGAAGTCACAAAAGGTTATATAAAAAAATAATAAATAAAAAAAGGTATTAAACACAACATGTAAACTGCTGTTGCTGGGGGTTTTAACTGACAAGCCCAAATTTGTAATTAACTTCTGTAATCTTGCTGCTTCTCTTTGGACTCTGCGTCTTTAATGCCTTGTTCGTTTCGTCTCCTGGCCCATCCCACTGGACGACCTGAGCGGCCCCCTGGACCGAGCTGCACAGTGTTTCTAGGGCTACTGTCACATACCATAAGACAGATAGCAAGAGAAAATACCCAAATCTCCCTCGACGCCCACATGTCAGCTTTGAAGAAGTTACAGAAGACGGAACTCCATCCATAATCCCAAAAATTTTTGGGTATTCCTCTTGAGAGAAAATGTTAGGCAGGAAGTCAGTTATGAGCTCATGTGTGTGTGACAGGCCTAAAGAAAAGGCATCTATATGCATCTGCATTTTAAACACCCTGCTCCCTTCCTTTGTTTTAGACCATGCTCCCACACTTGTTCCAGGTCCAGGGACTCTCTCACAGGCTTCTACCGCCTTCCGACCGCCTCTCCAGTCAGAAGCTCCGGGACCACCTCTCGGCCATCTCCTGCTTCTGGGACCAGCCCACCGCGGTTCAGTGGTCATCTCACTGCCGCAAACCATGGCCTCCCAGATCTGTCAGAACTACTCCCCCGAGGTAGAGGCTGCCGTCAACCACCTGGTCAATCTGTACCTGTGGGCCTCCTACGCCTACCTCTCTCTGGGCTTCTATCTCGACCGCGACAATGTGGCTCAGGAGGGTGTGAGCCACTTCTTCCATGAGATGGCAGAGGAGAAGCGCGAGGCCGCCGAGCTGCTCCTAAAGATGCTCCTGAAGATGAAAAACCAGCGCGGAGGACGCGCCCTCTTCCAGGACGTGCAGAAGCCGTCCCAGGATGAGTGGGGCAAGACCCTCAACGCTATGGAAGCCGCCTTGGCCCTGGAGAAGAACCTGAACAAGGCCCTCCTGGACTTTCATGCCCTGGTCCTGACCCAGCAGTACCAAAGTTTAAAAACAGAAGATATAGAACAAAAATATTAGGATGCAGCTATTCCTTAAATTTTATGATTAAAATTTGCCAAGAAAAAGAGGAGGGAGTGAAAGAATTAGGCAGGTTAGGTTTGAGATGGAGTCACTTGAGCTAACTGCATATTGTTCTGCTTCTGTATTAATTGGCTGGGCTTGCAATAATTTTTTCAAGAAATGAAAATGCTTTCATAAGATGGCTGAGCTTGCGATATGTAACCGTTTTAGGAACTATAAAGGCAGAAGTTAACAAAAAATTATACCCAACCTATGTCCTGTTACAACACCACAAGTCACATTGACCCCTGTCCTTGCTTGCTCAAGCTAAAAATGAAAACCACAAGGCACGTACAGCATGTAACTTCTTCCCTTTTACCCTGGAAACCCCCTTTTACCATGTAATCCTTTAGGTTACCCAATGAAATTGTAATATATTGGTAATATGCTAATGTTGTGGTTTTAAGCCTTAAATACTCTGTGAAATTGATGTTCGAGGCCGCTCTCTCTGCACGTCACTAAAGTGTGCTGTGAGACGGCCCATTTGCAAATGCAATAAACTTCCTCATGCACTTGCAGCGATTGGAGTGGAGTCTGTGTTTCTGGGGGTCCGGATTGTGGGACACCTGCTCAAGGGGTCTTACACTTTATTGTTTTGAATGTTTTTATCAGGGAACATTTCATTTTCTACCAAAGAAACACTAATTGATTCATCCTGGGGACACCAGCTCTACACATTCCTATTTTCTGGGGAGAAAGCTAGAGGAACTGCGGCAAACAAACATGAAAATTCTGTTTGTATAGATGACATTTTATGCACTTACCTAACGAAAAGACTTTGCTTTTCTCCAAAACCATTTGTACTGTGATTTTCTCGGTTCACTGCATACGAATTCCACACCACTTTGTCCGGATATACTGGATGAAACCGGAAATATCTGGTTGTGTTTTGGCTAACTCAATCTGAAATATTGTGAAAGATTCAGTGTTTGTGTTTTCAAGATATTATTGATGGACTTATTGTTTTGAATGTTTTTATCAGGGAACACTTCATTTTGTACTGTAGAAACACTAATTGGTTCATCATGGGGACACCAGCTCTACACATTCCTATTTTCTGGGGAGAAAGCTAGAGGAACTGCCGCAAACAACCATGATAATTCTGTTTGTATACATGATATTTTATGCACTTTCCTAACGAAAAGACTTTGCTTTTCTCAAAAATAATTTTTACTGTGATTTTCTTGGTCCACTGCATCCGAATTCCACACCACTTTGTCAGGATATCACTGGAAGAAACCAGAAATATCCGGTTGTGTTTTGGCTAACTCAATCCGAAATATTGTGAAAGCCTCTGTGTTTGTGTTTTCTGGATATTATAGATGGACTTTATTGTTTTGAATGTTTTCATCAGGGAACATTTCATATTGTACCAAAGAAACACTAATTGGTTCATCCTGGGGACACCAGCTCTACACATTCGTATTTTCTGGGGAGAAAGCTAGGGGAACTGTGGCAAACAAACATGATATTTCTGTTTGTATCGATGACATTTTATGCACTTGCCTAACGAAAAGACTTTGCTATTCTCCAAAATCAATTCCCTGTGATTTTCTCGATCCATTGCATAGCAATTCCACACCAGTTTCTCCGGATATGACTGGATGAAACCGGAAATATCCGGGTTTGTTCTTTCTAACTCAATCCCAGATATTGCTACAGCCTCTGTGTTGGTGTTTTCTGGATATTAACGATGGACTTTATTGTTTTGAATGTTTTTATGAGGGAAAATTTCATTTTCTACCAAAGAAACACTAATTGGTTAATCCTTGGGACAGCAGCTCTACACATTCGTATTTTCTAGAGAGAAAGCTAGAGGAACTGCGACAAACAAACATGATATTTCTGTTTGTATCGATGACATTTTATGCACTTGCCTAATGAAAAGACTTTGCTTTTCTCCAAAACCATTTTTCCTGTGATTTTCTCGGTCCATTGCATACGAATTCCACACCACGCTGTCCGGATATGACTGGATGAAACCAGAAATATCTGGTTTTTTTTGGCTAACTTAATCCCAGATATTGCAACAGCCTCTGTGCTTGTGTATTCCTTATATTATCCACAGACTTTATTGTTTTGAATGTTTTTATCAGGGAACATTTCATTTTCTACCAAAGAAACAATAGTTGATTCATCCTGGGGACACCAGCTCTACACATTCCTATTTTCTGGGGAGAAAGCTAGAGGAACTGCGGCAAATACACATGATATTTCTGTTTGTATCGATGACATTTTATGCACTTCCCTAACGAAAAGACTATGTGTTTCTCAAAAATCATTTTTACTATGATTTTCTAAGTCCACTGCACATGAATTCCACACCACTTTGTCCGTATCTGCCTGGATGAAACCGAAAATATCAGGTTGTGTTTTCGCTTACTCAATCTGAATATTGCTACAGCCTCTGTGTTTGTGTATTCCTGATATTTTCCACGGACTTTATTTTTTTTTAATGTTTTTATCAGGGAACATTTCATTTTGTACCGTTGAAACACTAACTGGTTCATCATGGGTATATCAGCTCTACACATTCGTATTTTCTAGGGAGAAAGCTAGAAGAATTGCGACAGACAAACATGATATTTCTGTTTGTATAGATGACATTTTATGCACTTGCCTAACGAAAAGACTTACTTTTCTCCAAAACCGTTTTTACTGTGAATTTTCTGATCCATTGCATACGAATTCCACAACAGTTTGTCTGGATATGACTGGATGAAACCGGAAATATCCAGTTGTGTTTTGGCTAACTCAATCCCAGATATTAATACAGCCTCTGTGTTTGTGTTTTCTGGATATTATCAATGGACTTAATTGTTTTGAATGTTTTTTATCGGGGAACATTTTATTTTGAGCTGGGATAGAGTAATTGCTTCCACATGGAGACACCAGCTCTACATTTTGTATTTTCTAGGGAGAAAGGTAGAGGAACTGCTGCAAACAAACATGATATTTCTGTTTGTATAGATGACATTTTATGCGCTTGCCTAACGAAAAGACTTTGCTTTTCTCCAAAACCAATTTTTACTGTGATTTTCTCAGTCCATTGCATATGAATTCCACACCAGTTTCTCCGGATATGACTGGATGAAACCGGAAATATCCGGGTTTGTTCTAGCTAACTCAATCCCAGATATTGCTACAGCCTCTGTGTTTGTGTTTTCTGGATATTATCGATGGACTTTATTGTTTTGAATGTTTTTATCAGGGAACATATAATTTTATACCGTTGAAACACTAATTGGTTCATCCTGGGGACACCAGCTCTACACATTACTATTTTCTAGAGAGAAAGCTAGAGGAACTGCCGCAAACAAACATGATAATTCTGTTTGTATAGATGATATTTTATGCACTTTCCTAACGAAAAGACTTTGCTTTTCTCCAAAATCATTTTTACTGTGATTTTCTCGGTTCATTGCATACGAATTCAACACCAGTTTCTCTGGATATGACTGGATGAAACCAGAAATATCCGGTTGCGTTTTGGCTAACTCAATCAGAAATATTGTGAAAGCCTCTGTGCTTGTATATTCCTGATATTATCCACAGACTTTATTGTTTTGAATGTTTTTTTCAGCGAACCTTTAATTTTGTGCTTGGTAAAACTAATTGGTTCCTCATGGGGACACCAGCTCCACATATTCGTATTTTCTATGGAGAATGCTAGGAACTGTGGCAAACAAACATGATATTTCTGTTTGTATAGATGACATTTTATCTACTTGCCTAAAGAAAAGACTTTGCTTTTCTCAAAAATAATTTTTACTGTGATTTTCTTGGTCCACTGCATCCGAATTCCACACCACTTTGTCCGGATATCACTGGAAGAAACCAGAAATATCCGGTTGTGTTTTGGCTAACTCAATCCGAAATATTGTGAAAGCCTCTGTGTTTGTGTTTTCTGGATATTATCGATGGACTTTATTGTTTTGAATGTTTTTATCAGGGAACATTTCATATTGTACCAAAGAAACACTAATTGGTTCATCCTGGGGACACCAGCTCTACACATTCATATTTTCTGGGGAGAAAGCTAGGGGAACTGTGGCAAACAAACATGATATTTCTGTTTGTATCGATGACATTTTATGCACTTGCCTAAGGAAAAGACTGTGCTATTCTCCAAAATCAATTCCCTGTGATTTTCTCGATCCATTGCATAGCAATTCCACACCAGTTTCTCCGGATATGACTGGATGAAACCGGAAATATCCGGGTTTGTTCTTTCTAACTCAATCCCAGATATTGCTACAGCCTCTGTGTTGGTGTTTTCTGGATATTAACGATGGACTTTATTGTTTTGAATGTTTTTATGAGGGTAAATTTCATTTTGTACCAAAGAAACACTAATTGGTTAATCCTTGGGACAGCAGCTCTACACATTCGTATTTTCTAGAGAGAAAGCTAGAGGAACTGCGGCAAACAAACATGATATTTCTGTTTGTATCGATGACATTTTATGCACTTGCCTAACGAAAAGACTTTGCTTTTCTCCAAAACCATTTTTCCTGTGATTTTCTCGGTCCATTGCATACGAATTCCAGACCACGCTGTCCGGATATGACTGGATGAAACCAGAAATATCTGGTTGTGTTTTGGCTAACTTAATCCCAGATATTGCAACAGCCTCTGTGCTACTGTATTCCTGATATTATCAACAGCCTTTATTGTTTTGAATATTTTTTTCAGCGAACATTTAATTTTGTGCTTAGAAAAACTAATTGGTTCCTCATGGGAACACCAGCTCCACATATTCGTATTTTCTATGGAGAATGTTAGGAACTGTGGCAAACAAACATGATATTTCTGTTTGTGTAGATAACATTTTATGCTTTTGCCTAACGAAAAGACTTTTCTTTTCTCCAAAATCATTTTTACTGTGATTATCTTGGTCCACTGCATACGAATTCAACACCAGTTTCTCCGGATATGACTGGATGAAACCAGAAATATCTGGTTGCGTTTTGGCTAACTCAATCTGAAATATTGTGAAAGCCTCTGTGTTTGTGTTTTCTGGATATTATCGATGGACTTTATTGTTTTGAATGTTTTTATCAGGGAACATTTCATTTTCTACCAAAGAAACACTAATTGATTCATCTTGGGGACACCAGCTCTACACATTCCTATTTTCTGGGGAGAAAGCTAGAGGAACTGCCGCAAACAAACATGATAATTCTGTTTGTATAGATTACAATTTATGCACTTCCCTAACGAAAAGACTTTGTGTTTCTCAAAAATCATTTTTACTATGATTTTCTAAGTCCACTGCACATGAATTCCACACCACTTTGTCCGTATCTGCCTGGATGAAACCGAAGATATCCGGTTGTGTTTTCGCTTACTCAATCTGAATATTGCTACAGCCTCTGTGTTTGTGTATTCCTCATATTTTCCACGGACTTTATTTTTTTTAATGTTTTTATCAGGGAACATTTCATTTTGTACCGTTGAAACACTAACTGGTTCATCATGGGTATATCAGCTCTACACATTCGTATTTTCTAGGGAGAAAGCTAGAAGAATTGCGACAGACAACCATGATATTTCTGTTTGTATAGATGACATTTTATGCGCTTGCCTAACGAAAAGACTTTCTTTACTCCAAAACCGTTTTTACTGTGAATTTTCTGATCCATTGCATACGAATTCCACACCAGTTTGTCTGGATATGACTGGATGAAACCGGAAATATCCGGTTGTGTTTTGGCTAACTCAATCCCAGATATTGCTACAGCCTCTGTGTTTGTGTTTTCTGGATATTATCAATGGACTTCATTGTTTTGAATGTTTTTTATCGGGGAACATTTTATTTTGAGCTGGGATAGAGTAATTGCTTCCACATGGAGACACCAGCTCTACATTTTGTATTTTCCAGGGAGAAAGGTAGAGGAACTGCTGCAAACAAACATGATATTTCTGTTTGTATAGATGACATTTTATGCACTTGCCTAACGAAAAGACTTTGCTTTTCTCCAAAACCAATTTTTACTGTGATTTTCTCGGACCATTGCATATGAATTCCACACCAGTTTCTCCAGATATGACTGGATGAAACCGGAAATATCCGGGTTTGTTCTAGCTAACTCAATCCCAGATATTGCTACAGCCTCTGTGTTTGTGTTTTCTGGATATTATCGATGGACTTTATTGTTTTGAATGTTTTTTATCGGGGAACATTTAATTTTGTACCGTTGAAACACTAATTGGTTCATCCTGGGGACACCAGCTCTACACATTACTATTTTCTAGAGAGAAAGGTAGAGGAACTGCCGCAAACAAACATGATAATTCTGTTTGTATAGATGATATTTTATGCACTTTCCTAACGAAAAGACTTTGCTTTTCTCCAAAATCATTTTTACTGTGATTTTCTCGGTCCATTGCATACGAATTCAAAAACCACTTTGTCGGACATGACTGGATGAAAGCAGAAATATCCGGTTTTGCTTTGGATAACTCAATCCGAAATATTGTGAAAGTCTGTGTGTTTGTGTTTTCCAGATATTATCGATGGACTTTATTGTTTTGAATGTTTTTATCAGTGAACATTTCATTTTGTACCGTAGAAACACTAATTCATTCATCATGGGAACACCACCTCTACACATTCGTATTTTCTAGAGAGAAAGCTAGAGGAACTGCGGCAAATACACATGATAATTCTGTTTTTATAGATGACTTTTTATGCACTTGCCTAAGGAAAAGACTTTGCTATTCTCCAAAATCATTTCCCTGTGATTTTCTCGGTCGATTGCATAGGAATTCCACACCAGTTTCTCCGGATATGACTGGGTGACACTGGAAATATCCGGGTTTGTTCTAGCTAACTCAATCCCAGATATTGCTACAGACTCTGTGTTTGTGTTTTCTGGACATTATCAATGGACTTTATTCTTTTGAATGTTTTTTATCGGGGAACATTTGATTTTGAGCTTTGATACAGTTATTGGTTCCACATGGAGACACCCCCTCTACATATTCGTATTTTCTAGGGAAAGCTAGAGGAACTGTGACAAACAAACCTGATATTTCTGTTTGTCTAGATGACATTTTATATAGTTGCCTAACAAAAAAACTCTGCTTTTCCCCAAACCATTTTAACTGTGATTTTCTCAGTCCATTACATACGAATTCCACACCTGTTTGTCTGGATATGACTGGATGAAACCAGAAATATCCGGTTTTGTTTTGGCTAACTCAATCCCAGATATTGCTACAGCCTCTGTGTTTGTGTTTTCTGGATATTATCGATGGACTTTATTGTTTTGAAGGTTTTTATCAAGGAACATTTCATTTTTTACCGTTTAAACACTAATTGGTTCATCATGGGAACACCAGCTTTACACATTCGTATTTTCTGGGGAGAAAGCTAGAGGAACTGTGGCAAACAAACATGATATTTCTGTTTGTATAGCTGACATTTTATGCACTTGCCTAACGAAAAGACTTTCCTTTTCTCCAAAACCATTTTTAATGTGATTTTCTCGGTCCATTGCATACGAATTCCACACCAGTTTCTCTGGATATGAGTGGATGAAACCAGAAATATCTGGTTGCGTTTTGGCTAACTCAATCCGAAATATTGTGAAAGCTTCTGCATTTGTGTTTTCTAGATATTATCGATGGACTTTATTGTTTTGAATGTTTTTATCAGGGAACATTTCATTTTGTACCGTTGAAACACTAATTGGTTCATCCTGGGGACACCAGCTCTACACATTCGTATTTTCTGGGGAGAAAGCTAGAGGAACTGCGGCAAAAAACATGATATTTCTGTTTGTATCGATGACATTTTATGCACTTGCGTAACGAAAAGACTTTGCTATTCTCCAAAATCATTTCCCTGTGATTTTCTCGGTCGATTGCATAGGAATTCCACACCAGTTTCTCCGGATATGACTGGATGAAACCGGAAATATCCGGGTTTGTTCTAGCTAGCTCAATCCCAGATATTGCTACAGCCTCTGTGTTTGTGTTTTCTGGACATTATCAATGGACTTTATTGTTTTGAATGTTTTTTATCGGAGAACATTTGATTTTGAGCTTGGATACAGGTGTTGGTTCCACATCGAGACACCAGCTCTACATATTCGTATTTTCTAGGGAGAAAGCTAGAGGAACTGTGACAAACAAACATGGTATTTCTGTTTGTCTAGATGACATTTTATGCAGTTGCCTAACAAAAAAATTCTGCTTTTCCCCAAACCATTTTAACTGTGATTTTCTCGGTCTATTGCATACGAATTCCACACCAGTTTGTCCGGATATGATTGGAAGAAACCGGAAATATCCGGTTTTGTTTTGGCTAACTCAATCCCAGATATTGCTACAGCCTCTGTGTTTGTGTTTTCTGGATATTATCGATGGACTTTATTGTTTTGAATGCTTTTGTCAAGGAACATTTCATTTTTTACCATTTAAACACTAATTGGTTCATCATGGGAACACCAGCTTTACACATTCGTATTTTCTAGGGAGAAAGCTAGAGGAACTGTGGCAAACAAGCATGATATTTCTGTTTGTATAGCTGACATTTTATGCACTTGCCTAGCGAAAAGACTTTGCTTGTCTCCAAAACCATTTTCACTCGGATTTTCTCGGTCCATTGTATATGAATTACACACCAGTTTCTCCGGATATGACGGGATGAAACCAGAAACATCCGGTTGTGTTTTGGCGAACTCAATCCGAAATATTGTGAAAGCCTCTGTGTTTGTGTTTTCCAGATATTATCGATGGACTTTATTCTTTTGAATATTTTTATCAGGGAACATTTAATTTTGTACCAAAGTAACACTAATTGGTTCATCCTGGGGACACCAGCTGTAAAAATTCGTATTTTCTAGGGAGAAAGCTCGAGGAACTGTGGAAAACAAACATGATAATTCTGTTTCTATGGATGACATTTTATGCACTTGCCTAACGAAAAGACTTTGCTTTTCTCCAAAACCATTTTTACTCTGATTTTCTCGGTCCACTGCATACGAATTCCAAACTACTTTGTCTTGATATGTCTGGATGAAACCAGAAATATCCGGTTGTGTTTTGGCTAGCTCAATCCCAGATATTGCTACGGACTCTGTGTTTGTGTTTTCTGGATATTATCGACGGGCTTTATTGTTTTCAAAATTTTTATCAGGGAACATTTAAATTTGTGCTTGGAAACACTAATTGGTTCATCATGGGGACACCAGCTCTACACATTCGTATTTTCTAGGGTGAAAGCTTTAGGAACTGTGGCAAACATGATATTTATGTATGTGTAGATGACATTGAATGCACTTACCTAACGAAAAGACTTTGCTTTTCTCCAAAACCATTTTTACTGTAATTTCTCGGTCCATTGCATACGAATTCCACACCAGTATGTACGGATATGACTGGATGAAACCGGAGATATCCGGTTTTCTTTTGCTAACTCAATCCCAGATATTGCTACAGCTTCTCTGTTTGTGTTTTCCGGATATTATCCATGTACTTTATTGTTTTGAATGTTTTTTATCATGGAACATTTAATTTTGTGCTTGGAAACACAAATTGGTTACATGGAGACACCAGCTCTATTCATTCGTATTTTCTAGAGAGAAAACTAGAGGAACTGTGGCAAACTAACATGATAATTCTTTTTCTAGATGTCAATTAATGCACTTCCCTAACGAAAAGGTTTTGCTTTTCTCCAAAATCTTTTTTACGGTGATTTTCTCGGTCCATTGCATACGAATTCCACTCCATTTTGTCTGGATATGACTGGATGAAACCGGAAATATCCGGATTCCTTCTTTTTAACTCAATCCCAGATATTGCTACTGCCTCTGTGTTTTTGTATTCCTGATATTATCAATGGATTTTATTGTTTTCAATATTTTTTATCGGGGAACATTTTATTTTGAGCTTGGATACGCTAATTGGTTCCACATGGAGACACCAGATCTACATATTCATATTTTCTAGGGAGAAATGTAGAGTAACTGACAAACGTGATATTTCTCCATGAATAGATGATATTTCATGCACTTGCCTAACGAAAAGACTTTGCTATTCTCCAAAACCATTTTTACTCTGATTTTCTCGGTCCATTGTATACGAATTCCACACCACTTTGTCCGGATATGAGTGGATGAAACCAGAAATATCCGGTTGTGTTTCGGCTAACTGAATCCCAGATATTGCTACGGACACTGTGTTGATGTTTTCCGTATATTATCGACAGACTTTATTGTTTTGAATGTTTTTTATCAGGGAACAATAAATTTTGTGCTGGGATATACTAATTGGTTCCACATGGAGACACCAGCTCTACACATTCCTCTTTTCTAGACAGAAAGCTAGAGGAACTGCGGAAAACAAACATGATATTTCTGTTTGTATCGATGACCTTTTATGCACTTGCCTAACGAAAAGACTTTGCTTTTCTCCCAAAACATTTTTACTGTGATTTTCTCGTTCCATTGCATACGAATTCCACACCACTTTGTCCGGATATGACTGGATGAAAGCAGAAATATCCGGTTTTATTTTGGCTAACTCAATCCCAGATATTGCTACAGCCTCTGGGTGTGTGTTTTTTGGATATTTTCAATGGACTTTATGGTTTTGAATGTTTTTATCAGAGAACAATTCATTTTGTACCGTAGAAACACTAATTGGTTGCACGTGGAGACACCAGCTCTACACATTTTTATTTTCCAGGGAGAAAGCTAGAGGAACTGCGGCAAACAAACATGATATTTCTGTTTATATAGATGACATATTAAGCACTTGCCTAAAGAAAAGACTTTGCTTTTCTCAAACCCATTTTAATTGTGATTTCTCAGTCCATTGCCCACGAATTCCACAACAGTTTGTCCTGATATGACAGCATGAAACCAGAAATATCCAGTTGTGTTTTGGCTAACTCAATCTCAAATATTGCTACAGGCTCTGTGTTTGTGTTTTCCGGATATTATCAACAGACTTTATTGTTTTGAATGCTTTATCAGGGAACGTTTAATTTTGTACCGTAGAAACACTAATTGGTTGCAAGTGGAGACACCAGATCTACACGTTTGTATTTTCAAGGGAGAAAGCTAGAGGAACTGTGGCAAACAAACATAATATTTATGTTTGTATAGATGACATTTTATGCACTTGCCTAAAGAAAGGACTTTGCTTTTCTCCAAAACCATTTTTACTGTGACAATCTCGGTACATTGTGTAAAAATTGCACACCATTTTGTCCCGTTATGACTTCATGAAACCAGAAATATCCGGTTGTGTTTTGGCTACCTCAATCTCAGATATTGCTACAGCCTCTGTGTTTGTGTTTTCCGGATATTATCAACAGACTTTATTGTTTTGAATTCTTTTATCAGGGAACATTTAATGTTGTATGGTAGAAACACTAATTGGTTGCACATGGAGACACCAGCTCTACACATTTGTATTTTCAAGGGAGAAAGCTAGAGGAACTGCGGCAAACAAACATCATATTTCTGTTTCTATAGATGATATTTTATGCACTTGCCTTATGAAAAGACTTTGTGTTTCTCCAAAACCATTTTTACTGTGATTTTCTCGGTCCATAGCATACGAATTCCAAAACACTTTCTCCTGATATGACTAGATGAAACCAGAAATACCCGATTGTGTTATGCGTAACTCAATCCCACATATTGCTACAGTCTCTGTGTTTGTCTTTTCCGGATATTATCAACGGACTTTATTGTTTTGAATGTTTTTTATGAGGGAACATTTAATTTTGTGCTTGGAAATACTAATTCGTTGCACATGCAGACATCAGCTCTACACATTCGTATTTTCTAGGTTGAAAGCTAGAGGAACTGCGGCAAACAAACATGATATTACTGTTTCTATACATGACATTTTATGCAATTGCCTAACGAAAAGACTTTTCTTTTCTCCAAAACCATTTTTAATGTGATTTTCTGGGTCTGTTGTATATGAATTCAACACTATTTTTTCTGGATATGCCAGGATGAAACCAGAAATATCTGGTTGTTATTTGGCTAACTATATCCCAGGTATTGCTACAGCCTCTGTGTTTGTGTTTTCTGGATATTATCGATGGAATTTATTGTTTTGAATGTTTTTATCAGAGAACAATTCATTTTGTACCGTAGAAACACTAATTGGTTCCACATGGAGACAACAGCTCTACACATTCTTATTTTCTAGGGTGAAAGCTAGAGGAACTGCGGCAAACAAACATGATATTTCTGTTTTTATTGATGACATTTTATGGACTTTCTAAAGGAAACACTTTGCTTTTCTACAAAACCATATTTACTGTGATTTTTCTGTCCATTGTATATGAATTCCACCCCACTTTGTCTGGATATCACTGGAAGAAACCAGAAATATCCGGTTGTGTTTTGGCTATCTTAATCCCAGATATTGCTGCAGGCTCTGTGTTTGTGTTTTCCGGATATTATCGACAGACATTATTGTTTTGAATGTTTTTATCAGGAACATTCAATTTTGTACCAATAATACACTAATTGGTTCCACATGCAGACACCAGCTCTACACATTCGGATTTTCTTGGGAGAAAGGTAGAGGAACTGCGGCAAACAAACATGATATTTCTGTTTGTATAGATGACATTTTATACACTTGCCTAACGAAAAGACTTTGCTTTTCTCCAAAACTATTTTTGCGGTGATTTTTTCTGTCCATTGCATACGAATTCCACGCCAGTTTATGCGGATATGACTGTATGAAACCAGTAATATCCAGTTGTGTTTTGGCTAACTCAATCCCAGGTATTGCTACAGCCTCTGTTTTTGTGTTTTCTGGATATTATCGATGGGCTTTATTGTTTTGAATGCTTTTATTAGGGAACATTTAATTTTGTGCTTTGAAACACTAATTGGTTCCACATGGAGACACCAGCTCTACACATTCGTATTTTCTAGGGAGAAAGCTAAAGGAACTGTGGCAAACAAACATGATGATTCTGTTTGTATAGATGACATTTTATGCACTTTCCTAACGAAAAGACTTTGCTTTTCTCCAAAACCATTTTTAATGTGCTTTTCTCAGTCCATTGCATATGAATTCCACAGCACTTTGTCCGGATATGCCTGCATGAATCCAGAGATATCCAGTTGTTTTTTGGCTAAATGAATCCAAAATATTGTTAATGCATCTGTGTTTGTGTTTTCTGGATATTATCGATGCACTTTATTGTTTTGAATGTTTTTATCAGGGAACATTTTTTTTGTACCTTAGAAACACCAATTAGTTCAACATGGAGACACCAGCTCTACACATTCATATTTTCTGGGGAGAAAGCTAGAGGTACTGCGGCAAACAAACATGATGCTTCTTTTTCTATAGATGACATTTTATGCACTTGCCTAACAAAAAGATTTTGAGTTTTTCCAAAACCATTTTACTGTGATTTTCTAGGTCCATTGCATACGAATTCCACACCAGTTTGTCCGGATATGACTGGATGAAACCAGAAATATCTGGTTGTGTTTCGGCTAACTCAATCCCATATATTGCTACAGCCTCTGTGTTTGCGTTTTCTGGATATTATTGATGGACTTTATTGATTTGAATGTTTTTACCAGGGAACATTTAATTTTTTACCGTAGAAACACTAATTGTTCCACATGGAGACACCAGCTCTACACATTTGTATTTTCTAGGGAGAAAGCTAGAGGAACTGCGGCAAACAAACATGATATTTCTGTTTAAATAGATGATATTTTATGCTCTTGCCTGAAGAAAGGACTTTGCTTTTCTCCAAAACCCTTTTTGCTGTGATTTACTCAGACCATTGCATAAAAATTCCACACCTCTTTTTCCAGGTATGATTTCATGAAATCAGAAATATCCAGTTGTGTTTTGGCAAACTGAATCCGAAATATTGTGAAAGCCTCTGTGTTTGTGTTTTCTGGATATTACCGATGGACTTTATTGTTTTGAGTGTTTTTATCAGGGAACATTAAATTTTTTTCCATAATCACAGTAATTGGTTCCACATGGAGACACCAGCTCTAACATGCATATTTTCAAGGGAGGAAGCTAGAGGAACTGCGGCAAAAAAACATGATATTTTTCTTTGTACAGATGACATTTTATGCACTTGCCGAGGAAAAAGACATTGCTTTTCTCCAAAGCCATTTTTACTGTGACGATCTTGGTCCATTGCCTACGAATTCCACACCAGGTTCTCCGGATATGACTGGATGAAACCAGAAATATCCGGTTTTGTTTTGGCTAACTCAATCCCAGATATTGCTACTGGCTCTGTGTTTATGTTTTCTGGATATTATTTTCGGTTTATTGTTTTGAATGTTTTTTATCAGGGAACATTTAATTTTCTGCTGGGAAACACTAGTTTACTCCACATGGAGACACCAGCTCTACATATGCGTATTTTCTCGGGAGAAATGTGGAGGAACTGTGGCAAACAAACATGATATTTCTGTCTGCATATATGAAATTTTATGCATTTGGCTAATGAAATGAATTTATTTAATCCAAAACAATTTTTACTGTGATTTTCCTGGTCCATTGCATACGAATTCCACACCACTTTGTCCGGATATGCCTAGATGAAACCAGAAATAACCGGTTGTGTTTTAGCTAATTCAATCAGAAATATTGTGAAAGCCTCTGTGTTTGTGTTTTTCTTGTATTATCGATGGACTTTACTCTTTTGAATGTTTTTTATCATGGAAAATCTAATTTAGTGCTGGGAAACACTAATTAGTTCCAAATGGAGACTCCAGCTCTACACATTCGTATTTTCTAGGGAGAAAGCTAGAGGAACTGTGACAAACAAACATTATATTTCTGTTTGTACAGATGACATTTTATGCACTTGCCTAACGAAAAGACTTTGCTTTTCTCCAAAACCATTTCTACTGTGACTATCTCGGTCCATTGTATCCGAATTCCACAGCACTTTGTCCGAATATGCCTGAATGAAACCAGAAATATCCGGTTCTATTTTGGCTAACTCAATCCAAAATATTGTGAAAGCCTCTGTGTTTTTGTTTGCTGTATATTATCAAAGGACTTTATTTTATTGAATGTTTTTGATGAGAACAATTAATTTGGTACCCTAGAAACACTAGTTGACTCCACATGGAGACTCCAGCTCTACACATTCGTATTTTCTAGGGAGAAAGCTAGAGGAACTGCGACAAACAAACATGATATTTCTGTTTGTTTAGGTGACATTTGATGCACTTGCCTAAAGAAAAGGCTTTGTTTTTCTCAAAAATCATTTTTACTGTGATTTTATCGGTCCATTGCATACTAATACCACACCACTTTGTCCAAATATGCCTGGATGAAACCAGAAATATCCGGTTCTATTTTGGCTAACTCAATCAAAATATTGTGAAAGCCTCTGTGTTTGTGTTTTCTTGATATTATCAATGGAATTTATTATTTTGGGTGTTTGTATCTGGGAACGTTTAATTTTGTACCCTAGAAACACTAATTGACTCCACATGGAGACACCAGCTCTACACATTCGTATTTTCTAGGGAGAAAGCTAGAGGAACTGCGGCAAACAAACATGATATTTCTCCTTGTATAGTTCACATTTTATGCACTTGCCTAACGAAAATACGTTGTTTTTCTCCAAAAAAAATTTTACTGTGATTTTCTCAGTACATTGCATACCAATTCCACCCTATTTTGTCCGGGTATGACTGCATTAAACCAGAAATAGCCGGTTGTGTTTTGGCTAAATCAATCCCAGATATTGCTACAGCCTCTGTGTGTCAGTTTTACGGATATTATCAAAAGACTTTATTTTTTTGAATGTTTTTTATCAGGGAACATGTAATTTTGTTCTTGGAAACTCTAATCGGTTCTACAAGGAGACATCAGCTCTACACATTCGTATTTTTTAGGCAGAAAGCTAGAGGAACTGTGGCAGACAAATATGATATTGATGTTTTTACAGATGACATTTTATGCACATGCCTAACGAAAAGACTTTGCTTTTCTCCAAAACCATTTTTACTGTGCTTTTCTCGGTCCATTTCATATGAATTCCACACCACTTTGTCTGGATATGACGGATGAAACCACAAATACTCGGTTGTGTTTTGGCTAACTCAATCACAGATATTGGGACAGCCTCTGTGTTTGTGTGTTCTTGATATTATCAACGAACTTTATTGTTTTGAATGTTTTATCAAGGAACATTTAAATTTTTACCGTAGAAACACTAATTGGTTCCACATGGAGACAACAGCTCTACACATTCATATTTTCTAGGGAGAAAGCTACAGGAACTGTGACAAACAAACATGATATTTCTGTTTTTATAGATGACATTTTATGCACTTGCCTAACAAAAAGACTTTCCTTTTCTCCAAAACCATTTTTACTGTGATTTTCTCGGTCCAATGCATACGAATTCAACACCAGTTTCTCCGGATATGACTGGATGAACCAGAAATAACAGACTGTGTTTTGGCTAACTGAATCCCAGTTATTACCACAGGCTCTCTGTTTGTGTTTTCTGGATATTATCGATGGACCTAATTGTTTTGAATGTTTTTTTTTTATCAGGGAACATTTAATTCTTCCTGGGAACACTAATTGGTTCCACATGGAGACACCACCTCTACATATTCATATTTCTAGGAAGAAATCTAGAGGAACTGCGGCAAACAAACATGATATTTCTGTCTGTATAGATGATATTTTATGCACTTGTATAAGAAAAGATTTTGCTTTTCTCCAAAACCATTTTTACTGTGATTTTCTCGGTCCATTGTATACGAATTCCACACCACTTTGTCCAGATATGCCTGGATGTAACCAGAAATATCCGGTTGTATTTTGGCTAACTCAATCCCAGATATTGCTACAGCCTTTGTGTTAATGTTTCCGGATATTATCCACAGACTCCATTATTTTGAATGTTTCTTATGAGAGAACATTTAATTTTGGGCTGGTAAACACTAGTTGACTCCACATGGAGACACCAGCTCTACACATTCCTATTTTCTAGGGAGAAATCTAGAGGAACAGCGGCAAACATACATGATATTTCTGTTTGTATAGATGACATTTTACGCACTGGCCAAAGGAAAAGACTTCTCTTTTCTCTAAAACCATTTTTAATGTGATTTTCTCGGTCCATTGCATACGAATTCCACACCAGTTTTTCCGGATGTGACTGAATGAAACCAGAAATGTCCTTTTGTGTTTTGGCTAACTCAATCCCAGATATTGCTACAGCCTCTGTGTATGTGTTTTCTGGATATTATCCACGGACTTTATTTTTTTGAATGTTTGCTATGAGGGAACATTTAATTTTGTGCTGGGAAACACTAGTTGACTCCACATGGAGACGTAAGTGCTACACATTCCTATTTTAAAGGGAGAAAGCCAGAGGAACCGTGGCAAACAAACCTGATATTTCTGTTTGCATACATAACATTTTACGCACTGACCGAAGGAAAAGACTTTGCTTTTCTCCAAAACAATTTTTACTGTGATTTTCTCGGTCATTGCATACGAATTCCACAGCACTTTGTCCGGATTTGAGTGGATGAAACGCGAAATTTCCGGTTGTGTTTTGGTTAACTCAATCCCAGATATTGCTACAGTGTCTGTGTTTGTGTTTTCTGGATATTATCAACGAACTTTAAGGTTTTGAATGTTTTTATCAGGGAACATTTAATTTTTTACCGTAGAAACACTAGATGGTTCCACATGGAGTCACCAGCTCTACACATTCGTATTTTCTAGGGAGAAAGCTAGAGGAACTGCGGCAAACAAACATGATATTTCTGTTTGTATCGATGACATTTTATGCACTTCCATGTTTTTTTCCAAAACCATTTTTACTGTGATTTTCTGGGTCCAATGCATACGAATTCCACACCAGTTTTTCTGGATGTGACTGAATGAAACCAGAAATATCCTTTTGTTTTTTGGCTAACTCACAGATATTGCTGCAGGTTCTGTGTTAAAGTTTTCCGGATATTCTCGAAAGACGTTATTGTTTTGAATGTTTTTTATCAGGGAACATTTAATTTTGTGCTGGGAAACACTAATTGATTCCACATGGAGACACCAGCTCTACACATTCGTATTTTCTAGGGGAAAACTAGTGGAACTGCGGCAAACAAACATGATATTTCGGTTTGAATAGACGACATTTTATACACTTGCCTAAAGAAAAGACTTTGCTTTCCTCCAAAACCATTTTTACTGTGATTTTCTAGTTCCATTGCATACGATTTCCACACCACTTTGTTCGGATTTGACTGGATGAAACCAGAAATATCCGCTTCTGTTTTGGCAAACTCAATCCGAAATATTGTGAAAGACTCTGTATTTGTGTTTTCTGGATATTATCGACGGATTTTATTGTTTTGAATGTTTTTATTAGGAACATTTAATTTATTAACGTAGAAACACTAATTGGTTCCACCTTTAGACACCAACTCTACACTTTCATATTTTCTAAGGAGAAAGCTAGAAGAACTGCAGCAAACAAACATGATATTTCCGTTTGTATAGATGATATTTTATACACTTCCCTAACGAAAAGACTTTGTTTTTCTCCAAAACCATTTTTACTGTGATTTTCTTGGTCCATTGCATCCGAATTCCACACAACTTTGTCTGGATATGACTGGATGAAACTAGAAATATCCGGTTGTGTTTTGGCTAACTCAATCCCAGATATTGCTACATGCTCCCTGTTTCTTATTTTGGATATTATCCACGAATTTATTGTTTTGAATATTTTTTATCAGGGAACATTTAATTTTGTGCTGGGAAACACTAATTGGTTCCACATGGAGACACCAGCTCTGCATATCATTTTTTGTAAGGAGAAAGCCAGAGGAACTGCGGCAAACAAACATAATATTTCTGTTGGTTTAGGTGACATTTTCTGCACTGGACGAAGGAAAAGACTTTGCTTTTCTCCAAAACCGTTTTTACTGTGATTTTCTCAGTCCATTGCATACGAACTCCACATCGATTTGTCCAGGTATGACTGGATGAAACCAGAAACATCCGGTTTTGTTTCGGCTAACTCAAACCCAAATATTGTAAAAGCCTCTGTGTTTGTGTTTTCTGGATATTATCGATGGACTTTATGGTTTTGAATGTTTTTATCAGGGAACATTTAATTTTGTGCTGGGAAACACGGATTGGTTCCACATGGAGACACCAGCTCTACACATTCGTATATTCTAGGAAGATATCTAGAGGAACCGCGGCAAACAAACATGCTATTTCTGTTTCTATAGATGACATTTTATGCACTTGCGTAAAGAAAAGACTTTGCTTTTCTCCATATCCATTTTTACTGTGATTTTCTCGGTCCATTGCATACTTACTCCAAACCACTTTGTCCGGATAGGACTCGATGTAACCTGAAATATCTGGTTGTGTTTTGGCTAACTATATCCCAGATATTGCTACGGCCTCTGTGTTTGTGTTTTCTGGATATTATCGACGGACTTTTTTGAATTGAATGTTTTTATCAGGGTACATTTAATTTTGTACCGTAGAAACACTGATGGACTCCACATGGAGACACCAGCTCTACACATTTGTATTTTCTAGGGAGAAAGCTAGAGGAACTGCGGCATACAAACATTATATTTCTCTTTGAATAGATGACATTTTATGCACTTGCCTAACGAAAAGACTTTGCTTTTCTTCAAAACCATTTATACAGTGATTGTCTCGGTCCATTGTATACGAATTCCACACCACTGTGTCTGGCTCTGCCTGGATGAAACCAGAATTATCCGGTTGTGTTTTGGCTAACTCAATCCCAGATATTGCTACAGATTCTGTGTTTGTGTTTTCTGGTTATTATTGATGGACTTTATTGCTTTGAGTGTTTTTTTCAGGGAAAATTTATTTTATACCATAGAAACACTAATTGGTTCCACATGGAGACACCAGCTCTACACATTTATATTTTCTAGGGAGAAATCTAGAGGAACGGCGGCAAACAAACATGATATTTCTGTTTGAATAGATGACATTTTATACACTTGCCTAATAAAAAGATTTGCTATTCTCCAAAACCGGTTTGACTGTGATTACCTGAGTCCATTGCATACCAGTTCCACAGCACTTTGTCCGGATATGCCTGGATGAAACCAGAAATATCCTCTTGTGTTATGGCTAACTCAATCCCAGATCTTGCTACAACATCTGTGTTTGTGTTTTCTGGATATTATCAATGGACTTTATGTTTCAGAATGAATTTCAGTAGAGGAAATTTTATTTTGTGCTGGAAATGCTAAGTGCTTCCATATGCAGGCGAAACGAGTTCACATTCGTGTTTTCTACGCAGTAAGCTAGAGCTATCATTGCAAACAAACAGGATATTTATGTTCGTAAACATGACTTTTTATCCACTTGGCCAAGAAAAAGAGTTTGCTTTTGTCCAAAACCAGTTTGAAGGTGATTTTCTGAGTCCATTTCATAACAGTTCCACAACAGGTTGAATGGAAATGACTGATTGAAACCACTAATATCCTCTGTGTTATGGTAAACTGAATGCTAGATCTTGCTACAGGCTCTACTTTGTGTTTTTGGATATTATCAATGGACTTTATGGTTTTGAATGAATTTAAGTAGGGAATATTTTCTTTGGTGCTGGGAAGCACTAATTAGTTCCACATGGAGACACAAACTCAACACATTCGTGCTGTCTAGGCAGAAAACTACAGCAATTCCTGCAAGAAACATCATATGTGTGTTGGTGTAGATGACATTTTATGCACTTGCCTAAGAAAATACTTTACTATTCTAAAAAAGCAGTTTGACTGTGATTATCTGAGTCCATTGCATACCAGTTCCACAGTTCTTTGTCCGGATATGCCTGTATGAAACCAGAAATATCCTCTTGTGTTATGGCTAACTCAATCCCAGATCTTGCGACAACCTCTGTGTGTGTGTTTTCTGGATATTATAAATGAACTTTACGTTTTAGAATGAATTTAGGAAGGAAATATTTTCTTTGGTGCTGGGAAGCACTAATTAGTTCCACATGGACACACAAACTCAACACATCCGTTCTGTTTAGGCAGAAAACTACAGAAATTGCTGCAAACATGATATTTGTGTTTGTGTAGATGACATTTTATGCACTTGCCTAAAATAATATTTTGCTATTCTCCTAAACAAGTTTGAGGGTGATTTTCTGAGTCCATTGCATACCACTTCCACAGCACTTTGTGTGGATATGCCTGGATGAATCCAGAAATCTCCTCTTGTGTTATGGCTAACTCAATCGCAGATCGTGCTACAACCTCTGTGTTTGTGTTTTCTGGATATTGTCAATGGACTTTATGTTTTAGAATGAATTTCAGTAGAGGAAATTTTGTTTTGTGCTGGAAAAGCTAAGTGCTTCCATGTGCAGGCAAAACGTGTTCACATTTGTGTTTTATGTGCAGAAAACTATAGTAATCGTTGCAAACAAACAGGATATTTATATTTGCAAACATTAATTTTTATCCACTTGGCCAAGAAAAAGAATTTGCTTTTCTCTTAAATCAGTATGAGGGTGATTTTCTGAGTCCATTGCATACCACTTCCGCAGCACTTTGTCCGGATATGCCTGGATGAAACCAGAAATCTCCTCTTGTGTTATGGTTAACTGAATCCCAGATATTGCTACAAGCTTTGTGTTTGTGGTTTCTGGATATTATCAATGGACTTTACGTTTTAGAATGAATTTCAGTAGAGGAAATTTTGTTTAGTGCTGGAAATGCTAAGTGCTTCCAATTGCAGGCCAAACGTGTTCACATTCGTGTTTTCTACGCAGAAACCTATAGCAATCATTGCAAACAAACAGGATATTTATATTTGCAAACATGACTTTTTATCCACTTGGCCAAGAAAAACAGTTTGCTTTTCTCCAAAACCAGTTTGAAGGTGATTTTCTGAGTCCATTGCATACCAGTTCCACAACACTTTGTCTGGAAATGACCTGATGAAACCAGAAATATCCTCTGTGTTATGGCTAACTCAATCCCAGATCTTGCTACAACCTCTGTGTTTGTGTTTTCTGGATATTATGAATGGACTTACCTTTTAGAATGAATTTCAGTAGAATAAATTTTGTTTTGGGCTGGAAATGCTAAGTGCTTCCATTTGCAGGCCAAACATGTTCTCATTGTGTTTTCTACGCAGAAAGCTAGATGAATCGTTGCAAACAAACAAGATATTGATATCTGCTAAGATGACTTTTATCCACTTGGCCAAGAAAAACAGTTTGCTTTTCTCCACAACCAATTTGAGGGTGATTTTCTGAGTCCATTGCATACCAGTTCCACAGCACTTTGTCCTGATATGCCTGGATGAAACCAAAAATATTCTCTTGTGTTATGGCTAACTCAAACCCAGATCTTGCTACAGGCTCTGCTTTGTGCTTTTGGATATTATCAATGGACTTTATGGTTTTGAATGAATTGAAGCAGGGAATATTTTCTTTGATGCTGGGAAACTCTAATTAGTTCCACATGGAACTCAAACTCATTCATTTGTGTTTCTAGGCAGAAAACTACAGCAATTGCTGCAAAGAAACATGATATTTGTGTTGGTGTAGATAACATTTTATGCACTTGCCTAAGAAAATACTTTGCTATTCTCCAAAACCAGTTTGAGGGTAATTTTCTGAGTCCATTGCATACCACTTCCACAGCACTTTGTGTGGATATGACTGGATGAAACATGAAATCTCCTCTTGTGTTATGGCTAACTCAATCCCAGATCTTTTTTTTTCTTTTTTATCTTTTATTTAATGAATATAAATTCCCAGTGTACAGCTTATGGATTACAATGGCTCCCCCCTCCCATAACTTCCCTCCCACCCGCAACCCTCCCTACTCCCACTCCCTCTCCCCTTCCATTTGCATCAAGATTCATTTTCAATTCTCTTTATATACACAAGATCAATTTAGTATAAAGATTTCAACAGTTTGCACCCACATAGAAACACAAAGTGAAACATACCATTTGAGTACTAGTTATAGCATTAAATCACAATGTACAGCACATTAAGGACACAGATCCCACATGAGGATCAAGTGCACAGTGGCTCCTGTTGTTGACCCAACAAATTGACACTCTAGTTTATGGCGCCAGTAACCATCCTAGGCTGTCGTCATGAGTTGCCAAGGCTATGGAAGCCTTCCAAGTTTGCCGACTCTGATCATATTTAGACAAGGTCATAAAAGACAGAGTGAGGATAGTAACCAATGATCCTAAGAGTGGCATTTACCAGGTTTGAACAATTATACAGCATTAAGTGGGGAAGAGGACCATCAGTACACACAGGTTGGGAGTAGAGCCATTGGTGGTAGAGTAGAGGTTTTACAAAGGAATGAGGCCCAAGTGCACTAGACAGGGCCTAGAACAAAGGACAGAGTCATTATTAGAGGAGCTAAGAAAGGTGCTGTCTAAGCTACAAGTAATTTTTCTGATTGAGAGGCAAATAGAACCTGATAGAAGGGGCTTGATAATAATCTGGTGGGCTTAAGGCCTTGTAAATTCAGAGGCCCAGACCTATCTATCTCTTCACATGGGGTACATCCTAAGGGAGGTGTGAACCTCCTAGGGGAAGGCACTCTGTTGACTTTCATTACTTGGCTGGCCTGGGAGGAGAGCTGGCCAGGTAAAGGCAGGTGGCATCTCTAACAAGAAATTTACAGTTCTGCCTGCAATGTTGCTGACCCTACTTGGCCATCCCCTCAGCTGCAGTGGTCACTTTGGAAGTTGGCCTGAGTTGGATCACTGGAAATGGACCTGCCCTGGAGTCGAATGATGCCCATGTCAGAGCCACAGATCTTATTGGCTCTAAGCTGAAAAGCCCTTCACTCAGCCCAACTTCCAAAGTGACCACTGCAGCTGAGGGGATGGTCAATCCCAGATCTTGCTACAACCTCTGTGTTTGTGTTTTCTGGATATTATCAATGGACTTTACGTTTTAGAATGAATTTCAGTAGAGGAAACTTTGTTTTGTGCTGGAAAAGCTAAATGCTTCCATATGCAGGCCAAACGTGTTAACATTTGTGTTTTCTACGCAGAAAGCTAGAGCAATTGTTGCAAACAAACAGGATATTTATATTGGCAACCATGACTTTTTATCCACTTGGCCAAGAAAAAGAGTTTTCTTTTCTCCTAAATCAGTATGAGGGTGATTTTCTGAGTCCATTGCATACGAGTTCCACAACACTTTGTCCGGATATGACTGGATGAAACCAGAAATCTCCTCTTGTGTTATGGCTAACTCAATCCCAGATTTGCTACAACCTCTGTGTTTGTGTTTTCGGGATATTATCAATGGACTTTATGTTTTAGAATGAATTTCAGTAGAGGAAATTTTGTTTTGAGCTGGAAGTGCTAAGTGCTTCCAATTGCAGGCAAAACGTGTTCACATTTGTGTTTTCTGTGCAGAAAGCTATAGCAATCATTGCAAACAAACAGGATATTTATATTGGCAACCATGACTTTTTATCCACTTGGCCAAGAAAAAGAGTTTGCTTTTCTCAAAAACCAGTTTGAGGGTGATTTTCTGAGTCCATTGCATACCAGTTCCACAACACTTTGTCTGGAAATGACTGGATGAAACCATAAATATCCTCTTGTGTTATGGCAAACTCAATCCCAGATCTTGCTACAGGCTCTGCTTTGTGTTTTTGGATATTATCAATGGACTTTATGGTTTTGAATGAATTGAAGCAGGGAATATTTTCTTTGGTGCTGGGAAACACTAATTAGGTCCACATGGAGACACAAACTCAACACATTCGTGCTGTCTAGGCAGAAAACTACAGCAATTGCTGCAAACAAACATGATATTTGTGTTTGTGTAGATGACATTTTATGCACTGGCCTAAAAAAAAATATTTTGCTATTCTCCAAAACCAGTTTGAGGGTGATTTTCTGAGTCCATTGCATACCAGTTCCACAGCACTTTGTGTAGATATGACTGGATGAAACCTGAAATCTCCTCTTGTGTTATGGCTAACTCAATCCCAGATCTTGCTACAACCTCTGTGTTTGGTTTTTTCTGGATATTATCAACGGACTTTACGTTTTAGAATGAATTTCAGTAGAGGAAATTTTGTTCTGTGCTCGAAGTGCTAAGGGCTTCCATATGCAGGCCAAACGTCTTCACATTCGTGTTTTCTACACAGGAAGCTAGAGCTATCATTGCAAGCAAAAAGGATATTTATATTCATAAACATGATTTTTAGGCACTTGGCCAAGAAAAAGAGTTTGCTTTTCTCCAAAATAGTTTGAGGGTAATTTTCTCAGTCCATTGCCTACCAGTTCCACAACAGGTTGAACGGAAATGACTGGATGAAACCACAAATATCCTCTGTGTTATGGCTAACTCAATCCCAGATCTTGCTACAGGCTTTGCTTTGTGTTTTTTGATATTATCAATGGACTTTATGGTTTTGAATGAATTGAAGCAGGGAATATTTTCTTTTGTGCTGGGAAACACTAATTAGGTCCACATGGAGACACAAACTCAACACATTCGTGCTGTCTAGGCAGAAAACTACAGCAATTGCTGCAAACAAGCATCATATTTGTGTTTGTGTAGATGACATTTTATGCACTTGCATAGGAAAATATTTTGCTATTCTCCAAAACCAGTTTGACTGTGATTATCTGAGTCCATTGCATACCAGTTCCGCATGCACTTTGTCCAGATATGACTGGATGAAACAGAAATATCCTCTTGTGTTACGGCTTACGCAATCCCAGATTTGCTACAACCTCTGTGTTTGTGTTTTCTGGATATTATCAATGGACTTTACATTTTAGAATGTATTTCAGTAGAGGAAATTTTGTTATGTGCTGGAAAAGCTAAGTGCTTCCATAGGCAGGCCAAATGTGTTCACATTCGTGTTTTCTACACAGAAAGCTTGAGCAATCGTTGCAAAAAACATGAGAATTATATTTGTAAAAGTGACTTTTTAGGCACTTTTCCAAGAAAATGAGTTTGCTTTTCTCCAAAACCAGTTTCAGTGTGATTTTTTGAGACCATTTCATATTAGTTCCACAACACTTTGTCCGGATATGACTGGATGAAACCAGAAATATCTTCTTGTGTTATGTCTAACTGAATCCCAGATCATGCTACAGGCTCTGCTTTGTTTTTTTGGATATTATCAATGGACTTTATTGTTTTGAATGAATTTAAGCAGGGAATATTTTCTTTGGTGCTGGGAAACACTAATTAGTTCCACATGGAGACACAAACTCAACACATTCGTGCTTTCTAGGCAGAAAACTACAGCAATTGCTGAAAAACAAACATGATATTTGTGTTTGTGTAGACGACATTTGATGCACTTGCCTAAGAAAATACTTTGCTATTCCCCAACACCAGTTTGAGGGTGATTTTCCGAGTCCATTGCATACTAGTTCCACAACACTTTGTGTAGATATGACTGGATGATACCAGAAATATCCTCTTGTGTTACAGCTTACTCAATCCCAGTTCTTGCTACAACCTCTGTGTTTCTGTTTTCTGAATATTGTCAATGGACTTTAAGATTTAAAATGAGTTTCAGTAGAGGAAATTTTGTTTTGTGCTAGAAAAGCTAAGTGCTTCCATATGCAGGCCAAACGTGTTAACATTTGTGTTTTCTACGCAGAAAGCTAGAGCAATTGTTGCAAACAAACCGGATATTTATATTTGCAAACATGACTTTTTATCCACTTGGCCAAGACAAAGAGTGTGCTTTTCTCCAAAACCAGTTTGTGGGTGATTTTCTGAGTCCATTGCATACCAGTTCCACAACACTTCGTTATTGATAATGATAATATGGATATTATCAATGGACTTTATGTTTTAGAATGAATTTAATCCGAGAATATTTTCTTTGCTTCTGGGAAGCACTAATTAATTCCACATGGAGACACAAACTCAACACATTTGTGCTGTCTAGGCAGAAAACTACAGCAATTGCTGAAAAAAAACATTATATTTGTGTTTGTGTAGATGACATTTCATGCACTTGCCTAAGAAAATATTTTGCTATTCTCCAAAACCAGTTTGACTGTGATTATCTGAGTCCATTGCATATCAGTTGCACAGCACTTCGTCTGGATAGGACAGGATGAAACCTGTCCTCCTATTTTGTTATGGCTAACTCAATCCCAGATCTTGCTACAACCTTTGTGTTTGTATTTTCTGGATATTATCAATGGACTTTCCATTTTAGATGAATTTCAGTAGAGGAAATTTTGTTTTGTGCTGGAAAAGCTAAGTGCTTCCATATGCAGGCCAAACGTGTTCACATTTGTGTTTTCTGTGCAGAAAGCTATAGCAATCATTGCAAACAAACATGCTAATTATATTTGCACATATGAGTTTTTCCACTTGGCCAAGAAAAAGAGTTTACTTTTCTCCAAAACCAGATTGAGGGTGATTTTCTGAGTCCATTGCATACCAGTTCCACAACACTTTGCCCGGAAATGACTGGATGAAACCAGAAATATCCTCTTGTGTTATGGCTAACTCAATCCCACATCTTGCTACAACATCTGTGTTTGTGTTTTCTGGATATTATCAATGGAGTTTACGTTTTAGAATGAATTTCAGTAGAGGAAATTGTGTTTTGTGCTGTAAAAGCTAACTGCTTGCATATGCAGGCCAACCGTGTTAACATTTGTGTTTTAACACAGAAAGCTAGAGCAATCGTTGCAAACAAACAGAATATTGATGTTTGCAAACATGACTTTTTATACACTTGGCCAAGAAAAAGAGTTTGCTTTCTTGCAAAACCAGTTTGAGGGTGATTTTCTGAGTCCATTGCATACCAGTTCCACAGCACTTTGTCCTAATATGCCTGGATGAAACCTGAAATCTCCTCTTTTTTTATGGCTAACTCAATCCCAGATCTTGCTACAGGCTCTGCTTTGCGTTTATTGATATTAGCAATGGACTTCATGGTTCTGAATGAATTTAAGCAGGGAATATTTTCTTTGGTGCTGGCAAACACTAATTAGGTCCACATGGAGACACAAACTCAACACATTCTTGCTCTCTAGGCAGAAAACTACAGCAATTGCTGCAAAGAAACATGATATTTGTGTTTGTGTAGATGACATTTGATGCGATTGCCTAAGAAAATACTTTGCTATTCCCCAACACCAGTTTGAGGGTGATTTTCCGAGAACGTTGCATACCAGTTCCACAACACTTTGTGTAGATATGACTGGATGATACCAGAAATATCCTCTTGCGTTATGGCTTACTCAATCCCAGATCTTGCTATAACCTCTTTGTTTGTGTTTTCTGGATATTATCAATGGTCTTTACGTTTTAGAATAAATTTCAGTACAGGAAATTTTTTTTATGCTGGAAGTGCTAAGGGCTTCCATATGCAGGTCCAACGTGTTAACATTTGTGTTTTCTATGCAGAAAGCTAGAGCAATCGTTGCAAACAAGCAGGATATTGATGTTTGAAAACATGACTTTTTATCCACTTGGCCAAGAAAAAGAGTTTGCTTTTCCCAAAACCAGTTTGAGGGTGATTTTCCGAGTCAATTGCATACCAGTTCCACAGCACTTTGTCTGGATATGACTGGATGAGACCAGAAATATCCTCTTATGTTATGGCTAACTCAATCCCAGATCTTGCTACAGGCTCTGCTTTGTGTTTTTTGATATTATCAATGGACTTTATGGTTTTGAATGAATTGAAGCAGGGAATATTTTCTTTGGTGCTGGGAAACACTAATTAGTTCCACATGGAGACACAAACTCATTCATTCGTGTTTTCTAGGCAGAAAACGACAGTGATTGCTGCAAACAAACATGATATTTCTGTTTATGTAGACGATATCTGATGCACTTGCCTAAGAAAATACTTTTCTCTTCCCCAAAACCAGTTTGACTGTGATTATCTGAGTCCATTGCATACCAGTTCCACAGCACTTTGTGTGGATATGCCTGGATGAGACCAGAAATATCCTCTTGTGTTATGGCTCACTCAATCCCTGATCTTTCTAACACCTCTGTGTTTGTGTATTCTGGATATTATCCATGCACTTTATTGTTGTGAATGTTTTTTATCAAGGAATATTTTATTTTATACCTGGAATCTGTAATTGGTTCCACATGGAGACACCAGCTCTACACATTCGTATTTTCTAGGAGAATGCTAGATGAACTGTGGGAAACAAACATGATATTTCTGATTGTATACATGATATTTTATACACTTGCCTAATGAAAAGACTTTGCTTTCTTCCAAAACCATTTTCACTGTGATTGTCTGTGTCCATTACATAGGAATTCCACACCAGTTTGTCCGGATATGACTGGATAAAACCAGAAATATCCGGTTTGCTTTGGTTAACACAATCCCAGATATTGCGACAGCCTCTGTGTTTGTGTTTTGTAGATATTATCGATGGACTTTATTGTTTTGAAAGTTTTTATTTTTTTTTATCAGGGAACATTTAACTGTGTGCTATGAAACACTAACTGGTTCTACATGGGGACACCAGCTCTACACATTCGAATTTTCTAGGGAGAAAGCAAGAGGAACTTTGGCAAACAAACATGATATTTCTCTTTGTATAGATGGACTTATAAGCACTTGCCTAACGAAAAGACTTTGCTTTTCTCCAAAACCATTTTTACTGTGATTTTTTGGTCCATTTTATACGAATTGCACACCACTTTGTCCGGATACCACTGGATGAAACCAGAAATATCCGGTTGTGTTTTGGCTAATTCAATTTCATATATTGCGAATGCCTCTATGTGTGTGCTTTCCGGATATTATTGATTGACTTTATTGCTTGGATTGTTTTTTATAAGGGAACATTTAGTTTTGTGCTGGTAAAAAATAGTTGTTTCAACATGGGGCCACCAGCTCTACAAATTCGTATTTTCTAGGAAGAAATCTAGATGAACTGTGGCAAACAAACATGACATTTCTGTTTGTAAAGATGGACATTTTATGCACTTGCCTAATGAAAAGACTTTGCTTTTCTCCAAAACCATTTTGACTGTGATTTTCTCAGGCCATTGCATATGAATTCCACACCAGTTTGTCCGGATATGACTGGATGAAACAAGAAATATCCAGTTTTGTTTTGACTAACTCAATCCAAAATATTGTGAAAGCCTCTGTGTTTATGTTTTCTGGATATTATCGATGGACTTTATTTTTGAATGTTTTTATCAGGGAAAATTTAATTTTGTGCTTGGAAACACTAATTGGTTCATCATGGGGACACCATCTCTACACATTTGTAATTTCTAGGGGGAAAGTAGAGGAACTGCAGCAAACAAACATAATATTTCTGTTTGTATAGGTGATATTTTATGCACTTGCCTAACAAAAAGACTTTGCTTTTCTCCAAAACCATTTTAATGTGATTTTCTTGGTTCATTCCATACGAATTCCACACAAATTTGTCCGGATATGACTGGAGTAAACCAGAAATATCTGGTCGTGTTTTGGCTAACACAATCCCAGATATTGCGACAGCCTATGTGTTTGTGTTTTCCGAATATTATCCATGGAGTTTATTGTGTTAAATGCTTTTTATCAGGTAACATTTAATTTTGTGCTTGGAAACACTAATTGGTTCCACATGGAGACACCAGCTCTACACATTCGTATTTTTTAGGGAGAAAGCTAGAGGAACTGCGGCAAACAAACATGATATTACTGTTTGTATAGATGGCATTTTATGCACATGCCTAACGAAAAGACTTGCTTTCCTCCAAATCAATTTTTACTGTGATTTCCTCAGTCCATTGCATACGAATTCCACAGCACTTTGTCAGGATATGACTGGATTAAACCAGAAATATCCGGTTGTGTTTTGGCTAACTCAATCCCAGGTATTGCGACAGCCTCTTTGTGTTTTCTGGATATTATCGACGGACTTTACTGTTTTAAATATTTTTTATCAGGGAACATTTAATTTTGTGCTTGCAAGAACGAATTGGTTCCACATGGAGACAGCAGCTCTAACATTCATATTTTCTATGGAGAGAGCTAGAGGAACTGGGGCAAACAAACATGATATTTCTGTTTGTATAGATGACATTTTATGCACTTGCCTATCAAAAAGACTTTACTTTCCTCCAAAACCATTTTTTCTGTGATTTTTTCGGTTCATTGCATACGAATTCCACACCAGTTTGTCCGGATATGACTGGATGAAACCAGAAATATCCGGTTGTGTTTTTGCTAAGTGAATCAGAGATATTGCTACAGCCTCCGAGTTTGTGTTTTCTGCATATTATCGAAGGACTTTATTGTCTTGGATGTTTTTTATCAAAGAACATTTAATTTTCTGCTTGGAATCACTAATTGGTTCCAGATGGAGAAATCAGCTCTATACTGTCGTATTTTCAAGGGAGAGAGCTAGAGGACTGCGGCAAACAAACATGATATTTCTGTTTGTATAGATGATATTTTATGCATTTGCCTAATGAAAAGTCTTTTCTCCAAAACCATTTTTCTGTGATTTTCTCAGTCAATTTCATACGAATTCCATAACACTTTGAGCGGATATGACTGGATGAATCCAGAAATATCTGGTTGTGTTTTGGCTAACTCAATCCAAGATATTGCTACAGCCTATGTGTTTGTGTTTAATGGATACTAGCAACTGACTTTTTGTTTTGAAAGTTTTTTATCAGGGAACATTTAATTTTGTGCTGGGAAACACTAATTGATTCCACATGGTGACACCAGCTGCACACATTCGTATTTTCTAGGGAGAAATCTAAAGGAACTGTGGTAAACAATCATGATATTTCTGTTTGTCTAGATGACATTTTATGCACTTGCCTAACAAAATGCCTTTGCTTTCCTCCAAAACCATTTTCACTGTGATTGTTTTGGTCCATTGCTTACGAATTCCACACCACTTTGTCCGGATATGACTGGTTGAAACCAGAAATATCCGGTTGTGTTTTGGCTAACTCAATCACAGATATTGCTACAGCTTCCGTTTTTGTGTTTTCTGCATATTATCAACTGACTTTTTGTTTTGAATGTTTTTTATCAGGGATCATTTAATTTTGTGCTGGGAAACACTAATTGTTTCCACATGGAGTCACCAGCTCTACACATTCGTATTTTTTAGGGAGAAAGCTAGAGGAACTGTGGCAAACAAACATGATATTTCTGTTTTTTTACATGACATTTTATGCACTTGCCTAAAAAAAATAACTTTGCTTTTCTCCAAAACCATTTTTACTTTGATTGTCTGTGCCCATTGCTTATGAATTCCACACAACTTTGTTCGGATATTAGTGGAGGAAACCTGAATTATCGGGTTGTGTTTTGGCTAACTCACTCCCAGATTTTGCAACAGCCACTCTGTGTATTCTGGATATTATCGATGGACTTTATGGTTTTGAATATTTTTTATCAGGGAACATTTAATTTTGTTTTGGGAAACACTAATTGTTTCCACATGGTGACACCAGCTGTACACATTCGTATTTTCTAGGGAGAAAGCTAGAGGAACTGCAGTAAACAATCATGATATTTCTGTTTGTCTAGATGACATTTTATGCACTTGCCTAACAAAAAGACTTTGCTTTTATCCAAAACCATTTTTACTGTGATTGTCTGTGTCCACTGTATCCGCATTCCACACCACTTTGTCCGGATATGTCTGAATGAAACTAGAAATATCCGGTTTTGTTTTGGTTAACTGAATACCAAATATTGAAAAAGCATCTCTGTTTGTGTTTTCTGGATATCTTCGATGGACTTTCTTGTTTTGAATGTTTTTTATCAGGGAACATATAATTTTGTGCTTGGAAACACTAATGGTTTCCACATGGAGATAACAGCTCTGCACATTCGTATTTTCCAGGGAGAAAGCTAGAGGAACTGGGGCAATCAAACCTGATATTTCTGTTTGTCTAGATGACATTTTATGCCCTTGCCTAATGGAAAGACTTTGCTTCTCTCCAAAACCATATTTATTGTGATATTTCTGGTCGATTGCATACGAATTCCACACCACTTTGTCCCGATATGACTGGATGAAACTAAAAATATCTGGTTGTGTTTTGGCGAACTCAATCCAGCATATTTGGACTGTTGGACCTCTCAGTTGTAGAGATGCCCACTTGCTCGATAGGACGCCTAAAAATCCAGACTCCAGACCAGTTGATGCAAAAAGCATGAGGTATTTATTGTACGTTTGCGCAAACGGGCCCCCACCTAAGGCGGTGAGGAGCCCTAAGCGGCAGTTTCACACAGGTTATATAGTCAACAAATTAGCATATGGGATTGGCCGGTTCGGAGGGACAATTAGCATACCGGAGAATGCTGAGGAGAGTGCTGAGGGAACCAGCTGAGGAGAATGCTGAAGAGAGTGCTGAGGGAACCAGCTGAAGAGAATGCTGAGGAGAGTACTGAGACTCTCCGAAGGGGAGTGGCAGCTCTGCTCTGGGCATGCCTAGAGGTTCTCTAAAGGGGATAGACTTTTCCTTCCCAGAGAACGTGCCCGCTGGACCCTGGGGAACATCTAACCCCTTAAGAAGCCCCTGATATCTGCCTAGGCCTAGTTTCTTGTCCCTCTCCCCCATAAGGGTCCTTCATTCCCTCCTTTTCTTTTTGCAAAGATTTTAATCCTAAAATCTATTGGACCGGCCTGGGGAGAACCTGCCTCACTGGAGGGAGGAAACTCTGTTCTTACTGGACTGGGTTAGGTTCCACGTTAACAATTGCGGAGCATGGGGATTGGAAAAACAATGGGGAAAGGCCAGGAACATCATAAATATTAAACAGTTTTTGAAAGTCTTAGCTTGAGTGGGTTCTGAGTGCGCTGGAGCTTCCATTTGGCTGGTCTATCCGGATCCTCGGGGCCCTGGGGAGGTGGTGCTCGCTTCACGTGTGAGGCGTGGACCCAAGCAGCGATTCCGTCGACCTTGAGAGCTGTGGGAGTTGTCAACAACACAGTGAAGGGGCCTTTCCACCGGGGCTCTAGAGTCTTAGATTGGTGCCTTCGGACATACACAGCATCACCGATTTGGAAAGGATGTGGAATGGTTGTCGTCTTGGGTTGGTAGGCTGCTGCAAGAGGTTTCCAGACCTGGTTCTGGATGATCTGGAGCGCTCTCAACCGGGCCTGTAATTTAGGGGCATCGGCAACGGAGTCACTGGCAAGGTCAAGCAAGCCTGCTACTGGTGGGGGCCCTCCATAAAGGATTTCGTATGGTGTCAGCCCGCAATGAGAGGGCGTGTTTCAGACCCGGAGCAACACCATAGGGAGGAGTTGGACCCAGTCTTTAACACCAGTCTCCAACGCTAATTTGGTCAAGGTCTCTTTAATTGTTCTGTTCATTCTTTCTACCTGTCCTGAACATTGGGGTCTATAGGCACAGTGCAATTTCCAATTTATGCCTAATGCTTTGGCCACCAACTGACTTACCTGGGAGACAAACGCTGGGCCATTGTCGGACCCGATTACCTTAGGCAAGCCGAACCGGGGGAAGATCTCCTCTATGATCTTCTTGACGACCACCTGGGCGGTTTCCCATTTTGTGGGGAATGCCTCAGTCCATCCGGAGAAGGTGTCTACAAAAACTAGAAGATACTTATTCCCATAACTGCCCGGCCTTATCTCAGTGAAATCGACCTCCCAGTTGATTCCTGGTCGGTCTCCTCTTACCCTAGCTCCCTCCGGGAGCTTGAGGTGTCTGGCATTTACCTTGGCACACGGAACACAGGATTCAGTCACCTGCTGGGCTAAAGAGTCAAGTCCGGGGATGTAATAAGACTGCCTATCTTCCTGTAAGGCTGCTTTTAGCTTTTTGTGTCCCAAATGAGTCCATTGATGGAGGCTGGTAATTATTTCTTTAGCCAATTGGTGTGGCAGGACTATTTTCTCTCCGAGCCTCCAAACCCTTATTTGTTCATCATACTCTGCACCGAGCCGCTGAATCGTATCTAAGTCTTGGTCCGAATAGAGGAAAGGTGGTTCCCTCGATACTTGGGTGGGCTCAATTGTCTTTAACGGGAGCACCTGTTGGCTCAGGGCTGCCGCCCTAGCGGCCTCATCTGCCATCCTGTTTCCCCTTGCTACGGGGTCGTCTCCTCGTTGGTGCCCGGGGCAATGAATTACTGAGGAGAATGCTGAGGAGAGTGGCAGCTCTGCTCAGTTTCAGCGGCAAGGAGGAGGTCGTCCACATATTGCAGGAGGACCAGGTCCGGATGGTTGACTCGGAAGTCGGCCAAATCTAGGTGCAGAGCTTCGTCAAACAAGGTAGGCGAGTTTTTAAATCCTTGGGGCAACCTTGTCCAGGTGAGTTGTCCTGAAAACCCGGTCTCTGGGTCTTTCCACTCAAAAGCAAAGATGGATTGGCTCTGAGGGCTCAGTCTTAAACAAAAGAATGCATCTTTTAGATCTAACACAGTGTACCATACGTGGGTCGGAGGCAAGGTACTTAGCAGATTGTAGGGGTTGGGCACTGTGGGATGCATATCCTCCGTTCTCCTGTTAACCTCCCGCAAGTCCTGTACCGGGCGGTAGTCACCCGTACCAGGCTTCTTTACTGGTAGTAGGGGGGTGTTCCAAGGTGAACGACAAGGTTTTAAAATGCCTAGGTGTAACAGTCTCTGGATATGTGGCCGGATACCTTCCTTAGCTTCCTTGCCCATCGGATATTGACGAACTGACACGGGAATGGCCGTGGGCTTCAGATCTATGATCAAGGGAGGCCGGTTGACGGCCAGCCCTATTCCCGCAGTCTCTGCCCAGGCCTGAGGAAAATCTGTGAGCCACTTGGGGTCCAGGGGAGCCATGGTGGACGAGGGCCTCTCGAATAATCAGTGTTCGTCCTCCAAGCGTATTGTTAATACCTGGAGGGGCCGCCCTCCTGAGTCTGTGATGGTAGCTCCTTTCTCATGGAAGTGAATTTGGGCTCCTACCTTCGAGAGTAGGTCCCTGCCCAGGAGGGGGTAGGGGCAGTCTGGCACTAGTAAGAACGAGTGTGTCACAAGTCCTGTACTTAACTGGACCTCTCGATTGGTTGCCTAGCGATATAACTTCCCTCCAGTTGCCCCCTGAACCCAGGAAGTCTTGGAGCTTAAAGGCCCTTTTTCTGAAGTCAGTACCGAGTGCTGGGCTCCCGTGTCAATCAGGAAGGTTACCGGTCTGCCCCCCACTTCAAGGGTTATCCTGGGCTCAGGGGGGGGGGCTCCTGGCCCTGACTCACCTAGTCGTCTTCTTCCAGGGACAGGATTGGAACTGGTCTCCTCTTTGGTCCCTGTGTTTTCTTCGGGCAGTCTTTGACCCAGTGTCCTCTTTCTTTACAATAGGCACATTGATCTCTTTCCACCCGAGGCTTTCGTTTGTCTCCCAAGTCCCTATTCTGTCCTGGTCTACTCCTTTCTGTATCCTGCACTACGGTGGCCAAAATTCTACTAAGCTCTCGATTACGTCTTTTGTCTCTTTTGTCTTCCCTTTCCTCCTGCTCCTTGCGGATTCTTTCCTCCTTCTCCTCTCGGATCTCCCTTTTGTTGTAAATCTTTTCTGCCTCCTTCATTAAATCTTGTATAATACGGTAGGCTTCCATTAATCTTTCTAGGAAGCCTGCCGGTGTTTCCTCAGCCCCCTGCACTACTGCACGTACCTTGGCCTAATTGGTGGGGCGCTTTCCAGCCCCTCTGAGACCCGCAAGGAGAATCTGGTGGTAAAGACAAAGTCGCTCCCTACCAGCAACGGTGGTGTAGTCCCAATCAGGACGGGTTGAGGGAAACGCCTCCTTGATTTCGTTTAGTAGTAGGGTCGGTCGGCCATCTGCTCCAGGGACGTTTTTCCGTGCCTCAAGGTAGACACGCTGCTTTTCCTCAGTAGTGAGGAGGGTCTGCAGAAGCTGCTGACAATCATCCCAGGTGGGCTGATGAGTCAATAAAATTGACTCAATCAGCCCAGTCAGAGCCTGGGGGTCCTGAGAGAAAGAGGGGTTATGGGTTTTCCAATTGTAAAGATCGGAAGCAGAAAATGGCCAGTACTGCATCTGGCCAGCCACCGAGCGAAGAGGAAAAGCCTGCGAAGTCCAGGTGCTTCCCGAGCCCCCTGCCTGCCCCTGACGGAGGCACAGGCGGCTGGAGGGCGGGGAAGGCGCTGAGACTTCTTCCCCTGCCCTCGTGGAATCAGGGGATGGTGCAGAAGGTTGCACATCCCGCTCTGGTTGTTGTGTGAGTTCCTGCGGGGGAGCAGGCTGGCCGGGAAAATAGGGTGGGGGAGAGTCAAAGAGCAGAAAGTCCTGATCAGCCGGAAGAACCGGTGGCTTGTCAGGTTTTGGATCTCGAATCTCCTTCAGAGGGTATAGGGAGGAGGTTGGCACAACTGGGATAGGAGGAGGGGGTAACGGGGTCCGTATGGGCTCCGTCGGGAAGGAGAAGGTTTCTATCCAGGGAGGGGGATTACGTGAAAGATCCTCCCACGTAGTAATGTAGGGCACCTGATCAGGGTGTCCATTGGATCCTGGCTGAAAGACCCGCGCCTTAATCTGTAAAATAATATCGAGGTTAAAAGTGCCGTTCCTTGGCCAGCCGACCTCAAAGGCCGGCCATTCTTGAGGAACAGAATTTTGCCCATTGTTTCCTTTTAATCTCCACTGAGAGGTGGCGCGCGCATTCTCGAATGTCCTTCCAGTGATCTAGAGTGAGACTTAAAGGGGTGGTTATTTGTTGACCCATGTGTGCAAGGATTTCAGCCCAAACAAAAAGAACAGCCAATGCACAGACACATAAAACAAAGAAGACAAACCACATGGCACCAGATAGGACAAATCGAACGCTATTGCGCTAGTTTTGGGAGCGGCTGCCTGACCAGCCCTCCCCAGGAAGGAGGGAGACTTGGTCTCCGACCCACCTCCAGACCACCCCGGGAGCGTCTTCCGGGGGAACGGACCGAGGGTTTCCCCTACTGGTCTCACAGACCGGACCAGGGGTTGCTGGGCACGCCTGCCTCCCCCACTGGTCTCACAGACCGGAGCGTCCTCCGGGGAATGGACCAGGGGTTACTGGGCACGCCTGCCTCCCCCACTGGTCTCACAGAGTCAGGTACTGGCCAGTCAGAATACTCAAGACGAAGAACAACAAACAGAAAACACTTAATTATAACTCCAACTGGTCCTGCAGAGAATGGGTCTGAGGGCGACCTCGAGCCCCACGTTGGGCGCCAAAATGTTGGACCTCTCAGTTGTAGAGATGCCCACTTGCTCGAGAGGACGCCCAAAAATCCAGACTCCAGACCAGTTGATGCAAAAAGCATGAGGTATTTATTGTACGTTTGCGCAAACGGGCCCCCACCTAAGGCGGTGAGGAGCCCTGAGTGGCAGTTTCACACAGGTTATATAGTCAACAAATTAGCATATGGGATTGGCCGGTTCGGAGGGACAATTAGCATACCGGAGAATGCTGAGGAGAGTGCTGAGGGAACCAGCTGAGGAGAATGCTGAAGAGAGTGCTGAGGGAACCAGCTGAAGAGAATGCTGAGGAGAGTACTGAGACTCTCCGAAGGGGAGTGGCAGCTCTGCTCTGGGCATGCCTAGAGGTTCTCTAAAGGGGATAGACTTTTCCTTCCCAGAGAACGTGCCCGCTGGACCCTGGGGAACATCTAACCCCTTAAGAAGCCCCTGATATCTGCCTAGGCCTAGTTTCTTGTCCCTCTCCCCCATAAGGGTCCTTCAGGACAGCCTCTGTGTTTGTGATTTCTGGATATTATCGATGGATTTTATTGTTTTGAATGTTTTTTTCTCAGGAAACATTTAATTTTGTGCTGGAAAACACTAATTGTTTGAACATATAGACACCAGCTCTACACATTCGTATTTTCTGGGTAGAAAGCTAGAGGAACTGTGGCAAACAAATATGATATTTCTGTTTGTGTAGATGACATTTTATGCACTTGCCTAACGAAAAGAATTTGCTCTTCTCCAAAACCATTTTACTGTGATGTTTCCAGTCCATTGCATACGAATTCCACACCACTTTCTCTGGATATGAATGGATGAAAGCATAAATATTCAGATGTGTTTTGGCTAACTCAATGGCAGATATTGCGAAAACATCTGCGTTTGTGTTTTCTGGATATTATTGATGCACATTTTGTTTTGAATGTTTTTATCAGGGAGCATTAAATTTTGTACTGGGGAACACTAATTGGTTTCACATGCAGACACAAGCTCTACACATTCGTATTTTCTAGGGAGAAAGCTAGAGGAACTGCGGCAAACAAACATGATATTTGTATGTATAGATGACATTTTATTCACTTGCCTAATGAAAAGACTTTGCTTTTCTCCAAAATCAATTTTACTGTGATTTTCTCTGTTCATTCCATGTGAATTCCACACCACTTTGTGAGGATATGAGTGGATGAAACCAGAAATATCTTGTTGTGTTTTGGTTAACTGAATACCAAATATTGTGAAACCATCTCTGTTTGTGTTTTCTGGATATCATGGATGGAGTTTATTGTTTTGTATGTTTTTTATCAGGGAACATTTGAATTTGTACTGGGAAACACTAATTGGTTCCACATAGAGAAAACAACTCTACACATTCATATTTTCTATGGAGAAACCTAGAGGAACTGTGGCAATCAAACATGATATTTCTGTTTGTATAGATGACCTTTTATGCACTTGCCTAAAGAAAA